>JARQOD010000002.1:441979279-442132195 GCA_033576555.1 Oophaga sylvatica | reverse complement strand
AAAAGAAATAATGGGCCATTTTTTAAAGAGACTGTACCATCAGCAAGGGCTATCTGTGGGTATAACTAAGAAGAGGAGGAGAAGTTGACTAAGATGGTGAAGGACTACATAAGTGACCATACCAGCATCCTTACTGATTCCTCAATGCACTTTAACTATTAGTTGTCCAAGCTGCACACTTTGCCCTACCTTTCTTGGTACGCCTTGAAGGTGCTGCCATTCACTGCCGTGAGTGTGTTGTCTGATTTTAAGTGTAATCATAACGAATAGGCACACACGCCTGTTAATGTAAAATGCCCACAGTCTGACTCTTCTAAAATTGAACAAGGGCTGAATTTCCTCCGACTTTGAAAGCCTTATGGATCACAGCAATATTATGTAAATGCAGGCCACATTTTTTTTAGGAAATTGTCTTAATGTTCATCCCTTACCATCCAAAACCATTTTGTTCAGGAAATCACCTCTTCGTCCTCCTGCTTCTGCAACAAGTACTTTGTGTTCATCTATGTATACCCCACGTGGGTAATGTTTTCTACTTTTTGAAACCTTTGCACATTGGGCAATGGTGGAACATGTACTCTCTATCTCTACCTCTTGTATAGCAGTTATTACAAGAGGTAGAGATAGAGAGTACAAGTGTATTGTAATGTCCCCATCATGGCATCTTTCAGCTGGTCTGAAAGAGACCTCATGGCTATTTTTTTTAAACCTGTGCTCATTGTGCAATGGTGAAACTTGTACTCCCCATCTTTACCTCTTGTAATAACTGCTAAATGTATTGTGAGGTCCCCATCACAGCCTTTAAGCATCTATGATACCGACCCTTTGGGGTAATTTTTGGAAATCTTTGTACATTGTGCAATGGTGACACTTGTACTCTCTATCTCTACCTCTTGTAGTAACTGCAAAGTGTATTGTGATTAATGTTGAGCCATCCCCGTAGTGTTCAAGTTCAGTTCAGTTCGACAAACACCCGCATGTTTGACGAACTGTTCGTCGAACACCGTCGAACACCGTTAAAACCAATGGCAGGCAAACAAAAACACATAGAAACACATAGAAAACACATAGAAAACACTTCAAAGTTGTCCAAAAGCTGACAAACTGCTCAGAAGACACAACTAACACATGGAAAAGTGACAAGAACATATAGTCATGCAAAAAGAAAAGAGGTGGAGGAGTAAAAGGAGGGGGAGACACAGATATAGGCATGTCATGCCCTTCTAAAACCAAAAAAGTGTGAAGCCGACACGGCCAGTCCGCTCCTGCCGTGCGACCTGCGTGTCGCCGGGTTTGTGCCAGAGCTGCGGTGGACCCTGACGGACAGCCCCCCTCTCCCAATACTGGTGCCTGTCTGCTGGTGGGTCGAGCGAGCCCCTCTGCGGTGGAGGCAGGTCTAATCTTTTTAATTTAAATTGTCTCTCTAATTTGAATGAGTACACTTTAAATCCTTTTACAAGGATCTATTGGAGGGCAAGTCTCATGCAAGCAGCCGTGGTAATTCCAGCTCCAGTAGCGTCCAGTAAAGCTGCTGCAGTTAAAAAGCTTTTATAAGGATCGAGCTTGGCGGTCCACCGCAAGGCGTCCTACCGCCAGTCCCAGCCCCTGTGCCTTGGGGTGCCTCCCCGATGCTCTTCACTGAGTGTCCCGGGGGCCCGAAGCATTTCCTTTGAAAAAATTAAGTGTCTAAACTACAGGTGGTGTAGCTTGCTTAACAGCTGAGTTAATCCGCTGACTAGCAGACACTGCTACTAGGCCCAAAATTATTGTCTGGGCTAGATGCAGTTAAAAATTCATAGTTATTTGAACGCTGGTGGAGATTAGTACAGATGGCCTAATAGAATGAGTACCACACACTGCTACTATGCCCAAAATTATTGTCCAGGGAAGATGCAGCTAAAAATTATTAGTAATTTCAACGCTGGTGGAGCTTAGTATAGATGGCCTAATAGAATGAGTACCACACACTGCTACTATGCCCAAAATTATTGTCCAGGCAAGATGCAGCTAAAAATTCATAGTTATTTGAATGCTTGTGGAGCTTCTATTTAAGAGCACAGACCTGCCTGCTAAAAGTGCTAGGAACTGCTGTAACCTAGCCCTCAAAAGGGCTGCAATTACAAACTAGTCCCTACTCCCTAAACCTTCCTGTCTATTTCACAGAAAATTCGCTTGCAATTCACAGTTGCACATCACAATATAACGCTAACAGCAGCAGCAGTGCCGTCTAACACTCTGCTGCAGCAGTGAGAAAATGGTGGCAATGGGGAAAATGGCTGGGTCTTATAGGGCAAGGACATGTGACATACACAGCCAATGACACATGCCCTTGCTTGTGTGAAAAAAAAAGCACTTCGCTCCATGTGTGCGCTGCTGATAGGCTGACAGACTGCACCTCCCACTGGAAATGCGGGAAAGAGAAAAAAAATGGAGATCTTCATTATTTCTGCAGAGATCCATCCCATGTCCCTCCCCCCGCCCCGCTGTATATTAACAGTGATTATCAACACTACTGTGAAGAAATCCAGTTACGATTTTGGTGCACGAACAGTTATCGAACAGCAGGATTTTTTCAAAATCGTTTGGGTTCGTCGAACGGCTCGAACACCGTCCAAAACAGCTCAAATTTGAGATTGGCGAACAGTTCGATTCGAACACCGCTCATCTCTAATTGTGATATCCCCATCACAAAGTTTTTAATCTGGTCTGAGGTAGACCCCTTTGCTAATTTTTTTTAAACCTTTGTACATTGTGCAAAGATCAAATTTCTACTCTCAATCTCTATATATATTCTATTATTCTAATTTTGTTATGTGTTGGTCTTCTCACGGTCTCTTTAAGCCTGTATCTGGAAGCCTGATGTTGATTTTTCTTTGTGCACTTGGACATTTTGGAACATGAATGCATTAACATGCTCACACAAATTCTTCAGGTTTCAGCCATACACAGAATAATCATATGAGTAATGAAACATATTTCCTGCTAGTTAGAATCTTACCCACACATCCCTTTATAAAGGGAAATTTGACATAATACCTCGGTTAGCTGGTGGGGTATGGTCCAGTTTCTGTATATTTTAAAGGAATCTGTCACCCCATTTTTGGACTATGAGATACGGTCACCGCCATCAGGGGCTTATCTACAGCATTCTGCAATGCTGTAGATAAGTCCCCGATGTCACCTGAAAGAGAAGAAAAACGAGTTATATTATACTCACCCAGGGGACGTCCGCTGTCCGGTCTGGTCCAATGGGCGTCCCGGTCCGATTCAGCGCCTCCCATCTTCTAGCAAAGCCGGACTCTTCATTCCGTCCCGTCGCGGCTCCGGCGCAGGCGTACTGCAGTGCGCAGGCGCCGGACCTCTCTGACCTTTCCCGGCGCCTGCGCATTGCAGTACTCTGCTCTGCCCTCACCAGGGCAGATCAGTGCGCCTGCGCGGGAACCGCGATGGGACGGAAAGAAGATTCCGGCTTCGCTAGAAGATTGGAGGCGCAGAGCCGGACCCCGACGCCCATTGGACCGGACCGGACGGCGGACCGCCCCTGGGTGAGTATAATTTAACTTGTTTTTCTTCTCTTTCAGGTGACATTGGGGCTTATCTACAGCATTCCAGAATGCTGTAGATAAGCCATTGACGGCGGTGGCCGTATCTCAGTCCAAAAATGGGGTGACAGATTCCCTTTAAGAATGTCTAACAGATTGGGTTAATATGCTCCACGGACCTATTCAGGCGGACGCCTTACACATATTGGAACATGGTCATTGCCACACTAAGGCCTTTACCTGAGCTCTGTAGCACTGCCTGTCACCTGAGTAATACACTCCACAGACCTTGACACTCTCTGGGACGTATCCTGTAATTACTCCATTGTTTCTCAAAACCATGCAAAAGTTACGTTCTGCCTGGTTGTGTAGTTTCCAGAAGAAGTGCATAGGCTTGTGCAGATTGGTCAATGGCACTCCTCTCTCTTTCCCTTGAGGAGGCAGATTCCAAGTAAAATGAGTCTTGTACATGTTCCTGACATGGGTTTCAGGCCTGACATACTGAAAATAGAGGCACTCGCTTGCATACACTGAATTCAGAATTTAATTCTAATGCCTTTGGTGTCTGGTAGAATCCAATTTCCTCACATTGATCATACAGTTCCCCCAACTCCTGTATTATATTCACCTCACAGCGGCTTCACCTGCTATGACAGTTGTTCCGTTGAGATCCGGTGGCAAAAATGATCTATTGAGCTTACAAAATGCAGGTTTCACAGCACCTGCTGGCCTTCTGAAAATGTGAAGCGAGGGCCGCAAAATGAGATGGCAGTGGATGTGGTGGTGGTGGTGGGCGAAGACCAAAATTCAAATAGACATGTTTGAAATGGCATTGTAAATTGATGGGTAATATGTATTCCAAAATATTCCTAACTATTTGGTATGAGGTAGGGACCTCCCAAATATAGGAGTGAGAGCTATTCCAAATGTATGATACAGGGCCACCTGAGGGCTCTTACCAAACTCTGGTTTCCCGTCATCTGCTAGCACTCTGAAAAGTAAGCGAGAGCTGCATAATGACATGGCGGTGGACATGGTGGTGGTGATGGGCAAAGCCTAAAATTGGGGAATATGTATTCTACTATTTTCTTAATTATTTGGCATGAGGTAGGGACCTCCAAAATGTACAGGTGAGAGCTCTCCCAAATATATGATACAGGGCCACATGGTCGTAAGTACCAGACCCTTTGTTGAGTATTGAGTAGAAGGACCCTTTCGAGCTAGTATAGCCATCATGTGTCTTCTTTGGAATGATGCAACAAGTTTTTCACACCAGGATTTGGGGATCCTCTGCAATTCTTCCTTGCAGATCCTCTCCAGTTCCATCAAGTTGGATGGTGAACGTTGGTAAACAGCCATTTTCAGGTATATCCAGAGATGCTGGGTTTAGGTCAAGGCTTTGGCTGGGCCAGTCAAGAATGGTCACAGAGTTGTTCTGAAGCCACTCCTTTGTTATTTTAGCTGTGTGCTTAGGGTCATTGTCTTGTTGGAAAGTGAACCTTTGGCCAAGTCTGAGGTCCAGAGCACTCTGGAAGAGGTTTTCATCCAGGACATCTCTGTACCTGGCCACATTCATGTTTCCTTCAATTGCAACCAGCTGTCCTGTCCCTGCAGGTGAAAAACACCCCCATAGCATGATGCTGCCACCACCACCATGTTTCACTGTTGGGATTGTATTGGACAGGTGATGAGCAGTACCTGGTTTTCTCCACACATACCACTTAGAATTATCTCCAAAAAATTCTATCTTCGTCTCATCAGACCAGAGAATCTTATTTCTCATAGTCTGGGAATCCTTCATGTGTTTTTTTTAGCAAAGTCTATGGGGCTTTCATATGTCTGGCACTGATGAGAGGCTTCCATCGGGCCACTCTGCCATAAAGGCCCGACTGGTGGAGGGCTGCAGTGATAGTTGACTTTGTGGAACTTTCTCCCATATCCCTACTGCATCTGTGGAGCTCAGCCAGGGCCGGATTAACGTAGGGGCTGATGGAGCTGCAGCTCCAGGCCCCTTGTTAGAGATAGGCCCATCCGCGGCTGCTCTCTGCTCTCCTCCCTTCCCTGTGCTGCTGACGTCAGCCTGGTGGTGGAGGGGGAGGCGAGGAGCCAGGAGAGACTGTGTGCTGGAGGGGAGAGAGGAAAGCTGCCGCTGAAAGTACTGTAGGAGAGGAGTCGGCAGCAGCACAGTGTTATCTCATTCACCCAATACAGAAGCAGGATGTAAATGAAGGCAGAACATGTGACCACAGAGCAGCCAGTCACAGCTCACCTTTCACTTGTCCTCATACATGCACTGTCTTCTTCCATCTTTGCCTATTGGCATCCTGCCCTGTGTTCAGTGTGTTGTAGTGACGGTCCCTGTCTGGAGGAGAGAGTTAGAGACAGGCAGGCAGAGGTGTGTGTGCTGTTACAAGAATCCCAGCCATATTACAGTGAAAGCAGATGGAGAATCCTGAAGTCTCTGCACAGGTTTGTGTTGTAAAGTGTGTGGTTTCTGACAAATTCCATCAGTAGCATTGAATGGCCCATAGTAATATAGGGCAGCATTGAGAGGCCCTCTCAATGCTGCGCTATATATACTATGGGCCATTCAATGCTGCGCTATATACTAGAATGGGCCTCTCAATGCTGCCCTATATATACTATGGGCCATGCAATGCTGCGCTATATGGGCCTCTCAATGCTGCATTATATATACTATGGGCCATTCAATGCTGCGCTATATATACTATGGGCCATGCAATGCTGCGCTATATGGGTCTCTCAATGCTGCATTATATATACTATGGGCCATTCAATGCTGCGCAACTATGGGCCATTCAATGCTGCGCTATATGGGCCTCTCAATGCTGCATTATATATACTATGGGCCTCTCAATGCTGCATTATATATACTATGGGCCATTCAATGCTGCGCTATATATACTATGGGCCATGCAATGCTGCGCTATATATACTATGGGCCATTCAATGCTGCGCTATATGGGCCTCTCAATGCTGCATTATATATATTATGGGCCATGCAATGCTGCGCTATATGGGCCTCTCAATGCTGCATTATATATACTATGGGCCATTCAATGCTGCGCTATATATACTATGGGCCATTCAATGCTGCGCTATATGGGCCTCTCTATGCTGCATTATATATATTATGGGCCATTCAATGCTGCGCAACTATGGGCCATTCAATGCTGCGCTATATATACTATGGGCCATTCAATGCTGCGCTATATATACTATGGGCCTCTCAATGCTGCGCTATATATACTATGGGCCATTCAATGCTGCGCTATATACTAGAATGGGCCTCTCAATGCTGCCCTATATTACTATGGGCCATTCAATGCTGCGCTATATACTAGAATGGGCCTCTCAATGTTGCCCTATATATACTATGGGCCATTCAATGCTGCGCTATATATACTATGGGCCATTCAATGCTGCGCTATATATACTATGGGCCATTCAATGCTGCGCTATATACTAGAATGGGCCTCTCAATGTTGCCCTATATTACTATGGGACATTCAATGCTGCACCATATACTAGAATGGGTCAGGAGCGTTTAAATGCCCTCTCTCTGTTATGTATTGAAAATAGATTGCTGAATGAGCTTAATCTTGATTCTACAATTGAGGAATTTGCAAGCATAACATAACAGACTTTCTATATCCACTGTATTTATATTAGGCATGTATCATATATTTACGTTGTTTATATCTTTTACGTTACATTTTGGCCTTTGTGAATTGCCGTGTTTGGCCCCACCCCTTGCCCCGCCCCTTGCCCGCCCCTTCAGCTCCAGGCCCATCATGTTCTTAATCCGACCCTGAGCTCAGCCACAGTGATCTTGGGCTTTTTCTTTACCTCTCTCACCAAGGCTCTTCTCCCATGATTGCTCAGTTCAGAAGGACGGTCAGATCTAGGAAGACTTCTGGTGGTCCCAAACTTCTTCCATTTAAGGATTATGGAGGCTACTGTGCTCTTAGGAACTTTGAGTACTGCAGAAATTCTTTTGTAACCTTGGCCAGATCTGTGCCTTTTCACAATTCTGTGAGTTCCTTGGCCTGTTCCTTTGACCTCATGATTCTCATTTCGTCTAACATACAATGTGAACTGTGAGGTCTTATACAGACAGGTGTGTGCCTTTACAAAGCAAGTCCTATCAGTTTAATTAAATACATGTAATGTATGTAGTACAGTTCATATAGCGTCTTGTGCTTGGGTGCGATGAAAACACAGGAGTCACAGGTTTGATATAGAAAAGTCCTGTATTACTTCATACAAGTTGGCAGAAATAGTCACACAGTTTGCAGACACAGAAACAGGAGACACAGCAGGCCAGAGTAATCCAAGCTCAGCAATCACTCTCCAATACAGATTCAGGATCTTCTTCTCTGTTACCGTAAGTCCATGCAAACTTGGGTCTTTTCAAAGAGCAGGGTTCAGAGTCCACAAGTGCTTCAGAGTTCCTCAGTAGGAATAGCTGGAGTACAAGGTCCAAGGCTTACAGGAGTCAAGTCACAGGTTCACTGCAGGCTAGATTCTGAAGCACTGATTGCTCAGCTGTGGCTGCTTAAGAAGCAAAGGAGAGAATCAGGGCGGGAACATGCAAGCTGGAAACTCCATTTTGACTGAGGGCAAGATAGCTGCAGCAAGACAGAAAGTAAAATGGCTGACGAACAAACTGAGTTTCAGGAATATATACATAGAACCTTACATTACTCCCCCCTTAAGGACAACCTCCGGATGACCTCAGACCAGGCTTGTGTGGGTACCTCTGATGAAACTGACGGAGCAAGCGAGGAGCATTAACGTTATTGACCGGTTCCCATGAGTTGTCCTCCACTGGGTAGCCCTGCCATTTAATCAGATATTGTAACTGATTTCTATACAACCTGGAATCTAAAATCCTTTCCACCACAAATTCTTCCTGACCATCGACTAGCACTGGGTCAGGGCAAGGAGAGGAACGTCCAGGAAACGTATTGGGTGTCGCAGCCTTTAGTAGGGATACATGAAAGACAGGGTGGATTCTCATAGTTCTGGGCAGTTGAAGACGACAAGCAACGGCACTTATAATTTTACTGATTTTATAGGGTCCAATGTACTTATGTCCCAACTTAGACGATGGAATCCTTAACTTAAGATTTCTGGTTGACAGCCAGACCAAGTCTCCTACCTTGAAAGCTGGTGCAGGTTTACGAAATTTATCTGCTGCTTTCTTGTACCTTTCTTGAGCCGATTCCAGATTTTCCTTTAGAAGATCCATATTCTTCTGTAAAGACGTGATTCTTTCAGCCACTGCTGGTAAAGGCGTTTCTATGGGAAATCGTGGTAGAATGTTAGGATGATAACCTAGATTAGAGTAAAAAGGAGACTGTTTAGTGGAGGCACTCTGAGAGTTGTTATACGAGAACTCAGCTAATGGAAGTAGATCCACCCAATCATCCTGTAGGTGGCAGATAAAGCAGCGGAGATACTGCTCCAGGGTTTGATTGGTTCGTTCGGTCTGTCCATTAGTCTGGGGATGAAAAGCAGAAGAAAGGTTTACTTTAATGTCCAATGCTGCACAGAAATTTTGCCAAAACCTAGAAGTGAATTGCACCCCTCGATCCGAAATAACCTCATCCGGTACTCCATGTAAGCGAAACACATCTTTAATCATCAAATCTGATGTCTGTTTTGCAGTGGGTAAGCCGACACAAGGGATAAAATGAGCTGCCTTTGTTAGACGGTCAACCACCACTAGAATGGTGTTCTTCCCCTGAGAGGTTGGTAACTCCACAATGAAGTCCATAGAAATGGATCCCCACGGGCGGGACGGGGTGGGAAGAGGCTGTAACAGACCAGTTGGTGAGGAGCGAGGTGTTTTGCATCTTGCACAGACCTCACATGAAGTGACATAATTCAAAACATCCTTCCTGCAAGTGGGCCACCAAAAGAAACGAGAAAGAAATTCCTGTGTCTTTAGAATTCCTCTATGCCCAGCTATCTTGGAATCGTGAATGAGTTGCAATACTCTTAATCTGACTGTTTCAGGAATATACAGACGTTGTCCCTGAATCCACACACCATTCTTAAAGACAAGACTTACGTCCCTTGGGGGTTGTGCCAAAAAGGAATCCGCATGGTATGCTTCCTTGATGTCCTTAAGTAGGTCTTGATTATGAATTACTCCTAGGAATCTAGAGTCAGGAAGAATAGTCTTAGGAGGAGTAATTGGACGTGTCTCTGCTGAGTAAATCCTAGAGAGTGCATCAGCCTTTCCATTGCGCGATCCTGGTCTATAAGAGATGATAAAATTAAATTGGTTTAAGAAAAGATTCCAGCGAGCCTGGCGAGGAGTCAGGCACTTAGCCGACCTGATAAACTCAAGGTTACGATGGTCTGTCAGGACGACTATTTGCTGTGCAGCTCCCTGAAGAAGGTGTCTCCATTCTTTGAAGGCGGCAATAATGGCCAACAACTCTCTATTGCCCACATCGTAGTTCCTCTCAGCCGAAGACAACTGCTGGGAAAAGAAGGCACAGGGATGCAAGACATTCTTCTCACCTGTTATCTGAGAGAGTATAGCTCCAACGGCACAGTCTGAAGCATCCACCTCTATTATGAAGGCAAGCTCGGGGTTGGGATGTACTAGGATAGGTGCAGTGGTAAATTTACCTTTTAGACGGGAAAATGCTTCCTGGGCTTGGGGAGTCCAGGAAAACCTAGACTCTTTCCGGGTAAGTTGAGTGATAGGTGACACTACCTCAGAGAAATTTCTAATGAAACGTCTATAGAAGTTGGCAAACCCGATGAAGCGCTGTACCTCCTTCACATTTCTAGGACTTGGCCAATCCTTGATGGCTTGGGTTTTGCTTCCATCCATACTAATTCCTTGTGTAGACAGTACATACCCCAGAAATTGAATTTCGGTCCTATGGAATTCACACTTTTCAAGTTTGATGTAAAGATGATTTTGTCTTAGACGTTCCAAGACCATTCTCACATGTCCATGATGTTCCTCTGTGGAGTTAGAAAAAATTAGAATATCATCCAAATAAATTACCACGAATGTATCTAGGAGATCCCTGAAGATGTCATTCACCAAGTGTTGGAAAGTGGCTGGGGCGGTACTCAGACCAAAAGGCATAACTAGATATTCAAAGTGTCCATAGCGTGACCTGAATGCAGTCTTCCATTCATCCCCAGGTCTAATACGGACTAAGTTATAGGCCCCACGAAGATCTAGTTTAGAAAAAATTTTGGCATGTCGCACTCTCTCCAATAACTCAGGGATTAAAGGCAATGGATAACGGTTTCTAATAGTAACCTTATTGAGTTCCCTATAGTCTACGCATGGTCTCAGAGATCCATCTTTCTTCTTTACAAAGAAGATGGATGCACCTGCAGGAGATGAAGAGGGGCGTATGAAGCCCTTGGCTAGATTTTCATCTATGTAATCCTTTAAAGCCTTTAGCTCGGGCCCCGCCAGGGGGTAGATCTTACCAAAAGGTATCTCTGCTCCAGGCAATAATTCAATTGGACAATCATATGGACGGTGAGGAGGAAGCTGGTCAGCGTTCTTCTTGTCACATAAATCCACATAGTCCTGGTATACAGCTGGTAGTTCAGGGACTGACATGATTCCTTTAGGAACAGAGCAAGCTGAAACTTTTGGACTCATCTGTTTCTCTGGAAAGTGTAATTCCTTGGTCTCCCAGTTAATGGTAGGATTCTGAGCCTGCAGCCATGGTAGCCCTAGAATAATGGGAAAGTGGGGAGAAGAGATAAGCATAAAGGACAGTTTCTCTTGATGATCTTTACCCATAAGAACCCTCAAAGGCTCTGTTTCCTGATCCACTGGTCCAGAGGTCAGCAGGGAGCCATCCACAGTTTCCATCTGTACTGGAGTAGCCTTCTTCACTGAACGTATTCCCTGTTTCAGAGCAAAGGAGACATCCATAAAATTTCCACTTGCCCCTGAGTCGATCATAGCAGAGCTAGACACCCAAGCTGAGTCAACCCAGAGTTTGATGGAAAGAAAGCAATGAGAATTGTTTTTCTTACAACTCAGCTGGGACACCGCTGAGGAAACTTGAAAAATGGCAGCGTTTACACAGTCAACGTCCTCAGAGGTAACGGAGTTTAAGTCCGAGAAATCAAGATCTGTTGCTGCAGATCTCTCTGGAGCCTGAGGCTCGGACCTGACAGATCCCCTCTCGCAACACTCACAATGAATGAGTGCTGCAGTAGTCTTACGAGAACGGCTGGGGCAGTTTATAATGAAGTGCCCTGACTTACCACAATAGAAACATAGATTCTCCTTAAAACGATGTTCCTTGCGTGCATCACTAACCCGTCGTTGTAAAGAGTCTACCTGGATGGGTTCAGGTTCAGGTTCCCGTGTAATCCTATTCAAAGGTTCCTTAGCTGGAGAGGAAGGTAGGAAAAGGTTAGTACGATTGCTTTCGAACCATCTCTCTTGCCTGCGTTCAGTCAGACGAGTATCAATACGGATGCAGTAGTTAATAAAGTCACCTAACGCAGTGGGAGGGTCGGCACGAGCAAGTTCATCCTTAATCAGTGGAGATAACCCCTTTCGAAAAATAGATTTTTTGGCGGAACTGTCCCAGGTGGTATCAAGGGCCCATCTCCTGAAATCCAAGGCATATTCAGCTACCGAGTGCTTACCTTGGCGCAAAGCTAACATGGCTGCTTCAGCTGTTGCACCTCGATTGGGGTCATCAAACACCTGCCCCATGGCTGAAATAAAATCATCAAGGTGATTCAAACAATCATCCTCAGTCTCAATCAGAGGGTTTGCCCACATTAAAGCCTTGTTGGTAAGCAACATAATTATAGTAAGCACCTTAGATCGTTCAGTGGGAAATTGTGAAGCATGTGCAGAAAAAAAAAAGATTGCATTGATTAATAAATCCCCTGAATTTCTCACGTTCACCGCCAAAACGAAAAGGGGGCAACTTGGGAATCCCAGCACTCGGGGCTACGGCAGGAGCCTGGACTCGCCCCTCTAGAACCTCAATCCTGGCTCGCAAATCCTGGGTAGTCTGTCCAACCACTTGCAAATTGTGATTATTGAGGTCCTGTAGATTTGTAAAACGGGTCTTTATATTCTGCAAATCTGCAAGGATATTATCAGTCACTCCGCAAAGTTCCTTTATGCGGGCCTCCATTTTCCAGATCTTTTAAGACAGGATTACTGGAAGAAGAGGAGAGAAAAAAAACAATAGTGTTCACCTGTGGCAACACTGCAGAGAGAAAAAAAAATTAAGGGAACTGCTCAACTGGAATGGTTGTGAGAAGTCACAACCACTATCATCACAGAAAGTTTCAACCAGACATCTGATATCCAGAGTTACAGCAGACAAAAAAGAGAAAAGAAAGGAAAAAAAAAAAAAAACAATAGTGTTTACCTGTGGTAACACTGCAAAAAGAAAAAACTTAAGGGAATTGCTCACCTGGAATTCACCTGGAATGGTTGTGAGAAGTCACAACCACTGTCATCACAGAAAGTACAACCGGACGTCTGATATCCACAGTACAGCAGACACAGCCTTCCAGACCCAGCAGACACTAACGTTTTGGCTTCAGAATCTTGTAATGTATGTAGTACAGTTCATATAGCGTCTTGTGCTTGGGTGCGATGAAAACACAGGAGTCACAGGTTTGATATAGAAAAGTCCTGTATTACTTCATACAAGTTGGCAGAAATAGTCACACAGTTTGCAGACACAGAAACAGGAGACACAGCAGGCCAGAGTAATCCAAGCTCAGCAATCACTCTCCAATACAGATTCAGGATCTTCTTCTCTGTTACCGTAAGTCCATGCAAACTTGGGTCTTTTCAAAGAGCAGGGTTCAGAGTCCACAAGTGCTTCAGAGTTCCTCAGTAGGAATAGCTGGAGTACAAGGTCCAAGGCTTACAGGAGTCAAGTCACAGGTTCACTGCAGGCTAGATTCTGAAGCACTGATTGCTCAGCTGTGGCTGCTTAAGAAGCAAAGGAGAGAATCAGGGCGGGAACATGCAAGCTGGAAACTCCATTTTGACTGAGGGCAAGATAGCTGCAGCAAGACAGAAAGTAAAATGGCTGACGAACAAACTGAGTTTCAGGAATATATACTTAGAACCTTACAATACAGCTGGACTCCAATGAAGGAGTAGAACCATCTTAAGGAGGATCACAAGGAAATGGACAGCATGTGACTTAAATATGAGTGTCTGAGCAAAGGGTCTGAATACTTATGACCATGTGATATTTCAGTTTTTCTTTTTTAAAAATTTGCAAAAATTTCTATATTTCTGCTTTTTATCAGTCAAGATGCGAGTGTTTATTAATGAGAAAAAAATGAACTCTTTTGCTTTTACCAAATAGCTGCAATGAAAAAAAGAGTGAAAAATTTAAAGGGGTTTGAATACTTTCTGAACCCACTGTATGTATTCCACTATCTTGCTAACTATTTGGCATGAGAGAAGGACCTTCCAAATGTAGGAGTGAGAGCCCTAACAAATGTTAAAGGAAAAACCTTTTTTTAAGCGTTATCTACATGTAATTATGAAAGAAAAAATGTTTCATAGCATTTTTCCTTTAAAAATTTTATTTTGGTTTGGTAGGTATTTTTAAAAATCCGTAAAACCGGTGCAATAGTCTAACCACATTATTCCCAGATACCATATGTGATTCAGAGAGGCATCTAGAGATCTTCTCCATGCTGTTCCCATTTAGTTTTAGCTCTTTCCCATCAATTTCAGCTTTTTTCCCATGCCCCCAGACCTGTTTGTTGGGTCCAGCAGAAAAATATTAGGCTTTCCCATAGACTTGCGTTGGGTTCATTATTCAGTTATTCAGTACAAATATACAAATATTAGAAATTATTCATGTAAATTTTCCCGGGTCCGAATATTTCACTATTCGCTCATCACTATTTATAACGAAGAGAAGTGAAAATAGAAAAAAGTTAATTTTTCCCAAAAAAATATTATTTTAGCCCAAATTTTTTATTTTCACATGAATAGCAGAAAAAAATGGATCACAATATTTGTTGTGCAGTTTCTCCTGAGTACGCCGAAACCCCATATGTGGTCAAAAACTACTTTGGAGGCACAGTGCAAAGCTCAGAAGGGAAGAAGAGCCATATTATAGTTCACATTTTGCTGGACTGGTTTGAGGGTGCCATGTCACATTGGAATAACCCCTGAGGTGCTAGAACAGCAAAACTCCTCTATAAGAGACCCCATTTTACAAACTGCACCTCTCAATGAATTAATCTAGGGTTTAATGATTATATTGACACCACAGGTGGGTTACAGAATTTTATACCATTGGGCAATGAAGAAAACAATAATTATATATTTGCTACCAAAATTTTGTTTTAGCTCCAGATTTGACATTTTCACAGGGTAAAATGGGTAAAAATGTTACCAAGATTTGTCCCACATTTTCTGCTCAATGCAGAAATACCCCAAATGTGGCTGTACAGCACTGTTTTGCCATACAGCAATACTCAGTAGGAATGGAACACAATTGGCAACTACCATATTTTTCGGACCATAAGACGCACTTTTTTTCCTCCAAATTTGGGAGGAAAGTGTGGGTGCGTCTTATGGTCGGAATGTACCATGTGGGGAGGGGGCAGCGGTGGAGTGGGATCGCAGGAGGCAGACACACTGTACAAGAAAAAATTAATTAAAAGGTTAGTAAATACAGCACATTAAAAAGCACTCTGCCATCCTGTGGTGGACTATAACTCCCAGCATGCCATAGGATCTGCAGGACATGCTGGGAGTTATAGTTCTCCCATGGGATCTTAAAGCAGCACTCCAGTGTTATCAGTGCTGGAGTGTTGCTTTAAATATAAGCCCTATACCCCCATTCTTAGGCCGTGGTCACATATTTGCACGATTTTTGTGTGAATCTCTCTTGTGAACACCCGGCACTGCCGCCGGCATTCGGACTGGAGTGTGCGGCTGCATGTATTTCTATGCAGCTGCACGCTCCAGCCTTGAGTGCCAGCGGCAGTGCCGGGTGTTCACAAGAGAGATTCGCACAAAAATCGTGCAAATTTCTCGCATGTGTGACCCTGGCCTTATACTCACCCTCCAGCATCTTCACATAGTAGTTTACAGACACCACACTGGTCCCGCAGCACCATATTCTACCCGTAGCTTCCTACATAATAACATGCTATTATATATAATAACACCACATATAATAGTATGTTATTTATGCTATTAAATATTTTACCACATTTTTTGCTTCAAATATATTTTTCCCTATTTTCCACCTCTAAAACCTGGGTGCATCTTATAGTCCGGTGCGTCTTATAGTCCGAAAAATACGGTAGCGCTCGGTCCCTCCCGAGTCTCGCCATATGGCTAAGCAGTACTGTTATACAGGAGGCATCCTGGAGTGCAGAATTTCCTAGAATAGTTTGTGGACTCCATGTACAGAGCCCCTAAGTGTTAGAAGAGCAGAATCCCCCCTCAAGTGATCCCATTTTGGAAATTATACTCCTTTGGGAATTTATCTACAGGTGTCGTGACAATTTTGACTCCATGGGAGTTTTCCCGAAACAAGCAGCAATGAATGTTGCTGAATGAAAATTGCAAACTGCCATTGTAGTGACCAGTACATTGTAGTGACTAGTACATTGTGCCCAGCTCATATACCTGTAAATTAGGCGGGCTGTCATTGCTACAGAAATGCCAAACATGTAAATGCTAAATGTGGATTAGGCACACTGGGGCCCAGAAGGAACGGGCATTTGATTTTGGCAGCACAAAATTTGCTGAATTTCTTTTGGGGAACTAGGGCTATTTCACTTTTCCAGAGCATATGTGCTACCAGTAACATGCAAACAGGCTCAGACTGGCCTATAGGGGAACAGGAGTCCCCCAGTGGGACCCTGTGCAAATTTGGGCCACCAGCCTCATGGTATGGGCAGTACTTGGCATGATTCACTTGATTCACTCTGTACAGAAAAAAGTAATATGTCATCATTCATTAACCAAACTACCCAGCTTATTATTATATAGAGATTTAGGTAAATTTGAGAAAGAGGGTAGTGTAATATTGGTATGTAGGTGAAAAGTGGACCCCCCAAAGTCAATGTTACTAGTGGGCCCTTGGCACCCAAGTCCAACACTGCATGCAAACCCCCTATATTTCCGTTAACAGATGACAGATGTGAGTGGGGACTTGCTTTTTAAGTGGATTGAGTTGAAGCTTTCATTGGGAACATTTTACATAACAATTTGGATCACATTTTTCCTCAGTCTACGCTGAGCACTCACATTGGGGTTTCCCTTTAAATGTTCGAGTAACGTAATTCAGATGAAACCCCCAAGGGAGGCACTCACTATAATGATTCAGCAGAGTTACTCTGGACTCCGCCTGGCCTCTGTTCAGCGGTTTCCTCTTATTCAGAGGTGCAGAAAATTGTGGCCGGCTGCACTTATATGCACTCATAATAAAAAAAAGATCGCCGGATAACAGGTCAGACAGCATTCACAGTGCCTCCATCTGCCTCATTATAGGGAATCTTCCACCGGTGGTTAGGTCTGAATCATGTATTTCAGAGTTTTACACGGAAACCCCCGTGTAAGTGCTCAGTGTATAGTGCGGGATAAATGTGAGCCAAGCCTTACTGCAGTCTTTGGGAGGCAGAATGAATAAATCAACAGCAGGTGAAGAATTGGTTTTATTTAGTTTTTACATCGCTCCTCATGTGGTATAAGTGATTAGATGACTTTATTCTTCGGGTCGGTGTGATTACAGCGATACCAGATTTATATTGGGTTTTTATGTTTGGCTGCTGTCACACTAAAAGATGCTTTTTATTGCAAAAACTATTTTTTGCATCACCATATTTTGAGAACTATAATTTTTCCATTTTTCTGCTGAGAAAGTCATGTGACAGCATGTTTTTTGCGGGATGAGTTGATGTTTCTATTGGTACCATTTTCGGACTCATAACATTTTTTAATTGCTTTCTATTCTGATTTTTGGGAGGCAGAATGAACAAAATAAACAGCAAAAAAAAGGCAGCCACACTCACCTGCCCAGATCTCAGAACAAATGCACTACAGGATGCAGCCAGCCCATTAAGCAAGATATTAGCAGCACAGGTGCAAAATACCAGATTAAACAGCCACTCTCCACATACCTAATGAACAAAAACCAACAATGCAGGAATTGTATTTTGGGCTGTTTTTTAATGCCGTTCTGCGTATTGTAAAATTTATAAGGCAGCGTTATTCTTCGGGTCAGTAGATTATAGCGATACCATATTTATATCTTTTTATCTTTTGGTGCTTTTACACAATAAAAACTATTTTATAGAAAAAATAATTATTTTTGCATAGCTTTATTCTGCGAGCTATGACTTTTTTATTTTTCGGCTGATAGAGCTGTATGGCAGCTTTTGTTTTTGCAGGACAAGATTATGCTTTCAGTGGTACCATATTTATTTACATTGTTTTTTATTTTTATTCCATGTTTTGTTCAGCGGTTTGATGATAAATCATCATTTTTGCTTCGTTTTTTATTTATTCTTTTAACGGTGGTCATTAGAGGGGTTAACTAGTGGGAAAAATGTATAGGTTGGGTTGTTTTGGAAGTGGCGATCCCAATTATGTGCATTTAAAATGTATAGCAATGCAGGAGTATTGCTATACCTTATCGCCTGTCATCCCTACGGAGACAAGTTAGTTAGATCATGCACTGCACATGATCTAACTAACTTTCTAGTGCCTGGTGACCCAGATGTCATCATGATGACATCGGTTCGCCATGGCAATGATCAGAACCCCGCAATGACATCGCGGGTTCTCCAATCCAAGGGCAGAGGAGCTTTCTTTCCTTTGCACCCCTCTGCCCTCTCGCTAAATGCTGCGATCAAGTTCGATTGCAGCTTTAGGGGGTTAAAATGCTGGGAGCCGTGCGGGACCGTCCCTGGCACTGAGAGATGTCAGTATCAGCTGACACCCGATGGTGATAGCCATGAGGTACATGTACTGAATTGGTCAGGAAGTCCTTCCCGATCATGACGTACATGTACTAAAAATGTTGGGAAGAGATTAAGGACTGACAATAATACATTCAAAATCGATGAAAAATTAGAGTTTATAGGAAAAAATTTTTTTTAAGAAACCTTCTTTCCTGTATGATTTGTATATAAAGTAAATGTAAAAAAGATATTAAAAAATAATTTAAATAAACCAAAATGTATTTATTTTTAATTAATTTTTAATAAATTTGTAATAATTTTTCTTAAAAAATTGGAAATTTCAGTGTAATTTGTAAAGGAGGCAAAATCTGCCAATAACTAGATAGAAGAGAGACTCAGGTAAAGGTGCTTCTCAAAAAATTAGAATATCCACAAAAAGTTAATTTATTTCAGTTCTTCAATGCAAAAAGTAAAACTCATATATTAAATAGAGTCATTACAAACAGAGAGATCTATTTTAAGTGTTTATTACTGTTAATTTTGATTATAGCTTACAGCCAATAAAAAACAAAAAGTCATTATCTCAGTAAATTAGAATAGTTTTTAACACCAGCTTGATAAATAATTTTAAAATCCGAAATGTTGGCCTACTGAAATGTATGTTCAGTAGTATTGAGCATTCCGATACCGCAAGTATCGGATATCGGCCGATATTCGCGGTATCGGAATTCCGATACTGAGTTCCAATACTTTTGCCATATCGTATACCGGAATCGGAAGTTCCCATAATGCTATGATAGGCAGTGTCATTTTATTCAGCCAATGAGGAATCTTAACAAGTGTGGACACATCCTGTAATGCTGCGGTCATGTTAACTAATGGCATGGCTGTGATTGGCTGCTGAAATGATGTCAGAATGCACTATAAAAGGCGCCGCCGCCATTTTGGTTTCACTCTGCTGTGAATTCAGTTAGGGACAGAACGCTGCTCTTCTGACTCTGAGGGACAGTTAGAGATTGCGATTTGGGGAATTGTTCTTTAGGCAGGCTATTTTACAAACCGCTGTGTAAAGCTTCATTTTGCCTTGCAGTGCTGTTTTCACAGCTGTCTGCAAGGTCTATATGTGAGTGCAGGTGACGCTGCAGTTTGGTCTGCATCCACTGCTGTTTGTAATAAGCTGCACGTGTGTCACTGCTTCATCCTTTTTTTTTTTAATTGGTGCTGCTCCATTCAATTTCAATTAACTCTCATCTATTAGTGTTCCACGCTTCCATCCGTATCCAATACATTGGTTGCAAACACTATAGAAGTACATAGCGGAGCCTTTCAGAGCTAGTGAACAGTTGTGTGCAGTGTTCATGGCTGTCTGTGAGGTCTCTTTGTGAGTGCAGCTCACGCTGAAGTTAGTTCTGCATCCACCGCTGATTGTAGTCTGCTAAGCGTGTGTCACTGCCTCATCCTTTTATTTTTTTTTAATTGGTGCTGCTCCATTCAATTTCATTTAACTCTCATCTATTAGTGTGCCACACTTCCATCCGTATCCAATACATTGGTTGCAAACACTATAGAAGTACATAGCGGAGCCTTTCAGAGCTAGTGAACAGTTGTGTGCAGTGTTCACAGCTGTCTGTGAGGTCTCTTTGTGAGTGCAGCTCACTCTGAAGTTAGTTCTGCATCTACCGCTGGTTATAGTCTGCTAAGCATGTGTCACTGCCTCATCCTTTTCGTTTTTTTGTAATTGTTGCTGCTCCATTCAATTTCAAATAACTGTCATCTATTAGTGTGCCGCGCTTCCATCCGTATCCAATACATTGGTTGCAAACACTATAGAATTACATAGCGAAGCCTTTCAGAGCTAGTGAACAGTTGTGTGCAGTGTTCACGGCTGTCTGTGAGGTCTCTTTGTGAGTGCAGCTCACGCTGAAGTTAGTTCTGCATCCACTGCTGGTTGTAGTCTGCTAAGCGTGTGTCACTGCCTCATCCTTTTATTTTCTTTTTGTAATTGGTGCTGCTCCATTCAATTTCAATTAACTCTCTCCTATTAGTGTGCCGCGCTTCCATCCGTATCCAATACATTGGTTGCAAACACTAGATAGTAGTAGATAGAGGAGCCTTTCGGCTGGTTTGCGGCCTGCAGGATCAGCCAGATTAGTATTACCCTATTTTTGGTAGCCTTATCTATTGCATTCTAGTTTCATGCATTGTAATAGCTACAAAAAGTTTGTGATACTATCGATTGTACATCTTTTGTCTCAATCACAACCTTTGTTTTTTTTGTGAAAAACACAAAAAAGTTAATAAAGTTCACCATACACTACACTTGACGCTTGCTAGGCCACATTAGCTCATATTAAAGTGTAGTCCATACTTCATAAAGTTAGTGTTTCTTATACCTGTTAGCAGCTGTTCAGGAATAAGCACACTAAGGCCTTAGTACTTTTCTGCCTATCTTTATGAATCTACCAAGATGAAGACGGCAGGGAGTAAGGCACGTGGTTGTGGGCGTGGAGTTTCAGCAGGGAGAGGACGTGGGGATTCTGTGCCTGCTGCGGCCACCAGTGACACAGCATCCACCAGTTTTCCCAGTGAACGGTCCTTTATGCGCAGCTTTGTAGGAGCTCGCCGTACCCTCCTGCTGCGGGAAGAACAAATTAAAGCCGTTGTCGGATGCATGGCAGCTAACGCATCAACTTCAATTGCTTCCACCTCCTCTCAGGACCAGAGCACTGAAGAGCAACCATCTGTCTCTTCACCACCTGCCAAATTGCCCAGGCAGTCAGAGAGCTCTGTACAGGAGCCAGCACAGTCTCTACTTCTATTCTCTGAATCTGTTGGCTTGGAAAGAGGGGCCCAGCCAAGCAGCATTCTAGAATGTGAAGAAGAGGGAGTATGCAGTGATGCGCAACTGCTTTGTCTCTCTGAATCTGAAGAGGCGGGTGAGCCAGTGCTGATGGTCAGCACACCGCAGAACGCATCTGATGATGATGATGAGACTCAGGTGCCAGTTTCTGTTGCGCATGGTGCTGGCCAGACGACCCAGGAGAAGCAGGTGTTTGAAGAGGGTAGTGGAGATGATGAGGTCCTTGACCCATCATGGCGTGAGGAACAGGAAGGTGGTGGGAGCAGCTCTGAGGAAGAGATTCCCCCAACGGTCCAAACAGGAGGGAGAGGTAGGGTGCAGACTCGGTTGCCGGTAGCCTCCACTTTGGCACCCGTTTGGAGCAGTTCTCTTCCAAAAGCCAAAACGGGCGCTCCCAGGACTTGCAGTGCGTGGTCCTTTTTTGACACAGTTGCAGATGACATTTGCTATGTCAAATGCAAGCTGTGTAATCAAAAAGTCAAAAGAGGTAAAAGTGTCAGCAACCTCAATACCACAAATATGTGGAAACATGTGCGGACCAAGCACGTGGTGGAGTTACAAAGACACACTGGAGATGTAGGCCAACCTACAGCACCACCTACATCTTCAGCTCGTGTCGTAGCCTCTTCCTCCAGCTCACACACAGCTGGTTCGGCATCCTCACAGGATCGCCCTGGAAGAACCTCTGGTACTGATGTACAGAGACCCAGTGTAATTCCACCCACAGCACCACGTTCCCAGTTATCCTCACACTCCCAGGCCACTGTACAGTCATCGGTAGCACAGGCATGGGAGAAAAGGCGGCCCTACACGGCAAACCATCCCCGAGCACAGGCTCTGAATGCTGGAATTGCAAAACTCCTGTCCCTTGAAATGCTCTCATTCAGGCTGGTGGAGACTGACACATTCCGTAACTTCATGGCATTGACAGTCCCACAATACAACGTGCCCAGCAGCTTTTATTTCAGCAGGCAAGCCGTCCCTGCCCTGCAAAAGCATGTGGAGGGAAAAATTAAACATGCGCTACTAAACGCCGTCAGTAGCAAGGTCCACCTGACCACCGATGCGTGGACCAGTACCCATGGACAGGGACGATACCTTTCCCTCACTGCCCATTTGGTCAACGTTGTGGAGCCGGGTACAGATCTTGCGAGTGGGGCTTTACGTGTTCTGCCAACTCCAAGGATTGCAGGAATCCAGTCTGTACACATTGACTCCTCCTCCTACTCCAGTTCCTCAGAATCATCGCTGCAGGAGCCGTCACGGTCTACCTCCACATGGACCCGTGAACGCTTACCTGTTACGACCGATATGAGCACAGCCGTGGCCAAACGGCAACAGGCCGTCCTGAAATTAATTTCGATGGGGAATCGAAGTCACACAGCGCAGGAGCTTTGGAATGCCATCAAGCAGGAGAGCGACGTGTGGTTTGTGCCAGCGAATCTCCAGCCAGGCTTGGTAGTGTGTGACAATGGCCGAAATCTGGTGGCAGCTCTGGGCCTAGGCAACCTCACTCACATACCATGTCTGGCACATGTGCTCAACTTGGTCGTGCAGAGTTTTTTGAGGGACTATCCAGATCTTGATGCACTGCTGCACAAGGTCCGCCTAGAGTGTGCTCACTTGCGGCGATCCAGCATGGCCAGAGCGCGCATTGCAGCTCTGCAAACGCCGATTCCACCTTCCGGAACATCGCATCATATGTAACCTACCCACCAGGTGGAATTCCACGTTACATATGTTGGAGCGGTTGTGTGAGCAGCAGGCAGCAGAAATGGAGTACCAGCTGCATCAGGCGCAATCAACTCGCAATTTGCGCCGTTCACACTTCACCACCACTGAGTGGGCCTCTATGAAGGACATCTGCCACGTTTTGCGTGCGTTTGATGACTCAACGCGGATGGCGAGTGCAAATGATGCACTAGTCAGCATGACTGTCCCCCTTATCTGCCTGCTTCAAAAAACACTGCAAGCACTAAGGGATGAGGTTTTGGAAGAGGTGGAGGATGAGGAGTCACAAATTCCATCACCTTCTGGACAGTCTGCGCAACGTGGTTCCTCACAAAGGCCTAGGCAGTTAACACTTTGTGAGGAGGATGAGGAGGAGTCAATGGAGGAGGAAGACATCGCTCCAGAGGAGGGAGGTACACAATGCTCTAGTAGTCAGTATGTTGAGCGAGGGTGGGGTGATGCAGAGCAGGCAGAGATGACGCCTCTTGCAGGGGACAGCGTTTCTTGGCCAGTTGGGAGTCTGCAGCACATGGTTGATTTCATGCTGCAGTGTCTGAGAAACGACCGCCGCATCGCCCACATTCTCACCACGTCTGATTATTGGGTGTACACCCTCCTAGACCCTCGCTACCGGGACAACTTACAAAGCCTCATAACACCATTGAACCAGGAGAGTAAAATGCGGGAATACCAAGACACACTGGTGCATTCCATCATGTTCTCCATTCCAGCCGAGAGCACTGCTGCTAGTGCTTTACAAAGCAGCTCTGTGCGTCGAGGCAGTGGAGGAAGCTCTGCACCAAGAGGGAGCAGAAGCAGCGCCTCTGCACAGGGCAAAAACCAGTATGGCCCAAATGTGGCGAAGTTTTGTGTCACCGCCACAAATGTCTACACCATCACAGACGGCTCCAGTCTGCAGGAGGCAATGTTTCCTTCAGATGGTGACAGACTACATGTCTTGCCCTCTCAGTGTACTCCCAGACGGCTCTTCCCCATTCAAGTTTTGAGTCTCTAAGCTGGATACATGGCCAGAGCTTAGCCAGTATGCATTGGAGGTGCTGGTTTGCCCTGCTGCTAGTGTATTATCGGAGCGCGTCTTTAGTACCGCAGGTGGTGTACTAACAGACCGTCGCATGCGACTATCCTCCGATAACGTTGACCGGCTTACTTTTCTGAAAATGAACAAGGCATGGATCTCGCCTGAATTTGCCTGCCCGGTTTCAGATTAAATAACTGGTTGGCAACAGTATCCATGTCTCCTGTTCTGTTCATGTTTCTACCACCTGAACTGTACTCCCTGGGCTCCAACACTGCCAGTTGCTGCTCAGAAGTGCCGTCTGCACAGAGAAAAACACAAGCTCCTGTGTTAGTGAGGTTCAGTAACGCCAGCTGTTCCCCTGCTGTGTGACCGGCAATAAGTCTCCTGCTCCCTCCACATGCAGACATCAGATGTCTAACTTGCTCCACATAGGGAAGAGCCTACACCCTGATTGATATGATCAAAACCAGACAAACGGCAGCTTTCTAACCATAAAATGATGAATTGTAGTCCCAAATATGTACAAATATACATTTTCAATATAAGCGCATATATGCACATGGCGACTACAAATGCTAACCCAAAAAACTACATAGGGTATAGGGGTTGAAATGAATGCATACAAGTACATTTCATAATCCATTATTGCTGCTTAAGGAACGGTATCTACACCTGTAATATAGTGCAGACAATGGATGTAGGACTAGTCATTATCATCATTAGTTATATATGTGACAGTAAAAAATACACTGATTGCGGACAACTGTAAGTTCACACCCCATATATGAAAGTTCCTGCATCTAATCATGATAATAAGGCGCAATAATCATGCATAACCTATAAAAAGTGTATCGTGCATATTGAAAATAGCAATGTATACCTGCAAGTGCAGGTGAAACAACGCCAACGGATAGAAAAGGTTTATGCTATGTAGGTATCACAGTGCATAGCGACTGATGGACAATGGCGATATAATACTGTACCTCAATAAAGGCAGCGGCACCCCTCATGCTTGTTTTGCTTGTAGCTTTTTCAAGAGGGGACGTGCGTGTATGGTTGCTCATAGGTGCATGTTTATAGAGGAAATCATTCATGATGGCGGCTTTGGAGGGGCGCTACCGCTGAAGAACGCTGCCCAATGTAACTGCAAGTCAGCGTCATCTGACGGCCAGCCGCTCCCCGACCCGACGCGTCAGAGCAGGAAGGCAGTGTGAGAGGACAAACCGGCGCGCAAGCATACATGCACTTCCCCTCTTCAACTTTCTACAAGCAAAACGTGCATGAGTGGTGCCGCAGCCTTTATTGAGGTAGAGTATTATATCGCCATTCGCCATCACTGGCTATGCACTCTAATACATAGATAGCATATACCTTTGCTATCCGTTGGCGTTGTTTCACCTGCAGTTGCAGGCACACATAGCAATTTTCACTATGCACGATGCACTTTTTCTAGGTTATGCTTGATCATTGATAATTGAGCCATATTATCATGATTGCATGCTGGACCTTAAAAATATGTGGTGTGAATTAACAGTTTTCCGCAATGACTGTATTTTTAAATGTCACATAAAACTAACTTGTAATGATGATGATGCCGAGTACTACATACATTGTCTGCAGTATATTACAGGTGTACATAGCGTTCCTTAGGCAGCATTAATTGATTAGGATTCAGGAAATGTACTTGTATGCATTTATTTCAACCACTATACCCTATTTTTTTGTTTTGGGGTTGCATTTCTTGTCGCCATGTGCATATATGCGTTTATATTTGAAATGACTTTATTTCAATATTTTTGAATTAAATTCATCATTTTATGGCAGTAAAGCTTACGTTTCTCTTGTTTGGAGTATATACATTTTGAAGTGCCACGGAACAAGGCAACTACTCTATATCTGATTTCTACACCCTCCTTGACCCTGGGCTTCAACACCGCCAGTTGTTGCTCAGAAGTGCTGTATGCACAGAGAAAAACACTCTCTCCTGTGTTTGTGGGGTTCAGTAACGCCAGCTGTTCCCCTGCTGTGTATCCGGCAATAATTCCTGCTACTACAAATTAAAGTTACACCAGAGATTAAACGTGCTCATACTAGGCCTCAGCCTACACCCTCCTTGACCCTGGGCTTCAACACCGCCAGTTGCTGCTCAGAAGTGCTGTATGTCCGGCAATAATTCCTGCTCCCTCCACATGCACACATCAGATGTCTTACTTGCTCCACATAGGGATGAGGCAACACCCTGATTGATATGCTCCAAACCAGAAAAACGGCAGCTTTCCAACCATGAAATGATTAATTGTAGTCCCAAATATGTACAAATATACATTTTAAATCTAAGCGCATATATGCACATGGCGAATACAAATGCAAACAAAAAAGCCTACATAAGGTATAGGGGTTGAAATGAATGCATCCAAGTACATTTCATCATAATCCATTTTTTCTGCTTAAGGAACGGTATCTACACCTGTAATATAGTGCAGACAATGGATGTAGGACTAGTCATCATCATCATTACTTATATATGTGACAGTAAAAAATACACTGATTGAGGACAACTCTTCACACCCCATATATGAAAGGTCCAGCATCTAATCCTGATAATAAGGCACAATAATCATGCATAACCTATAAAAAGTGCATCGTGCATAGTGAAAATAGCAAGGTATACCTGCAAGTGCAGGTGAAACAACGCTAACGGATAGAAAAGGTTTATGCTATCTAGGTATCACAGTGCATAGCGACTGATGGACAATGGCGATATAATACTGTACCTCAATAAAGTTCGCGGCACCCTCACGCGCGTTTAGCTTGTAGCTTCTTCAAGAGGGGACGTGCGTGTATGTTTGCTCATAGGTGCATGTTTATAGAGTAAATCAGTCATGACGCCGGCTTTGTGTTGGCGCTACGCTACCGTTGACGAACGCTGCGCAACATGACTGCAAGTCAGCATCATATGAGGCACAGCCGCTCCCCTACCCAATGCGTCAGAGCAGGAAGGCAGTCTGTGCGGCAAAACCAACGCGCAAGCATACATGCACTTCCCCTCTTCAACAAGCTACAAGCAAAACGCGCGTGACTGGTGCGTCAGCCTTTATTGAGGTATAGTATTATATCGCCATTCGCCATCAGTGACTATGCACTCTGATAGATAGCATATACCTTATCTATCCGTTGCCGTGTTTTCACCTGCACTTGCAGGCATACATAGCAATTTTCACTATGCACGATGCACTTTTCCTAGGTTCTGCTTGATCAGATCATTGATTTGTGCGCCATATTATCATGATTACATGCTGGACCTTTAATATATGTGGTGTGAACTAACATTTTTCCTCAATGACTGTATTTTTTACTGTCAGATATAACTTGTAATGATGATGATGAGAAGTCCTACATACATTGTCTGCACTATATAACAGGTGTACATAGCGTTCTTTAGGCAGCATTAATGGATTATGAAATGTACTTGTATGCATTCATTTCAAACCCTATACACAAATTTTTATTTTTGGTTGCATTTCTTGTCGCCATGTGCATATATGCGTTTATATTTGAAATGTCTTTATTTCAATATTTTTGAATTAAATTCATCATTTTATGGCAGTAAAGCTTAGGTTTCTCTTGTTTGGAGTATATACATTTTGAAGTGCCACGGAACAAGGCAACTACTCTATATCTGATTTTTACACCCTCCTTGACCCTGGGCTTCAACACCACCAGTTGCTGCTCAGAAGTGCTGTATGCACAGATAAAAACACTTGCTCCTGTGTTACTGGGGTTCAGTAATGCCAGCTGTTCCCCTGCTGTGTGTCCGGCAAGAAGTCCTGCTACCTCCAATTTCAAGTAACACCAGATTTCAAAGTTGCTCATACTAGGCCTCAGCCTAGACCCTGACAAAACCTGGGCTCCAACACCGCCAGTTGCTGCTCGGAAGTGCTGTATGCACAGATAAAAACACTTGCTCCTGTGTTACTGGGGTTCAGTAATGCCAGCTGTTCCCCTGCTGTGTGTCCGGCAAGAAGTCCTGCTACCTCCAATTTCAAGTAACACCAGATTTCAAAGTTGCTCATATTAGGCCTCAGCCTAGACCCTGACAAAACCTGGGCTCCAACACCGCCAGTTGCTGCTCGGAAGTGCTGTATGCACAGATAAAAACACTTGCTCCTGTGTTACTGGGGTTCAGTAATGCCAGCTGTTCCCCTGCTGTGTGTCCGGCAAGAAGTCCTGCTACCTCCAAATTCAAGTTACACCAGATTTCAAAGTTGCTTATACTAGGCCTCAGCCTAGACCCTGACTGAACCTGGGCTCCAACACTGCCAGTTGCTGCTCGGAAGTGCTGTATGCACAGATAAAAACACTTGCTTCTGTGTTACTGGGGTTCAGTAATGCCAGCTGTTCCCCTGCTGTATGTCCGGCAAGAAGTCCTGCTACCTCCAATTTCAAGTTACACCAGATTTCAAAGTTGCTCATACTAGGCCTCAGCCTAGACCCTGACTGAAGCTGGGCTCCAACACCGCCAGTTGCTGCTCGGAAGTGCTGTATGCACAGATAAAAACACTTGCTCCTGTGTTACTGGGGTTCAGTAATGCCAGCTGTTTCCCTGCTGTGTGTCTGGCAAGAAGTCCAGCTACCTCCAATTTCAAATTACACCAGATTTCAAAGTTGCTCATACTAGGCCTCAGCCTAGACCCAGACTGAACCTGGGCTCCAACACCACCAGTTGCTGCTCGGAAGTGCTGTCTGCACAGTCAACACTAGCTCCTGTGTTATTGGGGTTCAGTAATGTCAGTTGATCCCCAGCTGTGTAGCTGGCAATCTTTCCTGCTCTGTCCACACTCACCCAAGTCCAGATTTTGAACTTGGTCCAATATGTCCTCTGCCTCCACTCTGTTTCTACTCCAATCCCTGGGCTCCAACACCGCCAGTTGCTGCTCGGAAGTGCCGTCTGCACAGTCAACACTAGCTCCTGTGTTATTGGGGTTCAGTAATGTCAGCTGATCCCAGCTGTGTAGCTGGCAATCTTTCCTGCTCTGTCCACACTCACCCAAGTCCAGATTTTGAACTAGGTCCAATTTGTCCTCTGCCTCCACTATGTTTCTACTCCAATCCCTGGGCTCCAACACCGCCAGTTGCTGCTCGGAAGTGCCGTCTGCACAGTCAACACTAGCTCCTGTGTTATTGGGGTTCAGTAATGTCAGCTGATCCCCAGCTGTGTAGCTGGCAATCTTTTCTGCTCTGTCCACACTCACCCAAGTCCAGATTTTGAACTAGGTCCAATTTGTCCTCTGCCTCCACTCAGTTTCTACTCCAATCCCTGGGCTCCAACACCGCCAGTTGCTGCTCGGAAGTGCCGTCTGCACAGTCAACACTAGCTCCTGTGTTATTGGGGTTCAGCAATGTCAGCTGATCCCCAGCTGTGTAGCTGGCAATTTTTCCTGCTCTGTCCACACTCACCCAAGTCCAGATTTTGAACTAGGTCCAATTTGTCCTCTGCCTCCACTATGTTTCTACTAAAATCCCTGGGCTCCAACACCACCAGTTGCTGCTCGGAAGTGCTGTCTGCACAGTCAACACTAGCTCCTGTGTTCTCGGCAGTTACTCAGCCTTCTTGTACCTTCTGCTACATTTCCAAGTTAAAGATTTTTAAAATGGTTTTTGGTAATCACTCTGGATCTCCCTGACGACTACCCTGAAGACGACGACCCTGAAGACCACCCCGAAGAAGACGACGACCCCGAAGACGATGACCCTGAAGACGACGACCCTGAAGACCACCCTGAAGAAGACGACAACCCCAAGGACGACGACCATGAAGACGACGAGCCTGAACAACACACCAAAGAAGACCAAAAAGATTACCCAGAAGAAGATGACCAACAGGACAAAGAACATGAAGACAACCACCAAGATACAGAACAAGAGACAGAAGAACAAGAAGCAGAAGAACAAAAAGCAGAAGAGCATTAAGCATGACACAAAAAATCAGAGCAAAAGATATGCTCTAAATTATAAGTAGAAGAAGACTAAGCAGTGCATGGGGGTGAGTCCGTTCCTCCTCGTGGGGCCCCTGGAAAATGCCTGCTGCTGCTGCAGGCCAAACTGAACGCGGACAAATACTGTTGTAAATATTTTGCGACAGCAAGAACGGAAGGTGTAATATTCAAAGTTTTAGAGATTACAACTACAGGAATGCCTGTCACAAATAAGAATATGATGAAGAAGATGAATAGGAAGAAGATGAAGAAGTAGAATATTAAGAAGAATAATAGTTGAGTAAGAAGAATATGAAGAATGTAAAAAAAAAAATAGGAAGAAGTTGAAGACGAAGATAAATAAGGTGAAGAAGTTGATGAAAAATATGCTGCTGCTGAGGATCATGAAGGAGAAAGTGTGGGAGAAGTAAAAAAGAAGGTGAAGAGCATGAAAGTAGTGAAACATACATATGTGCCAAAATAGAAAAAAGGTTAACATCATAGTCAATTTATTTGTAACTCCGAACGTCTTTAAAAAAAAATTATTCCTGCTATTCCATTTGATTGGGCTAAACCTCTATGCCTTTAATGTCTCCTCCACCTCCCCAATACATTCTACATTATTCTTGTTTTCCTTCATGTACAATTAACCTACAAGGAAAGAAAGGGATTATTTTAATTCCGATATTTTTGTCCCATTGACTTGCATTGGTCTCCGGTATCGGAATCGGCGATATCCGATACTTTTTGAGTATCGGTCCGATAGAATCCAATCCGATATTTTGCAATATCGGAAAGTATCGCTCAACACTAATGTTCAGTAAATGCAATCAATACTTGGTCAGGGCTCCTTTTGCATCAATTACTGCATCAATGCGGTGTGTCATGGAGGCGATCAGCCTGTGGCACTGTTGAGGTGTTATGGAAGCTCAGGTTTCTTTGATTGCAGCCTTCAGCTCGTCAGCATTGTTGGGTCTGGTGTCTCTTATCTTCCTCTTGATCATACCCCACAGATTCTCTATGGGGTTAAGGTCGGGCGAGTTTGCTGGCCAATCAAGCACAGTGATACTGTTGTTTTTAAACCAGGTATTGGCACATTTGCAAGTGTGGACAGGAGCCAAGTCATGCTGGAGAATTAAATTTCCATCTCTAAAATGCTTGTCTGCAGAGGGAAGCATGAAGTGCTCTAAAATTTCCTGGTAGACAGCTGCGTTGACTTTGGTCTTGATAAAGCAGAGTGGACCTACACCAGCAGATGACATGGCTCCCCAAACTATCAATGATTGTGGAAATTTCACACTAGACCTCAAAAGCAGATTGTGTGCTTCTCCACTCTTCCTCCAGACTCTGGGACTTTGATTTCCAAATGAAATGCAAATTTACTTTCATCTGAAAACACCTTGGACCACTGAGCAACAGTCGAGTTCTTTTTCTCCTTGGACCAGATAAGACGCTTCTGGTGTTGTCTATTGGTCATGAGTGGCTTGACACAAGTAATGCGACATTTGTAACCCATGTCCTGGATATGTCTGTGTGTGGTGGCTCTCGAAGCAATGACTCCAGCAGCAGTCCAATCCTTGTACATCTCCTCCAAATTTTTGAATGGCCTTTTCTTAACATTCCTTTCAAGACTGCTGTTATCCTGGCTGCTTGTGCACCTTTTTCTACCACACGTTATCCTTCCATTCAACTTTCCATTAATATGCTTGGATACAGCACTGTGAACAGCCAGCTTCTTTAGCAATGACCTTTTGTGGCTTACCCTCCTTGTGGAGATAATGACTTTTGGGTTTTCATTGGCTGTAAGCCATAATAATCAACATTGACAGAAATAAACACTTGAAATAGATCACTCTCAGCCAATCCAGCAGGTGGACACCCAACAGGAGTGTTCACATTTAAGCATATGAGGGCCTTACACCACAGAAGTGGCATCAATTTCTCGAGAGTAAAAATAGTATAATAGGGACCGACAGGTCTTCCACTACACCCAATCCACCAGATAGACACCCAAACAGGAGTGTTCACATTTCTAAAAATTACTGTCAGACACCACAAAAGTGACATCAATTTAATCACAGTAGAAATAGTATGATAGGGACCGACAAGTCTTCCACTACACCCAATCCAGCAGATGGACACCCAACCAGGAGTGTTCACATTTAAACAAATGAGGGCCTTACATCACAGAAGTGACATCAATTTCACCACAGTAGAAATAGTATAATAGGGACAGACAGGTCTTCCACTACACCCAATCCAGCAGATGGACACCCAACCAGGAGTTTTCACATTTCCAAAAATTACTGGCAGACACCACAAAAGTGGCATTAATTTCACCACAGTATAGATAGTATAATAGGGACCGACAGGTCCTCCACTACACCCAGTCCAGCAGATGGACACCCAACCTGTAGTTTTCACATTTAAAAAAATGAGTGCCTGACACACCACCAAAGAGAAATAAACCAGCAGATGTAGACCAACCATGACTGTTCACATTTCCACAAATTTGTGTTAACATCAGCAACAGCAGCAGCCACAGCAGGCACAAAAGCCACATTAAAGATATCAGAGTGCAATTACGTTAGGTAAAGCATCCTTTTTGGAAAAACAAAATGTGAAAGGGTCCAAATCCTCCCTGATGGTGATTGTATTGGTATTGATATTCAGTTCTAGATACTCCTTCACCATACTCTCTATTTGTTCACTGCGTGTAAAATTTGGACTCTGTTGTGCTGGTGCACGAGCTGGTCTAAAAAAAGTGTCAAAGGACTCAAAGAAATTGCTTCTTCCACTTCCACCACTACTGCTGCTGCTAATGTTTTGGTGTTGACTAATTGACGTGCCGGAGGTTGGAAATCTAGAGCTACAATGTGAACTGTGTGCTTCACTGCTGTCTTGGGGAAAAGCTCTCTTAAGCGTGTGTAAAAGCGTGTTTCGATACTCCAGCATTCGCAGGTCTTTTTCCAGGGTGGGAAGCATCAGGCAAAATTTGGTTTTATAACGTGGATCTCACAGAGTTGGCAGCCCAATAGTCAGCAGTATTCCTAATCATAACTATACGGGGATAATGTTGCAGGAAGAAGGCACTCATATGTCGGGCTCTACCATTAGGTGCAAGCCCATGCTGTGTTGGTTGCTGGGTAGCAATGAGGCTTGTTTCTTCCATCCCATCCTGCCAACCACAAACAACAGAGAGGGAAGGATTATCCTCTTCATCTGACAGTTGCTCGCCCATCACCTCTTCCTCCTCCATTTGTTCTTCAGATCTTGCACCTTTGATAACAGTTTGTCTGTTATCACCAGCCCCCCTCAATTGCTGTAATCCATCTTCCCTTGGCACCCACATTTGTGACGACAGTCTTGAACTTAGAGACAATGTTATCCCTTCTGTATCCTCCTCTTCTTGCTCCTCTTCTTCTGGGACCACCATCTCCTCCTGCAGGCTATTCAAAGTCTGCTCCAGCATATAGATGACTGGAATAGTGATGCTGATGACGGCGGCATCAGTGCTAACCATCTTAGTAGCTATTTCAAAACTGTGCAGAAGGGAGCAGAGGACCTTAATCTGTGACCACTCTGTAAACGTGATTTGCGCCACGTCTGTACTGCTTTGGCCCAGGCTATACGACATGACATACTGCAACAGAGCTCATTGCTGCTGCCACAGTTGCTGCAACATGTGCAGAGTGGAATTCCACCGTGTAGGCACATCGCATATCAAATTGTTAACTGGCATGGACAAAGACCTCTGTATTGATGCAAGTCGATGACGAGAGGAAAGCGAACAGTGGAAATGAACACACAGCTTACATGCTTTCTGGAGCAGCTCCTCCAGGCCATGATAGTGGCGGAGAAAATGTGCTGTACCACCAGGTTGAGGATGTGAGCCATGCAAGGCATGTGTGTGAGCTTGCCTCCCCGTAGGGTCGCCACCAGGTTCACACCATTATTGACACGGCTTTCCCTGGATGCAGGTACAGTGGAGACAGCCATTGATCAAACTCAGCCTGCAGAGCTGTCCACAACTTTTCTCAATCTCCAAGGCATATCAATTTTAATACAGACTGATTTCAAAGAGCCCTGGCATCACAGTAAGGAGGTGGTGGGGATTCTCTCTACACTGTTGGAACGCGATTCTCATTAAGGCAGAGGTTGAGGGAGCAGATGGAGGCCCTAGAGGAGATAGAGGAGGCAGAAGCAGTGGAGGAAGTGTTAGATGTAGAGATTTGTCCTGCAAGCCTTGGAGATTCCAAGACTTGTGGAGCAGCACCTGTCCCCACAGCCACCAGAGTCACCCAGTGCCCAATCAGCAAGATGTAACGCGCTTGGCCATGTTTACTCGTCCAAATGTCTGTGGTGAAATGCACCCTGGCAGACAGAGATTTAGTCAAGGAATGCGTGATGTTGTCTGCAACATGCTGGTGTATCAAAAAATAATCCCAATACTAACTGGGCACTAAGAATAGTATTAATAAGACATATATAACATATCTTTCCAAAAATGCCCCTGATGTGTATGGATAATTAATTTCTTTGTACACTCCAAAAAATGTTCAAATACCGCAGAAAAAGGAGTTCCATACAAATAAAATAATGTATAAAATATAATGCTTTATTGTATACAATCAAGATTAAAAGACCAATAACAAAGAATTCATAAAATATAACCCTATCAATTATGGGTTTTAATATGGACCCAGGGCATATGGATACACTGAATCTGAACAACTATAATCTCCTTATGTGACTCAAAAACATATATATAATCCCAGAGTGATGCAAAAATTGCAACAAAATATAAGAGTGAACACAATAAATTATGTATATGAATGTCACGTGCAACAGTAGTAAACATATAAGTGTATAACCAATGCCAGAAAAACATAAACACTTAAACGATTCAGAAGAAAAAAATTGTTCAGAAGATCAAATTAAAATAAAGTGCCACAGTGCTTACCCATAAACGTGCAATACAGCGCCCAAGTGCCGAGGGTCCACGCGTTACCCCTGACGTACGTTTCGCATAAGCTTTATCGAAGGGTGTACAGAGTGTCACCCGAACCGGCATTTTATACCCACCTAATTGTGTAGCGTTCTCAGAAATGCGCATGCGTCCCCACGTCATCGCTGGAGGAAGTGACGCCGCCTCCCAGCCTTCATCGAGTGCGCATGTCATGGGGAAATCCCCTATTGACGTCACTGGACATGCGCACTGGAATATTGAAGCCGAGACAGCGGTGATCTCACAGCGAGCCTAGAGCGCATATAGATCATATTATTTGGGCAAGAATAACAACAAATTGTAACAAACAGCCACAAGCCACCAATGATAAGATACATTACACTGAAGACGAAGTCTATATAAGTATTCAGTAACAGTATCCGCAATAAAGTACAATAGTGCAAAGATATGAAAAATAAAAATAAAAAATAAAAAATAAAATATATATAAGATGTGAATAATCCATAGAATTTAAATACAATGTTTATATTATAAAAAGACAAACCTAAAAAAGTGACAAAAAATAATAATAAATAATAACAATTATTATAATAATAATAATAATAATAAATCTTCTTTCTTCATTGGTAATTCATAGTGCAGTGTATCCAATCAATACTGATCTGTATTCACTTAATTTTTTGATCGAAGAATATGTCAACTTTAAAGAGAAATGCCGATTATGGGAACACCCTAAATAAATGAGGAATAAAAAAAGAAAATTAATAATCACTGAATAAAATTGACAGTTCCCAGATATATACAAACACAGAAGGAGGAACATGATGGAACAACAAGGTCCTCACAAAAAAGGAGCAAAGCTCAACTTTTCATTTAACCCCATAGGGGTCATAGAGTCAAGATTGACTATCCACTTACACTCAGTTTGAGCTAATAGACGCTTTACATTGCCACCCCTACTACCACAATGTATCTGATCGATACCAAAAACTCGTAATCCTGCAGGATCACCATTGTGCTGAACACGAAAATGCCTGGGAAGAGTCTTGAGGGTACTGAAATCCTCAATTTTTTTGGAGTTGATGATGTCCCTCACATGTTCTCTGGTTCTAATGCGGAGCTGACGCGAGGTCAACCCCACATATATTTTGGAACAAGGACATGTGGCAAGATATATGACGTTTGTGCTACTACAACTTAAGTGATGTCGTATCTCATACGTCTCCCTTCCATTTGATGATTGAAATTGTGTACCTTTAATGAGATTTTTTTGAACACAAGCTAAACAATCCCCACATGGAAAAAATCCCCATGTTGGTTGCTTATTGTTTGGATTGAGAGGATTGACACTTTTGGCAACATAATGGCTCTGAACCAAAATATCTTTAATACTCTTACCACGCCTTGCCACAAATTGGGGTCTATCGGAAATGGTCCTGGCCAAACCCGGATCCGTCATGAGTACTGGCCAATGTTTCCCAATAATTTCCTGCATACGACCCCAAAAACAATTATAGGTAGAAATGTAACGGACCCTGGAATCTAACAAATTTTTTTGTTTTTTGTTGGAAAATAACAATTGGTGGCGTTCAATTTTCTTTGCCCTAATGTACCCATTTTTAATACAACGGTTACTATAACCACAAGATCTAAACCTATCTCTCAAATCCTCAGATTGTGCTTCAAATTTCTCTTTGGTTGAGCAGATCCGCTTCATCCTGAGGAATTGACCAACTGGGCTTTAATGGTATGTGGGGTATGGGAGGACGATGCATGCAATAATGCATTAACGGATGTTTCTTTGCGAAAAACATCCGTATGTATCAATCCCCCCTCACCAACTTCCAACATAATGTCCAAGAATTCAATTCTTTTTTGATGAGCTTTATATGTCAATCTGATATTCAGTGAATTGCAGTTGAGCTGATCAATAAACTTCAAAATATCTGACTCACTGCCACGCCATATGAAAAAAATGTCGTCAATATACCTATGCCAACACTGCACTCGGTCAATGAGAGGGACCCCGTCCTGATGGAAGAGGGATCTCTCCCAAAGGCCGAGAAACAGGTTGGCATAGGCTGGGGCACATGCAGCCCCCATGGCAGTACCACGTTTTTGTAAATAGTATCTGTCCTTAAAGACAAACACATTATGAGTCAGCACAAATTGTAATAGCTCAACAACAAATTCACATAGCTCACCATCCCAGTTACCATTCCCCAGAAAGAAGCGGACCGCTCTAATTCCATCATCATGAGAGATACATGTATAAAGAGACTCGACGTCAGCCGTAACAAGCCACATGTCCTGTTCCAAAATGACCCCATCTATCTTTGTAAGCATGTCGGTTGTATCTCTTATATACGAAGGTAAAGTTTCAACCATTGATTTCAAATAGAAATCAATGAACCTGCAGGCCGAATCACATAGACCATCGATACCCGAGACAATAGGCCTTCCTGGAGGACTCACTGCATCTTTATGAATCTTAGGTAAGAGGTACAAAGTTGGAATTTTCGGAAACTCCACCTTTAAACCATCAAAAGCCTTTTTATTAATGATTCCTTCATCAAAAGCTCTTTGTAAAATCCTGTCAAATTCAGTTTTATATGATGTTATTGGGCAATGAGATAATCCCATATATGTATCTTTACATTTCAATTGCCTAAACACCTCCTTTTCGTATTTGGCCGTAGGCCAAATTACAACATTCCCCCCTTTGTCCGCTGCCTTAATGACAATATCTTCCATACCTTTCAACTCTTTTAAGGCTTGACGTTGAGATCTAGTTAGGTTGTCATTAGTAACATACCCTGGGATTTTTTTAAAATCCTCCAACACCAACCTAGTAAAGATCTCAACCTGTGGACATATGGACAAAGGGGGGAAAGCACGTGACCGTGGAATAATGGTCTTAGGAAATGTACCTTGTATGCCTGTCTCTTGTTCTCTGAGTAAGTCCTCCAGGATAGCCAACGTCTCCTCCTCGATGGTGGATGTAAGACCATGTGACTCCTTTTTATCATATAATTTTTTAAAAATCAATTTTCGTGAAAAAAGATGTAAATCTTTCATAGCTGAAAAATAATTGAATGAATTATTGGGTACAAATGTCAAGCCTAAAGACAACGCTTCAAGTTGTGCATCAGATAATATGTGATCCGATAAGTTGATTACCTCCAATGTTCCCGATTTCTTTTTCTTATCGTCAGTCTGATATTGTGCAGAAGCTTTACGTTTTGTGGGGAAACGTCCTCTATTTGGTTCATAAGGTCTTGTACCTTGATTTTTCCATTTATTAACTGAGTAATTACTCCCTGATGGAGTGTTACACTCAATTTCCTCTCCTGATGTCATAGAAGATACAGATTCAGACCGGGCTCTAGAGACAGATCTAGCTCTATTGTTTTTTGCTTTCCATCTGTATACCTGATTCTTCTGGAAATCCAGAGTATCCCGTTGGAATTTTTTTGCTTTAGTTGTTCTAATTTCATTTTCCCATTTAGGGAAATCCTTATCTAATTCCTCATTTACTTTCATTAGAGCCTCAGAGGTTAAATCTTTTCTCATCGCGGTTTGGATTGTATCAATTTCCTTTTCCAAATCACTCAATGTTAATTCATTAAATTTAATCAGAAGTTCCATATATCTTTTCGAGCAAACATTAGACAATTCCTCCCAACCGCTTCTGAACCAAGGTACATCAGTATCAAAAGACGGGAACACCTGAATGCGTAAACCTCGGGGTATTAACCCCTTGGCAACATATTTTTCCAAAAACCCCTTGTTCCACCATATCCTCATCCTTCTGTGTAGTAAGGTTTTAAGTTTATGGATGAGTTCCTGATTTTCTCTTGAATTATGACCAAAACTGTTAGGGTCATCTTTGAAAACTTCATTCATCTGGCTGAGCCACGATGAATCCCTGGCTCTGAAATCCATTTGTCTGGGATCAGCTGCTGTGAATAACACAGAATCAATTAATCAAAAAATAATCCCAATACTAACTGGGCACTAAGAATAGTATTAATAAGACATATATAACATATCTTTCCAAAAATGCCCAGATGTGTATGGATAATTAATTTCTTTGTACACTCCAAAAAATGTTCAAAAACCGCAGAAAAAGGAGTTCCATACAAATAAAATAATGTATAAAATATAATGCTTTATTGTATACAATCAAGATTAAAAGACCAATAACAAAGAATTCATAAAATATAACCCTATCAATTATGGGTTTTAATATGGACCCAGGGCATATGGATACACTGAATCTGAACAACTATAATCTCCTTATGTGACTCAAAAACATATATATAATCCCAGAGTGATGCAAAAATTGCAACAAAATATAAGAGTGAACACAATAAATTATGTATATGAATGTCACGTGCAACAGTAGTAAACATATAAGTGTATAACCAATGCCAGAAAAACATAAACACTTAAACGATTCAGAAGAAAAAAATTGTTCAGAAGATCAAATTAAAATAAAGTGCCACAGTGCTTACCCATAAACGTGCAATACAGCGCCCAAGTGCCGAGGGTCCACGCGTTACCCCTGACGTACGTTTCGCATAAGCTTTATCGAAGGGTGTACAGAGTGTCACCCGAACCGGCATTTTATACCCACCTAATTGTGTAGCGTTCTCAGAAATGCGCATGCGTCCCCACGTCATCGCTGGAGGAAGTGACGCCGCCTCCCAGCCTTCATCGAGTGCGCATGTCATGGGGAAATCCCCTATTGACGTCACTGGACATGCGCACTGGAATATTGAAGCCGAGACAGCGGTGATCTCACAGCGAGCCTAGAGCGCATATAGATCATATTATTTGGGCAAGAATAACAACAAATTGTAACAAACAGCCACAAGCCACCAATGATAAGATACATTACACTGAAGACGAAGTCTATATAAGTATTCAGTAACAGTATCCGCAATAAAGTACAATAGTGCAAAGATATGAAAAATAAAAATAAAAAATAAAAAATAAAATATATATAAGATGTGAATAATCCATAGAATTTAAATACAATGTTTATATTATAAAAAGACAAACCTAAAAAAATGAAAAAAATAATAATAAATAATAACAATTATTATAATAATAATAATAATAAATCTTCTTTCTTCATTGGTAATTCATAGTGCAGTGTATCCAATCAATACTGATCTGTATTCACTTAATTTTTTGATCGAAGAATATGTAAACTTTAAAGAGAAATGCCGATTATGGGAACACCCTAAATAAATGAGGAATAAAAAAGAGAAAATTAATAATCACTGAATAAAATTGACAGTTCCCAGATATATACAAACACAGAAGGAGGAACATGATGGAACAACAAGGTCCTCACAAAAAAGGAGCAAAGCTCAACTTTTCATTTAACCCCATAGGGGTCATAGTCAAGATTGACTATCCACTTACACTCAGTTTGAGCTAATAGACGCTTTACATTGCCACCCCTACTACCACAATGTATCTGATCGATACCAAAAACTCGTAATCCTGCAGGATCACCATTGTGCTGAACACGACATCACTTAAGTTGTAGTAGCACTATGTAGTACTGCACTATGAATTACCAATGAAGAAAGAAGATTTATTATTATTATTATTATAATAATTGTTATTATTTATTATTATTTTTTGTCACTTTTTTAGGTTTGTCTTTTTATAATATAAACATTGTATTTAAATTCTATGGATTATTCACATCTTATATATATTTTATTTTTTATTTTTTATTTTTATTTTTCATATCTTTGCACTATTGTACTTTATTGCGGATACTGTTACTGAATACTTATATAGACTTCGTCTTCAGTGTAATGTATCTTATCATTGGTGGCTTGTGGCTGTTTGTTACAATATGTTGTTATTCTTGCCCAAATAATATGATCTATATGGACAGTTTATATTTGGTAGCGCGACGCATGCGCTCTAGGCTCGCTGTGAGATCACCGCTGTCTCGGCTTCAATATTCCAGTGCGCATGTCCAGTGACGTCAATAGGGGATTTCCCCATGACATGCGCACTCGATGAAGGCTGGGAGGCGGCGTCACTTCCTCCAGCGATGACGTGGGGACGCATGCGCATTTCTGAGAACGCTACACAATTAGGTGGGTATAAAATGCCGGTTCGGGTGACACTCTGTACACCCTTCAATAAAGCTTATGCGAAACGTACGTCAGGGGTAACGCGTGGACCCTCGGCACTTGGGCGCTGTATTGCACGTTTATGGGTAAGCACTGTGGCACTTTATTTTAATTTGATCTTCTGAACAATTTTTTTCTTCTGAATCGTTTAAGTGTTTATGTTTTTCTGGCATTGGTTATACACTTATATGTTTACTACTGTTGCACGTGACATTCATATACATAATTTATTGTGTTCACTCTTATATTTTGTTGCAATTTTTGCATCACTCTGGGATTATATATATGTTTTTGAGTCACATAAGGAGATTATAGTTGTTCAGATTCAATGTATCCATATGCCCTGGGTCCATATTAAAACCCATAATTGATAGGGTTATATTTTATGAATTCTTTGTTATTGGTCTTTTAATCTTGATTGTATACAATAAAGCATTATATTTTATACATTATTTTATTGTATTGAACTCCTTTTTCTGCGGTTTTTGAACATTTTTTGGAGTGTACAAAGAAATTAATTATCCATACACATCTGGGCATTTTTGGAAAGATATGTTATATATGTCTTATTAATACTATTCTTAGTGCCCAGTTAGTATTGGGATTATTTTTGATTAATTGATTCTGTGTTATTCACAGCAGCTGATCCCAGACAAATGGATTTCAGAGCCAGGGATTCATCGTGGCTCAGCCAGATGAATGAAGTTTTCAAAGATGACCCTAACAGTTTTGGTCATAATTCAAGAGAAAATCAGGAACTCATCCATAAACTTAAAACCTTACTACACAGAAGGATGAGGATATGGTGGAACAAGGGGTTTTTGGAAAAATATGTTGCCAAGGGGTTAATACCCCGAGGTTTACGCATTCAGGTGTTCCCGTCTTTTGATACTGATGTACCTTGGTTCAGAAGCGGTTGGGAGGAATTGTCTAATGTTTGCTCAAAAGGATATATGGAACTTCTGATTAAATTTAATGAATTAACATTGAGTGATTTGGAAAAGGAAATTGATACAATCCAAACCGCGATGAGAAAAGATTTAACCTCTGAGGCTCTAATGAAAGTAAATGAGGAATTAGATAAGGATTTCCCTAAATGGGAAAATTAAATTAGAACAACTAAAGCAAAAAAATTCCAACTGGATACTCTGGATTTCCAGAGGAATCAGGTATACAGATGGAAAGCAAAAAACAATAGAGCTAGATCTGTCTCTAGAGCCCGGTCTGAATCTGTATCTTCTATGACATCAGGAGAGGAAATTGAGTGTAACACTCCATCAGGGAGTAATTACTCAGTTAATAAATGGAAAAATCAAGGTACAAGACCTTATGAACCAAATAGAGGACGTTTCCCCACAAAACGTAAAGCTTCTGCACAATATCAGACTGACGATAAGAAAAAGAAATCGGGAACATTGGAGGTAATCAACTTATCGGATCACATATTATCTGATGCACAACTTGAAGTGTTGTCTTTAGGCTTGACATTTGTACCCAATAATCCATTCAATTATTTTTCAGCTATGAAAGATTTACATCTTTTTTCACGAAAATTGATTTTTAAAAAATTATATGATAAAAAGGAGTCACATGGTCTTACATCCACCATCGAGGAGGAGACGTTGGCTATCCTGGAGGACTTACTCAGAGAACAAGAGACAGGCATACAAGGTACATTTCCTAAGACCATTATTCCACGGTCACGTGCTTTCCCCCCTTTGTCCATATGTCCACAGGTTGAGATCTTTACTAGGTTGGTGTTGGAGGATTTTAAAAAAATCCCAGGGTATGTTACTAATGACAACCTAACTAGATCTCAACGTCAAGCCTTAAAAGAGTTGAAAGGTATGGAAGATATTGTCATTAAGGCAGCGAACAAAGGGGGGAATGTTGTAATTTGGCCTACGGCCAAATACGAAAAGGAGGTTTTTAGGCAATTGAAATGTAAAGATACATATATGGGATTATCTCATTGCCCAATAACATCATATAAAACTGAATTTGATAGGATTTTACAAAGAGCTTTTGATGAAGGAATCATTAATAAAAAGGTTTTTGATGGTTTAAAGGTGGAGTTTCCGAAAATTCCAACTTTGTACCTCTTACCTAAGATTCATAAAGATGCAGTGAGTCCTCCAGGAAGGCCTATTGTCTCGGGTATCGATGGTCTATGTGATTCGGCCTGCAGGTTCATTGATTTCTATTTGAAATCAATGGTTGAAACTTTACCTTCGTATATAAGAGATACAACCGACATGCTTACAAAGATAGATGGGGTCATTTTGGAACAGGACATGTGGCTTGTTACGGCTGACGTCGAGTCTCTTTATACATGTATCTCTCATGATGATGGAATTAGAGCGGTCCGCTTCTTTCTGGGGAATGGTAACTGGGATGGTGAGCTATGTGAATTTGTTGTTGAGCTATTACAATTTGTGCTGACTCATAATGTGTTTGTCTTTAAGGACAGATACTATTTACAAAAACGTGGTACTGCCATGGGGGCTGCATGTGCCCCAGCCTATGCCAACCTGTTTCTCGGCCTTTGGGAGAGATCCCTCTTCCATCAGGACGGGGTCCCTCTCATTGACCGAGTGCAGTGTTGGCATAGGTATATTGACGACATTTTTTTCATATGGCGTGGCAGTGAGTCAGATATTTTGAAGTTTATTGATCAGCTCAACTGCAATTCACTGAATATCAGATTGACATATAAAGCTCATCAAAAAAGAATTGAATTCTTGGACATTATGTTGGAAGTTGGTGAGGGGGGATTGATACATACGGATGTTTTTCGCAAAGAAACATCCGTTAATGCATTATTGCATGCATCGTCCTCCCATACCCCACATACCATTAAAGCCATCCCAGTTGGTCAATTCCTCAGGATGAAGCGGATCTGCTCAACCAAAGAGAAATTTGAAGCACAATCTGAGGATTTGAGAGATAGGTTTAGATCTCGTGGTTATAGTAACCGTTGTATTAAAAATGGGTACATTAGGGCAAAGAAAATTGAACGCCACCAATTGTTATTTTCCAACAAAAAACAAAAAAATTTGTTAGATTCCAGGGTCCGTTACATTTCTACTTATAATTGTTTTTGGGGTCGTATGCAGGAAATTATTGGGAAACATTGGCCAGTACTCATGACGGATCCGGGTTTGGCCAGGACCATTTCCGATAGACCCCAATTTGTGGCAAGGCGTGGTAAGAGTATTAAAGATATTTTGGTTCAGAGCCATTATGTTGCCAAAAGTGTCAATCCTCTCAATCCAAACAATAAGCAACCAACATGGGGATTTTTTCCATGTGGGGATTGTTTAGCTTGTGTTCAAAAAAATCTCATTAAAGGTACACAATTTCAATCATCAAATGGAAGGGAGACGTATGAGATACGACATCACTTAAGTTGTAGTAGCACAAACGTCATATATCTTGCCACATGTCCTTGTTCCAAAATATATGTGGGGTTGACCTCGCGTCAGCTCCGCATTAGAACCAGAGAACATGTGAGGGACATCATCAACTCCAAAAAAATTGAGGATTTCAGTACCCTCAAGACTCTTCCCAGGCATTTTCGTGTTCAGCATAATGGTGATCCTGCAGGATTACGAGTTTTTGGTATCGATCAGATACATTGTGGTAGTAGGGGTGGAAATGTAAAGCGTCTATTAGCTCAAACTGAGTGTAAGTGGATAGTCAATCTTGACTCTATGACCCCTATGGGGTTAAATGAAAAGTTGAGCTTTGCTCCTTTTTTGTGAGGACCTTGTTGTTCCATCATGTTCCTCCTTCTGTGTTTGTATATATCTGGGAACTGTCAATTTTATTCAGTGATTATTAATTTTCTCTTTTTTATTCCTCATTTATTTAGGGTGTTCCCATAATCGGCATTTCTCTTTAAAGTTTACATATTCTTCGATCAAAAAATTAAGTGAATACAGATCAGTATTGATTGGATACACTGCACTATGAATTACCAATGAAGAAAGAAGATTTATTATTATTATTATAATAATTGTTATTATTTATTATTATTTTTTGTCACTTTTTTAGGTTTGTCTTTTTATAATATAAACATTGTATTTAAATTCTATGGATTATTCACATCTTATATATATTTTATTTTTTATTTTTATTTTTCATATCTTTGCACTATTGTACTTTATTGCGGATACTGTTACTGAATACTTATATAGACTTCGTCTTCAGTGTAATGTATCTTATCATTGGTGGCTTGTGGCTGTTTGTTACAATATGTTGTTATTCTTGCCCAAATAATATGATCTATATGGACAGTTTATATTTGGTAGCGCGACGCATGCGCTCTAGGCTCGCTGTGAGATCACCGCTGTCTCGGCTTCAATATTCCAGTGCGCATGTCCAGTGACGTCAATAGGGGATTTCCCCATGACATGCGCACTCGATGAAGGCTGGGAGGCGGCGTCACTTCCTCCAGCGATGACGTGGGGACGCATGCGCATTTCTGAGAACGCTACACAATTAGGTGGGTATAAAATGCCGGTTCGGGTGACACTCTGTACACCCTTCGATAAAGCTTATGCGAAACGTACGTCAGGGGTAACGCGTGGACCCTCGGCACTTGGGCGCTGTATTGCACGTTTATGGGTAAGCACTGTGGCACTTTATTTTAATTTGATCTTCTGAACAATTTTTTTCTTCTGAATCGTTTAAGTGTTTATGTTTTTCTGGCATTGGTTATACACTTATATGTTTACTACTGTTGCACGTGACATTCATATACATAATTTATTGTGTTCACTCTTATATTTTGTTGCAATTTTTGCATCACTCTGGGATTATATATATGTTTTTGAGTCACATAAGGAGATTATAGTTGTTCAGATTCAGTGTATCCATATGCCCTGGGTCCATATTAAAACCCATAATTGATAGGGTTATATTTTATGAATTCTTTGTTATTGGTCTTTTAATCTTGATTGTATACAATAAAGCATTATATTTTATACATTATTTTATTTGCATGGAACTCCTTTTTCTGCGGTTTTTGAACATGCTGGTGTAGCCAGGCACAGCTTTCTTAGAAAAGTAATGGTGACTGGTCAATTGGTACTGGGGGACAGCGATGACCATCAGCTTTCGGAGACCGAAAACCGAGCATTTCCGTGGCCAACAGATTGGAGATGGTGGAGTTCAATCTCTTAACTTTGTCATGCGTAGGAGGAAACAATCTTTTACATGATCACAACTGTGGATCCGTGGGCTGGCTGCAGAGCAGAGAGAGGGCGGAGTACGGTGAACTGGACAAACTGAGAGAGGTGCAGGCGGGAGATGTTACAGTGGATTGAGAAACTTGTGGTGTGCTCATTCTCTGAGATCGGTCAAAAACAGCAGGCATGTCCGCTTCCGTTACAGCTGATGGTGGGCTATCAGTCAGCATGACAGGAGCTGTTAAAGAACCTGAGGTTCTGCGGTTGAAGACCTGCTTCTCAATAGTTGCAGGTAACAGAGGAAGAGGAAGAAGAAGCAGCAGATGCAATTGATGGAGCGGCTGATGGTTGTTGAGGTCTGCTGATCTGCATTTTTGCGCAGTGGGATTCCACAGTAAAGCATGTTGATTGTGCATGTGAAGTTTCATACATGTAGTAGTCAAATTATTGCACTTTTTACCACCTCGACTCAGTTGTTTTTTTTCAAAGTTGGCAGTTTACGTGAGTTAGCTCATTCTTTGCAGTGTCAAAAAAGGCCCAGGCTAGGCAATACTTGACACCCCTGAGAGCTGCAGATGCGCGGATGATGCTGGGCACAGGAACAGTTGTGGCTGAAGATGCATTGATCGTTGTGGCTGCATCACTACTTGTCTGCGTGACTGCGACGTACGGCACAATGCAACCTCCTCATCTTCCTACTCGCTTCCTCGCTTTTTCCCAGTCATGTTGTTAAGATAATGAGGTAGGAGTGTAAGGGGTGTACAATGACTTGTTTGTGCCTCACTCCCCTTACTCATGTTCTACGTTCCGTTGGAGCATATTATATGGTTTAATATGTTATACTTTAAAAGGTAATGTGTATTTAATATGCTGCTATAATGTAATGTACTTGTGTTCTTGTATTGTAAATGTATATGTATTGTATGGATATAGGGAAAGTGTAGTAATTAGCTTAGCCCACTAGAGGGGACACAATATAATACAATAGGACAGGATTTATAGTTAAGCTAGGAGGGACCAACTGGGTAAGCTAGAAGGATTTCCGGCATTTGGTCAGTAGGACCTGGGAGCACGGACGTTGTGCCACTCAACATTTAAGAGAAAAAGCCCAGCTTGTCCAGAGCCTAAGAGCAATGGTCACCGGTAAGGTGAAGGAATACAGGGCAACTCCATTATGGTGGCAGTCAGCTATGTAGGAACACGCCTGAAAGTCCGGGGCGAAACAGACAGGGAACTACTAAGCTTAGTCAGACTGGTCAGAAGGAACGCTGAGGTACCGGAGGCAACGGTACAACCCTGCGATAAACTCAGCACCACCTCTGCAAACAGCTGAATTTCAGCAACAGTAGATTCCAAGTTGAAATATGGTGTGCCGCATCATGTTAGTCACAGAAAAAATAATTATTTGAGTGTGGATGAGGCCTGTACGACAAAGAAGTTATGCTACAAACAAATTGAAAGATCAAGCCTCTATAACACACTAGATGCTACAAACTATTTAAAAGTCAGGTCCCCTACTGTATGACACTAGGAACAGAAGAATTTTTTGTGGCTTCTGTATTAGGCCTCTATAACAGACTAGGTGCTGCAAACTATTTGAAAGTCAGGTCTCCTACTGTATGAAACTAGGAACAGAAGGATTTTTTGGTGGCCTCTTGATTAGGCCTCTACAGCTTAATTTTAACCCAACAAAATGACAAAGTGTGATACGGCAGGTTGTCTAACTTTTTGCAACTGAAAAATTATAATTTTTATTTAATGTGCCTTAGGTCTGCAGACAGTTTCATATCACCACAGCACAAAATGATAAGGTGGGATACAGCAGGCTGTTTCACATTTAGCTAGTGAAAAAATATTACCGTATTTAGAATGCTATACTCGTGCATGGAGCACAATAGAAGCAGTGCACAACACACTTGTAGGACATGTGCCCTGCTGGCTTTGTCTGTAGACCTCAGTAATGGCCAAAAAAGAAAAAAGTGCTGGAAGATAAATTTAACTGCCACACTGTACACTAGCTAGCTACATATCAGACTGATATACAACCGCCTAACTAACTAACTAACTAACTAACTAACTAAAATCTTGCTGCTAACAGTTGCCAGCTTCAGGAGCAGCCTTTGTGTGCTGTTACAGTGTCAAAATGGCACTAAAACAAGATGTCCGCTATTTATATGGAGAAGGGCATGCGATTTCAGCAGCCAATGACACAAGCCATTGTGTCAGGACATTGTGGGTGTTTCCTGCACCCTGATTGGCTAGCCTTAATGTGTACACATTAAGTTAGGAAAAAAAATTACTGTTTACAAGAACGCAGCGCCTCTGAGCTCTGCAAACTCCCTTCCCTCATCAAACACACGCCAAACCCTCATGATACATCCACATTATCTTTGCTAAAGTGCTGAAAATACTTTTGCAGCAGCGCAAATATTTTCCTGAACTTTTACCGAATGTTATCGTTTTTTTCCGATTTTATAAAATTTTGCTTATGTTACCGATCACGAATCTGAATGTGCCATAGTCGTGCCAAATTTATGTTTCTTGATCATTTTCCGAACAAATTCGCTCATCACTAGTTTAAATAACCAATAAAGGTGTTTTTATACCTTCATTAGCGTTCAACTGAAAACTTATTTGACCTACAAATATGTCTATCAACTCCCCAATCCTATCTTCCCCTAACAAAATTATTTTTGGTCAGCAAAGCATATGTGTCCTTAATGGAAAGAGGGAAATACTACTGTTAACCTTGCAGAATCTTGCAGACATTGCAAGTGTTACAGTTGTCAAATATTGCAGTATAAAGCAGTTTAATGGCAAGATCAGATTCTCATATAGCCAGTGAATGGCAGTATCACTTAAGAAATGAATAGTTATACATTGTAACTGATCACGTTGCTGTTACAGGTGCTTGAAAGAAAAGACATGTTAAGCTACGTGCAAGTCTTCATAGAAAGAATGTTGCCCAGCTTGTGTATCTGCATTCTATTGGCTCAGTCACTATGTTGTATAACTTACAAGACTTTTATACCATGACCATTTTCTGCTGAGTCATTAATGTTTTGCAAATATTAGACACCAATCTTATAACCCTAATTCACATAGCCACATGAACAGCTGAGACAGAGGGGATGCTGTATTTTGTTACAAAGGTGGGACTGGATAGCATCAGAAAAGATACTTGCCTTGGACTGCAACCAACCCCATTTTTATCAGAACTCATATGGTACGTTAAGGCTATGTGAACAGGTTCAGGATTTTTCACGTTTTTCCACGGTAAAAACGCTTAAAAAACGCATGCAGTAAGTATCCTATTATTAGAATGCATTCTGCAATTTTTGTGCACATGGTGCATTTTTTTCACGCAAAAAACACATCGCGGAAAAAACGCAGCATGTTCATTAATTTTGCGGTAAATTTGCGTATTTCCCGCTATATTATTGACCTAGAATGTTCAGGAAAAAATCACGGTAAAAACTCGCAAAAACGAGGTAAAAACTCGCAAAAAACGCAATAAAAACGCATCTGGATTTCCTGGGTAAAATCCGTTTTTTCTCAGGAAATTTCTGCAAAGATTCCTGAACGTGTGCACATTGCCTTAAACTTTCCAGACATTGCAATTTCTGTTTTTGCTTTTTCATTCTTTCCTCCCCATTTTTTTTGTTGGATAAGTTGTGATTTTGAATAATACCATACATTTTACCATATAATGTACTGGAAAATGGAGAAAAAAATTCCAAGTGTGGTGACTGCAAAAAAACAGCAATTCTGACATGATTTTTTGGGAATTGTTTTTACGGTGTACGTTATGTGGTTGGATTGATATGGCAATATGGTTCTCCTCATCAGAACAATTAGGCTAAGTTCACACGTTCAGGAATATTTGCGTTTTTTTTTGCGTTTTTTTCCGCGATTTTCCATGGTAAAAATGCGAAAAAAACGCAAGCATTAAGCATCCTATACATGTTAATGGATTCCGCATGTTGTGGCCACATGTTCGCGGAAAAAATAGCAACATGTTCATTAATTTTGCGTAATCTCAGCGGAATCGGCGCCATAGGAATGAATTTAACCGCTTACTTTCCGCATGTGGCTATGCGGAATGTAAGCGGTTCATGTGCGATGGTACCCAGGGCCTGGAGGAGAGGAGCCTCTCCTCCAGGCCCTGGGTACCATATCTCTGGTAAAACAATAATTAAAATAAAAAATAATGATATTCTCACCTTCCGGCGGCCCCTGCAGCCTTCCCGCCTCTCAGCGACGCTCCCGCCAATCGCGTTCCCAGGAGTCCTTTGCAAGAATCACCCAGATGACGTAGCGGTCTCGCGTGCTGCTACGTCATCTGGGGTCTGTCGCAAAGGACGCCTGGGAACGGGAGTTGCCGGGAGCGTCGCTGAGAGGCGGGAAAGCTGCGGGGGCCGCCGGAAGGTGAGAATATCATTATTTATTATTTTTTTTATTATTTTTACATTAGATCTTTTTACTATTGATGCGGCATAGGCGGCATCAATAGTAAAAAGTTGGTCACACGAGTCAAACACTATGTGTGACTCGTGTGACCAACCTGTCAATCAGTTTTCCAAGCGATGCTACAGATCGCTAGGAAAACGCTAGCATTCTGCAAGCTAATTACGCTTGCAAAACGCTAGTTTCTGGCTGGAATACGCATACAAAAAAAATGCGTATTTCCCGCGGCAGAGAAGTGCGGGATTGCCTCGGAAATTTCCGCGGCAATTCCGCAACGTGTGAACTTAGCCTTACAGTGATACCAAACTGGTACTGATCTTTTATTTTAGTGGTGGAAAAAATCTGAAATTTCTAAAAAAAAATTGATTATGTTGCATTTTTTAAGACCTGCAACATTTTCATTTTTTTGTACATAGAGCTGTGCAAAGGCTTACTTTTTACAGGGCATGACTATGTTTTTACTAGGACAATTTTGGGATAGATATAACATCTTGATTGCTTCTTACAGTATTTTTTGCTTTATTGCAGAGAACCAAAAAAACAACATTTTGATTTTTTTTCAGTTTACAGTGTTTACCGATCAGGTTAATTATTATTATATTTTGATAAACTGACTTTTATCTGCCCAGCGATACCACACATGTGTATTTTTTTAATTGTTTTATTTATTCATTTATTTATTTTACTGTATTTATTAGTCTTTTTACGGGACTTGAACCTGTTATCGCTTGTGCTATATGCTGCAAAACCACGTTTGGAAAACGATCGCCCAAAAAAAATTTGGCATGAATATGGCACATTCGGATTCATGATCGGTAACACAAGCATTTTTCTTAAAACCGGAAAAAGTCGATAAAATTCGGAAAAGTGTGGGAAAATAATTGCGTTGCCACTAAAGTATTTTAAAGTAGATGATAGATATACAGTAAAGTAATGTCACAGCGTCACAGGTTAGAATAGAATAGATATATACAGAGAGAATAGATAGATATATAGATGTCAGTGCCATACATATACTGTACATATGTATATATATTACATAAATAGAAGGAAAGCTGGCAATTTCGTAGCCTCGTGCTGTAAACTCACATTGGGACCCAACAGGATAAAAGAGATGTATGTACAGTCATGGTCAAAAGTTTTGAGAATGACACAAATATTAATTTTTACAATGTCTACTGCTTCACTTTTTCTAATGGCAATTTGCATATACTCCAGAATGTTATAAAGAGTGATCAGCTTAACAGCAATTACCTGCAAAGTCAATATTTGGCAAGAAAATGAACTTTATCCCCCAAAACACATTTCAACATCATTGCAGCCCTGCCTTAAAAGGACCAGATAACCTCTTTTCAGTGATTGCTCCATTAACACAGGTGTGGGTGTTGATGAGGACATGGCTGGAGATCAATCTGTCATGATTAAGTAAGAATGACACCACTGGACACTTTAAAAGGAGGCTGGTGCTTGGCATCATTGTTTCTCTTCTGTTAACCATGGTTATCTCTAAAGAAACACGTGCAGTCATCATTGCAATGCACAAAAATGGCCTAACAGGGAAGAGTATCGCAGCTAGAAAGATTGCACCTCAGTCAACAATCTATCGCATCATCAAGAACTTCAAGGAGAGAGGTTCCATTGTTGCCAAAAAGGCTTCAGGGTGCCCAAGAAAGACCAGCAAGCGCCAGGACCATCTGTTAAAAGTGTTTCAGCTGCGGGATCGGGCTACCAGCAGTGCAGAGCTTGCTCAGGAATGGCAGCAGGCAGGTGTGAGTGCACCTGCACGCACTGTGAGGCGGAGACTCTTGGAGCAAGGCCTGGTCTCAAGGAGGGCAGCAAAGAAGCCACTTCTCTCCAGAAAAAACATCATGGTCAGACTGATATTCTGCAAAAGGTACAGGCAGTGGACTGCTGAGGACTGGGGTAAAGTTATTTTCTCTGATGAATCCCCTTTTCGATTGTTTGGGACATCAGGAAAACGCCTCATTCGGAGAAGACAAGGTGAGCGCTACCACCAGTCTTGTCTCATGCCAACTGTTAAGCATCCTGAAACCATTCATGTGTGGGGTTGCTTCTCAGCCAAGGGAATCGGCTCTCTCACAGTCTTGCCTAAAAACACAGCCATGAATAAAGAATGGTACCAGAATGTCCTCCAAGAGCAACTTCTCCCAACCCTCCAAGAGCAGTTTGGCAATCAACAATGCCTTTTCCAGCATGATGGAGCACCTTGCCATAAAGCAAAGGTGATAACTAAATGGCTCAGGGAACAAAACATAGAGATTTTGGGTCCATGGTCTGGAAACTCCCCAGATCTTAATCCCATTGAGAACTTGTGGTCAATCATCAAGAGACGGGTGGACAAACAAAAACCTAAAAATTCTGACAAAATGAAAGCATTGATTGTGCAAGAATGGACTGCTATCAGTCAGGATTTGGTCCAGAAGTTGATTGAGAGCATGCCAGGGAGAATTGCAGAGGTCCTGAAGAAGAAGGGTCAACACTGCAAATATTGACTTGCTGCATTAACTCATTCTAACTGTCAATATAAGCTTTTGTTACTCATATGTTTGCAATTATATTTCTGTCTGTGAAAAAACATCTGTCAAACACATATAAAAACCAGAGGGCAGCAGATCATGTGAAAATATAATATTTGTGTCATTCTCAAAACTTTTGGCCATGGCTGTACACATAGAATAGATAGATATACAGATGGTAGTGACATATACAATTAGTACAGTGTGTGCACAGCTTTCTGTACATGTATTTAACTATTAAAATATTATTTTGCTGAAAAAAATGGCATGGGCTCCCACATAATTTTCTTAACCAGCAGAGAGAAAGCCAACGGCCATTGATATAGGCCCCCAGCCTAAAAAGAGCAGCCCGCAGCTGCCCAGAAAAGGCACATCTGTTAGATGCACCAATTCTGGTGCTATACCCGGCTCTTCCCACTCGCCCTGTAGCAGTGGCAAGTGAGGTTCATATTTGTGGGGTTGATGTTACCTTTTTATTGCCTGGTGACATCAAGCTCACGGATTACTAATGGAGAGGCGTCTATAAGATACCTATACATTACTAATGTTTTAGTCATAAGGTAAATAAACACACAGCCATAATAAAGTCCTTTATTAGTAATAACACTAAACAAAATGTTACTTTTTTTATTTAAAAATAACAAACAAAGTTATACTTACATAACGCCTAATTCCACTGAATCCCAGCAGTGACTAGCAGTGACATCATAGACGTTGCTGCCGGTCACTGAGGCTGCACTCTCAGCCAGGCAAAACTGCGGTGACCTCAGCTCCATTGGAAAAAGTCAGTGAGTTCACCACATTTCAAGCTTAGTGACACCACAGCAGATCACCATGAGAATTTTTCATCGTGATCTGCGGTGAAGTCACTGAGCTTGAACTGCGGTGACCTCATCACTGACTTTTTCCCACAGTGCTGAGGTCACCACAGTTCAGTCTGACTGGGAATGCAGCCTCAGTGCCCGGCAGTAACCTCAATGATGTCACCGCTAGTCACTGATACTGCGATCGCAGCAGCTAATTCATTAGTGGTTCTCAGCCTGGACGGTTGCATCTTAGCACTGACCAGGTTGAAAACTATTAATCCTCCAGACATGGATTATGGCGTGGGAATTATGAAGGAGAGGTGATTGATATTGTTGCTTTTTATTTTTATTTTATTACAGGAGACGAGGGATTCAGTGGAATTAGGCGTTAGGTGAATATAACTGTGTTTGTTATTTTTAAATAAAAAAGGAAAAGTGTGTTTAGTCTTGTTTCCAATAAAGGACTTTATTCTGGCTGTTTGTTTATTTACCATACAACTATAGGATTAGTAATGGATAGGTGTCTTATAGATACTTCTCCATTAGTAATCCATGTTCTTGATGTCACCAGACAATACAAAGGTGAAATCAACCCTACAAATTTGAACCCCACTTGCCAACCCTACAGGGCAAGTGGGAATAGCTGGGCAAAGCACCAGAATTGGCCCATCTAATAGATGAGCCTTTTCTGGGCCCCTGCGAGCTGCTATTTTTAGGCTGGAGGGGTTATAATCCATGGCCCCTTAGAAGCCTGAGAATTCTAGCCCCCACCTGTCAGCTTTAGCAAGGCTGGTTGTTAAAAATAGGGGGGAACCACACTTTGTTAACTATTTATTTAAATAATTAAAAATACGGCTTGGGGACCCCTCTATTCTTGATAACCAGCCTTGCTAACACTGTATAAGGAGTTTGGATGTTCTATGGAGCCTGTTTTGCCCTTGTCCAAGATGGAGTCTAGTACCTTGCCCTGTCCTGGAACTTCCTGTCTGTCCTGCTATTTAAGTCCAGGTTGGGAGATTCTTCGTGCCTGAGTATTTTGTTGCTGTTTGCTTTTGAGCTTCCTCCAGGCTTGCCTCTGGAGTTCCTGCTGCTACTCGTTACTCGGTGTGTTATGTTATGGTAGCTGAGGAGGCAGGAGCAAAAAATCCCATAGGCAGCCAAATACCAGAGAGGTTGGAAACTAATAGGTTGCAGACCCCTAAACTAACCGCACAACTAGAAGCAGCCGTGGAGCGTACCCACGGTGGTCCTAGACGCCTCGGCACAGCCGGAGAGATAGCTTTCCCTGAAGATGGAAAGAGGAAAGCTAACTTCCCCGGAGTAGACCCCAAAAGAGTAGGAAGCCCCCAAACATATAATGGCGGTTAGACAAGATGAAAATACCAACAAAGACAGAAAATAGATTGAGCAAACCCTGGGGCCCAAAACTGTCTAGATAGGACAGCACAGGAGAGAATACTTTCTGCAACCCAGAAAAACCCTAGGAAAAACTCCAACACTTCTGAATCCAAAAACACTGAGACAACACGGTCTCGTCCACCTATATCAGATCTCTGGTGTCGACACGTAGCTACCCAGCAGAAAAATATCACAAGAACTGAGCAAATGAACAAATACAAAAAACAAACGGAGACCAGCCAAAGTCCCCCATAGGGGACCCGGCTGAAGACAAAAGGCAATGCAGCAAAAACAAGGAATTCAAACCACAGTAAAAAAAACTGAAAGAGACTTATCTGAATGCAAGCAGGAGACAGCAGGAAAACAAGCTGAATTCCAAACTAAACCAGGAAGAATAATTGATCACCGGCGAGGATCATGGGAGATCAGCTCACTTATATCAGGCCAGTCAGTACCAACTGACACCCACTCGTTATCTGCGGGTGTAGGACTCTTGGTATTCAAGATAGGTTCAATACCCTCAGCAACCACCAGAGGGAGCTTCAGCTCCGAAGTCATCTCCAAAATGTTCACAACAGTACCCCCCCTTGAGGAGGGGTCACCGAACCCTCACTTGTGCCACCAGGACGATCAGGATGAGCTCGGTGATAGGCACGGACCAGTCTTTCAGCATGAATGTCAGAAGCAAACACCCACGAATTGTCCTTCTGACCATAGCCTTTCCACTTCACCAAGTACTGGAGTCTCCGCCTGACCAAACAAGAATCCAATATCTTCTCAACCACATACTCCAAATTGCCCTCAACCAAAACAGGATCCGGAGGCGCAACCATAGGAACCACTGGCTCGACAAATCTCTTCAATAAAGATTTGTGAAATACGTTGTGAATCTTGAATGTTACTGGAAGAAGCAAACAGAAGGAAACGGGATTAATAATCTCCACGATCTTATAAGGTACAATGAACCTTGGCTTAAATTTTGGAGACGCGACCCTCATAGGGATATTTTTTGAGGATAACCAAACCAAGTCACCCACTTTAACTCGAGGACCATCAGTCCTATGTGGGTTGGTAAACCGCTGGACCTTCTCCTGAGGGAGAAACAGCTTATCCACTACTTGATCCCAAATCAGCTGCATTCTCTCCACAATATAGTCAACACCAGGACAGACAGAAGCCTCCACCTGCCCTGAAGAAAATCGAGGATGAAACCCGAAATTGCAGAAAAATGGAGACATCAAGGTGACAGAACTAGCCCTATTATTCAAAGCAAACTCAGCCAAAGGCAAAAAAGAGACCCAGTCATCTTGATCAGCAGACACAAAACATCTCAAATAAGTCTCCAAGGTCTGGTTTGTTCTCTCAGTTTGTCCATTGGTCTGAGGGTGGACACATGTGTGCAACAAGTATTACACACATGAACACTGACATCTCCGGTACCGTTTTGACATTAGCACGAGCGCTGTGGGAAAATTTCTAATGACGCTCACGCTGACATCAGATAGGTGAAGTCAGTTCGTTGGCTGTGAACTCCAAGTACCTTTCTAAAGCCACCGGGAGCGTGAGAACTTTCTCACGCTCACGGTGACAACAGACAGGTCCTAAAAGTTCACCATGGCATACTAGACAGCTGTAGCAGACACTGCTCAGTGTCTTTGCTGGATGGCAGCTGTATGGTCACATCACGCAACAATGCAGCCCACCATCTAGATGTAGCAGAGCTAGACCTGTCGTGGGACAAAAGAATTATCATCATCTCTGCGGAAAGGTGAGGAATATTGTTGTTTTTATTTTAACTCTTTTGCAGAAGACAATGGTGTTGGTGGAATGGGCAATGTCGTAAGTATGGTTTAATTAAGGTTTATTAAAGGAGTTGGTGTCATTCTTTCAATTAAAGGATTTTTTTCTATGTCTGTATTTTTATACAATATGACTATGGGGTTAGTAATGGGAGCCTCTTATAGACGCCTCTCCATTACTAACCTCGGGGCTTGATGTCACCTGACAATGTAAAGGTGACATCAACTCCCTCTATCACCCCACTTGCCACCGCTACAGGGAAAGTGGGAAGTGTGAGGCTAAGTGCCAAAATTGGCGCATCTTATAGATGTGCCATTTCTGGGGCGACTGAGAGCTGATGTTTTTAGCCTGGTGGGGGGCAGTATCCATGGCCCCTTCCTAGGCTATAAAAATCAGTTCGCAGCTGTCTGCCTAGCCTTTGCTGGCTATTTATTATAAGGGAACCCTCCGTCATTTTTTTTGGGTCCCCAATTTTAATAGCCAGTAAAGGCTAAGTATACAGTTTTGAACTGATATTAATAATCAGGGAAACTCCATGTGTATTACCCCCTTCCCAGGCCATAAACATCAGCCCCCAGCCATTATCTTTCCCTCTTCTAGTTAAGAAAATTATGCTGGAGCCTATGCAATTTTTTTTCAGAAAAATAATCTTTTAACAATTAAATACATGTACAGTAAGTTGCATATACACTGTACTAATTGTATAAGTCACTGACATCTCCGGTACCTTTTTTTCTGGTACCAGAAATATCAGGACCTGTGAAACTGGCTTTAGGATGTAAATCAGATGCTAGGTATTAAAAATTGGATTGTACTCGCATGAAAAATGCATGACACTTGCATTAGACTTTGCAGGAACAAAATCGGATCGATTTTAAAATTGCTAGTGTGACTCCAGCCTTGGGGTATGTGCACACATTGAGTATTTGCATGCAGAAATTTCTACATCTCTTGGAAGCAAAAAGGCTACCGCAAAATGCGCGTTTTGCAGCATTTTTTGGCGCATTTTTTGCCACGGTTTTGTATGCATTTTTATACAGCAGTGAAGGCTTTGTTGAGCTAAATAAACATATTTGAAAACATTTTTGTGATGTAATTTCCTGGTTCAATACCTTTTTCATTCTGATGCAGTAGCATCAGGGTAATGGGATTAGGGCTTTATGCCAGCAGCTGTCATTGACACCAAGCCCTAGGTTTAGTAATGAAAAAGTGTCAGCCAGACAACCTCATTACTAAACTGGTAAGTAAACACACACACCCATGCATGTGTAAGGCAGCCAGAGTGCTAGTCGTGACAACAGGCTGTACTATTCCCACATCATGGCGCCCCACAGATAAAACACAATGTCCTTTTTGCTGAACGTGCAACAGCAGCACAGCAGAACACTCACGGTTACTGTTAGGGTTCCTTCCAATTCTGTCACTCCGGCTCCTGATTACCCAGTTCCACAAAACACTTCGGAGTCACAGTCTTTTTTCAACAGTTCAACTTTGCTTATAAATGTCCCATCTGTGACTTCGACGTCACCAGCTCCCTGTCAGCCCCTCCTCTGGTTCCAGTTGGGAAAGGTGCCGGGAAAGTCATCTCAGCTGCTCCCACCCCGGTCTTAAACCCTTTCCTGGGGATGGTCCCATTGAGCTGGTGCTCGACTGCACTATTCTTCGCTTGGGGCCCCTTACTGCCATAGCAGACATCCCCACAGCCAGTCACTGCCTGCTCCTCATATAACCTGCCCTGGGCAGGCTTCCCGGGCTTCTGCCTCTAATTAAGGAAGTGCCCGTCCTATACCTCCCTGCTCTGTGCTGCTCTGCTCTGTGACCCCTCCCATTTGCTTAACCCCTTGCTGCCTGTGCCTTAAACTGACACTATTATCTATCCTATTCTCTATCTCTAATGTAGATGGAGCGCCTGCTGGGGCCCGCGGGGTACTTGGTACCGGGCCATTCACTCCTTGAAGGGGATGTCACGGTGGCAGTGACCTGGTCCGTGGCCCCGGGCGTCCATGCAAGAATGGTGTAAATGAAATTAAAGGAAAAAGGGATTCTCAAAGGGGAAATGTTCGTGACGCCACCTGTGGTTTGTGGTCAGAGGGGACCACTGCTGTAATGCAGATCATCTGGGACTGATGGTGAGGCAGCAGAGTTGGTATAGCTCCCCACAGGTGGAACTAAGTCCCAGGTCAGATGTAGTGTGTTCAAGATAGTAAAGATGTAGTATTTGGCAAGGGATGTAGCAGTGCTGAGTGGGTGTTGCAGGGAAAACTTGAAAGGACACAGTCAGGTGCAGTTTCCAAAGCTTTCCTCACAGTTCTGCAGGTAAAGTGTCCAATGCACTGGCTACAGATGGTGCTGGAGATCCGATTGCCTGGAAACAATTTGGGTTCCACCTTGCCAGGAGGATTTAGAGGCCTTCCTGCTGCATTCTCTGTTCCTGGCCTCTGCTGCTTATAGCTAAGCTACGGCCCTCTTCTCTGTGTTGTTTTTCCAACCTGTATAGCAGGCAGAGTGAGCCTGTCAAGGGCTCCGTCTCTTCTCTCTGGCAACCCTGGCTCTTGTGTTACTGCTGTGGTGGCATGTGTCAGTGTGAACAGAGAACTTGCAATTCTCTGTTCTCCAGATGCGACTGTCCGGCTTGGAGTCCCCAACTGGACTCTGGTGTCCTCTTTTATCAGAGCTCTGCTCTTGGTGAGCTGTAGCATACAGCTCCGTACCCACGAGCTTCTCTCCACACATCCTCTCTTGTCTCTGTCCACAGACAGACTCCTCTAACTCCTCCCCAAGCCAGAATGTTCCAAGGAAGTTCCCCTGAAATCAGGTGTTAGAGCTCCCCCTTCTGGTCTGGAGTAGGAAAAGTGTTACATGCTGTGTGTTACCTGGCAAGGGGTTTCCTCTTTGTTTCCAGGCATGGCATCACCCCCTGCGAAGGAAGCAACGCCACTGTGGCAACCGGACTCCTGGGCTGCCACATTCCCCCCTAGTTAAATTCAGTTCTCCTGGACTGAGAAAGCACAAAAGAAACATTTTAACAAGCAAACAACCAAACTATTTACAAGATCTTAACATTAATTCAGTGAAGTTCTCATATGAGGTGTCCTTTTTCACCATTCACAGTACAATAAGGGGGATCCGTCTCAAACCCCCCTCGTAGGCCGTGGGCGTGACTACAGGGCATTAGTATTCTCCAGGTTTAGCTACTTCTTCGGTCATTCCAGACGGTTTTTGTTCTGTAGCCATTAGTGCTAACCATTTACAAACATTGTCCTGGTCACTATGAGTCCAGTGACCCAATCGTCCATAAATATGATCAAAAGTTCTTATAGTAGTCTCTGTAGGCCCACATGCTTAATAGTTACAGCACTGGCGGACATATCGTATGTACTATACTATACATTTTTTAGGGCTGAAAGTGCCCCTCTCGACTTATACTCGAGTCATATACCAGGTGGTTGGCGGGTGACGAGGAGCACAGCTGTCCTGTATACTCACCCCCTCCTGGTGAGGTCTCTGCAGCCCCTGCTCTTCTCCCACGGTCTCTAGGGCCTGTATTCAGCGGTCATGTGGTACCGCTCATTAAAGTCATGAATATGCGCATATTCATGACTTTAATGAGCGGTACCACGTGATCGCTGAAGTTAGGAATAGCTGCCGGAGACCGCGTGAGAAGAGCAGGGGCTGCAGAGACCGCACCAGGAGGGGGTGAGTATACGCAATATTCACCTGTCCCCAGTCCACCACTGCGCGCCGCTGTGTCCTTGTGTCCTCTGGCTGTGAATGTTCAGGTCAGAGGGCGTGATGACGTGGTTAGTGCGCGCCGCGCCCTCTGCCTGAGCATTCACTGACACAGGACCCGGAAGACAGCGGCGTGCAGCGGTGGACCGGGGACAGGTGAATATTGCAGATGCCGGGCCTGAGCGAGCGGTGACACCGGCACCTGTCCCCAATAGCGCGCTGGTGTCCCCGCCTGCTCAGGACACCATCACCTGGCCCCCAGCGACGAGAGGTGAGTATGTCTTTTTTTTAATTATTATTATTCGCAGCAGCATCGGCAGCATATGGGGCACAATCTATGGAGCATCTTGTGGGGCACAATACATGTGCTGCATATGGGGCATAATACATGTGCTGCATATGGGGCATAATACATGTGCTGCATATGGGGCATAATACATGGGCTGCATATGGGGCATAATACATTGGGCAGCATATGGAGCATAATACATGGGCAGCATATGGGGCACAATCCATGGTGCATCATATAGGGCATAATACATGGGGCAGCATATGGGGCATAATACATGGGGCAGCATATGGGGCACAATCTATGGGGCATCTTGTGGGGCATAAAACATGGGGCAGAATATAGGGCGCAATTTATGGAGCATCTTGTGGGGCATAATACATGGGGCAGCATATGGGGCACAATCTATGGAGCATCTTGTGGGGCATAATACATGGGGCAGCATATGGAGCATAATCTATGGAGCATCATATGGGGGCATAATACATGGGCAGCATATGGGGCACAATCTATGGAGCATCATATGGGGGCATAATACATGGGGCAGCATATGGGGCATAATACATGGGGCAGCATATTGGGCACAATCTATGGAGCATCATATGGGGGCATAATACATGGGGAAGCATATGGGGCACAATCTATGGGGCATCTTGTGGGGCATAAAACATGGGGCAGAAGATGGGGAACAATCTGTGGAGCATCAAATGGGGGCATAATAGATGGGGCAGCATATGGGGCACAATCTATGGAGCATCTTGTGGGGCATAATACATGGGGCAGCATATGGGGCACAATCTATGGAGCATCTTGTGGGGCATAATACATGGGGCAGAATATGGGGCACAATCTATGGAGCATCTTGTGGGGCATAATACATGGGCAGCATATGGGGCATAATCTATGGAGCATCTTGTGGGGCATAATATATGGGGCAGCATATGGGGCATAATGTATGGAGCAGCATATGGGGCTCCTGATTCAATATGGCTATTCAAAAACATTTAACCTACTTTAACTTTACTGTTATTGGTATCTATTTTTATTTTTGAAATTTACCAGTAGCTGCCTCATTTTCCACCCTAGGCTTATACTCGAGTCAATAAGTTTTCGCAGTTTTTGTGTCAAAATTAGGGGGGTCGGCTTACACTCGGGTCGGTTTATACTGGAGTATATACAGTAGATAGAAAAGGGCCCCTGTGCAAGAACAATACATGGGCCCTTTGTAGCACAAGATCTCCTAAAAATGCAAAATTGCACCTACATAGAAGGTATAAATGGGCCCCCACACCTCTTGGGCCCCTTTGCGGTTGCACAGGTTGCACCAATAATACATCCGCCCCTGAGTTGCAGTTATAAACATTATTAACTTATCTACATTTCCTATGTACACAATCTACTTATATCCGGAACCTCATAGGCAGGCCTTTGGTAGTACGGATAGAGCTACGTAGCACTGGTGTTGGTGGTGACCTTATCGGATTCACTGTGCTAACTACCACTGGTGTAGTGTGCTCTCTACTGGCTACGCTATGGGTGATTCTACGTAGCACAGGTATACCTGATTTTCTCGGGCCACTTCTGCTCACTGTGGCATCACAGATTCCCTGCTGGCATGGTGAGGATTATCTTGCTCCACTGCTGGTGTGGCATCTGCTGCTTGAGCTTGTTGATCTTCAGGCTGGTCTTGATTCACATCTCTCCCTACCACTTCTAGTTGAGGAAAGATTAAGACAGGCATGACTATGGCATGGTCCACTCTTGTCCAATCTGAAGGGAACCCGCCAAGTACGGTGCAGATCTTTTCTTCCACTTTTTCTACTGACTGAGGAATGTCTTTGTCTTCAATCCTTTCCTTTAGTTGGTCAGGGCATGGTTTTAGGTGATCCCTTGACACTGCTGCTGAGGTTTCTCTTCCATTCTTGAAGATAAAGCACACCTTGGTATTGTCAAAGTTGGAAGGCATAATTGTATATGGTTCAGCTTCCCACTGATCATCAAGTTTGTGTAGTCAAATTTGTCTTTTGAGTACCTGTTCTCCAGGCGACAAGGGAACTGCAGGCTCGTGCTGATTGTAATTTCTTTCTTGCTTCTGTCTTGCTTGAGACAATCTTCGTTCTACACACTCTTGCACTTTGCGGTACTGTTGCTGCTGCTCTGTATCTCAGTCTGCGTCCGGTGATGTCACCTTAGGTGTCAGAACTCCCATGTCCAAGTCAATGGGCAACTTGCCAGGTCTTGCACTCATTAGGTAGGCCGGTGTGCAGTTGGTAGAATTCACCGGAATGTGGTTGTAGAGATCCACCAGATCTGGCACCTTTTCTGGCCACAGGCTTCTCTCTTCCAGGGGCAAGGTCTTCAACATGTCAATTACCACCTGGTTCATTTTCTCACACATGCCATTTGTCTGTGGATTGTAAGGCATCATCCTGATCTTCTTACAACCATGAAGGTTACAGAACTCCTGGAACATCTCTGCTTCGAAATCTGGGCCTTGGTCAGTAAGCACTCGTTCAGGGTAACCATGTGGTCTACAAAAGTGTTCTTGGAACGCCTTGGCTGCTGTCTTCGCTGTTTGGTCCTTGACAGGCATGACTACCAGGTACCTGGATTACTGGTCCACTATGGTGAGGGCGTAGACATAGCCTGAACGGCTTGGGGTCAGCTTCACGTGGTCAAAAGCAACCAGTTCAAGCAGCTGCTTGGTGATTATTGGTTGTAACGGGGCTCGCTGGCTGTTATGGTCATTCCTGCGCAGGTTGCATGGCCAACACTCTTGGCACCAGTCCTCAATGGGCTTCCTCATGCCAAGCCAGTAGAACCTCTCACGAAACAGGACCTCTAACTTCTTCCATCCAAAGTGTCCTACTAAATCATGTTACGCTTCCAGGACCATTGGTGCATCCCACCTCCAGACTACTACCTGCCAGACTAAATATCCTAGAAATTTGAGCCTAGGGAAAGTGGCGCTCCCCATAATATGTATATATCAGAGAAGAGCTGGAAGCATTTTGCCAATAATCAAAATAACACTTTATTGAAAACAATTTTTAAAAAAACATTAAAACATGAGATGTGCATCCAATAATTTCCCTGGGTCAGTATATGCATAGATAATGATCTCGTATTACTTTCATGGCTGTATGACTGATTCCAATTAGTTAGAAAAACAATATGTCATAGTGCAATATTACTAGTAGGTACATCAAAAACAATTACTGCGAAAATGCCCTCATAAGCACAATTATATAACGCCTCCCAAACGCTACAAGTGCAAAGTGCTGTCATAAGCACTATTAACAACTCGGTAGGAACTTATAGACAGTTCCCATTGCTGTTTAGTGTCTTCATTACTCATTGTAGTACTGCCCCTTTGCACTTGTAGCGTTTGGGAGGCGTTATATAATTATGCTTATGAGGGCATTTTCGCAGTAATTGTTTTTGATGTACCTACTAGTAATATTGCACTATGACATATTGTTTTTCTAACTAATTGGAATCAGTCATACAGCCATGAAAGTAATACGAGATCATTATCTATGCATATACTGACCCAGGGAAATTATTGGATGCACATCTCATGTTTTAATGGTTTTTTAAAAATTGTTTTCAATAAAGTGTTATTTTGATTATTGGCAAAATGCTTCCAGCTCTTCTCTGATATATACATATTATGGGGAGCGCCACTTTCCCTAGGCTCAAATGTCTAGGATATTTTGTGATTGTATTTCTGTACTTTGTTACAGTGAGTGGGGCCAGTATGGACATTAAAGCCAGAGATCATACCTGGCTCAATTGCATTGATACTGTTTTTAATGGAGATGCAGCATCCAATAGTTCGGCAGATAGTGGGCAAAAATCAGACCTCAAAAGCTCCATGCGGAATTTACTTAAAAGGAGGACCAGAATGTGGTGGACAAAAGCATCCTTAGAGAACTATCTAGCCAAAAATCTAATTCCAAGAGGATTAAGAGTAAAAATTATGCCCTCCTACCCAGTGGAGGATCCCACCTTCAAATCTAGGTGGGAAGAAGCATGCAATGTATGCTCTAGATCCCTTATTGAATTATTAATTGGCAACAACAAAAAGAGTATGGACAAATTGGACCAAGATATAGACTCTACAAGGGCCAAACTTCTTGAAAAATTCTCCGGATTGGAGGCGGATGCCTTCTATAAAGAAATGGATGCTCAACTTAATATCTGGGAAAAAGAAGTTAAGGAAACAAAAACAAAAAAATTTCAGAGGGATCTAACAGATTACAAAAATGGAACAGTTTATAGATGGCAAACAAACATTAGAGAAGGAAGTAACAGCATAAGATCATCTTCGGTGTCTTCTGTCTCCTCACGGGAGGATGAATATCATAATACCAACCGAATGTATAATTTAAGACGTAATGTTAGGAGGAGACATAATGACTATTACAAAAGAAAAGATAGAGGAGCTGATACGTCCACGTCCTCTAAATTACAGGTAATTAATTTATCTGACCTAGTATTAACTCAACATCAGAGGGAGGTTCTTAGTCTAGGATTATCATTCTCACCTACGGCCGCATTTAACTCTTTTTCAGCATTAACTGACCTGCATTTGTTTGCACGCAAACTGATACTGAAAAAATTACATGACAAAAAAGAAAGTCATGAGGAGTGGAGTACCAGGGAACTTGAAGCCATTTCTGATTTGGGAGAGTTATATGAGGAGGGTGCAACGTCTGATTATAGGGGTAAGTTCAAACCACCTATCCCAAAAAAATTCCCACCTCTCTATATCTCCCCCAATGTGGAGTTATTTGTCAAACTAGTATCAGAAGAGCTTGAAAAAATTCCCCCCTTTGTCACACACGGCAATTTATCTTTTGCCCATAGGCAAGCAATCACTCAATTACAAAATCTCAAAGAGATAGTAATAAAGCCTGCTGACAAAGGAGGGAATGTGGTAGTCTGGCCTGTCAAAGCATATGAGAAAGAAGCCCATAGACAATTGAGAGACAACACATGTTACAGTAAGATGACCTTCAATCCTACCACCAAATATCAGAATGAAATTTACGAGATCCTTGAAAAAGCATTTAGGGAAGGGACAATTACTAAAGAATTGAGAGATAATCTGGTACCCAAATACCCTAAGGTGTCTTGCATTTACTTTGTACCGAAAATACATAAGAATAGGACAACACCTCCAGGACGCCCCATTGTATCGGGAAACGGGAGCCTTTGCGAGACAATTTCAAAATATTTGGATTTCTATTTAAAACCTATAGTTGTAGATCTCCCTTCTTATGTTAGAGACACATCAGATGTCCTCAAAAAGATTGAAGGAATTCCAATGGATTCTGATATGTGGCTTGTGAGTTTTGACGTTGAATCGTTGTATACCTGCATACAACATAGGGACGGCCTAAAGGCGGCCAAGATGTATCTCATGATGTCCGATCTGGATGCTGGTCTGGTTGAATTACTGCTAATCCTATTAAAATTCACATTGGAACATAATTATTTCCTATTTGGGGAAACATTTTATCTCCAGAAACAGGGTACGGCTATGGGGCGGCCTTTGCCCCCTCATACGCCAACCTGTTTCTGGGGATGTGGGAGAGAGGAATTTTCCTCACTAATCCCATAGCCTACATCGAGAGGGTCCTGCTCTGGGTCCGTTACATACATGATATTTTAATGGTATGGCAGGGTACGGAGCAGGACCTTCTTGATTTCTTAGGCATATTAAACGCTAATTCTCTCAACATCAGGTTGACATGCAAGTACAGCCAGACCAGCATTGACTTTTTGGACATCATGATATCTAAGGGTGAGAATGGCTTTTTACAGACCGACATACATCGCAAAGAAACCTCAGTTAATTCTATCCTACATGCCACATCCTCTCACCCCAAATCATTGATAGATAGTATCCCTACAGGCCAATACCTTAGAGCCAGACGTGTGTGCTCTAATGAAGACAACTTTGACAGACAGGTGGATGATTTAACCTCAAGATTCACAGCGAGAGGATACTCTAACAGAAGTATCAAAAGAGGCATACGCAGGGCCAAGTTTGCAGTGCGTAATGATCTCTTAACCCCTAAAAAACGTAATGTCAATACGAATCAACAAAAATTAAGATTCATCTCTACTTATAATGACAAATGGAGGGAGGTAAAAATTGCCTTGGAGAAATACTGGCCACTTCTTGTGACAGATAAGACTCTGAAAAAATATGTTTCCAATTATCCATCCATCACATATAGGAGATCCAATAACCTCCGAGATATACTGGTACATAGCTACCACAAAGAGAATAAGAATCAGATTAACTTTGGCTCCAGTAGCCCCAAGTGGGGATTCTTTCCATGTGGAACATGCATCTCATGCCCTAATATGATTCGAGCCACATCATTCACATCAAGTGATAATAATAAAAACTTCCAAATTACCCAACACATCACATGTGACTCTATTGGGGTAGTGTATTATGCATCATGCCCGTGCATGAAAATATATGTAGGCATGACATCTAGGCCCCTCAAAGTTCGAGTGAGGGAGCACTATAGGGATATAAAAAATGCTAGTGAAATAGATGATATCACCACATTAAAACCGATACCTAGGCATTTTAAGAGTTTTCATGACTCTAACCCTAAATTACTTTGTGTCATGGGCATTAATAAAATATGGGTGGACCACAGAGGAGGAGATTGGAGAAAAAAACTGGCCCAAGTGGAAACACAATGGATCCACAAAATCGGCTCAATGGTTCCGGCCGGATTGAATGAGGTTCTGAGTTTTGCCCCCTTTCTTTGATCTGTTCCAATTTTTAATTTGTATTTTAAGAGTTCAGTATATCTCATGTATGCCTCTTTCAGTTTATATTTAGAGCACACGTATAAGATTGCCGATGCCAGTCTATATGGGATCGTAATGAAACAATTTGAAGAATGAAAATCATCAAGACTACAGAAGGGATGATCCATCTTTTATAGTCTCATCATGCATCATGAACGAAGATTTCCTATCATCATCATTATTACCATATCTTACCAATTGTTGAAAAAACAAAGCACGTATTATCAAAATCCAAGAGGAGGTGACTCATCCCCCAAAGTTTACCATCTACAATGAAGATCTTATCATACTTATTCATTATGTAGAAATATGGTTATTTTTAATACTCTGTTAGCAATAATGCATGGGAGCCCTCCCTTCAGTATGTATTTCCATCTTATACTATATATATATATCACTTCTAGGGTGTGTTATGGTGAAATTTGTACAAATCTGAGATATACAATCCATATTCAGACCTTTTTATCTTTTAGACTATACTTAGCAATCAGTTAATAACTGAGCAACTGTTTATATAGTTTGGTGGGTTGGTATGTCTTTTTCGTGTACAGCTCATATTGGTGGGTGGGTATGTTATAAATTAATTACATATGTGCCATTATAGTTCAAATTATAGGTGGCGCTAAGGTATAACTCCTAGCAATGCACCATTGAGACGTATTCCTCAGTGTGATCTAGTACTGCCTCCCCTGTCATGACGTCAGACAGGGGTGTGGCTTTACAGCCGAGGACAAACCAATCATGATGCAGAGCGTTACTATGGTGACGCGTCCGCTCTACCCAGCTGCGGGCTCCCTTCCTCTGACATGTCGGAGGAGGGAGTCACAGTGCGGACGACGGACGCGCACCTTGTGACGTCACATGCTGGCAGCTGATTACCTGCCCACATGCAGCAATTCTTCCAGCAATCATAGAGGTATATATAGGGGGTATTCTGACCAGTAGACTGTGACTATATTTCCCAGGACGAAGCTAACGCGAAACGCGCGTCGGGACACGGGACACTGCCGTCATTTCCCAAAGGTCGTATATGTTTTTCTTGGCTGTTTTTCTTTATTGTGTATACCATTGGACATCATAGTCCGGCTGTCATAAGCACTATTAACAACTCGGTAGGAACTTATAGACAGTTCCCATTGCTGTTTAGTGTCTTCATTACTCATTGTAGTACTGCCCCTTTGCACTTGTAGCGTTTGGGAGGCGTTATATAATTATGCTTATGAGGGCATTTTCGCAGTAATTGTTTTTGATGTACCTACTAGTAATATTGCACTATGACATATTGTTTTTCTAACTAATTGGAATCAGTCATACAGCCATGAAAGTAATACGAGATCATTATCTATGCATATACTGACCCAGGGAAATTATTGGATGCACATCTCATGTTTTAATGGTTTTTTAAAAATTGTTTTCAATAAAGTGTTATTTTGATTATTGGCAAAATGCTTCCAGCTCTTCTCTGATATATACCTGCCAGACTAGTTCATGGGTTTGGGAATTGATACTTCTCCAACACAGCTTCCCCTCTTAGATGAATAACTTGCCCTTCTCTTTCCACAACTGTTGGGTCTCTTGTGGTGCATCTGAGCCAGGACGTGAGTCAGCATGCGTTAGCAGTTCCTTTACCAGGCGAGCTGCTGGGGCGCTATCCTGCATCTCTGCCCATCCATGATGGGGCAATGTATTGAACGTGGCTTCCCGCCTAACATAGCGCCTGTCCCTGACACAGTGGGAGCACTGGGCCGCTCCAGGGAGGTAGATGGCTGGTAACTCGATCTCTTCCAGATCTTCTCCCTCTTCTGGTAAGTTGGGCATCCTGGACAGAACATCAGCATTAGCGTTCTTATGCCCCACTCGGTACTTCATGGTAAACTCGTAGTTGGACAGCCGAGCTATCCATCACTGCTGCAGTGCACGGGCCTTGCAGTTTCCAAGTGAGTCAGCGGATTGTTGTCCGTGAAGATGGTAAATGTTGCTGAAGCCAAGTAGTGTTTGAAGCCAGCGTCGGACTGGAGCACCTTGGGCCCACCAGAGAAAATCATTCTTGGGGCCCACTATGTAGCTACATAGAAATAAATACAAGATCACCAATTGTGCGGTAAAACGCGCTAATATCAGGGTATAATATAAGGTAGTAATTATGTAGCAGGGGTTGGGGTAGCCCCTCTCATAGAATATAAAGTAGCCCCCTCATATAGTATAATGTTGCCCCCTCATAGAATATAATGTAGCCCTCCTCATAGAATATAATGTAGCTCCCCATAGAATATAATGCAGCAAGCATCATAGAGTATAATGCAGCCCCCCATAGAATATAATGCAGCCCCCTTCATATAGATAATACAGCCCAACCACAGAATATAATGCAGCCCTCCTCATAGTTACATGCCCCCCCTCATACAGGGTATCATGCAACCACAATATATATACATATATATATATATATATATATATATATACACATACACTGAACAGACCAAAAGTTTGGACACACCTTCTCATTCAAAGATTTTTCTGTATTTTCATGACTATGAAAATTGTAGAATCGCATCAAAACTATGAATTAACACATGTGGAATTATACATTACACTTTACAAAAAAGTGTGAAACAACTGAAAATATGTCTAGGTTCTTCAAAGTAGCCACCTTTTGCTTTGATTACTGCTTTGCACGCAGAAAAGGTGAACGGATGGACTCTACATGCCTGGTTCCCACCGTGAAGCATGGAGGAGGTGGTGTGATGGTGTGGGGGTGCTTTGCTGGTGACTCTGTTGGGGATTTATTCAAAATTGAAGCGGTGAGCGGTCCAGCTCACCCCAAACTATCTCGATTGGGTTCAGGACTGGTGACTGTGGAGGCCAGGTCATCTGGCGTAGCACCCCAACACTCTCCTTCTTGGTCAAATAGCCCTTACACAGTCTGGAGGTGTGTTTGGGGTCATTGTCCTGTTGAAAAATAAATGATGGTCCAACTAAACGCAAACCGGATGGAATAGCATGCCGCTGCAAGATGCTGTGGTAGCCATGCTGGTTCACTATGCCTTCAATTTTGAATAAATCCCCAACAGTGTCACCATCAGAGCACCCCCACACCATCACACCTCCTCCTCCATGCTTCACGGTGGGAACCAGGCATGTAGAGTCCATCCATTCACCTTTTCTGCGTGCAAAGCAGTAATCAAAGCAAAAGGTGGCTACTGTGAAGAACCTAGAATATAAGACATATTTTCAGTTGTTTCACACTGTTTTGTAAAGTGTAATGTATAATTCCACATGTGGTAATTCATAGTTTTGATGCCTTCAGTGTGATTCTACAATTTTCATAGTCATGAAAATACAGAAAAATCGTTGAATGAGAAGGTGTGTCCAAACTTTTGGTCTGTACTGTATATATATAAAACTGTACTCACCTCTTCTCATCACTCCCACGCTGATTCAGGCGGCGGCTGATATCAACCAGCAGATTAACCCCATATCTGCAGATTAACATTATTTGGTGATATGAGAAGTTCCCTTTAAAATATAAGTCAATGGGAAAGCTAAAAAGATGTCAAGATCATGAAGTCTTTTCAAGCGTATGTCAGTGCTTTCGTTTTAAAAAAAAAAAAGCTACTGTTTTCTTATTCGTTATAAAGATGTTTTTAAAGTCATTGACTATCAGTAAGACGCTCCCCCACAAAGAAAAAGCTCCAGCAAGAATAAAGTGATGAAAAAGAGCTGAAGTAAAGTCCAGAAAATACTAATATAAAGGAGATTTTAGGTCTACAAAACCCAAGAGAAAAGTAATAATTCTTGAAGAGTTTTCTTCTTGAAAAACATTGTTTTTCCTCTCGTAGAACATGTTCACACAGAGGGTTTTTTGGCAGTGTTTTATAACACAAACTCTAAAACTGGTGTTTTTTTTTAAAGATTTTCTACTGCAAAAACTGAGAAAAAACACCTCAGTATGAGCCTACCTTAGTCTCCACAGAGCAGATTAACATATGAACTACCCACAAATCTCCCCCATAAACTGCAATGGGTAATCTGCACTGTTGGTCATTCCAGTGGATTTTAACCTGTGACATGTCACCTAGTGAACAATCTTCCTGGACACCGCAGTGGGTGGCCCGTGGCCTTACACAATGGGATGGGGTATTCCACGCGCAGACCCCACAGCGAGCACCACAGGGTCAGCCCCAGATTTTTTTGCTTCAGATTCTGGTGCACTTACACTTCAGTGTGAACATGGCCTCAGGTAAACTAAGATGTGTCATATCTGCCATAAATCCTGTAAGACTGAGCCTGAATGTCACATCCCGCTGGGATTTCTCATGTGCCAGCGCTGCCCTTCATAATCTCTCCTAAGTACATGGGCACAAATGTCAGGAACTGCTAGTAATAACTCCACTTCTCAGAACAATAGCAGCAGCGCCCTGAGGACTACCCTGTCAGCAGATTCCCCCTGCTGTACCCAGGAAAGGTGGGCAGCACAGGGGCAAGGAGGGACATGTGCTGTACCGGAGCAGAATGAGTGGAGCCCCTGTGCCCCCAGGGCCCGGAGGGTGGCATTATCAGTGGGCACAAGGGCTCTCAGCCCAGCCTCCTGCACTCACAGGGGGATAAGTGAATCCTGCAGCCAACTATTCAGGAGTAAGTTGGAAAGTTGTGCCCCCCATACCTGCTGATATAGCCATCGACGTCCCCATCACAGGTCTGGAAGAGGCGCCTCATCCTCTCCTCACCGGGGCTGGAGGTGTCGCTGCTCCCATTGCAGCTGCTGGTCCCGGTGAATTCCACAGCTGCCATAGTGCACGGCTGGGCGTCCACAGACTGCCCACTGCTGGATGAGGAACAGCCTAGAGCCAGCTGCGGACACAGCCACCGGTTCCTCGCCCAGCTCTCCTCTCTCCCGGTGCCTGTTCCTTCCCCGCTCCCCTCCCATACACACATGGCTCCACTCCGTAAACTTCGTACACACATGGCTCTGCTCTGTACACATGGCTCAGCTCCGTACACTTCGTACACACAGGGCTCTGTTTTGTACACCCCGTACACACGTTGCTCGCTCCGTACCCCATACACACACGGTCCGCTCCGCACACCAGACACACACAGCTCCGCTCCGTACACCCCGTACACATGTGACTCCGTCCGTACTCCTCGTACACAATGGCTCCGCTCCGTACACCCTATACACACGGCTCCGCTCCGTACACATGCCACGCTGCTCCGTACACCCATACACACCGGCTCTGCTCCGTACACCCTAACACACGCGGCCCTGCTCCGTACACCCCTACACACATGGCTCGCTCCGTACACCCATACACACGCGCCCTGCTCCGTACACCCTACACATGTGCTCCGTTCCGTACCCCTACGTACACATGCGCTCGCTCCGTACACCCTATACACATGCAGCTCCGCTCGTACACCCTATACACACGCAGCTCCGCTCCGTACACCCTGTACACACGCGCTCCGTACACCCCATACACACATGGCTCTGCTCCGTCACACCCTATACACACGCGCCCTGCTCCGTACACCCGTACACACATGGCTCAGCTCCGTACACCCATACACACGCGCCTCTGCTCCGTACATCCCTATACACACGCAGCTCGCTCCGTACACCCTATACACACGCAGCTCCGCTCCGTACACCCTATACACACGCAGCCTCCGCTCGTACACCCTATACACAAGCGGCTCCGCTCCGTACACCCATACCACTCCGCTCGTCCGTACACAGCTTCGCTCCGTACACCTCGTACACACATGGCTCTGCTCCGTACACCCCATACACACGCGCCTCTGCTCCGTCACATCCCATACACACGTGGCTCCGCTCCGTACACCCTATACACACGCAGCTCGCTCCGTACACCCTATACACACGCAGCTCCGCTCCGTACACCCTATACCACGCAGCTCCGCTCTGTACACCCTATACACACGCAGCTCCGCTCTGTACACCCTATACACACGCAGCTCGCTCTGTACACCCTATACCACCAGCTTCCGCTCCGTACACCCTACACGCAGCTCCGCTCCGTACACCTCTACACACCAGCTCCGCTCCGTACACCCATACACACGCAGCCGCTCTGTACACCTATACACAGCGCTTGCTCTGTACACCCTATACACACGCAGCTCCGCTCTGTACACCCTATACCACGCAGCTCCGCTCCTGTACACCCTATACACACGCAGCTCCGCTCTGTACACCCTATACACACGCAGCTCCGCTCTGTACACCCTATACACACGCAGCTCCGCTCCGTACACCCTATACACACGCGGCTCCGCTCCGTACACCCTATACACACGCGGCTCCGCTCCGTACACCCTATACACATGCGTCTCCGCTCCGTACACCCTATACACACGCGGCTCCGCTCCGTACACCCTATACACACGCGGCTCCGCTCCGTACACCCCGTACACACGCGACTCCGCTCCATACACCCCGTACACACGCGGCTCCGCTCCGTACACCCCGTACACACGCGGCTTCGCTCCGTACACCTCGAACACACGCGGCTCCGCTCCGTACACCCCGTACACACGTGGTTCTGCTCCGTACACCTCGTACACACATGGCTCCGCTCCGTACACCCTATACACACATGGCTCTGCTCCGTACACCCCATACACACGTGGCTCTGCTCCGTACACCTCATACACAAACAGCTCTGCTACATCCACCCTGTAAACCCCTCCTTACCCCACACAGAAACTTCCCCTCATCCAGCACCATGACAACCAGCACCCCAAAGTCCTGCATACAGAGGCCACTGATCATGTGACCCTGACTCCTCCCCTCCTGTGACCTCATCACAGGTCCTGTGCGCACAGAACAGCCTACCAACGTCTGGGATTTCTAGGATGATGTGGAAATGGCTGGCGCAGTGCTCTCAGCTGGATGAGGGGAGTTTGCGTCTAGTCTAGGAGTTGTGCGCTGCCGCCGATGCGCCTGACATCTGCACACAGCATGGCCGGTCAGTTGTAGGCACTATTGACATGCAGGGCAGGGACTAATGAAGGAGGCAGGGGCTGGGGGAGGGGCCCACCGGAGATTTGTCCGGTGTCCCGGTGCCTCAGTCCGACGCTGTTTGAAGCGCTCTGTGACCGTCCAGACTACGGTGAGAAACTCCAGTTTGAAGGAGCTATAGTTGGCAGGATTCCTTTCAGTGGGACAAAGCTTCCTGCTGGTGTAGGCAATCACTCTTTCTTTGCCTTTCTGCACTTGTGACAGCACGGCTCCCAGTCCCACATGGCTGACATCAGTATACAGTATGCATGGTTGGTCATAGTCTGGGTAGGCCAGGACTTCATCCCCTGTAAGGGCTAACTTCAGTCGGGTGAAGGATATTTCCAGTTCGTCATTCAAGTCAAATGAAGGACTCTTCTTCTTGGCCTTCTTGGGTTAACCTATTAGAAAATTTTGTAGGGGTGCAGCTATCTCAGTGAAGCCTTTGATGAACCTTTGGTAGCAGCCTACCAACCCAAGGAACTGTCGTACTTCATGGATGTTGGGCTTTTGCCAGGCCCAGATAACAGTGACTTTGTTGGGGTCTGGTGCTGCGCCTTCTGCGCTCACTACGTGGCCTAAGTACTGCACCTTGGCCTTTAGAAGGTGGCATTTGGATGGTTTTACCTTAAAGCCAAAGTTGGACAGGGCCTCGAACACTTCAGCTAGGTGTTTCAGGTGGTCTTCATAGGTCTTGGAGAAGACAATGACGTCATCCAGGTACAACAGAACTGTCTCAAGATTCTTGTGCCTGCCTGAGGAAACACTCCATTATCCTCTGAAACGTCCCTGGTGTGTTGCAAAGTCCAAACGGCATGTAGTTGAACTCTGAGAGGCCCATTGGTGTCACAAAGGCCCTCTTTTCCTTGTCTGCCTCTGCCATGGGAACCTGCCAATACCCACTAATCAGATCTAAGGTAGAGAAATAGTTAGCGGTTTTCAGTGCAGCTAGTGATTCCTCTATCCAAGGTAACAGATAGACGTCTTTGTGGGCAATGCTGTTAATTTTTCTGTAGTCAACACACATCCTCATTGTACCATCTTTCTTTCCAATGAGGACTAGTGGAGCAGCCCAGGGGCTACAACTGTCTCTGATCACCCCAGCCTCCTTCATCTCCCGTAACATATTCTTCGCACATTGATAGTGAGCTGGGGGTACAGGCCGGTACCTCTCTTTAATGGGTGGATGATTTCCAGTGGAGATATGATGTTGGACCCCTTTTACCTGCCTAAACTCTAAAGGGTGTTTGCTGAATACCCGTTCAAACTCTTGGACTACTCGGTAAACCCCATTCTTTGGTGTGGAAGGGTAGAGTCAATGCCTACATGCGGCTGCTGACACCAATCCTCCAGCTGTTTTGCAGAGCCATTGTCCTCTGCCTGGTCAGATGAGACCAAGGGTTCTGCTGTCTGAATTGCATTGTGATTGACAGTGAACAGCTTAGCAATGGTGGCATACCGAGGTAGTTTGGCTTCTTTCTCCCCACAATTTAAGATGCGTACAGGTACCCTCCCCTTGCGGACATTGACTACCCCCTTGGCTGTCAGGACAGCAAGCCTGCTATCAGAGTACACTGTCCAATGAGAATGTTTACTTTTTGGCTTTCAGACAGGGGGTACACTTCAAATAAACTACACAGTCTTTCCTTGAAATCGCTCAGTGTATGCGACTCCCCTGAGTATTGCGGTAACCAGGCCACTACTGGTATATATGACATTGACAGCGGCATTATAGGGACTGCAGCGGCAGTTGTCAGATCTTGCTGCGCTCTTGGGGCTGTGGCTACGCCAGCCACCTGATTCTGCTGTCCTATGGGAGCTGCGGCGGCACCTGCCTCCAAATCTTGCAGCGCCATGGGGGCTGTGGTGGCGTCCACTGCTAGATTTTCTTCTGCATTAGATATTCTCTTCCCCCCCTAGTTAGTCTTAACCAGTCTCTGAATTTCCACTGGCTTACCAGGCTGTTGCTCCGTCAGCTGGATGAACGGTGTGCGCAGGGATTACAGACCTCGGCTACCGGCTTTCTGCAAGCTGACAGCAAAGCGCATGCAGCACTTCTCTTTTCATGCTTGTACTCTGGCTCCGCCCATGGCGGCACGCCTCCTCTGCTTCCAGAGCGCTATGTGGCATTGTAATGGCGGCAATCTTACAACGTTAACAAAGTCTCTGGCGCACAGGACCCTGTGATACCGAGCTTCGATATCCTGTGTGTGATGCCAAGTTGGAGCACCCGCTAGGGCCCGTGGGGTACTCGGTACTGGGCCGTTCACTCCTTGAAGGGGATGTGTGTAGCCCAGCTACGCAGGCACACATGAAAATCCAGGAAAGTGCACTGGAAGGTAACAGCAAAGCTTAATATGCACTTCACTCACACTTCAGACACACCCACCAGGGGTATGGGAGGTGGTGACATGTAGCAGAGCTGAGTCAAGCTTCCTGTCTCAGGACAGAGCAGTTAGTTTCCTGTCTTCGGACAGTGCAGATCTGTGCCAGTGAAGTCTGGACGAGGAAGGAGAGGAGGAAAGATTAGATCCTTGCAGAGTAGCGTAGCTCACCTGACAAGCAAGTGGAGGCTAGTACGGGTGAATTGGATCATCCTAGCCTAGTCAGAGCTACCCTTAATCAGTACCTCAGCAGAAGTCGAAGCTAGGAGGATACTGAGAGCTGCTCGGCGAGCTCTAGGAGAAAGCTGACATTATCAACGAAGCTCCAAGTGTTATTGCTAAGAGCTAGAGCAGGGCGAAGGGCACAGTGGAGAAGTTAGAGAAGTGCTCCAGGTATTTGATTGCCTGCACTAAATTGCCGGACACCGGAGTCCGAAGCGTCGCTACTGTTTCAGGCAGAGTAACAAGAAAACCGGAGGCATCTGGACTACAGGTCGCAGAGAGCAGCCCTCAGTGTCAATACGTAACCGGAGACAGGGATAACGGGTCTAGCCTGATCAGCAATATAGACTTAGTTTTCACCACTCAGAAGGCTCCACCACAATATTGGCCGGGCAGTACAGCTATAGAGAAAGCTGGAGATTCAGAATTAACTTCGCTTCAGGCAAGTTGGATTCACAAGTATTGGAAGTTAAGGAGGCCTCTAACCTGCTCAGCTGTTACCGGAAAGTGCACTCTTCACCCGACCAGCTCCCCGGGATCTGCTTGAACCACCATCAGTAAAAGGTATGAAAAGAAGCTGCATTGTGTTTGGCTGAATTCTTACTACACCCTGCGTCATAACCCCCATAGACTTCCAGGGACACGTCTCACCTGTGGGAGACTTACTACCAAGCTGCCCCATAACATCCCCTGTGAAGACCCTTACAGCAGCGCTGGTACAAATTACCAGAAACCACAGGTGGCGTCACGAACTATCCTAATAATCCCCTGTAAATATTCCCCCTATCGCATTGACTGCCAGGGCCACGGACCGAGTCACCGCTACCAGTGACAACTCCCATAGATGCCCATGGGCTCGGCTCCGAGTACCCCATAGCCCTGGTATCCACAATTGTGGTGCGTGAGTCAAACAACTTGGCGTCACGAACAGGATACGAAACTTACAAGATTGTAAGCCCTGTGTGCCTAAATTGAACTGTTTGCTGTATGTTACTGTGTTGGCGCCAAATACCGCCATCTTTACCGCAATATTCGCGCCCTCAGGCGCTGGTGAAGAAGGGGGGCGTACCTGTAAAAGCGCGCTGTTGCCTGGCTCCGCCCCCAGCTCTGACGCGGCGGCAGGTCCTGTGAAACAGGAAGTAAACGCTCTGACATCACCGTCCAGCGACGAAGGTCCTGTCTCCACCGCTGTGCCTGCTACGAAGGTCCTGTCTCCACCGCTGTGCCTGCGACGCTGCAGCCTGCAAAAGAGGTAGGCTCAGATTAACCAAGGGGGTACCAATATGTCGCAGCAACCAGCAGATGGAGCGGCCCCCGCCGGAGGCCCCAATAACCCACCGCTTGGCGTTGTAGTGCAGGACGGAGGTGCGGGCCCCTCACCTGGTCCGGTGGTCCCGCTTATGCCCCTAGCGCTCCCATACATGCCAGGAGCGAAGTGGCTCCCTCAATACAGTGGCGAGCCAGGCACCCTGCCCGGATTTAAACGGAAAATATGTAGCATCTTAGATATGTACTCCATGACTGAGAAGCAAAAAGCTGCTGTGGTAATAGGACAGTTAGCTGGTGCGGCTGAGAGAGAAGTAGAGACTTGGCCCATTGCAGACCAGGAGTCGGTACCAGCGATACTCTTAAAGCTACAGGCCATCTTCGAGGACCACACAGAAACGGATCTCCGGATGGCATTTTATCAGTGCTTCCAGAAACCGGGTGACAGTATTAGGGACTACGCTTGCCGACTACAGGGGGTCCTGCGAGCTCTCAAACAGGCTAACCCCACAAGTCCCATTGATGAGAGCCAAATGTTAAAAGAGCAATTCGTGCGGGGACTGAGGTCTCCAGAGGAAAGGAGGACTGTAAACTGGTGGTCCTTGGATCATCCAGATGCCACTTTTGATGCTCTAAAGGACATGGCAATAAAGGGACTGCGACCCCTGGAAAAGCCTGAGGTGGCAAATCAGTATCACCCGGGTGAAGCCACTCTAAAGCCGGCAGTACCCACCTTTTCCCCGCAGGTGGCAGAAGCTACAATGCAGGTGGCGCCCCCTAGTGAATTGGAATGTCTGCGCTCAGAAGTGCGCCAGCTGACTAAGAACTTGGCCACTGTAATGGAGGCCCTGCAGCTGCGGAAAGAGGAAGGAGGAAAAATCCAACTAGCCGACTGTCCGGAGGATGTCCCTTGGATGAACCGGAGGAAATGGAAGACGTCGCCTCACCGGAGGAGGACCACGCCACCCCCAGGAGCGACTCCGGAGCAACACCATCCTCGCCGGGAGATCGTCTGCTACCGCTGCAATCAAAAAGGTCATATGGCTCAGCAATGTCCTTTAAACGAGCCGATCCTGGGTCAGAGGGCCAACACCCAGGAGTAGACTCATCAGGCCCCTTAGACTGGAACCGCAGGTTCGTGGGTGGACGGCCCTACCTGTCCATGATTCTGGACGGGATTGCAATCCCTGCACTGCTGGACACGGGATCTCAGGTGACCATCATACCTGACGTCCTTTACAAAAAATTTTGGTCCATGGACAGTCTCCAGCCCCCGAGCCCTGACTTGACAGTGTACGCCACCAATGGTCTCCCTGTTGAAGTAATTGGAGCCAAAAACGTGGACGTAAAAGTGGGCAGGGTGGAGCTGAAGGATCAGGGACTCCTAGTAGTCAGGACAGTAAATGAGGAAAATGGTCTAAATGTGATACTAGGTACTAACATTATCAGTAACTGTCTGGGAGAAGTTGTGTTTTTGCTCCAACAGCTCGCTGAAGTTGCCAAGCCAAAGCAGAAGGGAGTGATCCAGAGGGAGATCCGGGCCCTGATGTGCCAGCAGCAAGCGGAGCTTACAGATGGTGAAATCGGTAATGTACGGGTCACAGACTCGAATCCCATTGTAATACCCCCAATGAGTGAAATGTTAATATGGTGCAGAGCAGCCATGGGTCTGAGAGGTCAGAACTACCAAGCAGTAGTAGAACCCCATCGGTCAGAACATAGACCTACACTCATGATTGCTAGAGGGGTAGTGGAAGTAATAAATGGGAGAGTACCAGTACGGCTTCTCAACTGGGGGGACGATGAAGTAAATTTGCCACGTTATGCTACAGTTGCTAAATTATATGCCGTAGATAACAATTCTATCCTCACAACCGAGTCCTTAGCCTCCTGCCAACCAGCGGAGGATAATGATCCGGCAACCCCGGTAGCGGACTGGTGTCAGCAGCTTCATATTGGGACCGACACCACTACCGTCCACCAGAAACAGGGGGTACTACGGGTAGTACAAGAGTACGCACAAGTATTTAGCAAGCACCCACTTGATTTTGGGACCATTAAGGGAGTACAGCATCATATCCCTACAGGCAGTCATCCTCCCATCAAAGAGCGGTACAGGCCTATACCTCCAGCCCACTATCAGAAAGCTAAGGAAATGCTTCATGACATGAAGAAAGCCGGGGTGATAAGGGATAGTTGTAGCCCCTGGGCGGCACCTCTAGTGCTAGTTAAGAAGAAGGATGGTAGCATGCGAATGTGTGTAGACTATAGGCAAGTAAATCGTATAACACATAAAGATGCTTACCCCTTACCACGCATAGAGGAATCCTTAGCTGCTCTGAAAACGGCTAACTACTTTTCTACCCTCGACCTTACTAGTGGATACTGGCAAGTAGCTGTGGCTGAGGAGGATCGGGAGAAAACTGCTTTCACCACCCCAATGGGACTCTGCGAGTTCGATAGGATGCCGTTTGGTCTCAGCAGTGCCCCAGGGACATTCCAGAGAGTGATGGAGAGCTGTCTAGGACATCTTAACTTCGAAACCGTGTTGCTGTATCTGGACGACGTGATTGTCTACTCCAAGACATATGAAGATCATCTGAAGCACCTGGCGGAGGTATTTGAGTCCTTGTCCAAGTTTGGGATGAAATTAAAGCCCTCTAAATGCCACCTGCTCAAACGGAAGGTACAGTACTTGGGACATATTGTCAGTTCCGAAGGAGTAGCGCCGGACCCCGAGAAGGTCACAGCCATCCAGAAATGGCCGGAGCCGAAGAATCTAAAGGCGGTGCGTCAGTTCCTGGGATTAACAGGTTACTACAGGAGGTTCGTGAAAGATTACACTAAGAAGGCGGCGCCTTTACAGGACCTCCTGGTCGGACAACCTCTTAAGAGCAGAAACCTTCCATTCAATTGGGGAAAAGAACAAGCTGAGGCATTCAAAGGGATGAAAGAGATTCTGACCGGCGATGAAATCTTAGCCTACCCAGATTACAGCCAACCGTTCCTGCTATACACAGATGCCAGTAACGAGGGATTAGGAGCTGTCCTCAGTCAGAAGCAGAACGGCCAAGAAAAAGTCATCGCGTATGCCAGCAGAAAACTCAGGCCAACTGAGAGGAATCCGGAAAACTATAGTAGCTTCAAACTGGAGTTTCTGGCGCTGGTCTGGGCCATTACTGAAAGATTTAAACATTACCTTGCCTCCAACAAGTTCACTGCGTTTACAGACAACAACCCCTTGACGCATCTGGAAACAGCCAAGCTGGGAGCCATGGAGCAACGTTGGATGGCTCGGTTATCAAACTACCAGTTTACCATCAAGTACAGAGCGGGCCGTAAAAATGCTAACGCGGACGCCTTGTCCAGAATGCCGCATGAATCTGACACGGAGGAAGAGTCGGATGATCTGGAAGAAATTGAGTTACCTGCGTTCCACCGAAATGGGATGGTCCAAGAGCAACGAGTCTACAGGAAGCGGTGTGGTGAGATGTTGAACCCTTTACCTCATCACAGCTGGAAAGAGACTCAGGACAGCGATCCCGTGGTCAGCCGTATCAAGGAGTTGATAAAACAGGAAGGTTCCTCCTTGGAGAAAGATGCATCCATGCCAGCAAAGCTCCTGTGGAATGAAAGAAGCCGGTTGTTCATATACCGTGAGAAGTTGTGCGGGAGATACGTCGACCCAAGGACCCATGAGATGGTCTGGCAAATAGTGGTCCCGAGAGCAGACATCCAAATGGTGCTGGAAGCATACCACGATCAAGCAGGACACTTTGGCTGGAGAAAGCTGGAGACCCTGTTGAGGTGCCGGTTCTACTGGGTAGGGATGCGCAGCTCCATCGAGAAGTGGTGCCGGAATTGTGGACCCTGTGGCCTCAGGCGAAAAGACTACAGAAGCCAGAAGGCACCCTTGCAGCCTATCCGGACGACTCGTCCCTTGGAGATCGTGGCATTGGATCACGTCAAGTTGTCCCCAAGCAGGTCAGGATACACCTATGCCCTGACCATGGTGGATCACTATTCCAGGTTTCTGGTGGTCGCCCCTGTCAAAGATCTGACAGCAGAGACAGCAGCAAGAACCTTTCAAGCAAGTTTCTGCAGACCACACGGATATCCGGAGCAGGTGCTGACTGATCGAGGTCCTGCATTCGAAGCGGAATTGTTTCAGGAATTTTGTCAATTGTATGGATGCAAAAAGATCAGGACAACACCATACCACCCTCAGACCAACGGCCTTTGTGAAAAAATGAATCACATTGTCCTCGACTTACTGAAAACTGTACCACTGGAAGAAAGAAATCGGTGGCCAGACTTGTTACCTGACCTGGTTGACTTGTACAATCACATCCCAGTTAGTTCCACCAACTGCACTCCAGCCTACCTTATGAGGGCAAGACCGGGAAGGTTGCCTATGGACTTAGAACTTGGTGTGGTAGAACCAGAGGCTGATAACAACGCTGAAGATTGGGACACAACTCGACAGGAACAGTACAAGAGAGTACAAGCCTGCGTGGAAGACAGTCTCAACAAAGTAAGAGAGAAGCAAGAGATGAATTATAACAAAAATGCTTCCGCTAAGCCTTTAATGCCTGGAGAAATGGTGCTCAAAAGGAAGAGAAGAACACACAAATTGGATGATCAGTGGGAACAGGAGCCTTACGTCGTGCAAAATTCCAATTTCGATAACAGCAAGGTCTGTACCATCAGCAAGGATGGAGGAAAAACGACGGCAACGGTGTCCAGAGATCATTTAAAGTTGTGTCCTTGCCCATTAAAGCTCCGTGAAGAAAACCCTGTTGTCCATCAAGAAGAGAATGCTGAAGCGGTCATACATACGGATTTGGGAGATTTACCTGCGGATTGGCCCAGATTGGGAGACGCTGTAATTATTCCTGTGCTGCAGTTTTATCAACCGCAAGAGGAGTCTCTACAACCAGTCGTACCAATTGTGCCAGTAGAGCCAGTTCCAGAAGGACCTGTTCCGGCAGACCCTCAACCATCAGAACCCCAAGCAGCGGACCCGCAAGAAGCAGCACCACAAGAAGTGGAGTCCTCTGGTGAAGCTGGTGAAGCAGTACCGCCTCCTCCAGTCACTAGCATGCTTGCCAGGTCTCTAGAGAGGTGGAGTCGTGTCTATAGTTTGCCGTTACGCAGAACAGAAAGGTTAGATAATACTATACCTGACGCTACCCCACGTAGGTCAGAACGTCTCACTAAAGGTAAACTACCTATTCGTTATCAAGACTAGTTAGCAAGACCCAGATAGGGTTTATTGCATCTGAAAAATTGTATAAAGTTTGAAAAAGTATTAAGGTAATTATTTAAATATGTGTTTTAACCATGCCAATGGACTGCTTGGCTGTGGACTGTGCCAGCCCAGAACTTATCTTTGTACATAGTTGCGCTTCGGTGCATTATCTTGGTTTCACATAAAACCACTACTACAATTTACCTCAGAAGAAAAACCCGTATGGTGGGGCCCAAAATGAGGTCTGCAATAAAGTCCTGCAGCCCACCCAGGACCTACGTGGGAGGTTTTTGGTGCGGGTCCTCCACAAGTATCTTGTATATATGAACACATTTGATGTTTTGATACTTTTGTATTTCTTACTGTACATATTGTAACGTTCAAGAAATCCTTACCTCCCGGATGGGAAGAGTTATAATGTTTATTGTTATTGCAAACCAAAATATCCTTTTTGTCTTTTACAGCCCGGGAGTGCTGTGTTTTACCAAGGGGGGATGTGTAGCCCAGCTACGCAGGCACACATGAAAATCCAGGAAAGTGCACTGGAAGGTAACAGCAAAGCTTAATATGCACTTCACTCACACTTCAGACACACCCACCAGGGTATGGGAGGTGGTGACATGTAGCAGAGCTGAGTCAGGCTTCCTGTCTCAGGACAGAGCAGTTAGTTTCCTGTCTTCGGACAGTGCAGATCTGTGCCAGTGAAGTCTGGACGAGGAAGGAGAGGAGGAAAGATTAGATCCTTGCAGAGTAGCGTAGCTCACCTGACAAGCAAGTGGAGGCTAGTACGGGTGAATTGGATCATCCTAGCCTAGTCAGAGCTACCCTAATCAGTACCTCAGCAGAAGTCGAAGCTAGGAGGATACTGAGAGCTGCTCGCGAGCTCTAGGAGAAAGCTGACATTATCATCGAAGCTCCAAGTGTTATTGCTAAGAGCTAGAGCAGGGCGAAGGGCACAGTGGAGAAGTTAGAGAAGTGCTCCAGGTATTTGATTGCCTGCACTAAATTGCCGACACCGGAGTCCGAAGCGTCGCTACTGTTTCAGGCAGAGTAACAAGAAAACCGGAGGCATCTGGACTACAGGTCGCAGAGAGCAGCCCTCAGTGTCAATACGTAACCGGAGACAGGGATAACGGGTCTAGCCTGATCAGCAATATAGACTTAGTTTTCACCACTCAGAAGGCTCCACACAAATATTGGCCGGGCAGTACAGCTATAGAGAAAGCTGGAGATTCAGAATTAACTTCGCTTCAGGCAAGTTGGATTCACAAGTATTGGAAGTTAAGGAGGCCTCTAACCTGCTCAGCTGTTACCGAAAGTGCACTCTTCACCCCGACCAGCTCCCGGGATCTGCTTGAACCACCATCAGTAAAAGGTATGAAAAGAAGCTGCATTGTGTTTGGCTGAATTCTTACTACACCCTGCATCATAACCCCCATAGACTTCCAGGGACACGTCTCACCTGTGGGAGACTTACTACCAAGCTGCCCCATAACATCCCCTGTGAAGACCCTTACAGCAGCGCTGGTACAAATTACCAGAAACCACAGGTGGCGTCACGAACTATCCTAATAATCCCTGTAAATATTCCCCCCATCGCATTGACTGCCAGGGCCACGGACCGAGTCACCGCTACCAGTGACAACTCCCATAGATGCCCATGGGCTCGGCTCCGAGTACCCCATAGCCCTGGTATCCACAATTGTGGTGCGTGAGTCAAACAGATGTCGCGGTGGCAGTGACCCAGTCTGTGGCCCGGGTGTCCATGCAAAAATGGTGTAAATTAAATTAAAGGAAAAAGGGATTCTCAAAGGGGAAATGTTTGTGACGCCACCTGTGGTTTGTGGTCAAGGGGATCAGTGCTGTAATGCAGATCTTCTGGACTGGTGGTGAGGCAGTAGAGTTGGTATAGCTCGAAACAGGTGGAGCTAAGTCCCAGGGCAGATGTAGTGTGTTCAAGATAGTAATGATGTAGTATTTGACAAGGGATGTAGCAGTGCTGAGTTGGTGTTGCAGGAAGAACTTGAAAGGACACAGTCAGGTGCAGTTTCCAAAGCTTTACTCACATCTCTGCAGGTAAAGTGTCCAGTACACTGGCTACAGATGGTGCTGGAGATCCGATTGCCTGGAAACAATTTGGGTTCCACCTTGCCAGGAGGATTTAGAGGCCTTCCTGCTGCGCTCTCTGTTCCTGGCCTCTGCTGCTTATAGCTAAGCTGTGGCCCTCTTCTCTGTGTTGTTTTTCCAACCTGTATAGCAGGCAGAGTGAGCCTATCAAGGGCTCCGTCTCTTCTCTCTGGCAACCCTGGCTCTTGTGTTACTGCTGTGCTGGCAGGTGTCAGTGTGAACAGAGAACTTGCAATTCTCTGTTCTCCAGATGCGACTGTCAGGCTTGGAGTCCCCAACTGGTCCAGGACTCTGGCATCCTCTTTTATCAGAGCTTTGCTCTGTGTGAGCTGTTGCATACAGATCTGTACCCACGTGCTTCTCTCCACACGTCCTTTCTCGTCCCTGTCCACAGACAGACTTCTCTAACTCCTCCCAAAGCCAGAATGTTCCAAGGAAGCTCCCCTGAAATCAGGTGTTAGAGCTCCCCCTTCTTGTCTGGAGTAGGATATGTATTGCATGCTGTGTGTTACCTGGCAAGGGGTTTCCTCTTTGTTTCCAGGCATGCTGTCAACCCCTGTGAAGGAAGCAACGCCACTGTGGCAACCGGACTCCTGGGGTGTCTCATATCCCCCTCTATTCTACCCCAGCTATTACTCTACGCTTACTTCTATCCCTAATCCTAAACATATACACAGTACATGGCAGATATATGACATCACAGTACACATTAATAAAAATGAGGTGCTGCATATAATTGCTCGAACAGTGTCCAGGGGAGAGGAGGCACATGAGGTTCCCCATCACCTCCTTACACATGCACACACTGTAACCAGCCTATGTAGGATGGTTAACAGAATGAACCTACGTAGGCTGTTTCCAAACAGCAACTGTTATTTTTTACAATAAAATTAAAAAGAAAAATTGTGTGGGCTCCCGTGTAATTTTCAGAACCAGCAGAGGGAAAGATGATGGCTGAGGGCTGATGTTAATATTCTGGGAAGGAGCCAATAGCCATAAAGGTTCCCAGGCTATTAATATCAGTTCACAGCTGTTTGCTTAGCCTTTACTGGCTAATTTACAGGGTTCCACAGAAAAAAATTGACATAGAATACTCCTATAAAATCTAACTAACAAAGACTAGGCAGACAGGTTTGGGTAGATATCAATAGCCTAGGAAAGGCCATTTAATACTGGCCCCATCCCAGACTAAAAACATCAGCTCTCGGCCACCCCAGAAAAGGTGCATCTGTAAGATGCGCCAAATCTGGCACTTAGCCTCTCTCTTCCCACTTACCCTGTAATGGTGGCAAGTGGGGTAATGGTTGGGGGGTTGATGTCACCTTTGTATTTTCTGGTGACATGAAGCCCACAGGTTAGTTAATGGAGAGGCATCTATAAGACGTCCCCATTACTAAACCCATAGTGATATTATAAAAACACCTTGAAGAAAGTCCTTTATTTGAAATAATGACACAGACTCCTTTATTGAATCTAAATTAAACCATACTCATAGAACACCTAATCCACTGTCGTCAAAGTCTGCTGCAACAAAAATAAAATAATAAACCACAATATTCCTCACCTGTCTGAAGAGATGATAATCCATAATGTCTCACGACAATCTTGATGACTTTCAGGGCAGTCACTGATGTGACTGCTCTCAAAGACAGCCAGCGATATACTGACACAGGAGGCAATCACTCCTGCAGTGTATAGCACTGAGCTGCCTTGAGAGAAGTCATACGAGTTCATCAGTTGATGAGGTAATCAGAAAGCAGGTGAATTCCAGCAGGATCCACAGGAAATCTTGATTGCTTAAAAAATAACTTTTATTTGTGTCATAAAATCAGAACTTTTTTTAGACTGTGTTGCAGCTGGGCGCACGCAGAAGAGGCAAGAGGCTGCCGTCCCTGAGCGGGTTTGTGCTCGCACTCTCCGCATTACAGAGGATTCAAATCTTCGGCGGGAGCGGCTGACGTGAAAATCTCCACCCTTGCCATTGGAAACTCATGACGACATTGTTACACCATTTATCACCATACGGATTCCTTTTCAACAAAAGTGTAAGACTTTGAACTTGACTTTATTTTGGTTTTCCTGACAGGTGGGATTGCTGGGGCTAGTTGTCCTCCCTGGCCTCCCTTATCCTTTTATGCTTCTCAAAATTCATGGTTGATGTTTGTTATTTGTTAATCTCACTGCCTGCTGTCTAATCTTTTTTATTACAGCATCTTGAGTTTGTCAGCCACATAGTCAACTTACTATCTTTACTACTAGGTTATTCTAATATTATATTACCGTATATACTCATGTATAAGCCGACCCGTGTATAAGCCGACCCCCCTAATTTTGCCACAAAAAACTGGGAAAACTTATTGACTCGTGTATAAGCCTAGGGTGAAAAATGATTAAGCCCCCATATGATGCTCCACAGATTATGCCCCCTGTTATGTTTTGGTAACTGAGGAGAGCAGGCAAAAATGGCAATACACCAGAGAGGTTGGAATCTACTGGATTGCAGTACCCTGACTAACCACCACAACTAAAGGCAGCCGTGGAGCGTTCCTACGTTGGTCCTAGACGCCTCGTCACAGCCTGAGAGGATAACTACACCTAAATATAGAAAGAGGAAAGCTATCTGCCCCGGAGCAGATCCCCAAAGAACATAGGAAGCCCCCAAACATGTAATGGCGGTTAGACAAGAGGAAATACAGACACAGACAGAAAATAGTATGAGCAAACGCTGGGGCCCAATCTGCCTAGACAGAAAAGGATAGGAAGGATACTTACTGCAATCCAAAAAACCCTAAAAAAAAACAATGCTACTAATTGCAAAAACACCTGAGATCACACATCCTCTACCACCTAAATTAGTTCTCTGGTGTAACAAAACTCAGCCGCAGCCACTGAAAAAACTGGAAAAGGCAAATGAACAAACAACAGTGGCTCCAGAGGAACCGAGAGGAGCCCAAGCCCCCCAGGGAGGGGAACCTGGCCAACCTCACAGAAATGCAGAGAAATATGCAAATGGCAAGCACAAAAACAAAAACAGAAAATATCTTATTTGAGAGCAGGAGAAGAGGCAAGACTCAGCAAGCTTCCAAGTGAACCAGGAAACAAAGTTGAGACAAGAACAATTGATCACCGGCAACCATGATGGGGGGAAACCTCCCTTATATCCAGCCAGTCTGTGATTCCTGATTGCCAATCCTCATTGAATGGTTCAGTACTGTTTGTAACCACCAGAGGGAGCTTCTGCTCAGAATTCATTTCTAAAACATTCATAATAGCCCCCATATGCTGCACAGATTATGCCCAATATGCTCCACAGATTATGCCTCCATATGCTTCAGAGATTATGCCCCCATATGCTCCAGATTATGCCCCCATATGCTCCATATTATGCCCCCATATGCTCCAGATTATGCCCCATATGTTCCACAGTTTATGCCCCCATATGCTCCAGATTATGCCCCCATATGTTCCACAGATTATGCCCCCATAGGCTCCAGATTATGCCCCCATATGCTCCATATTATGCCCCCATATGCTCCAGATTATGCCCCATATGTTCCACAGCTTATGCCCCCATATGCTCCATATTATGCCCCCATATGCTCCAGATTATGCCCCCATATGCTCCAGATTATGCCCCCATATGCTCCATATTATGCCCCCATATGCTCCAGATTATGCCCCATATGTTCCACAGCTTATTCCCCATATGCTCCAGATTATGCCCCCATATGTTCCACAGATTATGCCCCATATGCTCCAGATTATGCCCCCATATGCTCCATATTATGCCCCCATATGCTCCCATATGCTCCAGATTATGCCCCATATGTTCCACAGCTTATGCCCCCATATGCTCCATATTATGCCCCCATACGCTGCACAATTATGCCCCATATGCCCCATAGTATAGGCCTCATATGCTGCTGCTGCTGCAAAAAAAAAAATGACATACTCACCTCTCGTCGCTGGGGGCCAGGTGCCGGTGTCCTGAGCAGGCGGTGACACTGGCGCGCTATGGGGGACAGGTGCCGGTGTCACCTCTCGCTCAGGACCCCGGCACCTGAGATATTTACCTGTCCTCTCTGCACCGCTGCGCTGCGTCCTCTTCCGGGTCCTCAGCAGTGAATGATCTGGCAGAGGGCGCGGTGCTCACTAATGACGTCATCGCGCCCTCTGCCTGATCATTCACAGCCAGAGGAGTCAGACGAGGATGCAGCATGCAGCGTGGAACGGGACAGGTAAATATCTCTATACTCACCCCTCCACCGCGCGTCCCTGCAGCCTCTCCTCTTCTCCCGGCGCTCTCCGCAGCGCTTCCGTCCTGCAGTGGTCATGTGGTACCGCTCATTAAAGTCATGAATATGTACATATTCATGACTTTAATGAGCGGTGCCATGTGACCGCTGCAGGAAGGAGCCGGAGATTGTGGGAGAAGCAGGGGGGCTTCAGAGACCGCGCCGGCGGAGGGGTGAGTATGATCCGACACCCTCCCCCGCCGACCCCCGTATATGACCCGCGTATAAGCCGAGAGGGGGACTTTCAGCCCTAAAAAATGGGCTGAAAATCTCGGCTTATACATGGGTATATACGGTACCTTACCCAAGTTCTCTATAAGTACTCATTGACGAATTACTTATTACTTATTAATACTGAATCTATTTGGTGACTCTTCCACTACTTATTATCACTACTTAATTAGTTATCTGTTTGCTACGGCCTTATCCATAACTTTATAATATTTGTGAGATTTCCTCTACTCCTGCTAATTAAACCTTTGTTCTAGGCTTCTATCACCTATATCACTAAATAGATCATTTGTATTATATCTAATACCTAAAGTAATCGCCATGTCTTCTTCTGGGGTTCAAAAACCCCAAAGAAATAAGGGACTTCACTGTAACCCAAGACTATAGTTAACACTTTGAGTCCCCAAAGATCTAGATCCCCAATAAAAAATGGGAACATGCATAAATCTCATAAGCCAAACTCGTTTGGCCAGACAGATGATAGTAAGAAATTAATTGATCCTGCCAAATCCATAAATAATTCTCCCAATCTCGCAGGTGATATGGATCTCTCTCTCTCCCTGAAAAGAAAGGGTCTGAGAAATTTGGGGGAGCATTGCGCTTCTCAAGTTGGTGCCCAAGATGATGACTCTTCAGACTCTTCTCCTGGTTCTGGCCCTGAAAGAGTCCGGTTTAGGAGGGAGGACTCTAGCATCGTCGGTGCGCTGGGCCCCGCTAACATATCTACTGAACTGTACATGTCTGCTCTTGTTGATAAAATCAACAATAGCATGCAGCTTAACTTTGACAGACAGGAAAAAATGCTCTAAGATACGTTTGAGTTATTTAATAAGAAACTTGAAAATCACGAGGAGAGACTGTCAGTTGTAGAGAGGAAAACCGAAAATTCATCTAGAGACTACTATGACCTCAAATCTGAACTAGTCAAACTTAAGACTAAACTGGCAGATATGGAGGATAGGAGCAGACGAAACAACGTCAAGATCAAAGGGATACCTGAGACTGTTCCTGCTAGCAAACTGGGTGATTTTGTCAGGGGAGTATTTAAATCCATGATCCCGACACTAACTAACTATGATCTCACCATAGATAGAATCCACCGCCTACCTAAGCCGCCCTCTGTAACAAAAGATCTCCCACGTGACACTATATTACAAATTCACTTTTTTCAGGTCAAAGAGCAGGTTCTAAACTTTGTAAAAGAACATAAAGGCTTTCCTGAGCCATATAAATACTTGAAGATTTTTGCCGATCTTTCCAAGGAAACTCTGGAAGGAAGGAAAACGTTCAAATCCGTTACAACTGTCTTAAGAGATAGGGGAATTTACTACAAATGGGTTTTCCTGTTGAAGCTGATAGTTATTTATAAAGGCAAAACCACAATCTTATTTTCCTCAGAGGAAGGTCAAAAATTCCTGTCTTCACTTAAGACCCCATCAAACAGTAATATCCCTTGTTCCTCACCAACAGGGGATCCAACCTGAACTTTCTGCTCTCCAGGCCTAATCCTGGCCCTAATGGTCCTAATGTCTTTCTTTATTTAAAACTATTGTTAAAACTACTGTTAAGTTTAAATGTTTGACTTTCGCTTAAATACTACTTCGCGAGAATGTTCTCTGTGAGCTTTTGTCCACAGACTATCCCCGTAGAAGGAGTAGAGTCTACCTGGTTAGACTCTTTCCAGAGGATTTCTCCCTTTTCTCATATATTATTGAGCTCGGTGTTTGTTTTTTTCTGTTTTTTTTTCGTATTCTGTATTAATAAGCACCTTGTTATACGGTTGTTTTATTTCCTTGTTTTTGTGACAAGTTCATTTTTTCCATCCATATTCCATACTAAATTGGACTAACTTTTTGTTTGTAATGAAGTTAAAGTTGGTTACCTACAATGTTAGAGGACTCAACAGTCCAAGAAAGAGGTTCACTATCAGTTCAGAAATTAACCGAATACACCCTGATATTGTATGCTTGCAGGAGACCAAATTTAAAGAAAGTAATCATCCCCCTTTTTCTGATAAAAATTATCCAAATATTTTCGAATCCTCTAACCCCAAAAAGAAAGCAGGAGTGGCTACTATGATTCATAGCTCCCTTTCTTTTGAATTGCTAAATGAATATAAGGATGATAGAGGTAATTACCACATCCTGGTCTGTAACTTAAATTTTCACACTTATACCATCATAAATGTCTATGTCCCCAACACAGGGCAAATTAAATTTTTAAACAAATTAAACAAATAATTACACTCTATCAAGAGAGGCTTCTTGTTGATTTTGGGCGATTTTAATGTGGTCCCGGATGCAACAATGGATTCTACTGCCGTAAACAGACACAAGTATATTACCCTTAGCAATTGGATATTTAAATCAGAATTCTTTGATGTGTTTCGATGTTTAAACACGACCTCCAGAGAGTATAGTCACTTTTCCGCTCCCCACCAATCGGCCTCTAGAATAGATCTAATCTTAACAGATGTATTTTCTCTGCCTAAGTTCGTCTCGGTTGAGATTCTTCCCAAAACTGTTTCTGACCATGCCCCAATTGTGGGGGAAATGTTAGTTGGAGCACCAATTAATACCCAGTCTTTATGGAAATGTAACTCCTCCCTTTTCCAGTATCCCAATATAAAATCAGAACAGAAATTAATACTGCCCTAGTTAACTATTTCAAAGAAAATGACATGCCTCTCCTTAAACCGTTCTCTCTCTGGAACGCTCATAAAGTGGTTCTGAGAGGAGTTCTGACTCATATTTCTTCCAGATTCAAGAAATCCAATAGAATTAAAATTAAATCTCTACAATCTTCCATCAAGGAAAAAGAACGGATTCAGACCTCCAGGTCCAATCCATGTCCCATAATACAAACTGAACTCTCTAATCACCGGCAAGAATTGAAATCGACTATTTTTTCATTCTATGATTCAGCCCTGAAATCTTCTAGATTTAAACAATATACCTCACTCAATCGTCCCAGCAGGTATATGACTAATCGTTTAAATAAAATTAGAATCCGAAACAAAATAGACAAAATTGTGACCCATACACAAACTACCCTTACCCATCCCAAAGATATTGCCAACTCATTTGCAGAATACTTCAATAATTTATACAACCTCCAACAAACCCATCCGCTGGCTCAACCAATTAAAGCAGATATCGACTCCTTTCTTTCATCAATAGATTTGCCTAAATTAAATACAGAGGATCTGAATTTTTTTTCTTTGCCTTTTAATAAAAGCGAAATACTGGAGGTGATTAAATCCTTAAAATCTTTTAAGTCCCCAGGGCCTGATGGCTTCTCCAACGACTATTACAAGCCCCTCAATTAGAAAAAGTCTTTAATCCCTTCCCGACCCATGACACCTACGTTGGCGTCATGAAAACCAGTGGCATCCTGACCCATGACGCCAACGTAGGCGTCATGCTATAAATCATGTTCCTGCGGGTTGGGCGACCGGGTCACTGAAAGGTCACCCGACCCGCAGTTACAAAACCCTTTGTGCATCACCACAGTGGGGGTGGCTTAACCCCCACGTGGCTACGATCGCTCTGATTGGCTGTTAAAAGTGAAACAGCCAATCAGAGCAATCTGTAATATTTCACCACTGAAATCTGGTGAAATACTACAATCCAGCCATGGCCGATGCTGCAATAGCATTGGCCATGGCTGGACACCTAGTTCCCACCCTCACCACACCGAGTGACAGGGGCACCGCAGTCACTAAATGCTCCCCTGCGCTCCGTCCGCTACCCTCCTCCTTGCCTCCGCTCCAGTCTGCTCCCCCCGCCTTCCTCTCCCTCCATCAGCTGTCCTCACCTCCCCCGGTCTTCTGTTGGCCCTCGATCCGTCCCGGCGTCCGTCCGGGACTCTTCATGGGCGCCGCCATCTTGGAAAATGGCGGGAGCATGCGCAGTGCGCCTGCCGGCCAGCAGCTTCAGTAATTTATTTTGATCACTGTGATAAACTCTCACAGTGATCAAAATAAATAAAAAAGTAAATAAATGCCCCCTTTATCACTCCCATAGGTAGGGACAAATAATAAAATTTAGAAAATATATATATATATATTTTTTTTTCTATTAGGGTTAGAATTACAGTTAGGGTTAGGTTAGGGTTAGCCTTAGGGTTAGGGTTATGTTAGGGTTAGGCTGGATAAATATCGCGTAATGGCAGTCCGTTAGACGGACTGCGTTATACCGGGGTATAAGGCGGTGTAACGCAGTCCATTAACGCTGCCTTTCACCGCCATTTGCGGGCGCATTGCGATGCATGCCGTAAAGCGGCATGCGTTTGCGACATGCCGTCATTCAGTGACGGAGACTCGGACACAGCCTGCAGCGTCTGTGCTCCGTCACCGATAGCGCAGATGAATCATCTGCTGATTCCTCTGCGCTAGCGGGTATAGCATAACGCGATCGCGTTATGCTATATTGTTACCAGCCCGTCAACGCTATGTGTTGAACGGGCTGGTAAGACATACTGTGAACCTAGCCTTAGGGTTAGGACTAGGGTTAGGGTTAGCATTAGGGTTAGGGTTATAATTAGGGTTAGGCTGGATTCATATCACGATATGGCAGTCCGTTAGACAGACTGCGTTATACCACGGAATAACGCGGTGTAACGCAGACCGTTAATGCTGCCATTCACCCCCATTTGAGGGCGCATCGCGACGCATGCTGTAAAGCGCCATGCGTTCGCGATGTGCCATCATTCAGTGATGGAGCCTCAGACGCGGTCTGCAGCGTCTGGGCTCCGTCACCGCTAGCACAGATGAATCATCTGCTGATTCCTCTGCGCTAGCGGGTATAGCATAACACGATCGCGTTATGCTATACTGTTACCAGCCCATCAACGCTAGGTATTGAACGGGCTGGTAAAACGTAATGTGAACCTAGCCTTTAGCATTAGGGTTAGAATTAGGGTTAGGGTTAGAATTAGGGTTACGGTTAGAATTAGGGTTAGGGTTGGAATTAGGGTTAGGGTTGGAATTAGGGTTAGGGTTAGAATTAGGGTTATGGTTGGAATTAGGGTTAGGGTCGGCTTTAGGGTTGGGATTAGAGTTAGGCATGTGGTTAGGGTTAGAGTTAGGATTAGTGTTAGGGGTGTTTTGGGGTTTAGGTTGGGCTTAGGTTTAGGCTTGTGGTTAGGGTTATGGTTAGGGTTGGGATTAGGGTTAGGGGTGTGTTGGGGTTAGGGTTATGGTTAGGGTTCGGATTAGGGATGTGTAGGGGTTAGGGGTATGTTGGGGTTAGGGTTGGAGTTAGAATTAAGGGGTTTCCACTATTTAGGCACATCAGGGGGACTCCAAACGCGACATGGCGCCACCATTGATTCCTGCAAATTTTGCGTTCAAAAAGTCAAACAGTGCTCCCTTTATTCCGAGCCCTGACGTGTGCCCAAACAGTGGTTTACCCCCACATATAGGGTATCAGCGTACTCAGGAAAAATTGCACAACATCTTTGGGGGTCTAATTTCTCCTGTTACCCTAGGGAAAAAAAATTGGGGACTAAAATATCATGTTTGTGGAAAAAAATATTTTTTATTTTCACGGCTCTGCGTTATAAACTTCTGTGAAGCACTTGGAGATTCAAAGTGCTCACCACACTTCTAGAGGAGTTCCTTGGGGGATCTAGTTTCCAAAATGGGGTCACTTGGGGGGGTTTCTACTGTTTAGGCACATCATGGACTCTGCAAACGTAACATGACGCCCACAGACCATTCCATCAAATCGGTATTACAAAACGTTACTACTTCCCTTCCGAGCCCCGAGTTGTGCCCAAACAGTGGTTCCCCCACATATGGGATACCAGCGTACTCAGGACAAACAGGACAACAACTTTTGGTGTCCAATTTCTCCTGTTACCCTTGTGAAAATAAAAAATTGTGGGCTAAAAAAATCATTTTTTTGAGGGAATAAAATGATTTTTTATTTTCATGACTCTAGGTTATAAACTTCTGTGAAGCACTTGGGGGTTCAAAGTGCACACTACACATCTAGATGAGCTCCTTGGGTGGTCTAGTTTCCAAAATGGGGTCACTAGGGGGGTTTCCATAGTTTAGGCAAATCAGGGGCTTCTGCAAACTTAACATGACGCCCACAGACCATTTCATAAAGTCGGCATTTCAAAACGTCACTACTTCCTTTCCGAGCCCATACAGTAGTTTTCTCCAACATATGGGATATCAGCGTACCCAGGACAAATTAGACAACAACTTTTGGCATCTAATTTCTCCTTTTCCCTTGTGAAAATAAAAAAATTGGGGACTAAAAGATCATGTTTGTGGAAAAAATATGATTTTTTTATTTTCATGCCCTGGAGTTATAAACTTCTATGTAGCTCTTGGGGGTTCAAAGTGCTCACCACACATCTAGATAAGTTCCTTGCGGGGTCTAGTTTCGAAAATTGGATCACTTGTGGGGAGTTTCTACTGGTTAGGCACATCAGGGGCTCTGCAAACATAACATGACGCCCACAGACCATTCCATCAATGTCGGCATTTCAAAACGTCACTACTTCCCTTCTGAGCCCCAACGTGTGCCCGAACAGTGGTTCCCCCACATATGGGGTACCAGTGTACTCAGGACAAACTGTTCAAGAACTTTTGGGGTCTAATTTCTCCTGTTACCCTTGTGAAAATAAAAAATTGCGGATTAAAAAAATTCATTTTTGAGGAAAAAAATGTTTTTTTATTTTCACAGCTCTGCATTATAAACTTCTGTGAAGCACTTAGGGGTTCAAAGTGCTCACTACACATCTAGATAAGCTCCTTGGGGGTCTAGTTTCCAAAATGGGGTCACTTGTGGGGGTTTCTACTGTTTAGGCACATCAGGGGCTCTGCAAAAGCAACATGACGCCGGCAGATTATTCCATCAAGTCTGCGTTCCAAAATGGCGCTCCTTCCCTCCTGAGCTCTCATGCGCCAAAACAGTGGTTCCCCCCCACATATGGGGTATTGGTGTACTCAGGACAAATTGCACAACAACTTTTGTGGTCCAATTTCTCCTGTTACCCTTGTGAAAATAAAAAATAGCGGGCTAAAAAAATCATTTTTGAGGAAAAAAATGTTTTTTTTTATTTTCACTGCTCTGCGTTATAAACTTCTGTGAAGCACTTGGGATTCAGAGTGCTCACAAAACATCTAGATAAGTTTCATAAGGGGTCTAGTTTCCAAAATGGTGTCACATGTGGGGTTTTTTCACTGTTTAGGCACACAGGGGCTCTCCAAACGAGTCATGGTGTCCGCTAACGATTGGAGCTAATTTTCCATTCAAAAAGTCAAATGGCGCTTCTTCCCTTCTGGGCCCTGCCGCGCGCCCAAACAGTGGTTTATGACCACATATGAGGTATCTGTGTACTCAGGATAAATTGCACAACAAATTTTAGGATACATTTTATCCTTTTGCCTATGTGAAAATGAAAAAACAGGCTAAAAGAAAATTTTTGTGAAAAAAAAGTACTTTCTTTTTTTTATGGATCAATTTGTGAAGCACCTGGGGGTTCAAAGTGCTCACTATACATCTAGATAAGTTCCTTGGGGGGTCTAGTTTCCAAAATGGGGTCACTTGTGGGGGAGCTCCAATGTTTAGGCACACAGGGACTCTCCAAATGCGACATGGCAACCGCTAAATATTCCAGCATATTTTCCATTTAAAAAGTCAAATGGCGCTCCTTCCCTTCTGAGCCCTGCCGTTCGCCCAAACAGTGTTTTATGACCACATATGAGGTATCGATGTACTCAGGAGAAATTGCCCAACAAATTTTAGGATCCATTTTATCCTATTGCCCATGTGAAAATGAAAAAACTGAGGCTAAAAGAAAATTTTTGTGAAAAAAAAAGTACTTTCTTTTTTTACAGATCAATTTGTGAAGCACCTGTGGGTTCAAAGTGCTCACTATGCATCTATATAAGTTCCTTGGGGGGTGTCTAGTTTCCAAAATGGGGTCACTTGTGGGGAGCTCCAATGTTTAGGCACACAGGGACTCTCCAAATGCGACATGGCAACCGCTAAATATTCCAGCATATTTTCCATTCAAAAAGTCAAATGGCGCTCCTTCCCTTCTGAGCCATGCCGTGCGCCCAAACAGTGGTTTATGACCACTTATCAGGTATCAGTGTGCTCAGGAGAAATTGCCCAACAAATTTTAGGATCCATTTTATCCTGTTGCCCATGTAAAAATGAAAAAATTGATGCTAAAAGAAAAATTTTGTTGGAAAAATTAAAATGTCCATTTTTTCCTTCCACGTTGCTTTAGTTCCTGTGAAGCACCTGAAGAGTTAATAATCTTCTTGAATGTAGTTTTGAGTAGCTTGAGGGGTGCAGTTTTTATAATGGTGTCACTTTTGGGTATTTTCTCCATATAGACCCCTCAAAGTGACTTCAAATGTGAGGTGGTCCGTAAAAAAAATGACTTTGTAAATTTTGTTGTAAAAATGATAAATCGCTGGTCAACTTTTAACCCTTAGAACTTCCTAACAAAAAAAAATTTTGCTTCCAAAATTGTGCTGATGTAAAGTAGACATGTGGGAAATGTTATTTATTAACTATTTTGTGTCACATAACTCTCTGGTTTAACAGAATAAAAATTCAAAATTTGAAAATTGCAAAATTTTCAAAATTTTTGCCAAATTTCCATTTTTTTCACAAGTAAAAGCAAAAATTATCGACCTAAGTTTACCACTAACATGAAGCCCAATATGTCACGAATAAACTATCTCAGAATCGCTAGGACCCGTTGAAGCGTTCCTGAGTTATTACCTTATAAAGGGACACTGGTCAGAATTGCAAAAAATGGCAAGGTCTTTAAGGTGAAAATAGGCTGGGTGATGAAGGGGTTAATGTAGCTTCTAAGCTTGGTCATTTCCCTGATGAGATGTTAGAAGCCTCCATAATCGTTATACCCAAACCCAATTCTGATCCTCAAAATGTTGCTAGTTATCGTCCAATATCCCTTATAAACATAGACGTAAAGATCTACGCAAAAATACTGGCTAATCGGCTGAGTCAGTTCCTTCCTAAATTGATTTCTAACGATCAGCTTGGTTTTCTTAAAAACATGCAGTCAACAGATGGGACGAGAAGGCTCATTAATTTGATGAAAATAATTTCTTCCCAAAAGCTCAGTGCCACAGTCATGTCTCTTGATGCCGAAAAGGCGTTTGATCGTCTTAACTGGACGTATCTATGTGCCGTTCTCCAGAAGTTTGAGATACATTCTCATTTTCTTTCTAACATCTTAGCCCTATACGCAAAACCCACAGCAAAAATTTACTTAAATAACTGCCTTTCATCTCCTTTTAGCATTACAAACGGCACTAGGCAAGGCTGCCTGTTATCGCCCCTACTGTTTGTCATGGCAATAGAGCCATTGGCACAACTTATTAGAAATTACCAAAATATCTCAAGAATTCAATCATCTACCAGAGTATAAAATTGGGCTTTTTATCGACGATATTATTCTCACTCTGACCAAGCCAAGTGACTCAATTTCAGCCCTTCAAACTCAACTCCATCTTTTTTCCAAAATTTCTTTCTTTAAAGTTAACAATTCCAAGTCTAAAATACTCAGTTTTAACTTAATCACTGCTCAACTGACTGATTTAGCATCGATCTCCCCTTGGAACTTAACTGATGACCACTTAACATACTTAGGCTTGCGGTTTACCAAAAATATTAAATCTCTGATTCTCACAAATTTAGAAATCCTTTCTACTACCATAAATAAAGTCTTAAATGCCCAGAAAGATAGAGACTTATCATGGTGGGGAAGGATCGTGACTGTAAAATCATATATTCTACCAAAAATCTTATATGTATTCAGGTCGCTCCCGCTGAAAATCTCCTCCTCATTCCTTACCAGTTTGCAAAGCTCACTTAATCATTTTATTTGGGGTAGGAAGAAAGCCAGAGTGGCTCAAAATGTTCTTTATAATCAAAAACTTTATGGTGGAACTGGACTACCGAACATTTTGGCTTATTACTTTGCTAATCTGATCAAACAGAGCTGTTTTGGTGGCCTCATAAAGACCCTCCAGCCTGGTACAATTTAGAACTCTTTTTAAACAACAACAAACCTCCCCATTTGTTAGTATTAGGTTTTCTCTTAAACAAGCAAATTCCTTATAGTTCCCACCCCATTCTCCAGCCCTCCATTGAGGCCTGGAAAAGGCTTGCAAAACCAAAAAAGGGTTGTGATTAGAGTTGAGCGATACTTTCCGATATCAGTAAGTATCGGATCGGAATGGTGTTCCGATACCCAAAAAGTATCGGCGATACCCGATACCGATACCGGAAATCCAATGTAAGTCTATGGGAACAAAATATCGGAATTAAAAAAAAACCATTCTTGCCTTGTTGGTTAATTGTACATGAAGGAAAACAACAAAGAGTAATGTAGAATGTATTGGGGGAGGTTGAGGAGACATTAAAGGCATAGATGTTTAACCCAATCAAATGGAATAGCATTAATATTTTTTTTTTAAAGATGTTCGGATTGACGAAGAAATTGACAATGTTGTTAACCTTTTTTATATTTTAGCAAATATGTATGTTTCACAACTTCCATGCTCTTCACCTTTTTAACTTTTGCCACACTTTCTCCTTCATAATCTTCATCAGCATCATCTTTTTCATCAAATTATTCTTCATCTTCACCTTCTTTATCTTCTTCTTAAACTTCTTGCTATTCATCTTTTTGTTAACATTACTCATATTGTTCTTATTAAACTATTATTCTTCTTCATATTCTACTTCTTCATCTTCTTCCTCTTCATCTTCTTCATCATATTCTTATTTGTGACAGAGATTCCTGTACTTGTAATCTGTAAAAGTATGAATTTTTCATCCTTCCGTTCTTGCTGTCACAAAAGATTTAAATTACAACAGTATTTGTCCATGTTCAGTTTAGCCTGCAGCAGCAGGCATTTTCCAGGGGCACCACGAGGAGGAACGGACTCACCCCCATACACTGCTTAGTCTTCTTCTGCTTATAATTTAGAGCATATATTTTGCTCTTCATTTTGGTCTTATACTTCATGTTCTTCTGCTTTTTGATCTTCTGCTTATTGTTCTTCTGTCTCTTTTTCTGTATCTTGTAGTTTGTCTTAACTTTCTTTGTCCTGTTGGTGATTTTCTTCTGGGTAATCTTTTATTTCTTCTTTGTCATGGTGTTCAGGCTGGTTGGCTTGATGCTCGTCGTCCTTGTGGTCGTCATCTTCTTCGGGGTGGTCATCAGGGTCGTCATCTTCATTGTTGGAGATCCAGAGTGATTACCCAAAAAAACATTTAAAAAATCTTCAATTTGTAAATGTAGCTGAAGGTACAAGAAGGCTGACTAACTTCCGAGAACCAGCTGACGTTACTGGAACCCGGACGAGTATCAGATGGTACAAGAGACAATGGAAGTAACGAGGACCAGCTGACTGTGCTGGAACCCGGAGAGGCAGCAGAAGGAAAAGAGCCAATGGCTAGTGTTGAGCGATACTGCTCGATATCTAAAAATATCGTATCGGAATGGTATCGCCGATATCACTAAATATCGTCGATATCCGATTCCGATACCGGAAGTCCCATGTAAGTCTATGGGAACAAAATATCGCAACAAAAAAAACCCTTTCTTTCGTTGTAAACACAAAATATACACACATAGAGTACATATATATATATATATACATGTCATTGTGACATATATACATATATTTATAGTTTATACACTTCTACACAGTGACAGTGACTAGTGTTGAGCGATACGATACTGCAAATATCGGGTATCGGCCGATATTAGCTGTATCGGGCTTTCGATTCCGAGTACCGATATTTTCGTCATATCGGATACCGGAATCGGATTTGTCACTGTCACTGTGAGTGTCCGTCTGTCGGGTCTGTCAGGAGTCAGCGGCACTTACCTGGCAGAAGATCTCCGGCGGTCACGTCCTAGACTGCTTGATGGCCGCCATTATCTTCTCCCTGGCGGTCACATGCAGTTTTTCGCGATAACTGCAGTGACTGCAGGGTAATCCCGGCCGTAAACCAGTCCGATGACGTCACCGCCGGGGAAGCAGGTAATCAGCTGTGCTGCGCCGGGATGACAGGCTCTGCCTGTCATTCTGATGTAGCAGAGCTGGATCGTCGTGGGACACTCGTTACTATGGACTGCGTCGGACAGGTGGTATACTGCTGTTTTTTTTTTTCATTTTTTTACAGGAGATCGATGGCGTCGCAGGATGAGACTGTAATAAAAGTAATGAAAACTGTGTTGTGTTTTTTATTAAATTAAAAAAAATGTTTATGAACATTCACCCGTCCGGGTACATCAACAATTTAACTATTTACATACAGGGACCCTGTCCGGGTTATTTATAATTCTTTGGCAGGGGTGTTCCAGGTACCACCTGGTACTCTTCTGATGCTTGCCAAACATTCGAGACACCAAGGACCACCAGGACCTGATGACGTCGTGTGGCCTGTACAGTCAAGTCGTGACCCGCTATCTGTGTCTGTGTGGCCACCTCTTCATCTCCCTCCGGGTCTGGAGCCCTATGTCACGGACTGAACGAACCCCAGGGGGCCTAACAGGCGCCGGGTACGGGCCAGCTATAGTTATCATGTCCATAGCTGGGGCTGCTGAGGAGACCACTGAGGGAGGCTGGGGAGATTTACGGCGTGGGGTGGGCACTTGTGCAGAGGCCTGGATGTGGGAGGCTGAAGGCTCCGAGGGTCTCACAGGTTCCTGACACTCTGGGGAGTAGGGGTCGCACCTGGTAACATTTAGGGCGTACCATCCATTGTAACCCCAGTGTCGGGTGTAAGTCACCAAGTCTCCTGGCAACAGGTCCCTCCCCGGGTGTCCTTCTGGGAGGTGAGTCTCCACGTCCCGCCGGGTCACAAAGACTTCTAAATAAAGTCCAGGCTCCTGGATGAAGCCCCAACCACCTTTTAACTTAAAGTTCCGTACTGCACCCTTACGCCGCGGCTCCCACAGGGTTCCTTTATCTTTTCTCATCCGGTCCTTATCTGCCCGGTCCTTCTCCAGGTGACGTTGCCGAAGCTTTTGGGATTCTCGCTGCTCCCTTTGTCGCTCTGCTTCCCGCTCCCAACGTCTCCACTCTTCCTCCTGACGCCGGTTGTAATTCTCCTCCACCAGCTGCTCCATGTCTCCACCATCAAATGCCAGCTTACGATGCCCGGTTTGCGGCAGCTCTCCTGGCGCCCCCCAGTCCTGGCGGCGCTCACCTGTGGCGGAAGCAGCCGGCTCTGGAACAGATGACAGTTGGGGCTCCGGTACAGACAGGTAGACCTCTGGTGCCTGCGCGGCCTCCTCCATGAGGACGGGTGTCGCTTCTTCTGTCTCAGCGACGGGGGCAGACAGCGGGATCTGGGGTGCTGCCGGTGCAGAGTTTTTTGCAGGAACGGGTGCCTCCACTGCGACAACGTCAACCGGATCACATTGCAAGGGCTGGGATGCCCGCACGGACTCCTCTACTAGAACGGGTGCCTCACCTTCCGGTACAGACACTTCAGGTAAGAGGGATTGGCGCAGCTCCAAGTTTAGTTTTAGGGCACGCCAGCTGACTTCCATCCTGGCGACCTCCTCCTGGTGCCGGGCCAGGCCTCTTAGGGTATCCTCCACTTCTTGCAGCGTAGGAGGGTTTCCAGGCCGGGTGCCCAACGGTGGTTCCGTGGCGATCGGGTCGCTTCCGTGGGGGGAGAGCTCTAACTGCTCCATCCCTTCACACTTCTGCTCGTGTCCATTAGCCATCTCTGCCAAGTCACATGTGTCATTAGCATCTGGAGAGGGCCCCTCTTTTGTAGGGAGGCGGGACCTTCGTGTTAGTTTCCGCACACTGAGGAGGATGAGGAGGCGGAACTGAAGAGCTGTGGGGCACGATCTTACATTGCAGTACCATTTAGAGTGGTCGGCCATCGTTTTCGCCCCACTGAGTGAGTGTACACCCACGAAGAGCACGCCCTTCTTCTACACCAGTGCCTCGTCGTGACGCAGATATAGCAGAAAAATGGCAAATACATTCTCTGATGATTTTAGCAATTTTCAAGCACAAAACCAGTTCAATTCAGGCACACAGGACTCGCTTATAGCGAGCTACAGAATCCTGTTCGTGACGCCCAAGTTGAGTCGCACAGAGCCAGAGGTTTTGGGGGTACTCGGCACCGAGCCCGTCGACTTCTATGGGGTATGTCACGGCTTTACCCGGCAATTGAATCAGAGTCTATTTTACTATGTAGAAGTGTATAAACTATAAATATATGTATATATATATGTCACAATGACATGTATATATATATATATGTATTCTATGTGTGTATATTTTGTGTTTACAACGAAAGAAAGGGTTTTTTTTGTTGCGATATTTTGTTCCCATAGACTTACATGGGACTTCCGGTATCGGAATCGGATATCGACGATATTTAGTGATATCGGCGATACCATTCCGATACGATATTTTTAGATATCGAGCAGTATCGCTCAACACTAACAGTGACAAATCCGATTCTGGTATCCGATATGAGGAAAATATCGGTACTCGGAATCGAAAGCCCGATACAGCTAATATCGGCCGATACCCGATATTTGCAGTATCGTATCGCTCAACACTACCAATGGCACAACCGAGGACCAGCTGATGTTACTGGGACACGGTTACTAAGCAGGAGGTACCTGTGCTCCAAAGCACTACCAAGGACCAGCAGACGTTGCTGGAACTCGGATACTGAGATGGAGGCACCTAGGCCAAAGGCACTGCGGAGAACCAGTTGACGGTACTGGAACCCAGATGGGTAGCAGAAGGTACAAGAGCCAATGCAAGTAACTTGGACCAGCTGACTGTGCTGGAACCCGGAGGGGCAGCAGAAGGAAAAGAGCCAATGGCACAACCGAGGACCAGCTGACGTTACTGGGACACGGTTACTAAGCAGGAGGTACCTGTGCTCCAAAGCACTACCAAGGACCAGCAGACGTTGCTGGAACTCGGATACCGAGATGGAGGCACCTAAGCCAAAGGCACTGCGGAGAACCAGCTGACGGTACTGGAACCCGGACGGGTACCATAAGGCACCCATGAAACTGTAAGTTGACAGGCCGCAAGCCGTCCGCAGTTACCGAATCACACAGTCCTACAGTGGGTGCTTGTCCTATTGTCACAACTGAAACAGCCTGTAAGGTTCTGTGTACATGTTCCTGAAACTCAGTTTGTTCGTCAGCCATTTTACTTTCTGTCTTGCTGCAGCTATCTTGCCCTCAGTCAAAATGGAGTTTCCAGCTTGCATGTTCCCGCCCTGATTCTCTCCTTTTGCTTCTTAAGCAGCCACAGCTGAGCAATCAGTGCTTCAGAATCTAGCCTGCAGTGAACCTGTGACCTGACTCCTAAAGCCTTGGACCTTGTACTCCAGCTATTCCTACTGAGGAACTCTGAAGCACTTGTGGACTCTGAACCCTGCTCTTTGAAAGACCCACGTTTGCATGGACTTACGGTAACAGAGAAGAAGATCCTGAACCTGTTGTGGAGAGTGATTGCTGAGCTTAGATTACTTTGGCCTGCTGTGTCTCCTGCTTCTGTGTCTGCAAACTGTGTGACTATTTTTGCCAACTTGTATGAAGTAATACAAGACTTTCTATATCAAACCTGTGTCTCATGTATTTTCATCGCACCCAAGCACAAGACGCTATATGAAACTGTACTACATACATTACAAGATTCTGAAGCCAAAACGTTAGTGTCTGCTGGGTCTGGAAAGGCTGTGTCTGCTGTAACTGTGGATATCGGATGTCCGGTTGTACTTTCTGTGATGACAGTGGTTGTGACTTCTCACAACCATTCCAGGTGAGCAATTCCCTTAAGTGTTTTTTTTTCTGCAGTGTTACCACAGGTAAACACTATTGTTTTTTTTTTTTTCTCTTTCTCTTTTTTGTCTGCTGTAACTGTGGATATCAGATGTCCGGGTGAACTTTCTGTGATGATAGTGGTTGTGACTTCTCACAACCATTCCAGGTGAGCAGTTCCCTTAATTTTTTTTCTCTCTGCAGTGTTACCACAGGTAAACACTATTGTTTTTTTTTTCTCCTCTCCTCTTCTTCCAGTACTCCTGTCTTAAAAGATCTGGAAAATGGAGGCCCGCATAAAGGAACTTTGCGGAGTGACTGATAATATCCTTGCAGATTTGCAGAATATAAAGACCCGTTTTTCAAGCCTACAGGACCTCACTAATCACAATTTGCAAGTGTTTGGACAGACTGCCCAGTATTTGCGAGCCAGGATTGAGGTTCTAGAAGAGCGAGTCCAGGCTCCTGCCGTAGCCCCGAGTTCTGGGATTCCCAAGTTGCCCCCTTTTCGTTTTGGCGGTGAACGTGAGAAATTCAGGGGATTTATTAATCAATGCAATCTTTTTTTTTCTGCACATGCTTCACAATTTCCCACTGAACGATCTAAGGTGCTTACTATAATTATGTTGCTTACCAACAAGGCTTTGATGTGGGCAAACCCTCTGATTGAGACAGAGGATGATTGTTTGAATCACCTTGATGCTTTTATTTCAGCCATGGGACAGGTGTTTGATGACCCCAATCGAGGTGCAACAGCTGAAGCAGCCATGTTAGCTTTGCGCCAAGGTAAGCACTCGGTAGCTGAATATGCCTTGGATTTCAGGAGATGGGCCCTTGATACCACCTGGGACAGTTCCGCCAAAAAATCTATTTTTCGAAAGGGGTTATCTCCACTGATTAAGGATGAACTTGCTCGTGCCGACCCTCCCACTGCGTTAGGTGACTTTATTAACTACTGCATCCGTATTGATACTCGTCTGACTGAACGCAGGCAAGAGAGATGGTTCGAAAGCAATCGCACTAACCTTTTCCTACCTTCCTCTCCAGCTAAGGAACCTTTGAGTAGGATTACACGGGAACCTGAACCTGAACCCATGCAGGTAGACTCTTTACAACGACGGGTTAGTGATGCACGCAAGGAACATCGTTTTAAGGAAAATCTATGTTTCTATTGTGGTAAGTCAGGGCACTTCATTATAAACTGCCCCAGCCGTTCTCGTAAGACTACTGCAGCACTCATTCATTGTGAGTGTTGCGAGAGGGGATCTGTCAGGTCCGAGCCTCAGGCTCCAGAGAGATCTGCAGCAACAGATCTTGATTTCTCGGACTTAAACTCCGTTACCTCTGAGGACGTTGACTGTGTAAACGCTGCCATTTTTCAAGTTTCCTCAGCGGTGTCCCAGCTGAGTTGTAAGAAAAACAATTCTCATTGCTTTCTTTCCATCAAACTCTGGGTTGACTCAGCTTGGGTGTCTAGCTCTGCTATGATCGACTCAGGGGCAAGTGGAAATTTTATGGATGTCTCCTTTGCTCTGAAACAGGGGATACGTTCAGTGAAGAAGGCTACTCCAGTACAGATGGAAACTGTGGATGGCTCCCTGCTGACCTCTGGACCAGTGGATCAGGAAACAGAGCCTTTGAGGGTTCTTATGGGTAAAGATCATCAAGAGAAACTGTCCTTTATGCTTATCTCTTCTCCCCACTTTCCCATTATTCTAGGGCTACCATGGCTGCAGGCTCAGAATCCTACCATTAACTGGGAGACCAAGGAATTACACTTTCCAGAGAAACAGATGAGTCCAAAAGTTTCAGCTTGCTCTGTTCCTAAGGGAACCATGTCAGTCCCTGAACTACCAGCTGTATACCAGGACTATGTGGATTTATGTGACAAGAAGAACGCTGACCAGCTTCCTCCTCACCGTCCATATGATTGTCCAATTGAATTATTGCCTGGAGCAGAGATACCTTTTGGTAAGATCTACCCCCTGGCGGGGCCCGAGCTGAAGGCTTTAAAGGATTACATAGACGAAAATCTAGCCAAGGGCTTCATACGCCCCTCTTCATCTCCTGCAGGTGCACCCATCTTCTTTGTAAAGAAGAAAGATGGATCTGTGAGACCATGCGTAGACTATAGGGAACTCAATAAGGTTACTATTAGAAGCCGTTATCCATTGCCTTTAATCCCTGAGTTATTGGAGAGAGTGCGACATGCCAAAATTTTCTCTAAACTAGATCTTCGTGGGGCCTATAACTTAGTCCGTATTAGACCTGGGGATGAATGGAAGACTGCATTCAGGTCACGCTATGGACACTTTGAATATCTAGTTATGCCTTTTGGTCTGAGTACTGCCCCAGCCACTTTCCAACACTTGGTGAATGACATCTTCAGGGATCTCCTAGATACATTCGTGGTAATTTATTTGGATGATATTCTAATTTTTTCTAACTCCACAGAGGAACATCATGGACATGTGAGAATGGTCTTGGAACGTCTAAACAAAATCATCTTTACATCAAACTTGAAAAGTGTGAATTCCATAGGACCGAAATTCAATTTCTGGGGTATGTACTGTCTACACAAGGAATTAGTATGGATGGAAGCAAAACCCAAGCCATCAAGGATTGGCCAAGTCCTAGAAATGTGAAGGAGGTACAGCGCTTCATCGGGTTTGCCAACTTCTATAGACGTTTCATTAGAAATTTCTCTGAGGTAGTGTCACCTATCACCCAACTTACCCGGAAAGAGTCTAGGTTCTCCTGGACTCCCCAAGCCCAGGAAGCATTTTCCCGTCTAAAAGATAAATTTACCACTGCACCTATCCTAGTACATCCCAACCCCGAGCTTGCCTTCATAATAGAGGTGGATGCTTCAGACTGTGCCGTTGGAGCTATACTCTCTCAGAGAACAGGTGAGAAGAATGTCTTGCATCCCTGTGCCTTCTTTTCCCAGCAGTTGTCTTCGGCTGAGAGGAACTACGATGTGGGCAATAGAGAGTTGTTGGCCATTATTGCCGCCTTCAAAGAATGGAGACACCTTCTTCAGGGAGCTGCACAGCAAATAGTCGTCCTGACAGATCATCGTAACCTTGAGTTTATCAGGTCGGCTAAGTGCCTGACTCCTCGCCAGGCTCGCTGGAATCTTTTCTTAAACCAATTTAATTTTATCATTTCTTATAGACCAGGATCGCGCAATGGAAAGGCTGATGCACTCTCTAGGATTTACTCAGCAGATACACGTCCAATTACTCCTCCTAAGACTATTCTTCCTGACTCTAGATTCCTAGGAGTAATTCATAATCAAGACCTACTTAAGGACATCAAGGAAGCATACCATGCGGATTCCTTTTTGGCACAACCCCCAAGGGACGTAAGTCTTGTCTTTAAGAATGGTGTGTGGAATCAGGGACAACGCCTGTATATTCCTGAAACAGTCAGATTGAGAGTATTGCAACTCATTCACGATTCCAAGATAGCCGGGCATAGAGGAATTCTAAAGACACAGGAATTTCTCTCTCGTTTCTTTTGGTGGCCCACTTGCAGGAAGGATGTTTTAAACTATGTCACTTCATGTGAAGTCTGTGCAAGATGCAAAACACCTCGCTCCTCACCAACTGGTCTGTTACAGCCTCTTCCCACCCCGTCCCGCCTGTGGGGATCCATTTCTATGGACTTCATTGTGGAGTTACCAACCTCTCAAGGGAAGAACACCATTCTAGTGGTGGTTGACCGTCTAACAAAGGCAGCTCATTTTATCCCTTGTGTCGGCTTACCCACTGCAAAACAGACATCAGATTTGATGATTAAAGATGTGTTTCGCTTACATGGAGTACCGGATGAGGTTATTTCGGATCGAGGGGTGCAATTCACTTCTAGGTTTTGGCAAAATTTCTGTGCAGCATTGGACATTAAAGTAAACCTTTCTTCTGCTTTTCATCCCCAGACTAATGGACAGACCGAACGAACCAATCAAACCCTGGAGCAGTATCTCCGCTGCTTTATCTGCCACCTACAGGATGATTGGGTGGATCTACTTCCATTAGCTGAGTTCTCGTATAACAACTCTCAGAGTGCCTCCACTAAGCAGTCTCCTTTTTACTCTAATCTAGGTTATCATCCTAACATTCTACCACGATTTCCCATAGAAACGCCTTTACCAGCAGTGGCTAAAAGAATCACGTCTTTACAGAAGAATATGGATCTTCTAAAGGAGAATCTGGAATCGGCTCAGGAAAGGTACAAGAAAGCAGCAGATAAATTTCGTAAACCTGCACCAGCTTTCAAGGTAGGAGACTTGGTCTGGCTGTCAACCAGAAATCTTAAGTTAAGGATTCCATCGTCTAAGTTGGGACATAAGTACATTGGACCCTATAAAATCAGTAAAATTATAAGTGCCGTTGCTTGTCGTCTTCAACTGCCCAGAACTATGAGAATTCACCCTGTCTTTCATGTATCCCTACTAAAGGCTGCGACACCCAATACGTTTCCTGGACGTTCTTCTCCTTGCCCTGACCCAGTGCTAGTCGATGGTCAGGAAGAATTTGTGGTGGAAAGGATTTTAGATTCCAGGTTGTATAGAAATCAGTTACAATATCTGATTAAATGGCAGGGCTACCCAGTGGAGGACAACTCATGGGAACCAGTCAATAACGTTAATGCTCCTCGCTTGCTCCGTCAGTTTCATCAGAGGTACCCACACAAGCCTGGCCTGAGGTCATCCGGAGGTTGTCCCTAAGGGGGGAGTAATGTAAGGTTCTGTGTACATGTTCCTGAAACTCAGTTTGTTCGTAGGCCATTTTACTTTCTGTCTTGCTGCAGCTATCTTGCCCTCAGTCAAAATGGAGTTTCCAGCTTGCATGTTCCCGCCCTGATTCTCTCCTTTTGCTTCTTAAGCAGCCACAGCTGAGCAATCAGTGCTTCAGAATCTAGCCTGCAGTGAACCTGTGACCTGACTCCTAAAGCCTTGGACCTTGTACTCCAGCTATTCCTACTGAGGAACTCTGAAGCACTTGTGGACTCTGAACCCTGCTCTTTGAAAGACCCACGTTTGCATAGACTTACGGTAACAGAGAAGAAGATCCTGAACCTGTTGTGGAGAGTGATTGCTGAGCTTAGATTACTCTGGCCTGCTGTGTCTCCTGCTTCTGTGTCTGCAAACTGTGTGACTATTTTTGCCAACTTGTATGAAGTAATACAAGCTTTCTATATCAAACCTGTGTCTCATGTATTTTCATCGCACCCAAGCACAAGACGCTATATGAACTGTACTACATACATTACACAGCCTTTATTTACATATCCCACAGCACACATAGGAATCACCTAAACTGCAGGCACCATAGAGTCGGCTAACCCGAATGCAACACGACAGGACAACTTATTGGAGGCTAATTGACGTTGACACTGCCAGGAAACAGCTGTCGTGCTGTAACCAGGCTGGGCAGGAGTCAGTACCCGTGCCAAGTACTTCCGAGCAACAACTGGCAGTGTTGGAGCCCAGGGATGAGAAGAGAACAGGGTGGAGGCAGCAGGACTGTTTGCCGTACACACAGCAGGGGAACAGCTGACATTACTGAACCCCAGTAACAGAGGAGCAAGTGTTGACTGTGCTAACAGCACTTCCGAGCAACAACTGGCGGTGTTGGAGCCCAGGGATGAGAAGAGAACAGGGTGGAGGCAGCAGGACTGTTGCCGTACACACAGCAGGGGAACAGCTGACATCACTGAACCCCAGTAACAGAGGAGCAAGTGTTGACTGTGCTAACAGCACTTCCGAGCAACAACTGGCGGTGTTGGAGCCCAGGGATGAGAAGAGAACAGGGTGGAGGCAGCAGGACTGTTGCCGTACACACAGCAGGGGAACAGCTGACATTACTGAACCCCAGTAACAGAGGAGCAAGTGTTGACTGTGCTAACAGCACTTCCGAGCAACAACTGGCGGTGTTGGAGCCCAGGGATGAGAAGAGAACAGGGTGGAGGCAGCAGGACTGTTGCCATACACACAGCAGGGGAAAAGCTGACATTACTGAACCCCAGTAACAGAGGAGCAAGTGTTGACTGTGCTAACAGCACTTCCGAGCAACAACTGGCGGTGTTGGAGCCCAGGGATGAGAAGAGAACAGGGTGGAGGCAGCAGGACTGTTGCCGTACACACAGCAGGGGAACAGCTGACATTACTGAACCCCAGTAACAGAGGAGCAAGTGTTGACTGTGCTAACAGCACTTCCGAGCAACAACTGGCGGTGTTGGAGCCCAGGGATGAGAAGAGAACAGGGTGGAGGCAGCAGGACTGTTTGCCGTACACACAGCAGGGGAACAGCTGACATTACTGAACCCCAGTAACAGAGGAGCAAGTGTTGACTGTGCTAACAGCACTTCCGAGCAACAGCTGGCGGTGTTGGAGCCCAGGGATGAGAAGAGAACAGGGTGGAGGCAGCAGGACTGTTTGCCATACACACAGCAGGGGAACAGCTGACATTACTGAACCCCAGTAACAGAGGAGCAAGTGTTGACTGTGCTAACAGCACTTCCGAGCAACAACTGGCGGTGTTGGAGCCCAGGGATGAGAAGAGAGCAGGGTGGAGGCAGCAGGACTGTTTGCCGTACACACAGCAGGGGAACAGCTGACATTACTGAACCCCAGTAACAGAGGAGCAAGTGTTGACTGTGCTAACAGCACTTCCGAGCAACAACTGGCGGTGTTGGAGCCCAGGGATGAGAAGAGAACAGGGTGGAGGCAGAAGGACTGTTGCCGTACACACAGCAAGGGAACAGCTGACATTACTGAACCCCAGTAACAGAGGAGCAAGTGTTGACTGTGCTAACAGCACTTCCGAGCAACAACTGGCAGTGTTGGAGCCCAGGGATGAGAAGAGAACAGGGTGGAGGCAGCAGGACTGTTGCCGTACACACAGCAGGGGAACAGCTGACATTACTGAACCCCAGTAACAGAGGAGCAAGTGTTGACTGTGCTAACAGCACTTCCGAGCAACAACTGGCGGTGTTGGAGCCCAGGGATGAGAAGAGAACAGGGTGGAGGCAGCAGGACAGTTGCCGTACACACAGCAGGGAACAGCTGACATTACTGAACCCCAGTAACAGAGGAGCAAGTGTTGACTGTGCTAACAGCACTTCCGAGCAACAACTGGCGGTGTTGGAGCCCAGGGATGAGAAGAGAACAGGGTGGAGGCAGCAGGACTGTTTGCCATACACACAGCAGGGGAACAGCTGACATTACTGAATCCCAGTAACAGAGGAGCAAGTGTTGACTGTGCTAACAGCACTTCCGAGCAACAACTGGCGGTGTTGGAGCCCAGGGATGAGAAGAGAACAGGGTGGAGGCAGCAGGACTGTTGCCGTACACACAGCAGGGGAAAAGCTGACATTACTGAACCCCAGTAACAGAGGAGCAAGTGTTGACTGTGCTAACAGCACTTCCGATTAACAACTGGCGGTGTTGGAGCCCAGGGATGAGAAGAGAACAGGGTGGAGGCAGCAGGACTGTTGCCGTACACACAGCAGGGGAACAGCTGACATTACTGAACCCCAGTAACAGAGGAGCAAGTGTTGACTGTGCTAACAGCACTTCCAAGCAACAACTGGCGGTGTTGGAGCCCAGGGATGAGAAGAGAACAGGGTGGAGGCAGCAGGACTGTTGCCGTACACACAGCAGGGGAACAGCTGACATTACTGAACCCCAGTAACAGAGGAGCAAGTGTTGACTGTGCTAACAGCACTTCCGAGCAACAACTGGCGGTGTTGGAGCCCAGGGTCAAGGAGGATGTTTAAATAGTAGATAAAGTATTTTCCTTGTTACGTGTCAATTAAAAATGTCTATACTCCAAACAAGAGAAAGATAACCTTTACTACCATAAGATGATGATTTCAGTTTAAAAAAATATAGATAAATAAAGAATTGACAAACATAAACGCATACATTAACATGTTGAACAGCAATGCAAACCACAAAATAAATTGGTTAAGGAATCTGCTATACGGTTGTAAATAAAAGCATACAAGTACATATCAGAATACATTAATGATGGATAAGTAACAGTATGTACACCATTTTTATTGTATAGACAATGAATGTCTGACTTCAAAACATCATCAGCATTACAAGTTATGTGTGACATTCATAAAATGTTACATTTGATGAATAATGTCAGTAAACAGTTTATAAAAATTATACAATTTCCATCATGTAATACTCATAATATGTGCCAATAATCATTTTTATTAACAAACATAACCTTTAAAAAGTGCATAGTGCATAGTGAAAATAGCTATTTATGCCTGACTGTCGACTTGCAAGCATGACAACGGATAGATAAGGTATATATAGATGAGACTGCATAGCCACAGATGGAGAATGGCGATGTAATACTGTACCTCAATAAAGTGTGCGTCACTACTACATAAATTTTTTTATATAGCTTTATAAACAGGGTACGTGCATGTATGCTTGCGCCTTTGTTTGGACGCACAGACTGCCTTCCTGCTGTGACGCGTTGGGTAGTGAACAGTTGTGTGCAGTGTTCACTGTAGTCTGAGGTTTTCATTTTTGGAGTGCAGATCACGCTCCAGTTAGTTCTTCAACCACTGCTGGTTGTAGTCTGCTGAGCGTGTGTCGCTGCCTCATCCTTGACATTTTTCTCTAATTGTTGCTGCTCCATTCTATTTCAAATAACTGAAATCTATTAGTGTGACGAGCTTCCATCCGTATCCAATACATTGGTTGCAAACACTATAGAAGTACACAAAGGGGCCTTTCACACCTAGTGAACAGTTGTGTGCAGTGTTCACTGCAGTCTGTGCGGAATAACCACACTTAGGCCTTATAACTTTTCTGACTTTCTTTATCAATCTACCAAGATGAAGAAGGCAGGGAGTAAGGCACGTGGTCGTGGCCGTGGAGTTTCAGCAGGGAGAGGACGTGGGGATTCTGTGGCTGCTGCCACCCCCAGTGACACAGCATCCACTAGTTTTCCCCGTGAGCGTTCCTTTATGCGCACTTTTGTAGGAGCTCGGCGTACCCCCCTGCTGCGTGAAGAACAAATTGAAGCCGTTGTTGGTTGGATGGCAGCCAATGCATCGACTTCAATTGCTTCCACCTCCTCTCAGGACCACAGCACTGTTGAGCAACCATCTGTCTCTTCACCGCCTGCCAAATTGCCCAGGCAGTCAGAGAGTTCTGTACAGGAGCCAGCTGAGTCTCTGCTTCTGTACTCAGAATCTGTTGTCTTGCAAACAGTGGCCCAGCCAAGCAGCATTCTGGAATGTGAAGAAGAGGGAGTATGCAGTGATGCGCAACAGCTGTGTCTCTCTGAATCTTAAGAGGCGGGTGAGCCAGTGCCGATGGTCAGCACACCGCAGAACGCATCTGATGATGATGAGACTCAGGTGCCTGTTTCTGTTGAGCATGGTGCTGGCCAGACCACCCAACAGCAGCAGGTGTTGTAAGAGGGTAGTGGAGATGATGATGTCCAAGACCCAACATGGCGTGAGGAACTGGAAGGTGGTGGGAGCAGCTCTGAGGAAGAGATTGCCCCAACGGTACAAACAGGAGGGAGAGTTAGGCTGCAGACTCGGTTGCCTGTAGCCTCCAGTTTGGCACCTGTTCGGAGCAGTTCTCTTCCAAAAGTCAAAACGGGTGCTCCCAGGACTTGCACTGCGTGGTCCTTTTTTGACACACTTGCAGATGATATTTGCTATGTCAAATGCAAGCTGTGTAATCAAAAAGTAAAAAGAGGTAAAAGTGTCAGTAACCTCAATACCAATAATATGTGGAAACATATGCGGACAAAGCACGTAGTTGAGTTACAAAGACACACTGGAGATGTAGGCCAACCTACAGCAGCACCTACATCTTCAGGTCGTGTTGGAGCCTCTTCCTCCAGCTCACACACAGCTGGTTCGGCTTCCTCACAGGATCACCATGGAATAATAATAATAATAATCTTTATTTATATAGCGCCAACATATTCTGCAGCGCTTTACAGTTTAACAGTTTCAGAACACAAGTCATAAGTAACAACGTTAACAATACAATAATTAAAGCAATATAAGCCGCACCTGCTCGTGAGAGCTTACAATCTACAATGAGGTGGGGGAGATACAAAGTACAGGTGTTTATATACAATGGTGTATTTACAATGATGGTCCAGCCATTTTGAGGGAGTGAGGGATGGATGGAGATAGTGAATGGGCTACACACACACACACATAGAATGACTTTGATTAGTGAATGTGATAGGCCGCTCTGAACAAATGTGTTTGTAGGGAGCGCCTGAAACCATGCAAATTGTGGATAGTCCTAATTTCTTGGGGTTCAGCATTCCAGAGGATTGGCGCAGCGCGGGAGAAGTCTTGGAGTCGGGAGTGTGAGGTACGGATTAGTGCAGAGGTTAGTCGAAGGTCGTTTGCAGAGCGCAGCAGTCGGTTAGGCCGATAGATAGAAATGAGGGAGGAGATGTAGGGGGGTGCTGCACTGTGGAGAGCTTTGTGGGTGAGAACTAGTACTTTGAATTGGATCCTATAATGAATGGGCAGCCAGTGTAAGGACTAGCGAAGAGCGGACGCGTCCGAGTACCGATTAGCCAGATGGATTACCCTGGCTGCTGCATTAAGGATGGACTGGAGAGGGGATAGTCGAGTAATGGGGAGGCCAAGTAATAGAGCGTTGCAGTAGTCCAGGCGGGAGTGGATCATTGCTACAGTCAGGGGTTTTTTTTGTTTCCATGGAGAGAAAAGGGCTTATTCTAGAGATGTTCTTTAGGTGTAGGCGGCAAGAGCGGGCAAGAGATTGTATATGGGAGGTGAAGGAGAGATTGGTGTCAAACATAACCCCAGACAGCGAGCCTGTTGCCGGGGTGTTATTATGGTTCCGCCCACGGAGAGGGATATGTCAAATTTAGGGAGGTTAGTAGACGGCGGGAGCAGAAGAAGTTCAGTTTTGGAGAGGTTAAGTTTCAGAAAGAGAGCGGACATGATGTTGGAGACTGCAGACAGACAGTCGGTGGCGTTCTGTAGTACAGCGGGGGTAAGGTCGGGGGATGACGTGTATAGTTGTGTGTCATCAGCATAAAGATGGTACTGAAAGCCAAATCTGCTGATGGTCTGTCCAATTGGGGCCGGGTAGAGAGAGAAGAGAAGGGGGCCAAGGACTGAGGCCTGGGGTACACCGACAGTGAGAGGAAGATGAGATGATGTGGAGCCAGAGAACAAAACACTGAAGGAGCGGTCAGAAAGATAGGAGGAGAACCAGGAGAGAACAGTGTCCTTAATACCTAGTGAGTGGAGCCTAGACAGTAGGAGACGGTGGTCAACCATGTCGAAAGCTGCAGAAAGGTCGAGAAGAATGATCAGAGAGTGGTCACCGTTATGTTTTGCTGTAAGAAGGTCATTGGTCACTTTGATGAGTGCAGTTTCACTCGAATGTAGGGGGCGGAAGCCGGACTGTGAAGGGTCTAGAAAGGAGTAAGTGGAGAGGTAACGGGTGAGGCAGGAGTAGACTAGGCGCTCCAAGAGTTTAGAGATGAAGGGGAGATTGGAGACCGGTCTGTAGCTGAAAGTGCAGGAAGGGTCGAGAGCGGGTTTCATTAGTAGTGGAGTAATGATGGAGTGTTTGAAGGAGGATGGGAAAATGCCAGAGGAGAGTGAGAGATGAAAGATTTTAGTTAGGTGAGTTGTGATAACTGGAGAGAGAGACTGGAGGAGATATGAGGGAATGGGGTCGGTAGTGCATGTAGTCGCACCAGAGGAAGAGAGGAGTCTGGAGACTTCTTCTTCTGTGATGGGATCAAATGTGGAAAGTGAGCCAGGGGAACAGCAGGGTGGGATGGGAGTCACAGCCCTTGGTGGTTGAGAGCAGATTTCCTGACGGATAGTATCTATTTTTTCTATAAAATGGGAGGCAAGGTCGTCAGCACAAATGTCTGCGATAGGGGCTTGTGCTTTTGGCCTGAGGAGGGAGTGAAAAGTGTCAAAAAGTTTCTTGGGGTTGTTGGCTAGTGAGGAGATCAGGGTGCTGAAGTAGGTCTGTTTGGCGAGGTGAAGGGCAGCATTATAAGTTCTTAACATGAATTTAAAGTGGATGAAGTCTTCTGGTGTGCGGGTTTTTCTCCAAAGGCGTTCAGCACTCCTAGAGCATCGCTGAAGAAGTTGAGTTTGTAATGTGAGCCAGGGCTGTTTTACTGTTTGTTTTGAATTTATGAGGGTGAGCGGTGATACTTGGTCAAGGGTGCTTCTAAGAGTGTCATTGTAGTGATGAACAGCCAGATTAGGACAAGAAAAAGAGGAGAGTGGGGACAGCGATGAGTGTAGGGAGTCTGAAAGTGTCTGAGGGTTAATGGCTTGTAGATTTCTGAATGTGTGGTAGGTAGGAGTGCGCTGTGGTGGTCGAGGATTTGTGAGCGTGAAGGAGAGAATGTTGTGGTCAGACAGTGGAAGCGGTGAGTTATTTAGGTGGGAGATTGAACAGAGGCGGACAAAGACAAGGTCAAGGGTGTTACCATCCTTGTGTGTCTCAGAGGTTGAAAGCTGTGAGAGGCCTAGAGAAGAACCTCGGTCACTGTTGTCCAGAGACAAAGTGTTATTCCACCCACAGCAGCAAGTTCCCTGTCATCCTCACACTCCCAGGCCACAAAACAGCCATCGGTAGCACAGGCATGGGATAAAAGACGGCCATACTCGCCAAACCATCCACGAGCACAGGCTCTGAATGCTGGCATTGCAAAACTCCTGTCCCTTGAAATGCTGTCATTCAGGCTGGTGGAGACTGACAGTTTCCGTAACTTAATATCATTGGCAGTCCCACAATACAATGTGCCAAGCCGATTTCATTTCAGCAGGCAAGCCGTCCCTGGTCTGCAAAAGCATGTTGAGGGAAAAATTAAACATGCGCTACTAAACGCCGTCAGTAGCAAGGTCCACCTGACCACCGATGCGTGGACCAGTACCCATGGCCATGGACGATACCTTTCCCTCACTGCCCATTGGGTCAATGTTGTGGAGCCGGGTACTGATCTTGCGAGTGGCGCTGTACGTGTTCTGCCAACTCCAAGGATTGCAGGAATCAAGTCTGTACACATTGACTCCTTCTCCTACTCCAGTTCCTCAGAATCATCGCTGCAGGAGCCGTCACGGTCTACCTCCACATGGACCTGTGAACGCTTACCTGTTGCGACCGATATGAGCACAGCCGTGGCCAAACGTCAACAGGCCGTCCTGAAATTAATTTCCATGGGGAATCGAAGCCACACAGCGCAGGAGCTCTGGAATGCCATCAAGCAGGAGAGCGACGTGTGGTTTTTGCCAGCGAATCTCCAGCCAGGCTTGGTAGTGTGTGACAATGGCCGAAATCTGGTGGCGGCTCTGGGCCTTGGCAACCTCACTCACATACCATGTCTGGCACATGTGCTCAACTTGGTCGTGCGGAGTTTTTTGAGGGACTATCCGGATCTTGATGCACTGCTGCACAAGGTCCGCCTATAGTGCGCTCACTTGCGACGTTCCAGCATGGCCAGATCGCGCATTGCAGCTCTGCAACACAGATTTCGCATTCCTGAACATCGCATCATATGTGACGTACCCACCAGGTGGAATTCCACGTTACATATGTTGGAGCGGTTGTGTGAGCAGCAGGCAGCAGTAATGGAGTATCAGCTGCATCAGGCGCAATCAACTCACAATTTGCGCCGTTCACACTTCACCACTACTGAGTGGCCCTCTCTAATAATAATAATAATAATAATCTTTATTTATATAGCGCCAACATATTCCGCAGCGCTTTACAGTTTAACAGTTTCAGAACACAAGTCATAAGTAACAACGTTAACAATACAATAATTAAAGCAATATAAGCCGCCCCTGCTCGTGAGAGCTAACAATCTACAATGAGGTGGGGGAGATACAAAGTACAGGTGTTTATATACAATGGTGTATTTACAATGATGGTCCAGCATTTTGAGGGAGTGAGGGATGGATGGAGATAGTGAATGGGCTACACACACACACTTACACATAGAATGACTTTGATTAGTGAATGTGATAGGCCGCTCTGAACAAATGTGTTTTGAGGGAGCACCTGAAACCATGCAAATTGCAGATAGTCCTAATTTCTTGGGGTAGAGCATTACAGAGGATTGGCGCAGCGCGGGAGAAGTCTTGGAGTCGGGAGTGTGAGGTACGGATTAGTGCAGAGGTTAGTCGAAGGTCGTTTGCAGAGCGCAGCAGTCGGTTAGGCCGATAGATAGAAATGAGGGAGGAGATGTAGGGGGGTGCTGCACTGTGGAGAGCTTTGTGGGTGAGAACCAGTACTTTTAATTGGATCCTATAATGAATGGGCAGCCAGTGTAAGGACTGGCGAAGGACTGTATGAAGGACATCTGCCATGTTTTGCGTGCGTTTGATGAGTCAACGCGGATGGCGAGTGCAGATGATGCACTAGTCAGCCTGACTGTCCCCCTTATCTGCCTGCTTCAAAAAAAAATGCAAGCACTAAGGGATGAGGTTTTGGAAGAGGTGGAGGATGAGGAGTCACAAATTCCATCACCTTCTGGACAGTCAGCGCAACGTGGTTCCTCACAAAGGGCTGGAGGACTTTCAAAGTACCATGCTCTATCAACAATTGAACCTCCAGAGTCGCTGTCTATATTTTCATAACCATTGCAAACTTTTAATGTATTTACAAAGCACATAATGTACAGTTTTTGTCTATCCTTTTGTAATGCTATTGTCATGTATAGTGTACAGTTCCTATAGCGTCTTGTGCATGGGTGCGAGGAAAACACATGAGACACAGGTTGATATGAAATGACTTGTATTACTTCATACAAGCATGCAGAAAAGGTCACACAGTTTGCAGGAACAGAGGCAGGAGACACAGCAGGCCAGAGTAACTTCAAGCTCTACAATAACTCTCCAAAGCAGGTTCAGGATCTCTTCTCTGTACCGTAATTCCTCTGCAAACATGGATTCACCAGACAGCAGGTTTCCAGAGTCCAAAAGTGTTCCAAAGTTCCTCAGTAGGAAATAGCTGGAGTCCAAAATCCTAGGTTTCCAGGAGTCAGGTCACAGGCTGACTGAAGCTTGATTCAGGAGCACTGATTGTTCAGCTGAGGCTGCTTAAGAAGCAAGAGGAGAGAATCAGGGCGGGAACATGAAAGCTGGAACCTCCATATTAACTGAGGGCAAGATAGCTGCAGCAAGACAGAAAGCAAAATGGCCGACGGAAAACTGAGTTTCAAGGAACATGTCAAAAGGACAAAGAACCTTACATTACTCCCCCCTTAGGGACAACCTCCGGATGACCTCAGACCAGGCTTGTCAGGGTACCTCTGATGAAACTGGCGGAGCAGGCGAGGAGCATTTACATTATTGACTGGCTCCCATGAGTTGTCCTCCACTGGGTAGCCCTGCCATTTAATCAAATATTGCAACTGATTTCTGTACAACCTGGAATCTAGAATCCTTTCCACCATAAATTCTTCCTGACCATCGACCAGCACTGGGTCAGGGCAAGGAGAAGAGCGTCCAGGAAACGTATTGGGTGTTGCAGCCTTTAGTAGGGATACATGAAAGACAGGGCGGATTCTCATAGTTCTGGGCAGTTGAAGACGACAAGCAACAGCACTTATAATCTTACTGATCTTATAAGGTCCAATGTACTTATGTTCCAATTTAGACGATGGAATCTTTATTTTAAGATTTCTGGTTGACAGCCAGACCAAATCTCCTACCTTGAAAGCTGGTGCAGGTTTACGAAATTTATCTGCTGCTTTCTTGTACCTTTCCTGAGCCAATTCTAGATTTTCCTTTAGAAGATCCATATTCTTTTGTAAAGAAGTGATTCTTTCAGCCACTGCCAGCAAGGGCGTATCTATGGGAAATCGAGGAAGAATGTTAGGATGATAACCTAGATTGGAGTAAAAAGGAGACTGCTTAGTGGAGGCGCTCTGAGAGTTGTTATAAGAAAACTCAGCCAGTGGAAGTAGATCCACCCAATCATCTTGTAGGTGGCAGATAAAGCAGCGGAGATACTGCTCCAGGGTCTGATTGGTTCGTTCTGTCTGTCCATTAGTCTGGGGATGGAAAGCAGAAGAAAGGTTTACTTTAATGTCCAATGCGGCACAGAAATTTTGCCAAAACCTTGAAGTGAATTGCACCCCTCGATCCGAAATGACCTCATCCGGTACTCCATGTAAGCGAAACACATTCTTAATCATTAAGTCTGATGTCTGTTTTGCAGTGGGTAAACCGACACAAGGGATAAAATGAGCTGCCTTTGTTAGACGATCAACCACCACTAGAATGGTGTTCTTCCCTTGAGAGGTTGGTAACTCCACAATGAAGTCCATAGAAATGGATCCCCACGGGCGGGACGGGGTGGGAAGAGGTTGTAACAGACCAGTTGGTGAGGAGCGAGGTGTTTTGCATCTTGCACAGACTTCACATGAAGTGACATAGTTTAAAACATCTTTCCTGTAAGTGGGCCACCAAAAGAAACGAGAAAGAAATTCTTGTGTCTTTAGAATTCCCCTATGCCCGGCTATCTTGGAATCGTGGATGAGTTGCAATACTCTCAATCTGACTGTTTCAGGTATATACAGACGTTGTTCCTGAATCCACACACCATTCTTAAAAACAAGACTTACGTCCCTTGGGGGTTGAGCCAACAAAGAATCCGCATGGTATGCTTCCTTGATGTCCTTAAGTAGGTCTTGATTATGAATCACTCCCAGGAATCTAGAGTCAGGAAGAATAGTCTTAGGAGGAGTAAGTGGACGTGTCTCTGCTGAATGAATCCTAGAGAGTGCATCAGCCTTTCCATTGCGCGATCCTGGTCTATAAGAAATTACAAAATTAAATTGGTTTAGGAAAAGATTCCAGCGAGCCTGGCGAGGAGTCAGGCACTTAGCCGACCTGATAAATTCAAGGTTACGATGGTCTGTCAGGACGACTATTTGCTGTGCAGTTCCCTGAAGAAGGTGTCTCCATTCCTTGAAGGCGGCAATAATGGCCAACAATTCTCTATTGCCCACATCGTAGTTCCTCTCAGCCGAAGACAACTGCTGGGAAAAGAAGGCACAGGGATGCAAGACATTCTTCTCACCTGTTCTCTGAGAGAGTATAGCTCCAACGGCACAGTCTGAAGCATCCACCTCTATTATGAAGGCAAGCTCGGGGTTGGGATGTACTAAGATAGGTGCGGTGGTAAATTTATCCTTTAAACAGGAAAATGCTTCCTGAGCTTGCGGGGTCCAGGAGAACCTAGACTGTTTCCGGGTAAGTTGGGTGATAGGTGACACTACCTCAGAAAAATTCTTAATGAAACGTCTATAGAAGTTGGCAAACCCGATGAAATGCTGCACCTCCTTCACATTTCTAGGAATTGGCCAATCCTTGATGGCTTGGGTCTTGCTTCCATCCATACTAATCCCTTGCGTAGATAGTACATACCCCAGAAATTGAATTTCGGTGATATGGAATTCACATTTTTCAAGTTTGATGTAGAGATGGTTTTGTCTTAGGCGTTCTAAGACCATTCTCACATGTCCATGATGTTCCTCTGTGGAGTTAGAAAAAATTAGAATATCATCCAGATAAATCACCACAAATGTATCTAGGAGATCCCTGAAGATATCATTCACGAAGTGTTGGAAAGTGGCTGGGGCGGTACTCAGACCAAAAGGCATAACTAGATATTCAAAGTGTCCATAGCGTGACCTGAATGCAGTCTTCCATTCATCCCCAGGTCTAATACGGACCAAGTTATAGGCCCCACGGAGATCCAGTTTAGAGAAAATTTTGGCATGCCGCACTCTCTCCAACAACTCAGAGATTAAAGGCAATGGATAACGGCTTCTAATAGTAACCTTATTGAGTTCCCTATAGTCTATGCAGGGTCTCAGAGATCCATCTTTCTTCTTCACAAAGAAGATGGGTGCACCTGCGGGAGATGAAGAGGGGCATATGAAGCCCTTGGCTAAATTTTCGTCTATATAATCCTTCAAAGCTTTTAGCTCGGGCCCCGCTAGGGGGTAGATCTTACCAAAAGGTATCTCAGCTCCAGGCAATAATTCAATTGGACAATCATATGGACGGTGAGGAGGAAGCTGATCAGCGTTCTTCTTGTCACATAAATCCACATAGTCCTGGTATACAGCTGGTAGTTCAGGGACTGACATGGTTCCTTTAGGAACAGAGCAAGCTGAAACTCCTTGACTCATCTGTTTCTCCGGAAAGTGTAATTCCTTGGTCTCCCAGTTAATCGTAGGATTCTGCGCCTGCAGCCATGGTAGCCCTAGAATAATGGGAAAGTGGGGAGAAGAGATAAGCAAAAAAGACATTTTCTCCTGATGATCTTTACCCATAAGGACCCTCAAAGGCTCTGTTTCTTGATCCACTGGTCCAGAAGTCAGTAGAGAGCCATCCACAGTCTCCATCTGTACTGGAGTAGCCTTCTTCACTGAACGTATCCCCTGTTTCAGAGCAAAGGAGATATCCATAAAATTTCCACTTGCTCCTGAGTCGATCATAGCAGAGCTAGACACCCAGACTGAGTCAACCCAGAGTTTGATGGAAAGGAAGCAATGAGAATTGTTTCTTTTACAACTCAGCTGGGACACCGCTGAGGAAACTTGAAAAATTGCAGCGTTTATACCGTCATCGTCCCAGAACTAACAGAGTTTAAGTCCGAGAAATCAAGATCTCTTGCAGCAGATCTCTCTGGAGCCTGAGGCTCGGACATGACAGAGCTCCTCTCGCAACACTCACAGTGAATGACTGCTGCAGTAGTCTTACGAGAACGGCTGGGGCAGTTTATAATGAAGTGCCCTGACTTACCACAGTAGAAACATAGATTTTCCTTTATACGATGTTCTTTACGTGCATCACTAACCCGTCTTTGTAAAGAGTCCACCTGCATGGGTTCAGGTTCTGGTTCCCTTGTGATCCTACTCAAAGGTTCCTTAGCTGAGGAGGGAGGTAGTAAAAGGTTAGTGCGATTATTTTCGAACCATCTCTCTTGTCTGCGTTCAGTCAGACGAGCATCAATACGGATACAATAGTTAATAAAGTCACCTAACGCAGTGGGAGGGTCGGCACGAGCAAGTTCATCCTTAATCAGTGGAGACAACCCTTTCCGAAAAATAGATTTTTTAGCGGAAGTGTCCCAAGTGGTATCAAGAGCCCATCTCCTGAAATCCAGGGCATATTCGGCTACTGAACGCTTACCTTGGCGCAAAGTTAACATGGCTGCTTCAGCTGTTGCACCTCGATTGGGGTCATCAAACACCTGCCCCATGGCTGAAATAAAAGCATCAAGGTGATTCAAACAATCATCCTCAGTCTCAATCAGAGGGTTTGCCCACATCAAAGCCTTATTGGTAAGCAACATGATTATAGTAAGCACTTTGGATCGTTCAGTGGGAAATTGTGAAGCATGTGCAGAGAAAAATAAATTGCATTGATTAATAAATCCCCTGAATTTCTCACGTTCACCGCCAAAACGAAAAGGAGGTAATTTGGGGATCCCAGAACTCGGGTTATGGCAGGAGCCTGGGCTCGTTCCTCTAGAGCCTCAATCCTGGCTCGCAATTCCTGGGTAGTCTGCCCAAACACTTGCAAATTATGATTAGTGAGGTCCTGTAGGCTTGCAAAACGGGCTTTTAAAGTCTGTACATCTGAAAGGATTGTATCAGTTACTCCGCAAAGTTCCTTTATGCGGGCCTCCATCTTCCAGATCTTTTAAGGCAGAAGTGCTGGAAGAGGAAAGGAAAAAAAAAAAAACAATAGTGTTTACCTGTGGTAACACTCCAGAGTAAAATTTTAAGGGAATGCGCTCACCTGGAATGGTTGTGAGAAATCACAACCACTGTCATCACATAAGGTATTAAACGGACTTCTGATATCCACAGTCACAGCAGACACGGCTTTCCCAGACCCAGCAGACACTAAACATTGGCTCCTGAATCTTGTCATGTATAGTGTACAGTTCCTATAGTGTCTTGTGCTTGGGTGCGAGGAAAACAAAGGAGACATAGGTTGAAATGAAATTACTTGTATTACTTCATACAAGCATGCTGAAAAGTTCACACAGTTTGCAGGAACAGCGACAGGAGACACAGCAGGCCAGAGTAACTTCAAGCACTACAATAAATCTCCAAAGCAGGTTCAGGATCTCTTCTCTGTACCGTAATTCCTCTGCAAACATGGATTCACCAAACAGCAGGTTTCCAGAGTCCAAAAGTGTTCCAAGGTTCCTCAGTAGGGAATAGCTGGAGTACAAGTCCAAGGTTTCCAGGAGTCAGGTCACAGACTGACTGAGGCTTGATTCAGGAGCACTGATTGTTCAGCTGAGGCTGCTTAAGAAGCAAGAGGGAAGAATCAGGGCGGGAACATGAAAACTGGAAACTCCATATTAACTGAGGGCAAGAGCTGCAGAAAGACAGAAAGCAAAATGGCCGACGGAAAACTGAGTTTCAAGGAACATATCAACAGAGACAAAGAACCTTACATCTATAGTGTTTGCAAGCAATGTATTGTATACGGAAGGAAGCGCGTCACACTAATAGATTTGAGTTTTTTTTAAATAGAATGGAGCAGCACCAATTAGAGAAAAATGTCAAGGATGAGGCAGTGACACACGATCAGCAGACTACAACCAGCAGTGGTTGAAGAAGTAACTGTAGTGTGATCTGCACTCAAAAAATATAAACCTCAGAGTACTGTGAACACTGCACAGAACTGTTCATTATCTTTGAAAGGCCCCTTTGTGTACTTCTATAGTGTTTGCAAGCAATGTATTGTATACGGATGGAAGCGCGTCACACTAATAGATTTGAGTTTTTTGAAATAGAATGGAGCAGCACCAATTAGAGAAAAATGTCAAGGATGAGGAAGTGACACACGATCAGCAGACTACAACCAGCAGTGATTGAAGAAGTAACTGTAGCGTGATCTGCACTCAAAAAATATAAACCTCAGAGTACTGTGAACACTGCACAGAACTGTTCACTATCTTTGAAAGGCCCCTTTGTGTACTTCTATAGTGTTTGCAAGCAATGTATTGTATACGGATGGAAGCGCGTCACACTAATAGATTTGAGTTTTTTGAAATAGAATGGAGCAGCACCAATTAGAGAAAAATGTCAAGGATGAGGCAGTGACACACGATCAGCAGACTACAACCAGCAGTGGTTGAAGAAGTAACTGTAGCGTGATCTGCACTCAAAAAATATAAACCTCTGACTACTGTGAACACTGCACAGAACTGTTCACTATCTTTGAAAGGCCCCTTTGTGTACTTCTATCGTGTTTGCAAGCAATGTATTGTATACGGATGGAAGAGCGTCACACTAATAGAGTTGAGTTTTTTGACATAGAATGGAGCACCACCAATTACAGACAAATGTCAAGGATGAGGCAGTGACACACGATCAGCAGACTACAACCAGCAGTGGTTGAAGAAGTAACTGTAGCGTGATCTGCACTCAAAAAATATAAACCTCAGACTACTGTGAACACTGCACAGAACTGTTCACTATCTTTGAAAGCCCCCTTTGTGTACTTCTATAGTGTTTGCAAGCAATGTATTGTATACGGATGGAAGCGCGTCACAATAATAGATTTGAGTTTTTTTTAAATAGAATGGAGCAGCACCAATTAGAGAAAAATGTCAAGGATGAGGCAGTGACACACGCTCAGCAGACTACAACCAGCAGTGGTTGAAGAACTAACTGGAGCGTGATCTGCACTCAAAAAATGAAAACCTCACAGACTACAGTGAACACTGCACACAACTGTTCACTAGGTGTGAAAGGCCCCTTTGTGTACTTCTATAGTGTTTGCAAGCAATGTATTGTATACGGATGGAAGCGCATCACACTAATAGATTTGAGTTTTTTGAAATAGAATGGAGCAGCACCAATTAGAGAAAAATGTCAAGGATGAGGCAGTGACACACGCTCAGCAGACTACAACCAGCAGTGGCTGAAGAACTAACTGGAGCGTGATCTGCACTCAAAAAATTAAAACCTCACAGACTACAGTGAACACTGCACACAACTGTTCACTAGCTGTGAAAGGCTCCTTTGTGTACTTCTATAGTGTTTGCAACCAATGTATTGTATAGGGATGGAAGCGCGTCACACTAATAGATCACTGTTAATTTCAATTGAATGGAGCAGCTCCAATTCCACAAAATAAAAAAAAAAAGAGTCAGTGAGTGACACGTGCAGATGACTACAAACAGCGTTGGATGCAGAGCAAACTGCAGCGTCACCTGCACTCACACACACACCTTGCACAGAGCTGTGAAAACAACACTGTAAGGAAAAAGGATGATTTACAAAGCGGTTTCTCAAATAGCCTGCCTACAGAACAATTCACAAAAACGCTATCTGTAACTGTCCCTCAGAGTCAGCAGAGCAGCGTTCTGTCCCTAACTGAATTCACAGCACAATGAAGCTAAAATGGCGGCGGCGGCTTTTATAGTGCATTCTGACATCATTTCAGCAGCCAATCACAGCCATGCCATTAGTTAACATGACCGCAGCATTACAGGATGTGCCCACACTTCTTAGGAATCCTCATTGGCTGAATAAAATCACACTGCCTCTCAAAGAATTATGGGAACTTCCGATTCCGGTATACGATATAAGAAAAGTATCGGAACTAAGTATCGGAATTCCGATACGGCGAATATCGGCCGATACCCGATACTTGCGGTATCGGAATACTCAACACTAGTTGTGATAAAATCCATATCCTCAAGAATATTCTATTATCTCTTATCCATGAATCTAGGGGATTGGTCTTGAACCCTCTCTGACTCAAATTGGGTATTAAGAAACTGGGAGATGTCTACGATGGTTCTAAATTCTATCCTTATTCTTTTATTAAAAAACATTTCCATTCATCCTCCCTATCATTTTTTCACTACATTATTCTCAAGGAACAAATTAATGTCTTCCTGCAAGTGCGCCCTCGGATTTCTGAACCGGTTTTAAATTTACTTTGCAACTTAAGGTCATAAAACTTTTTGGAGTCTTAACTACGTTTACCAATGGTTTAACCACAGCACGCAGTTGGTCAAAATACAAAACATGGTTAAATGGGAGTCGGAACTTCATTTAACATTTGACCACTCTGAATGGGAATATGCATGTACGCTTTCCTATGCATCTTCTCTCTCTATGACCCTTCAAGAATCATACCACAAACTCCTCACAAGATAGTATTTTACTCCTGTTAGATTATCTAAAATTAACAAAATTCATTCACCTAATTGCTGGAGAAACTGTGGTCGTTATGGTAATCTCCTACACATTTTCCGGCAATGCCCGAAAATCCGTCCCCTATGGAAGAAAGTTTCAGGTCTTATTAATGCCATCTCTTCTAAACAAATTCTACTAACACCTCAATTGGCCATTCTCACACTAAATATTGAAAAAATTGACCCACATTTGAGATTATTAATAGTCCACATCCTACTGGTAACCAAAAACAGCATTGCTTTCTACTGGAAAAAATCAGTCACCCTCTTTTCAAGACATTGTTGATAAAATCACACTTCATAAATCGTTTGAATATAAACTAGCATTGGTTAATAAGCTAGGGTTGAGCATTCCGATACCGAAACCCAGTTCCGATACCTGAAATCCAATGTAAGTCTATGGGAACAAAATATCGGAAGTAAATACTTCCGATATTTTGTTCCCATAGACTTACATTGGATTTCAGGTATCGGAACTGGGTTTCGGTATCGGAATGCTCAACCCTATTAATAACCACTGCGATAAATTCTTCAAAAAATGGTCCAAATGGATGGAATTGTTTCCCTAATATGCGAAATGTACTTGTCTGTTTTCATTCTTATTAGTTCATTTTATGTTATAATCTTTATCACTAATGTACTATTGCTACAATTTCATATTGTTTCCTCCTTCACTGCCTTTCCTGCTTTTTCCTTTCCCTTTCCTTCTGTCTCCCTCTTTCCCTTATTTATTCCATATTGTCTCCCTTCCCGTCCTTGAAAATTTGAATAAAATTATTGGAAAAGAAAAAACTCCAACATAGCTGAAGATGGAAGATGTCAAAAATCTACCTGCATAGATAAAAAAGAGTGAGAATTAAAAAAAAAGAAAAATTAAATAAATAAAACCGCAAACACAACACAACACAAATTCACAAAAAATTCACAAAAAAGGGACTAAACTTAGGACATCATTCAGGCCCTTAGGACGAATGCAGTCAATCCTAATAATCCGTTGAGCCTCTAGTTGAGCAAGTTTTTTCTTGTGGTTTCTTCCACGTTTGTACATCAAAATACGGTCAATGCCATGTATCCGTAATAAACTGCTATTACAACCATGTGCTTTGAAGTGCCTGGGAATTGGTTTTAATTGTTCATCAGCTGATGAATCCATGGCCGCCTTGATATCGCGGACGTGTTCTCTAACCCTAACACGGAGGTGTCTTGAGGTTAAGTTAGGTTCTGTTTTTCAGCAGGAAAGGTGTATGTAACAAAGCCAGGTAGGCTGGGGTTAAATCCTAGCTATACAGGTTTTGATTAATTGTATTTGGCTAGCCCAGCATATAACCAGTCTAGGTATTCACCTTAGTCAGTCAGCTGGGGGAAGCTGACCAGACTGGATTTGTGTTAGTTAAAGAGAGAGACAAGCCAGAATTTCTATCTGAGAAAAATCTGCACAGGCAATGTGTGCACCAAACTACAAGTATCAGTGGTTGCTGTGGATGATAACTGTTTTGTGGGACCGACCTGTGACTAGCTCTGTGGTATTTGAAGCATCCAGGGTCTATAATATTCAGTTAGCACCTGGTCAAGGCTAGAGTTTTCTGTTTATGGTTTTGTTTTAGTACTGTGAAACCAGAGGAAATAAACATCACATTGTTTTGATACAAGAATCCAGTGCCTATGTGAACCCTACCTACTTCTTACCTGAGAGCTTAAACCCCTACAATTGGTGGAGAATTGCAGGCATGATGTCCCAGAAAGCACAGGTGATTGCAGTGTAAAGATTGAATGTCCTGGGTAACGGCAGCTACAACATTGTAAACACAGCCTGAAAGCATGGATGAGCTTGTTAACCAACCAGTCCTGCAGCAGCAGACCCAACAGTAGACTAACAAACTCCTGATCCACCAGTTTCAACAGCAGTTGCAGCAGTATAACAGCAGGAACAGTCTCCTGCAAGAAACTGTGCAGGTCAGGGAAACGCACGATTCGCCAGCCAAAGTGAAGGTATCTGGGAGGCCTTACAGAAGATGACTCTGGAGGACGACATCAAGGCTTTCCTCACTGTGTTTAAGAGGGTGGAAGACAGAGAGAAACTGCCTCCAGAGCAATGGGCAAAGGTCCTACTTCCATATCTTACTGGGGAACCAAAGAAAGCGTACTATGACCTTGCTCTGTTGGATGCCAAGGAGTACACAAGCTGAAGGCAGAGATTCTGGCACATTTAGGCTTAACCCCATCCGTTAGGGTGTTACAGATGCACCTCTGGCAATACCAAAGGGACAAGCGTCCCAGGTCCCAGATGTTTGATCTGTTACACCCAGTACAGAAATGGCTGCAGTCAGAGACCTACTTTCTGGCACAAATGATGCAAAGGGTGATAGTGGACAGATTTATACACTCACTACCTAAATCCGCACAAAACTGGGTTGCCTAGGGAGATCTCAAGAGTGCAGATGACCTAGTGAGCCTGGTGGAAAGGTACTTGGCTGTGGAGAACTACCTAAGCAGTCAAGTGAGCCTGAAGTTACCTTTAAGGGATACCCAAAAAAAAGGGCTTAAGAGGACTTCTGAGGGGTGCCCAAAGTCCAAGGAGTCAGAGCTAGATTCAAGGGATACATTTCATAATATTGTCTGCTGGAGGTGTCATGACCCGATTCATGTATCAACCAATTGTCTCTTGACCTTGGAGCTGATGGACTGCAGCGTAGACCGGCGCTACTCCTATTTCGCATATCCTTCCTGTAGTGCTGTTCCTCATCCTAGTGAGGGGCCTTAGGAATGCTAGGTGACTGAATTGTGTCCAAGTAACAGGACTACTGGACTCAGGGAGTCTTGTGACCCTGGTAAGGGCCACACTTCTGCACTTGCTAGTCCATGTGAAGAGTGTGGTGGAAAAGGTGGGAGAGGTCAACTATAAAGTACACTGACAAGGAAAAGAAAGGCCTTTCCTATATTTTATGGCAACCTACTAAAACCCTGGAATGGTAGTGACCTGCCCGAAACTACTTTGTTGGCTCGGTCAGAAGCCAATATGGTGGATGTTGAAGGGGCAGGAACTTTCCAAAAATCAGCATGGCCGAAAATTAATACCCAAAAATAGAGGCAGGTTCTTGGAGTTACTAGGTAATCTTATATGATCTAGCATGAGCCTTACGTTCAAGTCAATTTAAAGCCAGTAGGTTCTGTTTTTCAGCAGGAAAGGCATATATAGCAAAGCCAGGTAGGCTGGGATTAAATCCTAGCTCTACAGGTTTTGATTAATTGTATTTGGCTAGCCCTGCATATAACCAGGCTAGGTGTTCACCTTGGACAGTCAGCTGGGTAAAGCTGACCATACTGGATTTGTTTTAGAGCTGAAGACACAGACAAGCCAGAATCTCTGTCTGAGACAAGGCTAGGGATTCATGCTTATGGTATAGTTTTAGTACTGTGCAACCAGTGGAAATAAACTAACATTGTTTTGATTCAAGAATCCAGTACCTATTTGAGAGCGTGAATCCCTACAGTTTAAAATACACATGTTATATGAACGTCATTTATAACTACTGCTTACAACATGGTGAGTAACCAGTTACAAATGCTCACATGAGTCTCAATGCTCACACATTACATTGAAAGGAAGTGCCACAGTAAGCTCCATTGGTGACCTATATGATACTGATAGAGAAAAATGACCAGCACATCCAAACTAGTGTGTAAAGGTGCCAACTAAAAAAAATTAACTGTAGGAAAGGATAAAGTTGCATCCTGAATTGCTAAGAATGATAACTTTACAATATGGAAACTGCATTACTATCTTAGAAAATAGGAAAATGCTGCATTATGTACTTGTGGAATATTGGAAATTTTAAACTGCAATATTGATATAAAAAATTAAAGTAAAAAGGAAGGTAGACTGACCAATATATGTGTCCTGATAAAACACCTCTCCTGGGCAAGACATCTACAATTTATGGGGCAGCATCATAAGGAAAGAAGGAAGCAATACTACCATAGTTGCACTGTCGGCACTTTATAGGCATTATTTTTGTAGTGAATTAATTGCATCTTCACAAATGATATTTTTGATATTTCTGTATTTATGATTCAATTAGAAGCTATTTTTTGGGCTCTATGTTCCACCATTTTTCATTTTGTAACCTTTGCAAGGCTTTGTTTATATTTTATGGGTCAGGAATTATCCCTCCCAGTAACCGTTTCAGTTGCACTTAGTAGCCTCCATTTTTAAATCTTTGTGAAAAAATTTTTTTTAAATAATTTCAATAAAAATTATTTTTTATGGTAGTATTGCTTCCTTCTTTCCTTATGATGTTGTGTATTTGGAAGTAACCATTGAAATAGACAAGTCTTTATATATGATGCTCACAATTTATGGGGCAGGAAGGAACCAACTAGTAGCTACTTAAAACCACCTGAGGCTGATGGGACTAGGAGTACACATGTCAAAAAGGTTTGCTACTGATAGAATAAAATGACCAGCACATCCATTTGTCTATAAGGATAGTGACAGTAACACTCACGAAATGCGCGTCAGGGAATGTGACCGCAGCTTGGGCAGGAGTTATAGCGGTTATGGGTAATAATTAACCCTTTACCTTTTACATCATTGCTTAACGAACACTAGGTTCTTGGTATTATCATATTACATGAGCTTTACGGTGGCATGGTCTGATCTGAGCTGACTTGTTCAGTTCTTCTCATTGTTTTGGGTGGGCTGTTTGGATTCACCCCATTTTCCTACCATGCAGTAATTTATATATATATATATATATATATATATATATATAATTAGAGTGATTTGGAAATGGTGTTCTGTTACTTTGTCCTGGCTCTAGTCTGCGGCCACTTTTTTTGTCATCCTTGTGGATCACCATTTTTATATATCCATACATATGTAAAGAAGAAAAAATTATTTTTAATATTTATGTACTGTATTTTTATTTGTAACTCTTTTTTGGTTTAATAAATATTGTATTTCATAATATATGGTGACTCAGGTCCTCCTTTTCAATATAGTACACCATGTTCCAAATTATTATGCAAATAGGTTTTAAGTGTCATAGCGTTTTTTTTTTTTGTCAATGAAACCCATTGATGGTATTGTGTCTCAGGGTTCTTTGGATCACTGAAATCAATATCAGATAGCTGTGATAATTAGTTTGCCATGTGAGCCCAATAAAAGGAAAACTGGATGTTCCACACTATTAAGCAGGCCAGGGTTTTCAAGTAACAAAGAAAGAAAAAGGATCTCTCTGCTGCTGAAAAGCATCAAATACTGCAATGCCTTGGTCAAGGGACGAAAACATTAGATATTTCCCAAAAACTTAAGCGTGATTATCGTACTGTTAAGAGATTTGTGGCTGATTCTGAGCACAGATGTGTTTGTGCTGATAAGGGCAGAATGAGAAAGGTTTCTGCCAGGCAAGCTCATCGGATTAAGAGAGCAGCTGCTAAAAAGCCATTACAAACCAGTAAACAGATATTTGAAGCTGCTGCTGCCTCTGGAGTCCCTCAAACCTCAAGGTGTAGGATCCTTCAAAGGCTTGCTGTGGTGCATAAACCTACTATTCGGCCACCCCTAAACAGTGCTCACAAGCAGAAACTGTTGAAGTGGGCCCAGACATACATGAAGACTAAAGGGTATGCCACACTAAACAATATCGCTAACGAGATCGCTAAAAAACGTCACTATTTAGCGATCCCGTTAGCGATATTGTTCAGTGCGGCAGCTTCCAGCGACGAGCTTCCTGCTGTGATCTCGCTCGTCGCTGGAATCGTTCCGGACCCTATTTCATCGCTGGCGCTCCCGCTGGGTAAGTATCTTATCGCTGTGTGGCACCTTTTCTTAGCGATTTAGCGGTACTTTTGTACCGCTAAAGTCGTTAAGAAGATCGCTAACGGCGATAGCGTCGTTAACTATATCGCTAAATGTGGCCGCATTTAGCGATATAGAAACGATCCCGCTAGCGATCTCATTAGTATGCAACGCTAACGAGATCGCTAGCGGGATTGCTTAGTGTGGCAGTACCTTAAGTCTTGCTTACTGATTAGTGTCGAGCAACCCTGGATGGTCCAGATGGATGGAGTAGTGGATGGTTCGTGGATGGCCACCATGTCCCAACAAGGCTGCGACGTCAACAAGGAGGTGGAGGAGTCATGTTTTGGGCCGGAATTATGGGTAAAAAGCTGGTAGGGCCCTTTAAGGTTCCTGAAGGTGTGAAAAGTATATAGAGTTTCTGACTGACAACTTTCTTCCATGGTATAAAAAGCAGAAACGTGCCTTCAGGAGCAAAATCATCTTCATACATGACAATGCACCATCTCATGCTGCAAAGAATACCTCTGAGTCATTGGCTGCTATGGGCATAAAAGGAGATAAACTCATGGTGTGGCCACCATCTTCGCCTGACCTCAACCCTATAGAGAACCTTTGGAGCATCATCAAGCAAAAGATCTATGAGGGTTGGAGGCAGTTCACATCAAAACAGCAGCTCTGGGAGGCTATTCTGACTTCATGCAAAGAAATACAAGCAGAAACTCTCCAAAAACTCACAAGTTCAATGGATGCAAGAATTGTGAAGGTGATATCAAAGAAGGGTTCCTATGTTAACATGTAACTTGGCCTGTTAGGATGTTTTGGAGTTAAATAGCTTTTTTGTTCAGTGAATGTGACCTCCTAATGCTGCAAATTCCACAAATGAGCATTTTCAGTTCTTTAAAACAAATCAAATGTTTAGAAATTCTACTGTGCCTAATAATTTGGAACAGTGCATTTTGAGTTTTTATTCATTTTGGAGATTATACTGTTCTCATTGGGAGGTTTCTTCAATAAAATTCGATGTATACTCTAACGGGTGATGACTTTTATTAGACTGACTGTCATTTGCACCGACCACTTAGGAAAATCAGACAAAAATATAATTTGCATAATAATTTGGAACATGGTGTAGTAATAGTGCTGGTACAGGAGGAGATCGTTGACTCTGCAGGGAGTGGATAGGGGTCTTCTGTTTAGACGTGGTCAGCATGCAACAGCTTGACACAGGACAAATTATCCTATTTAACATAGCTTAGCCTGCAAAAAAATAAATTGCAGCTAGTGATGGGCAAACCCCTGGATGTTTGTGTCCGACGGGTTCGGCCCAAACAGTTACAAAAAAAATTTCAGTTTAGATATCAGAACAGTACCTGAACGCGTACCAGACCCCATTCATGTGAATGGGGGTCCTGAACATCCATTGTTTGCCACTGCCTCTGATCGGCGGCAAGATCAGCCTGAGAATACCATCCCCCTGCTGTCTGCTCTAGCTTGACTGGTTGTCAAAAATGTGGGGGACCCCACAGCGTTTTTTAAAATTATTTATTTAAGTAATTTAAAAAAGTGGCCAGGGGACCCCCTCTATTATTGATGACCAGTCATGATAAAGCTGACAGCTGAGAATTGCATCCCACAGCTCTCAGTTTTGCCATGCTGGTTATCAAAAATAGAAAGACCCCACGTCATTTTATTTATTTATTTGTTTACTTATAGCTCAGACTCTGGCTGATAAATACTGCCATCAGCTGCGCCAGCTCTTGCTGTTATTATTTGAAAGCTGGCAATAATCCCCTCATTTTGCATTTATGGTAAGGGTCTAAAAACATTGCTATCCAATAATCATCATTCTACTTAAAGGGTTTCACCCCCAGCAAAGTTAATTTTAATCAACATTTTAATCAATAGAACTTTGAATAATAGTAAGTTAAACAAGTGGAATTGTTTAAAAAAAATGTTCCTTTGCTTATAAATGTGTCCCTGCTATGTACTGTGTAATGGCTGTGTCTGCTCATGAAGGAACATGGTGTTAGGGTCTGCGGAACGCACCAAATATAAGATGTGAAGAGGTGCGTTCGCAGCCCGGGGTCCACTGTGCAGGCGGAGCCTGCTGCTAGTAAAATGGCGCAAGAAGCGAACTCTGTTATCCCGCAGAGTTGCCAAAATAAACGCCGTAACGTGCTGTGGCAATATGTGCGAACTCTGTTAATCCACAGAGCCGCTAGAAGGAGTGCCGCAGCGCTATATGGCGATGTGTGCGAACTCACTTAACACAACTGAGTCACAAAATAAACATGCTAGGGCGCTGTCTAGCGTTGAAAGCGAACCCTGTTACGTCACAGAGCCGCTGAGACAAACTTCTGTGTCCTGTCAGGCACCCAGGTACACAGTGAACAGCTAAGCGAACATAGAACGTGATCATGCGCTAATGTCCTCGCGGGAGTCACCCGCAATCTATGGCATCTGAACGCCAGGCCCTGAATACGGCAATCAAACTCCTCACCGGTTATGCCGGCAATCTAGGGCATCTAGGACATCGACCCTGACCAGCTAGCATACCAAACTCCTCACCGATTAGGTCGGTATTCTAGGGGCTTATTTCAGCCGGGCCCTAACCACACACATGCATGACCACACTGGCGCTAAGCATATAATGATTGATATTAGCGCATGGCGGCCCAGCCATGCCACCCTTTTATAGCAACAGCTACAGGACCTGCCAGCAACAAGGACCAATGAGAAACTGTTCCAAACACATGTAGTTTCAGGACCTTCCTGGCGGACCAATAGGAGCTGCTGCAGTACCTGAACATGTGACCTCTGATCTCCAATGAGAGATCTTACCCTGGACATGCTCAGAAGGGGAAACGCAGGACTTCGTCCCAAAGACGTCTGCTCCAGCACTGGCTATAATAGCAGATCCAGGAAAGGCAGCAGCAAGTCTCTGCACAGTACTGGAATGGGCAAGACGCTGGGACCGACGTCTCTGCTGAGCAGGCTCCACTGCGGCCGGAGATGAATGGGGGATCACAGCGGGATTGGTTCAAGACTCCCCTTGTGCAGCAGCGGGAACTCAAACCCTAACATTACCCCCCTCCTATGGCCCCCCCTTCTTTGGGCCTCGCTGTGCTCAAAGGCAGTGATGAGCTGCGGAGCGTGAACATGCTCGGCAGCAGGGCCGACTCCAGGTTTTTATGGGCCCCGGGCGAAAGAGCCTCAGTGGGCCCATTTAACACAGACCACGATTCATGATGCACAGATACAGCAGAGAAATATGGGTACAGTACAATGCCAAATACTTCTCTTCTTCCATTACATGAGTGATATCTATTGTAAATTGTACAATAGCTCAAAAACCGCCAAATCCTCACAGCGCACAGTACAGACTGGACAGTACAGTCCTCCATACAATATTATGGGCACCACAGTCTCCCCCTCATCACCCATATAATACCCCATGCAGGATGTCACCCCCCATATAATGCTCCATACAGAATACTGGACCCAATATAATGCTCCATACAGGATACTGGACCCAATATAATGCTCCATACAGGATACTGGTCCCCATATAATGCTCCATACAGGATACTGGTCCCCATATAATGCTCCATACAAAATATGGAGCTCTCCTCTGCGCTGTACTGCGTTCTGCACTGTTACAGCTCAGGAAAGGGCGCTGTGGAAAGACTCCCCATTATCATCATCATTGCCTCCCCATCATCATCATGGCCTCCCCATTATCATCAATGCCTGCCCATCATCATCTTCTCCCCATCATCAATGCCTGCCCATTATCATCATCTTCTCCCCATCATCATCAATGCCTCCCCATTATCAGCAATGCCTGCCCATTATCATCTTCTCCCCATCATCATCATCAATGCCTCCCCATTATCAGCAATGCCTGCCCATTATCATCATCTTCTCCCCATCATCACCAATGCCTCCCCATTATCAGCAATGCCTGTCCATTATCATCTTCTCCCCATCATCATCATCAATGCCTCCCCATTATCAGCAATGCCTGCCCATTATCATCTTCTCCCCATCATCATCATCAATGCCTCCCCATTATCAGCAATGCCTGCCCATCATCACACACAGACAGCACACAAGCACTCTCTCACATACTTATACACACACACACAAAGCACCGCGCTACATACACACAGACACACACAGAGACATATATCAAAAAACACAGAGACATACACACACACGTCTTACCTGTCCGACGTCCGCGCGCTCTGTGCCACAGCCGGCCGCTGAATGATGACGTCATTCAGCGGCCTGCTGTGAGAGGAAGCGCCGGCGCCCCTGGAGCCCGGAGCTGCAGCAGCGGAGGCACGGGAGAGGTAAGTATTGTGCCAGCTGATGCCGGGGCCCTGAGCAAGCGGGGGGGCCCAGTGGCGGCGCTGACACCGCTCTCCTCCGCTAACGGGCGGGGGGTGCCAGACTGCGAGTTGGCCCCCCCGCCTGCTCAGGGCCCCGGCACTTGCCCGGGTGTGCCGGGTGCTGACGCCGGCCCTGCTCGGCAGGCTCACAGGACCTATCCTCAGGCCCATAACCCCTCCAATCCACTAAATAAATTTTTTTGCCTCGTACCACCTTGCACCCAACAATAGCGTTCACCTCATGATCGTCGGTAGATGAACCCGACGTCCCGGCAGATGACTTGGAAAACCGGGAAATGGCCACGGGTTTCAGTAGGGACACGTGAAAGGTGTCGGTGATACCAAGGCGAGGCGGAAGGGCTAGGCGGTAAACCACCGGGTTCACCTGCTCAAGAACTTTAAAGGGGCCCAAAAAGCAAGGTGCCAACTTGGTGGACTCTACACGTAGCCTGATGTTTCGGGCAGAAAGCCACACTAGGTCACCCGGAGCAAATGTAGGAGCTGGGCGCTGATGGGCATCGGCCGAAGACCTCATACTCTCTTTGGAGGCCTGAATGGCATCCTGGGTGCGGTCCCAAATGTCCCGTGCCTCCACAGCCCAGTCTGCCACCCTGGAATCGGCGGAAGACACGGGCATGGGCACTGGTACCCGCGGATGCTGACCATACTTAAGGAGGAATGGGGTCTGTCTGGTGGAGTCAGCCACAGCATTATTTAGAGCGAACTCAGCCCACGGTAGCAAGGATGCCCAGTCATCCTGCCTGACAGAGACAAAATGTCGCAAGTATGTGACCAAGGTCTGGTTGGCCCTCTCTACCAACCCATTCATCTCGGGATGGTATGCAGAGGAGAGATTCAACTCAATGCTGAGTAAACGACTCAGCTCTCTCCAGAACCGAGACGCAAACTGGGGACCTCGATCACTGACAATTTTGTCTGGCATACCGTGTAGGCGGAAAATATGCCTAATGAATAATGCTGCCAAGGCCCGTGCAGACGGTAACCGTAGTAACAGCATTAAGTGCACCATTTTGGAGAAGTGGTCGGTTATCACCCAGATCATGGTGCAGCCCGAAACTTGGGTAAGCCCACCACAAAATCCATCCCGACCATCTCCCAAGGCCTGTCTGCCACCGGTAAAGGGAAAAGTAACCCAGCTGGCCATTGTCGAGGGGACTTATTCTTGGCGCAGGAGACGCATGCCTGAACGTATTCCCTGACGTCACGGGCCATCTGCGGCCACCAGTATGTCCTCGCCAGCAACTCAGAAGTCCTTTTTGTCCCAAAATGTCCACCCACCCTGGACGAATGTGCCCAAGAGAGTACCTCCGGTCGCAAATTGGTGGGCACAAAAGTCTTGCCCGGAGGCACAGACTCAAGCGAAACCGGAGCCACCGTTCTTAGGCTCTCTGTGGGGACAATAAGCCGAGGCTCCTCCTCCACCTCCTCAGAGGACACCACGGAGCGAGATAGAGCGTCTGTGCGAATGTTCTTCTCACCGGAGAGGAAATGGAGGGTGAAATGGAACCGGGAGAAGAACAAGGACCATCTGGCCTGACGGAAATTTAGCCGCTGGGCGGTCTGCAAATACACCAAGCTCTTGTGGTCCGTGAATACTTGGAAGGGGAAGCAAGCCCCCTCCGGAAGATGTCTCCACTCGGAGAAGGCCAACTTCATAGCCAGTAACTCCCTGTCCCCGAAGGAATAATTCCTCTCTGCTGGTGTAAAGGTCTTGGAAAAGAAGAAGCAGGGATGCTTCCGACCCTGGGCATCCTTTTGAAAAAGGACTGCTCCAGCACCAACAGAAGAGGCATCCACCTCTAAAATAAACGGTTTATCGACATCGGGGCGATGTAAGATGGGAGCACTGGCGAAATGCGACTTGATGGAGGAGAACGCCTTGGTGACCTCCTCTGACCACAACTTGGGATTAGCTCCCTTCTTGGTGAGGGCTACCTAGGGAGCTACCAAAGTAAGAAGTGGGGAATGAATTGGCGATAGTAGTTAATGAACCCCATAAAGTGCTGCCCCGCCTTAAGGGAGTGGGGTTCTTGCCAATCCATCACAGCCTGTAGTTTTGGTAGGATCCATAGCCAATCACTGGGCGGAGATGATATAGCCCAGGAAAGGTAGAGACTCCTGCTCAAACATGCACTTCTCCAACTTCGCATATAGGGAATTTGCTCGCAAGAGGTCGAAGACCTTGCATACATCTCTCCGGTGGGAGGCCATATCTGGAGAAAAGATGAGAATGTCATCCAGATAGACTACCACCGAGGTGGTCAACATATCCCGGAAGATGTCGTTTACAAAGTCTTGGAAGACGGCTGGGGCATTACAGAGCCCAAAGGGCATTACCAGATATTCATAATGCCCATCCCTGGTGTTAAATGCCGTCTTCCATTCGTCCCCCTCACGGATGCGAATCAGGTTATATGCACCCCGCAGGTCTAGCTTAGTAAATACCCTTGCTCCCCGAAGCCTGTCAAAGAGCTCAGAGATTAGTGGCAAAGGATACTTATTTTTCACGGTGATAGCGTTGAGACCCCTATAATCAATGCACAGACGTAATTCTCCATTCTTCTGCACAAAGAAGAACCCCGCTCCCGCTGGTGACACCGACTTCCTAATGAATCCCCTTGCCAAGTTCTCCTGAATATATTGGGACATGGCCTCTGTCTCACGAAGAGAGAGGGGATAAACCCTTCCTCTAGGAGGCTCAGCTCCAGGCAAGAGGTCGATAGGACAGTCATAGGGGCGATGAGGCGGAAGAGTCTCCGCAGCCTTCTTCGAGAAAACGTCGGCATAAGACCAATAGACCTTGGGAAGAGGAGAGAGGTCTATGGGTATCTCAGTGGTGTTGACCTGCACGCTGTCCCTAATGCATCTGCCTTTACATAAATTACCCCAACCCAGAATTCTCCCTGAAGACCACTCAATATGGGGAGAGTGGTGGCGGAGCCAGGGTAATCCCAACAAAACCTCATCTATACCCTCAGGGAGGATAAAAATTGATATATTCTCCTGATGGGAAGGAGACATAGATAAGGTGAGTGGGACAGACTGATGGGTGATTTGTGTGGGCAGAATTGCTCCGTTCAACAGCCGTACCGATACTGGTTCAGCCAGCAACACCAAAGGCATCGTGTAGCGAGAAGCAAAGGAGGACGACATAAAATTCCCCTCTGCCCCAGAATCCACACACAGCTTGATGGGTAGGGTGGTAGAACCATGGGTAATTATCCCCCTGAGGAGCACTTTAGGGGCAAAACTCATGGCGTCCAGTGACCCTGTTCCTACGGTTACTGGGCGTGACCGTTTATTCAGCCGCTGTGGACATCGGTTGGCAAAATGTCCCTGCTGCTGGCAAACATAACAAATTGGAGATGGACGAGTGACCCGAGATTTAAATCCTGCAGGAGCGACTCCAGAGGGGTGGCGAAGGTAGGAGCCAACCAGACACTCTGCCTACACTGGGCACGTTCCAGCCTCCGCTCGTGAAAACGGAGGTCGACTCGGGTGGAAATAGCGATAAGCTTGTCCAGTGTGGCAGGAATCTCCCTGGTAGCCAAGGCGTCTTTCACATGACCCGCCAGTCCTCTCCAGAACACGGGAATGAGGACTTTATCTGGCCACTCTAATTCCGAGGCCAGAGTCCGAAATTGGACAGCAAAATGGCTGACCAAAGCCGAACCCTGGGTTCTCGCCAGCAGTTGGAGCGCCGTATCGTGGGTGACCTGAGGTCCTAGAAAAACCTTTTTCAGAGCCTCCAGAAAACGAGAAGCGCTCTGCACCACACGGTCGTCGTGCTCCCACAGCGGCATTGCCCACTCCAACGCTCTGCCCGACAGAAGAGCTATCACAAAGCCCACTTGTGCCCGATCCGTGGGGAAACGTGCAGCCAGAAGCTCGAGGTGTATGGAGCACTGACTTACGAATCCCCGACATTGCTTGCTGTCACCAGCAAACTTGTCTGGAAGCGGGAGGTGGGACAATGTAGGGACAGAGGTGGCAGAGGACAAACTGGCTGCAGCTACGCTAGCAGCCTGAACAGCGACTGTGGTAACATCCACAGCTGAGGTTGTGCGCTCAAGAGCTGCCAACCTACCCTCCAGCTGCTGGATGTACAGCTGTAAACGCTGTTCATTCCGCCATTTTACTAGCCAGACCCTGGCGCTAATATTATGTTAGGGTCTGCAGAACGCACCAAATATAAGATGTGGAGAGGTGCGTTCGAAGCCGGGGTCCACCGTGCAGGCGGAGCCTGCTGCTAGTAAAATGGCGCAAGAAGCGAACTCTGTTATGCCGCAGAGTCGCCAAAATAAACGCCGTAACGTGCTGTGGCAATATGTGCGAACTCTGTTAATCCACAGAGCCGCTAGAAGGAGTGCCGCAGCTCTATATGGCGATGTGTGCGAACTCACTTAACACAACTGAGTCGCAAAATAAACACGCTAGGGCGCTGTCTAGCGTTGAAAGCGAACCCTGTTACGTCACAGAGCCGCTGAGACAAACTTCTGTGTCCTGTCAGGCACCCAGGTACACAGTGAACAGCTAAGTGAACATAGAACGTGATCATGCGCTAATGTCCTCGTGGGAGTCACCCGCAATCTATGGCGTCTGAACGCCAGGCTCTGAATACGGCAATCAAACTCCTCACCGGTTATGCCGGCAATCTAGGGCATCTAGGACACCGACCCTGACCAGCTAGCATATCAAACTCCTCACCGATTAAGTCGGTATTCTAGGGGCTTATTTCAGCCGGACCCTAACCACACACACGCATGACCACACTGGCGCTAAGCATATAATGATTGATATTAGCGCATGGCAGCCCAGCCATGCCACCCTTTTATAGCAACAGCTACAGGAACCTGCCAGCAACAAGGACCAATGAGAAACTGTTCCAAACACATGTAGTTTCATGACCTTCCTGGCGGACCAATAGGAGCTGCTGCAGTACCTGAACATGTGACCCCTGATCTCCAATGAGAGATTTTACCCTGGGCATGCTCAGAAGGGGAAACACAGGACTTAGTCCCAAAGACGTCTGCTCCAGCACTGGCGATAATAGCAGATCCAGGAGAGGCAGCAGCAAGTCTCTGCACAGTACTGGAATGGGCAAGATGCTGGGACCGATATCTCTGCTCAGCAGGTTCCACTGCGGCTGGTAATGAATTCGGGGACCGCAGCGGGACTGATTCGAGACTCTCCTTGTGCAGCAGCGGGAACTCGAACCCTAACACATGGTCTGAACATACCACATCTCCTGCAAATTTTGCGGTGTTCAGACAAAACGCTCATTTTTTTCCAAATCTTATGCAGAAAATGATCCCGGGTGACAATATAGAAGCTATTGTTCTGCCTATCTGAGTACAGGGCAGTATGCTTTGTATTGTGTGCTTGTTTTGTTTGTTATAGCACCGTCTAGTGGTGGCTGAATTTATAGCCTGTGCCTTTAACAAGCAGATAGAGTATTGCATTGTGGGATTGACGCAAGGTATGCTGGGAAGAAGAAGCTCCATTTTCTTCCATGTACTTCAGGGAATACAGTACACGTGTTCATGTGCTCTCCTGTAACCTCTCCAACTTGAGTTTGCTATCCTGGTAAAGCATATCTGTTAAGATCAATATCTTCTCTAGCAATGCAGTGTTTAGGAGGTTATAAACTGTATAGCAGCCAGTGCATAGTAGATGTTATTAGAATCCTGTATAAAGTTTGCATCATACTGTATACTTTCCAGTTAATTGTAAAGTGTCAGCTGTGTGCCCAATACTTATCTATGTCATTTGTATTTTTATATTTTTCCCCCCATGTTCTTACTGTTCACCAATAAACAAGTTAGACTACAGAGGACAGTCTGCTTATTTGGAAGATAGAATCGTGGTTTAGCCTGTATGCTAGATTGCACACCGTGTCAATGTGTATGAACGCAGAACAGTAAAACAGATGCTAGACGCCTGCGATAGTGAATACGACTTAAGGAGCCGCTTGAACCCACACAGCACTGCCTGCGGATACTGCAGCGGCCGCCATACAGTCACAAGTACCGAGAGTGCAGCCCGCCATCAGGCGCTTCATCATTCCCGCCACGCGGAAGCCACCACGCATAGACTGTTTCCCGCTAATATATTCAGCAGTACGCAGCTAAGTGCACAATGTCTCAAAACAGCACATCCTCACTTAAAACAAGGTCACGAGCAAGCTCCAGCAGGTTGTCATTAGCAGAGCTCACTGCTGTCGCCCGTGCCGAATCTGAGGCAGCCAAAGCAAGATCCTCCTTCGCCGAAAGAGAGATGCGCCTAAAGCTGAGACAGGCGGAGCAAGATGAAGATTGTGCAGGCCGAAAGCGCTCGTCTGCAGGCAGAGAGAGAGGCCAAAACCGCACGTCTGCAAGCCGAAACTGCACGTTTGCAAGCAGAGCTAGAAAGACTTGCGGCAGACAAAGAGACAGCAGCTGCAATTGCTAAAGTATTTGGAAGCTATGAACGATCCTGATTGTTAGAGACGCAGCAACATTCATGGACCAGATCTAGGACAGCAAGATCCAGCGCAGCGTGTCGCAGGGTACGTCCGTCAACATTCCGGCCTGGATGACAACCCTGATGCACCACATCGACCAGCCTACGCCGGCTACCAGCGATCCAACCCCGAACTTCGTTACCACAAACAAGGAGTCGTTCAGCACAGAGATGTCGACCACAGCGGCTGTTCCACTGAGCAGAAGGTACAGCTCCCATCCCGCCTCAAAGAGACAGCTCCTTCACCGAGAAGGTACTGCACAGACTATACGAAGTCAGAAACGTCTCACAGGTATGGTGAGACACCACACACTAGACATGACTATAACACACCAGCTCGTGCCAGCACTCACCAAGCCACCATAGACTTTGCAAAGTTCCTTGCCCGCCAAGAACTGGTTACAAAAGGACTTGTAAAGTTCACTGATAAACCCGAGAACTATAGGTCATGGTGAGCCTCGTTCCGGAACGCCATTCATGGTCTGGACCTTTCTAATAGTGAGGAGTTCGACCTCCTAGTAAAGTGGCTCGGAAGTGAGTCGGTCGAGCATGCCAAAAGACTAAGAGACATCAATATAAAGCATCCACACATAGGTCTACATAAAGTGTGGGAAAGACTTGATGAATGCTATGGGATGGTAGAAGTCATAGAGAATGCTTTATACAAAAGAATTGATGATTTTCCTAAGATAGGACCTAAAGGTTATCAAAAGCTTAGAGAATTGAGTGATTTATTGATAGAGTAACAGGTTGCCCAGGAGGAAGGAGACTTGCCCGGATTGGCATTCTTAGACACCGCTAGGGGTGTCAATCCGATAATACAAAAACTTCCTTACATTTTACAAGAAAAGTGGGTTAAATATGGTTCACGGTATAAACAAAATCATAATGTACCATTGCCTCCTTTCACTGTATTCGTAGGATTTGTCACCCAACAAGCTAAGATCAGAAATGACCCTAGTTTTGACTTCACTCTGTCATGTTCCACTGCCCCCGGTGTCAAATCCAGTAGGACAGCCGTGGCAGTCCACAAAACTAACATTGTTTCCACACGGTCCTCCTCACAATGCGAGTAAACCCCCTCCAGACGAGAACAAGCCTGAGGATGTCAGTAAACATTGTCCTCTATACAAGAAACCACATCCTCTACTAAAATGCAGAGCCTTTAGGGAGAAGTCTTTGGAGGATCGCAAGGGTTTCCTCAAAGAGAACAACATCTGCTTCAAATGTTGTGCCACAACCTCTCACCTCGCCAGGAACTGTGAAGCTAGCGTGAAATATGCAGAATGCAGCAGCACGGATCACAAAACAGCCTTGCACCCTGGACCACCTCCACGAGTGTTGTTACAAGCAGAGGAGCATGATGGTAAGGAGAAGAACACTGATGAAGATACCCCTGTGGTCAGCTCTCAATGTACGGAGATCTGTAAGGGACTCACAGGAGGAAGGTCCTGTTCAAAAATCTGCCTTGTCCAAGTCTACCCTGCAGGCCGCAAGGACAAAGCCCTCAAGATATATGCAATCCTAGATGACCAAAGTAACAGGTCTTTAGCCAGGTCCATCTTCTTTGACAACTTCAGCATTGTAGGCCCTGGTTCTCCATACTCCCTGAGGACGTGTTCAGGTACTGTTGAGATGGAGGGGAGAAAAGCGACCGGATACAAGGTGGAGTCCATAGATAGTCAAACCTGCCTATCGCTACCAACCATCCTGGAGTGCAACCAGATTCCCGACAACAGGTCAGAGATACCATCACCGGAGGTGGCGACATATCGCCCCCATCTGAAGCGTATAGCCCACCTGATACCTGAGTTGGATCCAGTAGCCCCAATAGCCCTACTCCTGGGAAGAGATATACTGCGAGTCCACAAGACTAGAGAATATATAAACGGCTCCAAAAATGCTCCGTACGCTCAGAGGCTCGACCTTGGATGGGTCATCATAGGAGACGTCTGTCTAGGAGGAGTACACAAGCCGGCCTCAGTCAACAGTATGCTCAACAGCACACTAGAAAATGGACGTCTGTCTCACTTCCGGCCATGTCACAATAGTCTGCTGGTAAAGGAATTGCCAAACAGCGTTCCCCTACCTTGCCCTTTCTCAGTACCTACCAACGAAGACCACGCCTGTGAAGGTGAACAAAACCACATGGGATGTATAGTCTTCCACAGGACAAAGGAAGACGACAAGGTAGCGATGTCCATAGAAGATAGGATGTTCCTGGACATTATGGATAGACAAATAGTCAAAGACAAATCGAACAGTTGGGTCGCACCCTTATCATTTCCACCTCAGAGAAGGCGCCTACCCAACAACAGGGAACTGGTCTACAGCCAGTTCATCTCCCTCAGACACAAGCTTAAGAAGTCACCTGAGATGAAGGAACACTTCTTTACCTTCATGGGAAGGATATTCCAGAACAACCACGCAGAGATTGCATCTGCACTTTGGCCCTCAGAGGAGTGTCGGTACCTGCCGATCTTCGGAGTATACCATCCCAAGAAGCCAGGTCAAATAAGAGTGGTATTCGACTTAAGTGTCAAATGTGAAGATGTCTCATTAAATGATGTCCTACTGCCGGGCCCAGACCTCAACAACAGACTTCTGGAAGTACTACTCTCTTTCCGCAGAGATACGGTGGCATTTATGGCTGACATACAACAGATGTTCCACTGTTTTCTCGTCAAAGAGGAACACAGGAACTACTTGAGGTTTTTCTGGTACCGTGACAACGACACAGACAAAGACATCACAGAGTACCGGATGAGGGTACACATCTTCGGGAGCAGCCCTACCCCAGCAGTCGCTATTTACGGCCGCCATAATTCTGCCAAAGTAGGCGAAGAAAAGTATGGGTCAGACGTCAGATCCTTCGTATGAAAGGAATTCTACGTAGATGACTGTTTGAAGTCCACACCAACAAATGAGGCTGCAATCAGTCTACTAAAAAGGGCTCAAGAAATGCTTACTCAGTCTAACCTAAGGTTACACAAGATTTCCTCCAACAGTCGAGAGTTGATGGAAGTATTTCCCTCTCAAGACTATTCCAGCTATCTAAAGGACCTAGATCTAAGCATCGACACTTTTCCCATGCAGCGGAGTCTTGGATTGCTTTGGGATCTGAAGACGGATGCCTTCACCTTTCAGATCAGTAAAGATGAGAAACCCTTCACGCGCAGAGGAGTTCTTTCTTTCGTGAATAGTCTGTACGACCCCCTGGGATTCGTAGCTCCAGTTACTCTCCAAGAGAAAATGATGCTAAGAGACTTCATCCAAGACACATCTGATTGGGATGATCCACTGACAGCAGAAAAGTCAGTCCTATGGGCAGAGTGGAAGAGGTCTCTCGAGGCCTTGACCAACCTTCGTGTGAAACAACCGTATGCTCCTGTGCCATCCACAGAAGTCAAGACACAAAGACTTTGTATCTTCTGCGACGCATCAGTCAAAGCAATCGCAGCAGTAGCATACCTCAAAATCATAGATGTCAATGAACAGAGCCACATCGGGTTTGTAAAGAGACCTGGACTAAACTGGCACCACTCTGCGAGCACACGGTACCCAGACCGGAACTCTGCGCTGCTTTCCTCACAGTTGAGTTGGCAGAGCTTATCTCAGGTGTGATGAATCTGGAGACCAAAGAAGCTGAGTTCTACACTGATAGCAAGGTGGTACTGGGATACATCTGCAATGAAACGCCATGTTTTTATGTCTACATCAGCAACCGGATACTGAGGATAAGAAGATCTACCTGCCCTAGTCAGTGGCACTATGTACCTACTCACCTCAATTCCGCGGACCATGCGACTAGATCCATTGCTTCAAGTCATCTTAACCCCTCTCTGACATTAGACGTACTATTCTGTCCACGAAACCCGTGCCAATCTGACCATGGACGGGATAGTACGTCATAGGCGATTAGCTGCGCTCCCGGAGGGAGCGCAGCTAATCGCCGCCGGGTGTCAGCTGATTATCACAGCTGACACCCGTGACTGTGTGTCAGGAGCGGTCACTGACCACTCCCGGCACATTAACCCCTGGCACAACGCGATCAAACATGATCGCGGTGTACTGGGGGCACAGGGAAGCATCGCGCAGGGAGGGGGCTCCCTGCGTGCCACCCTGAGACACTCAGACCAGCGCGATGTGATCGCACTGTTCTGAGGGCTTCCTCCCTCCCAGGACCCGGATCCAAGATGGCGCCGGGGTCCTGGAGGGAGGCGGCTTCCTCAGTGCCTGCTGAGAGCAGGCACTGAGAAGCCTGCAGCACTGCCAGAGCGATCGCTGGTGTGACAGTGTGCTGTGCACACTGTCACACCAGCGATCTGATAAAATACAGTGATGTCCCACCCTGGGACAAAGTAAAAAAAAATAAAAATAAACATGTTTTAAAAAAAAAATCCAAAATAAATAAAAAAAAAAAAAAATATTCCCCAATAAATTCATTTCTTCCTGTAAATAAAAAAAACAAAACAATAAAAGTACACATATTTGGTATCGCCGCGTCCGCAACGACCCTCCCATATAAAACTGTCACACTAGTTAACCCCTTTAGTGAACCCCTTAAAAAAAAAAAACAAAGCAAAAAATCAATGCTTTATCATCATACCGCCGAACAAAAAGTGGAATAACACGCGATCAAAAAGACCGATATAAATAAACATGGTACCGCTGAAAACGTCATCTTGTCCCGCAAAAAAACAGCTGTGACACAGCATCATCAGCGAAAAAATAAAAAAGTTATAGCTCGCAGAATAAAGCAATGCAAAAATAATTATTTTTCATATAAAATTGTTTTTATTCTATAAAAGCGCCAAAACATAAAAAAATGATATAAATGAGGTATCGCCATAATCGTACTGACCCGAAGAATAAAACTGCTTTATCAATTTTACCACACGCGGAACGATAAAAACGCCTCCCCCAAAAGAAATTCATGAATTGCCTATTTTTGTTCATTCTAACCTCCAAAAATCGAAATAAAAAGCGATCAAAAAATGTCACGTGCTCAAAAATGGTACCAATAAAAACATCAACTCGTACTGCAAAAAATAAGACCTCACATGACTCTGTGGGCCAAAATATGCAAAAATTATAGCTCTCAAAATGTGGCTATGCAAAAAACTATTTTTTGCAATAAAAAGCGTCTTTTAGCGTGACAGCTGCCAATCATAAAAACCCGTTATAAATGGTAAATCAAACCCCCTTTATCACCCCCTTAGTTAGGGAAATATAAAAAAAAAAAAAAATGTATTTATTTCCATTTTCCCATTAGGGTTAGTGTTAGGGTTGCGGCTAAAGTTAGGGTTAGGGTTGGCGCTAAAGTTAGGATTAGGGTTAGGGTTGGGATTAGGGGTGTGTTAGGGTTAGGTTTGTGGTTAGGGTTGGGACTAGGGGGTTTGGGGTGTGTTGGGGTTAGGGTTGGAGTTAGAATTGGGGGGTTTCCGCTGTTTAGGCACATCGGGGCTCTCCAAATGTGACATGGCGTCTGTCTCAATTTCCCGCCAATTCTGCGTTGAAAAAGTCAAACGGTTTCTCCTTCACTGCTGAGCTCTGCCATGCGTCCCAAAAAGTAGTTTATTCCCACATATGGGGTTTCAGCGTACTGGACCCCAAGCGTTAATGTGCAATTTGTCCTATTTCTCTGGTTTCCCCTTTGGGGAAAATAAAAAACTGGGGCGAAAATATCAATTTTTTTAAAAAATAAATGATTTTTTTGTTTTTAGGCTGTACATTAAACTTTTTTGAAGCACTTGGGGCTTATAGCGCTCACCACAATCTAGATAAGTTCCTTGTGGGGTCTATTTTCCAAAAAGGGGTCACTTATTGGGAATTTCCACTGTTTAGGCGCATCAGGGGCTCTCCAAATGCGACATGACGCCCCCCAGACCATTCCATCAAGTCTGCATCCAAAACGTCCTATTCCTTCCCAGCCCACGTGTCCCCTACGTAGTTTTTTCCAAATTTTGGTATCGCATCC
>JARQOD010000002.1:441919428-441979179 GCA_033576555.1 Oophaga sylvatica | reverse complement strand
TACCGTATATACGCGAGTATAAGCCGACCTGAGTATAAGCCGAGGCACCTAATTTTGCCACGGAAAACTGGGTAAGCTTATTGACTCGAGTATAAGCCGGGTGTACATTGTCCCCTCATACCTGTCCTGCTCTGTGTGGCTCTCCCCCTCCCAGTATGCATGGCTCAGCTCCCATCCCATCCTTCTATGTATGACTCAGCTCCTTGTCCTCCCCGTCCTTCTCAGTACTCTGCAGTCCTGCTCCTCTATGTGCCCCATCCTGCTCTGTGCTCCCCCTGTCCTGCTCCATGCTGCCTCATCCTGTTCTGTGCTCCCCCGTCCTGCTCCATGCTTCCCCGTCCTCCTCTGTGCTCCCCCGTCCTGCTCCATGCTCCTCTGTGCTCCCCCATCCTGCTCTGTGCTCCCCCGTCCTGCTCCGTGCTTCCCCCGTCCTCCCCATCCTGCTCCGTGCATCCCCCATCATACTCACCCTCCTGTGCCATCGCTGAACGTCCCCTGCAATCCTCCATTGTCCTGGCTTCCTGCAGCTCTCCTGTGCTGAGCGGTCACGTGGTACCACTCATTAAGGCCATGAATATGGACGCCACGCCTATGGGAGTGGAGTTGCGTCCATATTTCATGACCTGAATGAGCGGTACCATGTGACCGCTCAACACAGGAGAGCTGCAGGAAGCCGGGACAATGGAGGATTGCAGGGACGTTCAGCGATTTCACAGGAGGGTGATTATGATGTCCCAGTCACCGGCTCCTGCCACCGCACCCCTTCCCCCGCTGGATTCTGCACAATGACTCGTGTATAAGCCAATGGGCCATTTTCAGTACAAAAAAATGTGCTGAAAATCTCGGCTTATACACGAGTATATACGTTATAATGGACTTAGGAACAGGGGGAGGTGGAGGAAGACATTATTATCGCTTATTATGTCTAACACAGTCCCTTAGTCTATAGTGTACTCACTTATGTCTAACACAGTCCCTTAGTATAAAGTGTACTCACTAATTCTGTATAAGACCATCCTTAGTTACATAGTTTCATCTTTTATTATGTATAACACCATCCCTTATTACGTGCCATCCTCTCTAGTTATATATTGTGCTGTCCCTTATTATATAGCTTTCTCTGCTGTTATGTACAATGCTGTCTTTTACATAGTGTATTCTTGTTAATTTTGTTATTAACAGCACCCTCTTTTATTACATAGTCCCCTCTCTTTTTAGATATAAAATGACTGCTGATGGAGGAGCTGGTGACCAGACTACCATTCCATCAGCTCCTCCACTAGAAAAGAAGCTTTCCCATGATCCATCAGCCATCATTGCATTATACAGCTAACAAGACAGGACAGTTTGTAATAAAAAACAGGGCTCTATATAATTCAATATGTAAGGGATGGTACTGTACATAACAAGAAAGGGCACTGTAAAATAGAGGATGTCAGTATACATAATAAAGGAGACTATGTAATATATATACACATGTATGTGCCTGTGGCTATGTATATATATATATATGTATATATATATACACTGCTCAAAAAAATAAAAGGAACACTCAAATAACACATCCTAGATCTAAATGAATGAAATATTCACATTGAATACATTGTTCTGTACAAAATTGAATGTGCTGTCAACATAATCACACAAAAATCATCAATGGAAATCAAATTTTTGAACCGATGGAGGCTTGGATTTGGAGAGACCCCCAAAATGAAAGTGGAAATAAGTAAAAATGAAAATCAAAACAAGAAAAAATTGAAATGGAAACAAGTCAAAATGATGCTCAGTATTGTGTGTGGCCTCCAAGTGCTTGTATGACCTCCCTACAACGCCTGGGCATGCTCTTGATGAGGTTGCAGATGTTTTCCTGAGGCCTGGCCTGCCCATTCCTCAGACCTGAATCCAATTGAGCACATCTGGGACAGCATGTCTCACTCCATCCACCAATGTCACGTTGCACCACAGACTGTCCAGGAGTTGACGGATGCTTTAGTCCAGGTCTGGGAGGAGATCCCTCAGGAGAACATCCGCAACCTCATCAGGAGCATGCCCAGGCATTGTAGGGAGGTCATACAGGCACGTGGAGGTCACACACAATACTGAGCATCATTTTGACTTGTTTCCACTTTAATTTTGTCTTGTTTTGATTTTCATTTTGACTTGATTCCACTTTCATTTTGGGGGTCTCTCCAAATCCATGGCTCCATTGGTTCAAAAATTTGATTTCCATTGATTTTCCATTGATGATTTTTGTGTGATTATGTTGACTGTTATGAATGTGCTAGAGATGGTTTCTGAGCAGAGGCTCCCTCTAGTGGTTACAGACAGTACTGAACCTTTCAGCGAGGAATGGCAATCTGGGATCACGGACTGGTCTGACATAAGGGAGGTTCCCTCCCATGATGGTTGCCAGTAATCAATTGTTCTTGTCTCAATTGTGGTTCCTGGTTCATTTGGAAGCTTGCTGAGTCTTGCCTGCATCTTCTGCTATCAGATAAGATGTTTTCTGCTTTTATTTTTGTGCTTGCTTTTTGCATTGTTCCCTGCACTTCTGTGGAGGTCAGCCAGGTCCCCTCCGGGGGCTTGTGCTCCTCTCAGTTTATCTGGAGCCACTGTTGTTTGTTCATTTGCTTTTTCCTGTTTTTTTGGTGGCTGCGGCTTAGTTTTGTTACACCAGAGAACTGATTTAGGTGGTAGAGGTCATGTGATCTCAGGTGTTTTTGCAATCAGAAGAGTTGGTATTTTTTAGGGGTTTTTTTGGATTGCGGTGAGTATCCTTTCCTGTACTTTTGTGTCTAGACAGATTGGGCCCCAGCGTTTGCTCATTCTATTTTCTGTCTGTGTCCGTGCTTCTTCTTGTCTAACCGCCATTACATGTTTGGGGGCTTCCTATTTTCTTTGGGGATCTGCTCCGGGGCAGATAGCTTTCATCTTTCTGCCTTTAGGTGTAGTTATCTCTCAGGCTGTGACGAGGCGTCTAGGATCAACGTAGGAACGCTCCACGGCTACCTCTAGTTGTGTGGTTAGTTCAGGTTACTGCAATCCAATAGGTTCCAGCCTCTCTGGTGTATTGCCGTTTTTGCTTATTCTCCTCAGCTACCAAAACATAACAGTATCACCGGCCCAAACTAAAAATTATATGGTACTCACAGAAGGGAAAAATAGTGTGGAAAGAAAAAAAAAAAGTTGTCAGAGTTGTCAGAGATTTTTTTTCCCTGTTTGTTGCATTTTTTTCCCTCTTTTTCTCTGGGTGCTGAGGAGGATTTTTTTTTCCTCTCAATGGAGCTTGCACAGTTGTCTGGCCGTGTGGATCAGCTTGCCACTGAGGTTCGGAGTATTGCTTCCTATCTTGCTGGGTTGCCGGTTGTGGAACCTAGGATTCCCATGCCAGATTTGTTTTTGGGGGGGATCGGGCTAAATTTCTGAATTTCAAAAATAACTGTAAGTTGTTTTTTGCCTTAAAGCCTAAGTCCTCAGAGAACGCAGCACAGCAGGTTCAAGTTGTCATCTCTCTTCTGCGCGGCGACCCTCAGGATTGGGCTTTTTCCCTGACACCTGGGGATCCTGTTTTGAATGATATTGATGTATTTTTTCTGGCTCTGGGGTTATTGTACGATGAACCTAATGTCACTGATCAAGCTGAAAAAAACTTGTTGGCATTAAATCAGGGTCTTGAAGACGCTGAGTTGTACTGTCAGAAATTCAGAAAGTGGGCAGTCCTGACCAAATGGAATGATGATGCTTTGGCAGCCCTTTTTCGGAAGGGGCTGTCAGAGAATGTAAAGGATGTTATGGTGGGATTCCCTGCTCCCTCTGGTCTCAATGATTCTATGTCATTGGCTTTTCAAATTGACAGACGTTTGCATGAGCGCAGAGGTATGCGTGAGATAGTGTTGCCTTGTGAGCCAGCTTCTGAGCCCATGCAGTGTGATAGAGTGACTTCTGGGGCACAGCGTCATGAGTTTCGAAAGCGCAATGGGTTATGTTTCTACTGTGGTGACGCCTCTCATGCTATTTCAGTCTGCCCTAAGCGGGGAAGACGTTTTGCACGCTCAGTTGTCTTGGGTAGTGTTCAGACTAAATTTCTGTTGACTGTTACCCTGATTTGCTCCCTGTCCACATTTTCTGCTCAGGCTTTTGTTGATTCAGGAGCAGCTATTAACCTGATGGATTTTGACTTTGCCAATTGTTGTGGGTTTCCATGATACCCCTGCGGAAGTCTATTCCCCTACTCAGGGGTGGGATTCAAATTTTTAACAACAGGTTCTGTGTTTGTGCGTCGTAAAACCACACCCATTATTAAGCCACACCCATTTTTAAAACCACACCCATTTTTAAGCCACACTCATTTTTAAAGCCACACCCATTTACACACACCTTTTCCTCAAACATATACAAGTAGGGGCGCAGTCAAACATTTGAAAAAAAATAAATTGGAATGGGATCAGAACAGTGCACATTCTGACCAGCGGCTCTCCTGACCCGAGTGTGACAGCTGCATATATTTCTATTTCTATGTCAGTCATGGATGGATGCCTGTACACATATCAACGCTGCAGCCAGTTATAGATGGAGGCCTGTACATATATCACTGCTGCAGCCAGTCATGGATGGAGGCCTGTACACATATTACTGCTGCAGCCAGTCATGGATGGAGGTCTGTACACATATCAGCGCTGCGGCCAGCTATGGATGGAGGTCTGTACACATATCAGCGCTGCAGCCAGTCATGGATGGAAGCCTGTACACATATTACTGCTGCAGCCAGTTATAGATGGAGGCCTGTACACATATCAGCGCTGCGGCCAGTTATGGATGGAGGCCTGTACACATATCAACGCTGCAGCCAGTCATGGATGGAAGCCTGTACAAATATTACTGCTGCAGCCAGTTATGGATGGAGGCCTGTACACATATCAGCGCTGCGGCCAGTCATGGATGGAGGCCTGTACACATATCAGCGCTGCGGCCAGTCATGGATGGAGGCCTGTACATACATCAGCGCTGCCTCAGTCCACTCCAGGCAGCGCTGCGTTTTCTTTACACCCAGGATCAATCATTTGGTGACTGGTCATCATTACAATCCATAATCACATGATCTGCATTTTCTGCCATCACCCCCGCCCGGCCCTATGAAGCCCCCAGCCCGGGCTAGTTACTCACCGCAACGGCGCAACGCAAAGGCCAGGCCCAGCCAGGGCCAAACTTCAACACCGCCCTGAGAGCCCTCCTTGAGTTGAGTCCTTTTCTCTAATATCTGCAGTGCAGCTGCCGCAGTGCCTTACACACTGTCCACTGACACTAGGGACCGGCCAGGTAGCTAGCGGTGCGGCGGAGTAGCTGTGTGCAGCCTGTGCTGTGCCGCGTGCCTCCGATTCGTGACTGAGAAGATGGCTGCGGCCGCGCTACCCAATCGCCGCACTGCACTCCAGAGATATCAGTGCGCGAGGGCCGGGCCCGGCGGTGTATCATGGTGTGAGTGTATCAGTGTGCCGCGCTGTATGGATTCCGGCTAGGAAGCAGAGCCCGACTCCGGAGTTCCCTCAGGGCCGGCTCCAGGTTTTTATGGGCCCCGGGCGAAAGAGTCTCAGTGGGCCCCTTAACACAGACCACGATTCATGATGCACAGATACTGCAGAGAAATATGGGTATAGCACAACGCCAAACACTTCTTTTCTTCCATTACATGACTGATACCTATTGTAAATTGTACAATAACTCAAAAACCGCCAAATCCTCACAGCGCACAGTACAGACTGGACAGTACAGTCCTCCATACAATATTATGGGCACCACATAGTCTTCCCCACATCACCCATATAATACCCCATGCAGGATGTCACCCCGCCATCCCCCATATAATGCTCCATACAGAATACTGGACCCAATATAATGCTCCATACAGAATACTGGACCACATATAATGCTCCATACGGGATACTGGTCCCCATAAAATGCTCCATACAAAATACTGGACCCAATTAATGCTCCATACAGAATACTGGACCACATATATATGCTCCATACAAAATATGGAGCTCTCCTCTACACTGTGCTGCATTCCGCACTGTTACGGCTCAGGAAAGGGCGCTGTGGAAAGACTCCCCATTATCATCATCATTGCCTGCCCATTATCATCATCATTGCCTCCCCTCATCATCATTGCCTGCCCATTATCATCATCATTGCCTCTCCATTAATATCATCATCATCATTGCCTTCCCATTATCATTGCTTCCCCATCATCATTGTCATTGCCTTCCCATTAATATCATCATCATCATTTCCTTCCCATTATCATTGCCTCCCCATCATCATCATTATCATTGCCTCCCCATTAATATCATACAGCACCGCAGGCAGCACTTTCTCACATACACACAGGCAGACACACACACACACACTGATACACACAGATAGACACACACACACCTCACCTGTCCGGCGTCCTCGCGCTCTCTGCCACAGCCGGCCGCTGAATGATGACGTCATTCAACAGCGCTGCTGTGAGAGAGGAAGTGCCGGCGCCCCCTGGAGCTCGGAGCTGCGGCAACGGTGGCACGGGAGAGGTAAGTATTGCGCCAGCCCTGGTTCCCCTCCTTCAACTTGCGGCGCGCCGGCACTGCAACAAAGTACCGGATCGCAGTTAAGAATCTCCCCGGTTCGGGGAACCGGCTGCTTTTTTAACAACCGGTTCCACCGAACTGGGGAGAACCGGCTGAATCCCACCCCTGGGAGAAGGCCATGATGGAGGTGATGGGGAGAAGGCCATAATGGGGGTGATGGGGAGAAGGCATTGATGGAGGTGATGGGGAGAAGGCATTGATGGAGGTGATGGGGAGGAGGCCATGATGGAGGTGATGGGGAGAAGGCCATGATGGAGGTGATGGGGAGAAGGCAATGATGGGGTGATGGGAGAAGGCATTGATGGAGGTGATGGGGAGAAGATATTGATGGAGGTGATGGGCAGAAGGCTATGATGGAGGTGATGGAGAGGTGATACAGCCTCTCCTGAGCCGTAACAGCGCAGAGCGCAGCGCAGTGCAGAGGAGAGCTCCATATTTTGTATGGAGCATTATATGGGGACCAGTATCCTGTATGGAGCAAGTTATGTGGTCCAGTATTCTGTATGGAGCATTATATTGGGTCCAGTATTCTGTATGGAGCATTATATGGGGGATGGGGGGTGACATCCTGCATGGGGTATTATATGGGTGATGAGGGGGGAGACTATGTGGTGCCCATAATATTGTATGGAGGACTGTACTGTCTGGTCTGTACTGTGCGCTGTGAGAATTCGGCGGTTTCTGAGCTATTGTAGAATTTACAATAGATATCAGTCACGTAATGTAAGAAGTGAAGTATTTGGCACTGTACTATACCTATATTTTTATGCCGTATCTGTGCATCATGAATCGTGGTCTGTGTTAAAGGGGCCCATTAAGACTCTTTCGCCCGGGGCCCATAAAAACCGGGAGCCGGCCCTGGCCCCTGATGTGCCTAAACAGTGGAAACCCCCCTCAAGTTACCCCATTTTGGAAACTAGATCCCCAAGGAACTTATCTAGATGTATGGTGAGCACTTTGAACCCCCAAGTGCTTCACAGAAGTTTATAACACAGAGCCGTGAAAATAAAAAATCATTTTGTTTCCTAAAAAAATGATTGTTTAGCCCACAATTTTTTATTTTTACAAGGGTAACAGGAGAAATTGGACCCCAAAAGTTGTTGTCGTTTGTCCTGAGTACGCTGGTACCCCATATGTGGGGGTAACCACTGTTTGTGCGCATGGCAGAGCTCATACGGGAAGGAGCGCCGTTTTGGAATGCAGACTTTGATGGAATGGTCTACGGGGGTCATGTTACGTTTGCAGAGCCCCTGATGTGCCTAAACAGTAGAAACCCCGCACAAGTGACCCCATTCTGGAAACTAGACCCCCATGGAGCTTATCTAGCTGTGTGGTGAGCATTTTGAACCCCTCAAGTGCTTCACAGAAGTTTATAACACAGAGCCGGGAAAATAAAAAATATATTTTTTTCCACAAAAATGATCTTTTCACCCCCAAATTTTTACTTTCACAGGGGGACAGGAGAAAGTGGACCCCAAAAGTTGTTGTGCAATTTGTCCTAAGTACGCTGATATCACATATGTGGGGGAACCACTGTTTGGGCGCATGGCAGAGCCCGGAAGTGACCCCATTTTGTAAACTAGACCCCCCGAAGGAGCTTATCTAGATGTGTGGTGAGCACTTTAAACCCCCAAGTGCTTCACAGAAGCTTATAACACAGAGTTGTGAAAATAAAAAATCATTTGTTTTCCACAAAAATAATTTTTTAGCCCCCAATTTTTTTTCCCAAGGGTAACAGGAGAAATTAGACACCCAAAGTTGTTGTGCAATTTTTCCTGAGTACGCTGATGCCTCATATGTTGGGGTAAATCACTGTTTGGGCATATGTCGGGGCTTGAAAGGGAGGGATCACCGTTTGAATTTTTGAACGCAAATTGGCTGGAATCAATGGTGGTGCCATGTCGCATTTGGGGAGCCCCTGATGTGCCTAAACAGTGGAAACCCCTCAATTCTAGCTCCAACCCTAACCCCAACACATGCCTAATCCTAATCCCAACCCTAACCCCAACACACCCCTAACCCTAATCCCAACCCTAACCATAACCCAAACCGCAAGCCTAACCCTAATTCCAACCCTAACCCCAACACACCCCTAACCCTAATCTTAACCCTAATTCCAACCCTAACCCTAATTGCAACCCTAACCCTAATTTCAACCCTAACCCTAATTGCAACCCCAACCCTAATTGCAACCCTAACCCTAATTCCAACCCTAACCCTAATTCCAACCCCATCCCTAATTCCAACCCTAACCCTAATTCCAACCCCAACACTAACCCTAAATCCAACACTAACGCTAGTTGCAACCCTAACCCTAATTCCAAACCTAATTCTAACCCTAACCCTAATGGAAAAATAAAAATAAATATATTTTCTTTATTTCAATATTTGTCCCTACATATGTGGGTGATAAAGGGGGGTTTATTTACTATTTTTTTTATTTTGATCACTGTGATAGAGTCTATCACTGATCAAAATGTACCTAGAATGAATGAATGAATGTGCTGGCTGGCAGATTCGGCAGGTGCACTGCGTAAGCGCCCGCCATTTTGGAAGATGGCGGCGCCCATGGAGGAAGATTGAGGACACCGGGAGCGATGCCGGGACTCGGATTGGTACCGGCGGAGAGGAGAGGGGGTAGGAATGCAGGGAAAAGTGGGGGGAAAGTGAGGGTAGGGGAAGGGAGAGAAAATACTGACGGCGGCGGCAGATCGCCTCCCTCAGTCGGTGGTGGGGGCAGATCGCCCCCCTCAGTCGGTGTGGGGGGGATCAGATTAGTGTGCCCAGCCATGGCCGATCCTATTTCAGCATCAGGCATGGCTGCATTGTAATATTTCACCAAGTTTCATTGGTGAAATATTACTATCGCTCTGATTGGCTGTTTCACTTTCAACAGCCAATCAGAGTGATCGTAGTCACGGGGGGGGGCAAAGCTACCCCCCGGGGTGAAGCACAAAGCCTCCTGTGCCTTCGGGATTGAGTGACCTTTCAGTGACCCGGTCACCCGACCCGCAGGAACGCGATCTCCCCATGACGCCACATAGGCGTCACAGGTCTGATTGGCACCGACTTTCATGACGCCTATATGGCATCAAAGGTTAGGAAGGGGTTAATGAACACCATAAAAATAAATAAAAACATTGCAAAAAACAATGCTTTATCATCATATTGCCAAACAAAAAAGTGGAATAAAACGAGATAAAAAAGTTGGATATACATAATCATGATACCGCTGAAAACATCATTTTGTCCCGCAAAAAACAAGCCGCCATACAGCTCCTTCAGCGGAAAAATGAAAAAGTTATAGCTCTCAGAATAAAGCAATGAGAAATTAAATATTTTTTCAATAAAACAGTTTTTATTGTGTTAAAGCACCAAAACATTATAAAAGATAAAAATGAGGTATCGCTGTAATCGTACTGACCTGAAAAATAAAACTGCCTTATCAATTTTATCACACACAAAACGCCATAAATCCCCCCCAAAAAAATAAATTATTGAAGTGCTGTTTTTTGTTCGTTTTGCCTCACAAAAATCAGAGTAGTAAGCGATCATAAAATGTCATGTGCCCGAAAATAACACCAATAAAAACGTCAACTCGTCCCACAAAAAACAGGATCTCACATGTGGGCCAAAATGTGAAAAAATGATAACTCTCAAAATGTGATGATGCAAAAACTGTTTTTTTTGCAATAAAAAGTGTCTTTTAGTGAGTGTTATTTTGCAGCCAAACATAAAAACCCGATATAAATCAGGTATCGCTGTAATTGCACCGACCTGAAGAATAAAGTTGCCTAATCATTTACAGTGCCTTGCGAAAGTATTCGGCCCCCTGGAACTTTTCAACCTTTTCCCACATATCATGCATCAAAAATAAAGATACCAAATGTTATTTTTTGGTGAAGAATCAACAACAAGTGGGACACAATTGTGAAGTTCAATTAAATTTATTGGTCATTTTAAATTTTTGTGGAAATACAAAAACTGAAAATTGGGGCATGCAATATTATTCGGCCCCTTTACTTTCAGTGAAGCAAACTCACTCCAGAAGTTCATTGTGGATCTCTAAATGATCCAATGTTGTCCTAAATGACTAATGATGATAAATATAATCCACCTGCGTGTAATCAAGTCTCCGCATAAATGCACCTGCTCTGTGATAGTCTCAGGGTTCTGTTTGAAGCACAGAGAGCATCATGAAGACCAAGGAACACAACAGGCAGGTCCGTGATACTGTTGTGGAGAAGTTTAAAGCCGGATTTGGATACAAAATGATTTCCAAAACTTCAAACATCCCAAGGAGCACTGTGTAAGCGATCATATTGAAATGGAAGGAGTATTATACCACTGCAAATCTACCAAGACCCAGGCGTCCCTCTAAACTTTCATTCCAAACAAGGAGAAGACTGATCAGAGATGCAGCCAAGAGGCCCATGATCACTCTGGATGAACTGCAGAGATCTACAGCTGAGGTGGGACAGTCTGTCCATAGGACAACAATCAGTCGTACACTGCACTACACTGCACTGGCCTTTATGGAAGAGTGGTAAGAAGAAAGCCATTTCTCAAAGATATCCATAAAAAGTGTCGTTTAAAGTTTGTAACAAGCCACCTGTGAGACATACCAAACATGTGGAAGAAGGTGCTCTGGTCAGATGAAACCAAAATCGAACTTTTGGCAACAATGCCAAACGATATGTTTGGCGTAAAGGCAGCACAGCTCATCACCCTGAACACACCATCCCCACTGTCAAACATGGTGTTGGCAGCATCATGGTTTGGGCCTGCTTTTCTTCAGCAGGGACAGGGAAGATGGTTAAAATTGATGGGAAGATTAATGGAGCCAAATACAGGACCATTCTTGAAGAAAACCTGTTGGAGTCTGCAAAAGACCTGAGACTGGGACAGAGATTTGTCTTCCAACAAGACAATGATCCCAAACATAAAGCAAAATCTACAATGGAATGGTTCACAAATAAACGTATCCACGTGTTAGAATGGCCAAGTCAAAGTCCAGACCTGAATCCAATCGAGAATCTGTGGAAAGAGCTGAAAACTGCTGTTCACAAACGATCTCCATCCAACCTCACTGAGCTCGAGCTGTTTGCCAAGGAAGAATGGGCAAGAATTTCAGTCTCTCGATGTACAAAACTGATAGAGACAAACCCCAAGTGACTTGCCGCTGTAATCGCAGCAAAAGGTGGCACAACAAAGTATTACCGTATTTTTCGGACCATAAGACGCACTTTTTTTCCTCCAAATTTGGGAGGAAAGTGTGGGTGCGTCTTATGGTCGGAATGTAAGTGGCGAGGGGGGCAGCGATGGAGTGGGATCACAGGAGGCAGGAAAATATCCCCTCCGCTGCAGGAATCCAGCGCTGGGGAAACCACAGGTCCCGATACTTAAGTGCAGTGAATATTAATTAGCCGTTTCCCCGCCCACCTATCAGCTGAGCAGTGAGCGGGAGCAGCAAATGACAGAGCCACATGGTTCCCCAGCGCCTGATTCCTGCAGCAGCCCGGAGATGTGTGTCAGAAGGAGAAGGTGACAGGAGCAGAGTGCAGCAGGAGGCATCGCATACCTGACAGCACAGAGACTGTAACATAGTAACATAGTTATTAAGGTTGAAGGAAGACTTTAAGTCCATCTAGTTCAACCCATATCCTATCCTAACCTGCCCTAACATGTTGATCCAGAGGAAGGCAAAAAAAAACCCCAAGTGGCAAACAGTAAGCTTCACATTGGGGAAAAAAATTCCTTCCCGACTCCACATACGGCAATCAGACTAGCTCCCTGGATCAACGCTGTATCTAGGAAACTAGTGAATATAGCCTGTAATATTATACTTTTCAAGAAAGGCATCCAGTCCCCTCTTAAATTTTAGTAAGGAATCACTCATTACAACATTAGACGGCAGAGAGTTCCATAGTCTCACTGCTCTTACAGTAAAGAATCTGCATCTGTGATTATGGCTAAACCTTCTTTCCTCCAGACGTAGAGGATGCCCCCTCGTCCCCGTCACAGGTCTAAGAGTAAAAAGATCATTAGAAAGGTCTTTGTACTGTCCCCTCATATATTTGTACATTGTAATAAGATCACCCCTAAGCCTTCGTTTTTCCAAACTAAATAACCCCAAGTGTAATAACCTGTCTTGGTATTGCAGACCCCCCAGTTCTCTAATAACCTTGGTCGCTCTTCACTGCACCCGCTCCAGTTCAGCTATGTCTTTCTTATACACCGGAGACCAGAACTGCACACAGTATTCTAAGTGTGGTCGCACCAGTGACTTGTATAGAGGTAAAATTATGTTCTCCTCATGAGCATCTATGCCTCGTCTAATGCATCCCATTATTTTATTTGCCTTGGCAGCAGCTGCCTGACATTGGCCACTAAATGTGAGTTTGTCGTCCACCCATACACCCAAGTCTTTTTCAGTGACAGTTTTGCCCAGTGTTTTACAATTAAGCACATAATTATACATCTTATTTGTTCTAACCCAAGTGCATGACCTTACATTTATCCCCATTAAAGCTCATTTGCCATTTATCAGCCCAAGCTTCTAGTTTACATAAATCCTCCTGTAATATAAAATTATCCTCCTCTGTATTTATTACCCTGCAGAGTTTAGTGTCATCTGAAAATATTGAAATACTACTCTGTATGCCCCCTACAAGGTCATTAATAAATATGTTAAAGAGAAGCGGCCCCAATACTGACCCCTGTGGTACCCCACTGCTAACCGTGACCCAGTCCGAGTGTGCTCCATTAATAACCACCCTTTGTTTCCTATCCATGAGCCAGTTCTTAACCCACTTACACATATTTTCCCCTATCCCCATTGTTCTCATTTTATGTATCAACCTTTTGTGTGGCACTGTATCAAAGCTTTTGAGAAGTCCATGAACACCACGTCCACTGCATTCCCTTGGTCCAGTCCTGAACTTACCCCTTCATAAAAGCTTATCAGATTAGTCTGACAAGAACGGTCCCTCGTAAACCCATGCTGATACTGTGTCATGAGGTTATTCAGCTTCAGATACTCCAATATAGTATCCCTTAAAAAACCCTCCAGGATTTTACCCACAGTAGATGTTAAGCTCACTGGCCTATAATTTCCAGGTTCAGTTTTTGCCCCCTTTTTGAATATTGGCACCACATTTGCTATACGCCAGTCCTGTGGTACAGACCCAGTTATTATGGAATCTTTAAAGATTAAAAATAATGGTCTATCTATAACTGTACTTAATTCCTGCAGTACTCGGGGGTGTATCCCATCCGGACCCGGGGATTTGTCAACTTTAGTGATTTTTAGACGCCGCCGTACTTCCTGCTGGGTTAAGCATGTGACATTTAATGGAGAAATTTTTTTATCTCTGATCATGTTATCTGTCATGGGATTTTCTTGTGTAAATACAGTTGAAAAAAAGTCATTTAGCATATTGGCTTTTTCCTCATCCTCATCCACCATTTCACCCAGACTATTTTTAAGGGGACCAACACTATCATTTTTTAGTTTCTTGCTATTTATGTAGTTAAAGAATATTTTGGGATTATTTTTACTTTCTCTGGCAATGAGTCTCTCTGCCTCAATCTTTGCTGTCTTGATTTGCTTTTTACAGAATTTATTCAGTCTTCTGTATTTATTTAATGCCTCTTCACTACCTACTTGCTTTAATTCCCTAAACGCTTTCTTTTTGTCCCTTATTGCGCCCCTTACAGCTCTATTTAGCCATAGTGGTTTCCTCCTAATTCTAGCATATTTATTCCCATAGGGTATATACTGTGCACAGGTCCTATTCAGGATACTAATAAACGTCTCCCATTTTCTTTGTGTATTTTTATGTCTCAGGATATCGTCCCAGTTTATTGCACCAAGATCATCTCTCATCCGTTGGAAATTTGCCTTCCTGAAGTTTAGTGTCCTTGTAACCCCTCGACTACACATCTTATTAAAGGATACATGAAAGCTTATTATTTTGTGATCACTATTACCCAAGTGACCCCAACCCTTATATTTGATATGCGGTCTGGCCTGTTGGATAATATTAGGTCTAGCAGTGCCCCCCCTCTTGTTGGGTCCTGAACTAGTTGTGAAAGGTAATTGTCTCTCATAGTTGCCAAAAACTTATTACCTTTGCTGGAACTGCAGGTTTCTGTTCCCCAATGTATTTCAGGGTAGTTGAAGTCCCCCATAATAATGACTTCTCCTTGAGTTGCTGCTTCATCTATTTGCTTTACGAGGATATTCTCTGTTGCTTCCATTATTTTAGGAGACTTATAACAAACCCCTATCAATAATTTATTATTTTTCCCCCCTCCCCTAATCTCCACCCACAGAGACTCTACATCTTCATTAGATTCACAGATATCACGCAGGATGGGTTTTAAGGATGATTTTACATATAAACACACACCCCCACCTCGCTTATTTTTACGGTCATTTCTAAACAGACTATAGCCCTGTAAATTAACCGCCCAGTCGTGGCTCTCATCCAGCCAAGTCTCAGATATCCCCACCATGTCATAATTATGTTCCAACAAAATTAATTCTAATTCCGCCATTTTGTTGGTGAGGCTTCTAGCATTAGTATACATGCACTTTATGTATCTCTCTGAACCTCTATTCTTTCTTAAATTATTAACTGTTCTAACCCCACCCCCCATGCCACCCCCACCCCCAATTTCATTATTTGTGCCCAGGTCTCTATCTGTACTGCCTTCCCCTCCTATAAAATGAATACCCTCCCCCCCAGTCCCTAGTTTAAAGACTCCTATAACCTTCTAGCCATTTTCTCCCCGAGCACAGCTGCACCCTCCCCATTGAGGTGCAGCCCATCCCTAACATAGAACCTGTAGCCAACTGAGAAGTCGGCCCAGTTCTCCAGGAACCCAAACCCCTCCTTCCTACACCAATTCTTGAGCCACTTATTAACCTCCCTAATCTCCCGTTGCCTCTCTGGTGTGGCACGTGGTACCGGCAGTATTTCAGAAAATACCACGTTGGAGGTCCTTGCTTTAAGCTTGCAGCCTAATTCCCTGAAATCATCTTTAAGGACCTTCCACCTGCCTCTAACTTTGTCATTTGTGCCAATGTGCACCATGACCACTGGGTCCTCACCAGCCCCTCCCAGTAATCTGTCAACCCGATCAGCGATGTGTCGGACTCGAGCGCCAGGTAGGCAGCACACTGTTCGACGATCCCTGTCTTTGTGACAGATTGCCCTATCTGTTCCCCTAATAATTGAGTCCCCCACTACCAGCACCTGTCTGGCCTGCCCTGCTCTCCTAATTCCCCCCTTACTGGAGCAGACACTCCCCCGGCTTTCAGAGGACATGCCTGGCTGCAGCAGTGCTACCCCTGTACTGACAACCCCCTCATCTGCCAACTTTGCAAACTTATTGGGGTGTGCCAGATCAGGACTAGCCTCCCTGGCGCTCTTCCCTCTACCCCGCATCTGTGCTGATGCGATGCTGAATGCTCCTGTGGAGGACCTGTGATGAGGTCATGAAGAGGGCGGGCTGGAGCATCACATGACCACACAAAGCCCTGCCTCTTCATGATGTCATCACAGGTCCTGCAGGCACACTGTACAATAAAAAAATAATTAAAAGGTTAGTAAATACAGCACATTAAAAAGCACTCTGCCATCCTGTGGTGGACTATAACTCCCAGCATGCCATAGGATCTGCAGGACATACTGGGAGTTATAGTTCTCCCATGGGATCTTAAAGCAGCACTCCAGTGTTATCAGTGCTGGAGTGTGGCTTTAAATATAAGCCCTGTGCCCCCATTCTTAGGCCGTGGTCACACATGCGAGAAATTTGCACTCGGACCGGAGCGTGCGGCTGCATGTATTTCTATGCTGCATGTATTTCTATGCAGCCGCACGCTCCAGTCTGAGTGCCGGCGGCAGTGCCGGGTGTTCACGAGAGAGATTCGCACAAAAATCGTGCAAATTTCTCGCATGTGTGACCCCGGCCTTATACTCACCCTCCAGCGTCTTCACATAGTAGTTTACAGACACCACACTGGTCCGCAGCACCATCTTCTACCCGTAGCTTCCTACATAATAACATGCAATTATATATAATAACACCACATATAATAGTATGTTATTTATGTTATTAAATATTTTACCACATTTTTTGCTTCAAATATATTTTTCCCTATTTTCCACTTCTAAAACCTGGTTGCGTCTTATAGTCCGGTGCGTCTTATAGTTCGAAAAATACGGTAAGTTAAAGGGGCCGAATAATTTTGCTCGCCCCACTTTTCAGTTTTTGTATTTCCACAAAAATTTAAAAAAACAATAAATTTCGTTCAACTTAACAATTGTGTCCCACTTGTTGATTCTTCACCAAAAATTAACATTTTGATATCTTTATGTTTGAAGCATGATATGTGGGAAAAGGTTGAAAAGTTCAAGGGGACGAATACTTTCGCAAGGCACTGTATACTGCATGAGGAACGGAGTAAAAAATAAATAAAACCAATTCTTCAAATGCTGTTGATTTTTTTATTCTGCCTCCCAAAGATCGGAGTAAGACTCGGCGCACATTTATCCTGCGCTCTGCGTTGAGCTTTTACATTGGTGTTTCCATGTAAATCTCTCAAATACATGATTTAGACAGAACCTCTGGCAGAAGATTCCCTATAATGAGGCAGATGGAGGTACTGTGGACGCCTTGTGACCTGTGATCCGGCAGTGTCCGTCTTTTTAGGATTGCATAAAAGTGCCGTCGGCCACAGTTTTATGCACTTCTGAAAAGAAGAACACCACTGAACAGAGGCCAAACAGAGTCCAGAGTAACTCTGCTTCCTCATTATAGTGAATGGATCCCTTGGAGGTTTCATCAGAATCATGTCACTCGAGGATTTAGATGGAAACCCCAAAGTAAGTTGTCAGCGTAGAGCGCAGGATAAATGTGATCCCAAACATTATGTAAAATGTTCCCAACAAAAGCTTGAACTCAATCCACAAAAAAGCAAGCCGTGGCTCAGGTCCATCATCTGTTAACAGAAATATAGGGGGCTTCCACGATACTGATAGCACAAAGGCTCTGGAAAAGCGAAATGGCCACTCACCCACCAAAAACAATTCTGAAAATTCTACGCTCCCAAATCCAAATGCCCCCCTCCCTTCTGAGCCCCACAGTGTACCTAAACCACATATTGCACCCACATTTGGCATTTCTGAAGCGATGAGAGCCCGCCTAACTTACGGGTGCATCCTGAGACTCTCCGTATCACTGCACTCTTAGATGAATTCATTGGGGAGTGTAGTTTGTAAAATTAGTTCACATATAGGGGGTTTCTGTTGTTCTAGCACCCCAGGGGCTCTGCCAATGTGACATGTCACCCTCAAACCATTCCAGCAAAATCTGAACTCCAATATGGCGCCTCTTCCCTTCTGAACTTTGCACTGTGCCTCAAAAGTAGTATTCCCCCACATATGGGGTATCAGCGTACTCAGGAGAAATTGCACAACAAATTGTATGGTGCAATTTCTCCTGTTACCCTTATGAAAATGCAACATTTTTTGCTGTAAACATATTTGTGGGGGAAATGTGATTTTTTTTTACGTCTCAATGTTATAAACTTCTGTGAAGCACCTGAGGGTTCTGTGTGCTCAGCACACATCTGGGTCAGTTCCCTGAGGGGTCTAGTTTCCAAAATGGAGTCAATTGTGGGGGATTTTCACTGTTTAGGCTCATCAGATGCTCTCCAAACTCGATATGACATCCACCCAAACAGTGGTTTTCTCCCTCATATGGGGTATCAGCATGCTCAGGAGAAATTACACAACACATTTTAGAGTTAATATTTTTCCTGTTACCCTTGTAAAAATAAAAGAAATTAGATCTGAAGTAATTTTTTTGTAAAAAAAGTTAAATGCTAATTTTATTTTTTTTTTCAAAAAATTACTGTGAAGCACCTGAAGGATTCATAAACTTCTTGAATGTGGTTTTGAGCACCTTGAGGGGTGCAGTTTCTAGAATGGTGTCACTTTTGGGTATCTTCTTTCATATAGACTCCTGAAAGTGACTTCAAATGTGATGTGGTCCCTAAAAAAAAAGGCTTTGTAAATTTTGTTGGAAAAAATGAAAGATTGCTGGTCAACTTAACCCTTATAACGTCCTAACAAAAAAAGATGAATACACTGAAGAAAAAACCAGTATACCGTGCTATAAACATATTGAATTTTATTAGTCCCAAGAATATTAATAAACAATTATTGTAAAATGATCTAAGAAAAATTACAATAAACAAAGTGACCAGAAACCAAAGGAAAGATAAAAAATATTTAATAAGATATTTTTCTGTCTGTGTGACGCATGTATCTTTGCCGTGTCCATTGGTGTCCTGGCAAGCGGGCACAGGGGCAGAGCGCATGCGCCGTCTTTTCAGACGGCCCAGCAATTTGCATCCCACGGCCGCAATCCAGCACACCTGGTGAATGGATGACGTCAGTGGCACATGCGCAAACAACACAGTAGCGATGAGTGATTTCAATAGTGGAGGCCTAAATCGAAACCAGCTTGTTCATTGGTTGCTTTTACTATTTAATACACACACCCCTTGTACCCAGCGTTCGCCTCCTGACGAAGGGACGAAACGCGCGTTGGGGCGCCGGGGAAACGCCACGCTGTATTGTCCAACTTACATGTAAGTGCCCTCTGTTTTGCGTGCTTCTAAACTACTCTTTGCTGCCACGGTACATGTGGTCTGACCGCTGAGTGTGCTTCACACCATGGCAGCGATAGCACTTGGATGAATTGTATCTGGGCTATATTGATAGTATTAATTAGGCTTACAGGTCAGAGGCGTTTACTCCCCCCTTTTTTATCTTTCCTTTGGTTTCTGGTCACTTTGTTTATTGTAATTTTTCTTAGATCATTTTACAATAATTGTTTATTAATATTCTTGGGACTAATAAAATTCAATATGTTTATAGCACGGTATACTGTTTTTTTCTTCAGTGTATTCATGTGAATTTTCAGTTTTTTGTGCTGACATTTATGGGGTTTTTTGTGATTGCATTATCTGTTTTCTGTTTTTTAACAGACATTAACCCTTACAATACTACTATGGATTTAAAGGCCAGAGAAGTGTCCTGGCAAAACAAAGCTTTTGACATATTTAAACAAGGAACCAGTTCCAATTTTAATGATGCCAATCCTGATTTCAAAGATGTATCCAAAAAATATAAAAATCTGGTCCATAAGAAAACCAAATTATGGTGGACCAAAGCCTCAATCGATAATTATCTCAAATTAAGGATTATACCCAGAGGCTTACGTATTCAATTATACCCCACATTTTCCTTAGAGGATGAAGTGTTGATTCAAAAGTGGGAAGAGGCTGCAAATGTGTGTTCTTTTTCTTTTATGCAGATTATCAATGATAAAAATGGCAAATTATTGGAAGATATTGATACACAGATTGTTAGTTCTCAAACGTATTTGAATCAAAATTTTCCTAATGATATGGTTGAACCTTTTCTTAAAGAGCTGGATAGAGACTTGACTAAATGGGAGAAAGAGATTAGTGACAATAAAATGAAAAAATATCAGAGGGATGCTCATGATTATGAGACTAAGCGTATATATAGATGGCAATATAGAACGGGACAACAGAAAAGACCCCTTACTCGCAATGCATCTAATACATCACTTTCCTCACAAACAAGCAATGTTTCCACTGGTTCGGAAATGGATACTACTACCCAACGGACGGTCAGAACCAGGTTTGGTGGTAATAATTACCCCAAGGACTTTTTCAACCAAGGCCGTAAGAAGATCAACCTAAGGTATTGAATTTGTCTTCACATGTGCTTACAGATATTCAAATTGATATTCTGGAGAAAGGGTTAACTTTTTCTCCCGGTGTTCCCATAGACACATTTACGGCCATGAAGGACACACATTTATTTGCACGTAAAATCCTACTGAAGCGACATCATGAGAAATTTAGAAAATATTCTGTGACTTTTGGGACCAGGGAGGAACGGGAGGCATTGGCTATACTTGAATCCCTGGCAGAGGGAGAGACTACACCAATGGTAAGCAGTTTCCCCACGCAGACTTTTATTAAATCAAAAAATTTTCCTAATCTTAATACTTATCCAGCCATTGATATTTTTGTCAAACTGGTAACTGCCGACATTGAAAAATTGGGCAGAGACAATAGGTATAGGGCTGATAATTTAACCATGTCAGCCATTAGTGAGATGCAATCATGGACCGATGTCTGTTTCAAGCCAGCTGACAAGGGTGGCAACCTTGTCATCTGGCCTAAGACTCTATATGAGAAACAAGCCATGAAACTGCTTATGGACAAAAATTGCTATCTTAAATTGTCACATAACCCATTGGTTGATTTTCAGGGGGAATTGAATACCATTGCTATGAGAGCATATGACAATAATGTGATTCCTAAAAAAATGATGGAAACCATAGTTTCTATAAAACCACACCTTCCTACCTTCTATTTGATCCCAAAGGTACACAAGAACCCCATTGATCCCCCAGGGCGTCCCATTGTTTCGGGCATTGGGGACTATGTGAGGTTGTTTGCAATATGGTAGATTTTTACCTTAAACCATTGGTTTCTACACTACCTTCATATATTAAAGACACCACCTCTGCTTTGGGACATATTGACGGTCTAACTCTCAGGGATGATATGATTATGGTCACGGCAGACATTGAAAGTCTTTACACATCAATTAGACATGCTGATGGTGTGAGGGCAGTTACTTGGTTCCTGGAGACCAACTACCCAGACAAGCCTCTTACAGATTTCATCATTGAGTTATTGGAATTTGTTTTGAAACATAACTGTTTCATTTTCAATAACCAAATTTATCTCCAGACTCAAGGAACGGCTATGGGGGCCACTTGTGCCCCTTCATATGCAAATTTGTTCCTTGGGTCTTGGGAACGGGAGATATTTCAATGTAATCCTGGATCTACAGATTACAAACGGTCACACCATTAGGACTTAATGAAAATTTCGGATTCAGCTCTTTTTTGTAGGGATTGGCATATTTTATTATTTTTATTGTATTTTTCTGGGTAGGGTGTTTTTGTTTTTGTTTCTATTTATGATGTATTTTTTCGTATGTTTTCTTCTATCAGTTTTTAATTTGATGTTTCTAATTATAGGTCTATTAGCATATATTCTGGTCATGCAGTATATTTGGGCATCTGAAAGTGTATAGGAATTCTGAATAATCCTTTATATTCTGAGGTCCATCGCTGGAATCATGCAAATTAATCAACATATCTATGGGGATTTTGAGAAGATTTCCTCTATGTGCAAGATTGATATTTTCACAGATGAAGAATCTCAATTTTCACTTTATTATTGATTTTACACAGTACCTTTGTTATCCATGTACACTAATTAATTTATTATGATATGCGCTTATTGAGATATATATTTATGTATTTATTTATATATATATATATGTTTATTGTATATAATTGTTGCACATTATCAGTGGCACATGTATTATGATTATGCTTTATGATATTTGTTCAGGGTTTACAATCTGTCCCTGTTTTTTTCACTTTATAGTCACTATGGCACATTTGTATTATTACTTATTAGTTATTTTGTGGTTTTTCTTTTGAGCATGATATTTAATAAGATATTTTTCTGTCTGTGTGACGCATGTATCTTTGCCGTGTCCATTGGTGTCCTGGCAAGCGGGCACAGGGGGCAGAGCGCATGCGCCGTCTTTTCAGACGGCCCAGCAATTTGCATCCCACGGCCGCAATCCAGCACACCTGGTGAATGGATGACGTCAGTGGCACATGCGCAAACAACACAGTAGCGATGAGTGATTTCAATAGTGGAGGCCTAAATCGAAACCAGCTTGTTCATTGGTTGCTTTTACTATTTAATACACACACCCCTTGTACCCAGCGTTCGCCTCCTGACGAAGGGACGAAACGCGCGTTGGGGCGCCGGGGAAACGCCACGCTGTATTGTCCAACTTACATGTAAGTGCCCTCTGTTTTGCGTGCTTCTAAACTACTCTTTGCTGCCACGGTACATGTGGTCTGACCGCTGAGTGTGCTTCACACCATGGCAGCGATAGCACTTGGATGAATTGTATCTGGGCTATATTGATAGTATTAATTAGGCTTACAGGTCAGAGGCGTTTACTCCCCCCTTTTTTATCTTTCCTTTGGTTTCTGGTCACTTTGTTTATTGTAATTTTTCTTAGATCATTTTACAATAATTGTTTATTAATATTCTTGGGACTAATAAAATTCAATATGTTTATAGCACGGTATACTGTTTTTTTTTTTTTTTTTTCTTCAGTGTATTCATGTGAATTTTCAGTTTTTTGTGCTGACATTTATGGGGTTTTTTGTGATAACAAAAAAAGATGTTGGTTCCAAAATTGTGCTGATGTAAAGTAGACATGTGGGAAATGTTATTTATTAACTATTTTGTGTGACATATCTCTGTGATTTAAAGGCATGAAAATTCAATGTTTGAAAATTGCCAAATTTCCATTTTTTTCACAAATAAACGCAAGTCATACTGAAGAAATTTTACCGCTCTCATAAAGTACTATATGTCACCAAAAAAACATTCTCAGAATCACCGGGATCTGTTGAAGCATTTCAGAGCTATATCCTAATAAGGTGACAGTGGTCAGAATTGCAAAAAATGGCCCGGTCATTAACGTGCAAACCACCCTCGGGGGTAAAGAGGTTAAGTTTAAACTTTAAATAGGAAGCATCTTTTAAGCAGAAGTCATCCAAAATTTCAAGAGGAATCTGTCTGACAAAGATATTGTGTGCACATACCCTAAGTATGAAAATTGCTTAGCAGTGTTCAAAAGATAGCTGCTGTAATCGGCAGGCAGAGACGAATACTGATGGTTAGTATATTGCACACTGTCAGTGTCATATCTCCAACAGGACCTGCTCCTGTGATGCCTTCTTCTGTCATCAGGAGCCGTGTATTCATTCTGCTGGTGACGATCATGATAGAGGAGACGATTGGAAACAGAAGCTCTGGAAGTTGCAGGCTCTGTCCATCCATTTAGATTTGGGTGGCTGGGACTTGTAGCGCTATCTGGCAATATGGGTGTGTATCAGCTCCCTGCTCTAGCCAATTGGAGAGTACCACAACCTACTTAAGCTTCCAGCTTACTGTTGGAAGCTGCAAGATATAATCTTGTGCTTCTCTGGTTCAGTTCTGTCTGTTTAGCTCCTTGTGGTTATCATTATATTTCTGACAATTATTACTTATTTTGATTATGTACCTTTCCCGACCTCTTGGTACTGACCCAGCTACTGAAGGCTTGCACCACTAAACAGCTGCTTACTATGTGGTCCCAGTCCAGGGACCACTGTTTAAGTCCAGCTCCCTGTACAAGGGTTAAGGGGTAAAGGTCAGGGCAACTCCGGGGATCTGGTGAGTGGAGTGGCATGCATTAAGCTTGTCCGTGTTAGCCATTTTAGAGCTGCGAAGCGACCCCTGATAGAATGTCTTTGTCAGATGGCACAATATTTTATTAAGCATCACCTTATCTGACAAGTTATTGATTGCTACATGTGTACAGGATCAAAACCAATAACAGTACAGGAATACAGCACCAAAACCACTAAAAATGCAATAATGCATCACCAAAAGCACCATCAGTACATGAACAAATTGCTAAGCTTAATACAATGATCAATTGCAATGTCATGTCAACCCCATATACAGTTGTTCTGCATGAAACTTCAACTCCCAATGTGTCCTTAAGAAAGGTAAGCAGTTACTAGTAGTTGTTGTTAACAGGCAGTATCAGACAGCGTACCATACAGGAACCATGCTACTGATTAGAAGAAGACAATAGCATACATAACATTTACATCCAGGTACCTTGTCTTTTCTGATTGGAGTTGTTAGCATTATTTTCTTCTTCCTCTTGTCAGGACACCATGATGACCAGGGCCGGCGTTAGGGGCAGGCAGACCAGGCTGCTGCCTAGGGCCCCTGCTCCCCACATCACACAGCCGCTATGGGGTCCGTAAGGCGGGGGGTCCGGCTGCCCCCAGCGCCGACTCCCCCCACCGCCGCATTGAACAGACGCCGATACAATTCAAAGCAATGATGAAGGAGAGAGCGTCAGCTGACGCTCCCTCTCCCATCATTCCCCACTCTGCCTCTGACACAGCGGGTGTGCAATGACATCATCACGCACTTACTGTGTACCAGGCATTGCTGGCTGAGCCAGGAGACAGCCGGGAGCGGCGCGGGCACGAGGAGAGGTGAGGAGTGTGTTTTTTTTAAAAGTAACAGTGAGTACTTGACTATGGGGGCCATTCTAGGGAGGGGAGGGGGGTGTTATATTCCATGTGGGGCTGTGTGCTGTATACCATGTGGGGCTGTGTGCTGTATACCATGTGGGGCTGTGTTCTGTATACCATGTGGGGCTGTATACCATGCGGGGCTGTGTGCTGTATACCATGTGGGGCTGTGTGTTGTATACCATGCGGGGCTGTGTGCTGTATACCATGTGGGGCTGTGTTCTGTATACCATGTGGGGCTGTGTGCTGTATACCATATGGAGCTGTGTGCTGTATACCATGTGGGGCTGTGTGCTGTATACCATGTGGGACTGAGTGCTGTACACCATGTGGGGCTGCATGCTGTATACCATGTGGGGCTGCGTGCTGTATACCATATGGGGCTGCGTTCTGTATACCATGTGGGGCTGTGTGCTGTATACCATGGTACTGCCATATATTCTATGGAGGGGCTGCATTATACTGTAAGAGGGGGGCTGCATTATATTGTATGGCGGGCTGCGTTATACTCTGTGGGGTGGCTGCATTATGCTCTGTGGGGTGGCTGCATTATGCTCTATGGGGTGCTTGCGTTATACTGTATCAAGGACTATGGGGTGCATTATACTATGGGAAGTGAATTGTACTACATGGATGACTGGCGGTGTATTATATTATATGGAGCACTATGAGGAGTGTATTATATTATATGGAGGACTATGAGGAGTGTATTATACTATATGGAGGACTATGGGGCACATTATATTATATGGAGGACTATGGGTGTAAACTGTAGATGTGCTGCTGATAACATGACACTGTATGGTGATCTGTTAGGCTGCTTTCACACATCAGTTTTTTACGTCAGGCGCGATCCGGCGTGTTTTTAAAAAAGCGCATCCGATACCGGATGCATTTTTTTGGCATTGACTTTCATTAGTGCCGGATCGCGCCTGATGTCACTGCGTTGCATCCGTTTTTGGCCAGAATCGGCGGAAATGTACATTCCGGTGGCCAGACAAGACGCTGACTGCAACGTTTTGGTTTTTTTTCGGAGCCGCCTGATAGTGCCTGAAGCGGCACATCAGGCGGCCGGAAACAATACAAGTCTATGGAACCAGACCAGTCTTTTGTGAAATCCGTCAAAAGACTGATCCGGATTCTGGAAATCAAGGTCTCTCTCTCTCTCTCGTACCTGCATTTTCCACATACAAAATTTCTTTTTCCGGGTTGAAAATGTCAGGTCGGATCCGGCAAGAAAACTGATCAGTTGCATCAGTTTTTTCAAAATCAGCGCCGGATCCGTCCTATCAGGCATACGACGGATTATGCCTGACACAAAAAAACTGATGTGTGAAAGTAGCCTTAGTGATCCATTAGTGATCATTCTATCCCCATCATTCTTTCTTAGACGGTGGAAAGAGGCCGGAAACCAGTGTTGAACGACTTCAATATTGTCGATCACACTCATTTAGCGGCCAGACCTCAGCGCATGAAAATACAATCGAAATGCTTCTGTGTGATGTGCAATATGTTAGCATTTGGGGCCCCATTTTAAACTTTGCCTAGGGCCCCACTTTGCCTAAAACCGGCCCTGATGATGACTTTTCACATCTACAGGTTATCTCCGCAGACTTCAATCTTCTCCAGTCTTTTGCAGCACATCCCAACAGGGAGCCCTTAAAAATAACAGTGTCCTTATACTATCCCGGAATAAAAATATATACCTTATGCTCTGGCCCTGAATAAATGTATTGCTACTAACTGTGCTTCCTGCACAGAACATGATTCCCACACTGTGCCTCCTCATGGTTTTCTCCTATAAAATATTGTCTTTACGCCCTCACCTAAGAAACTATAACCGCCACTGACTGCCTTTATTAACTATAACTGTCATAATGTCTGCCCTTATTAGCTACAACCACCGTACTTCCCACCCTTATTAGCTAGAACTACCTAATTATCAGCCTTTTTCTTGCATTGACCGCTATACTGTCCCTATATTAAGTGTCCCCTGCCCATGCAGCACCTTTTCACATTGCCCCTCTATACTTTGCCCCATGCTTTGCCATCACAATGTGTTCCCTCTTATACTGCCCAGTGTCTATACTGTGCTTTCTCCTCACACTTTCCCCTCTGCATACTTTCCTCTTCATCATGTGCCCTCACATTGTCCTCCCATGCTGCAACCTTTCAAAACCTTCTCCCATACTATCTCCTCATACTGTGTCCTCCTATACTGCCTCCCACTACACTGCCAAGTCTCAATACTGTGCTCCTTTCTCACACTTTTCCAACCATACTATCCCCTCATACTCTCTCCCCATGCTGCCCTCTGTCCATACTGTCCCTACCACATTATTCAGTATCTATACAGTGCCCCTCACAAGTCCCCTCCATACTGTCCCCTGACAGTCCCTTGGCTAGTGTGCCCTCTCAAATCCCCCCAAACTGTTTCTTCTCCACACTGCATCACACCTGATAAAAACTCCTCTATATATTCAGTTCCATTGGGGTGCTTATTTTACGGTCGGCTTCTTTTCCTCTGCTGCACATGAGTGATGTCAGTAGTACCTTATATTGATCCTGGAAGCGATGGCAGTGAGAGCTTTAATTGAACTAATTTCTGAAGATATTTTACATTTTCTGTTAGACACCTATCAGTTTAACAATCAGCTTGGAGAATGGCTGAATTTCACAACCGAGGGTGGCAGAATGCTGGCTCCTGGGAGACACATTAGGCAGCCGCATTAGGTTGCCTTACGTTGCTTCCAAGCTGGTTGCACCCGAACCAAATGCTCCCTTTATTTCAACCCTGTTGCCATGTTTACTGCCAAATTCTCTTTCCACTAATTGGTTTTGTCAATTTGCGTTGCTTACCGGTAATTAAGTTCTTTGCTTTTGTTATGTTCCTGTGAAGCAACAAAATAAAAAAGATTTCAGGTATAGCCTTTATGTTGCAATTATTGTGCTTAAATAATGTAACTCATAATATTGTTTTCAAACTATTTTCAATATGGTTGAAAAAAACAAGCTCAAAATTCAGTAAATTCTTGAGGATTTACAGTATTTTGATGTATTGTCAGTGGCGCAACATGCGGGAGTGGGCACCAACGCTTATTTTAGATGGATGTGTATTTGAGTGTGCACACTCAGCTTAAATGTATTGCAGAACAGAGACCCAATGGTTCCTGCACCTCAATACACATCGCCAGCAAACAGAGATCAGCAGCTGACATCGGCGTGCCAGTCACAGGCAGCGCATGGCAGTGACATCATGTGTCGCCCACAGCAGGTATGCCAATGTCAGCTGCTAGTCTCTGGGAGTGGGGTGAGGTGAGAAGAATCTTTTTTTTTTTTTTGAAAGGGAACCTGTCACCTCCTTTTTCGAATATAACAGATAAGCCCCTAAAGGCGGTGGCCGCATGTTATATCCGAAAAAAGAGGTGACAGGTTCCTTTTAAATGTGTTAGAGAACAATGGAAGAATGGGGAGCATTATTAATGGATGGGCCTAGGATGGGGGCTTTATATTACTGGTAAAGGCCAGGATGGGGACATTACACCAGGTAGACATTATTACTGGAAAGGGCCCCTGATGGGAATCATACTACCAGGAATGGGCTAGGTTAGGGACATCATTACAGGAAGGGGCTCAGAATGGGGGTAATTATAACACAAAGGGGCTCAGGATGGGGTACACTATAGCCAGAAGGGGGCCAGGATGGGAGTCATTATACCAGGAAGGGGCTCAGAATGTTGCACGCTGTTACTGCAATGACCAAGGATGGAGGACATATATTACTAGAAGGGACATAGAATGGGAGACATATATTACTGGTAGAGGCTAGGATGGGGACATTACAGCTGGTTAAAAAACTGACTGGCACATCCAAAAACAGACCCAATGTGAACAGGTGCTAAACCTAGCGTCACCAACTCATGCACACTCAAGAAAAAAGGGAAGCACACTGTAGTGCTATAGTTTGCAAACACGAGTTATGAAAAATGAATTGCATCACTGCCTTAGAAATATGAAAAATTGAGAAGGCTTAGCACATAAAATGGCCAATTTATGTGTACCTGGAAGCCACGTTAAGATGTGTGGGACTGTGCCGGGCTCTGCTGTGTCCATCGTGGAAAACTCATTTTTAAAGAGGGACTGCATTGGAAAGGTGAGTATAGTTTGGTTTATTATTTTAATATTATTTGCAGGAGACAAGGGCTTCGGGGAATTAGGTGTGTGCGGTGAGTATGTACTCTATGTTATGTGTTGTATGTCATGTGTATGTACTGTATTATGTTGTATGTTCTGTATGTCTTTTTTTTTAACATTCACCACATTAGCCGGATGATGGGAATACTACTTTCCCATCATCCGCTAATGCTGTCACTGTAGCAGGTATAGCTGGATGGGACAAGTAGTCCCATCGGATGATGCCCGCACAGCCAGCAGAGCCCGAGCCCGGCACAGCCCAGCACAGCCCCGGAAGAGGCCGGCACAGCCCCAGCAGAGGCCAGCACAGCCCCGCACAGCACTGGCAGAGCCCGGCACAGCCCCAGCAGAGGCCGGCACAGCCACGCACAGCACCGACCGAGCCAGGAACAGCCCCAGCAGAGGCCAGCACAGCCTCGCACAGCACTGGCAGAGCCCTGCACAGGCCCGGCAGAGCCCGAGCCAGCAGATCCTGGCACAGCCCTGCACGCACACACAGCCCCACAGACTCCCCGCACACATTCTCTGCCCACACACATTCTCTGCCCATTACTCGCATTTCCCATAGACTTACATTGGACTCGCTACTCGTTACGAATACCCGAGTATTAGGAGCTACCCGTAACGAGTACAGCGAGTCAGAGTATTTCACTACTCGCTCATCCCTACTTGTGATCTATTTGAGTTTTAAAGGGGGTCTGTTAGAAGATTTCACAATACAAACTGTACATATAAATATTTACTAGATGGTGGCCCGATTCTAACGCATCGGGTATTCTAGAATATGTATGTAGTTTACGTATAGAGGCTGCTGCTGGGGTGTATATAGAGGCTGCTGCTGGGGTGTATATAGAGGTTGCTGGGGTGTATATAGAGGCTGTTGCAGCTGGGGTGTATATAGAGGCTGCTGCTGAGGTGTATATAGAGGCTGCTGGGGAATATATAGAGGCTGCTGGGTGTATATAGAGGCTGCTGGGGTGTATATAGAGGCTGCTGCTGCTGCTGCTGGAGTGTATATAAAGGTTGCTGGGCTGTATATAGAGGCTGCTGGGGTGTGTATAGAGGCTGCTGCTGCTGGGGTGTATATAGAGGCTGCTGCTGGGGTGTATATAGAGGATGCTGTGGTGTATATAGATGCTGCTGCTGGGGTGTATATAGAGGCTGCTGCTGGGGTGTATATAGAGGCTGCTGCTGGGGTGTACATAGAGGCTTCTGCTGCAGGGGTGTATATAGAGGCTGCTGCTGGGGTGTATATAGAGACTGCTGCTGCTGGGGTGTATATAGAAGCTGCTGGGGAATATATAGAGGCTTCTGGGGTGTATATAGAGGCTGCTGCTGCTGGGGTGTATATAGAGGCTTTTGGGGTCTATATAGAGGCTGCGGGGGTGTATATAGAGGCTTTTGGGATGTATATAGAGGCTGCTGCTGGGGTGTTTATAGAGGTTGCTGGGGTGTATATAGAGGCTGCTGGGCTGTATATAGAGGCTGCTGGGGTGTATATAGAGGCTGCTGCTGGGGTGTATATTGAGGCTGCTGTGGTGTATATAGAGGCTGCTGCTGGGGTGTATATAGAGGCTGCTGCTGCTGGGGTGTGTATAGAGGCTGCTGGGGTGTATGTAGAGGCTGCTGGGGTGTATATAGAGGCTGCTGCTGGGGTGTACGTGGAGGCTGCTGCTGGGGTGTATATAGAGGCTGCTGCTGGGGTGTACATGGAGGCTGCTGCTGGGGTATATGTGGAGGCTGCTGTTGTGGTATATAGAGGCTGCTGCTACTGGGGTATATAGAGGCTGCTGCTGGTGGGGTCTGCGTGGAGGCTGCTGCTGGGGTTTACGTGGAGGCCACCGGTCAGGGTACTTCCGCTGCGAGCAGCCGGGAGATGACTGGCTAGCGCCGGTCATTTTCCGGCTGTGTCGCCGCTGACCTCCATGTGGAAGGAGATGACCCGCGGCTAATGTTGAGAGATCAGCGGCTGGCGCCACTTATCTCCCGACGATAGCGGTGGCGTGCGTGGTTCAAATCCTGTGCCAATTCACGGCCGGACTGCGCCTGTTGCATCGGGTATTCTAGAATATGTATGTAGTTTATTTATGAAGATTTAAGAATAATGCAATGAATAAACAGGATTTTCCGGTAAAATATATACATTATCATTAAATGTTATTGCTCATAGAACTTATATAGAGGCTGCTGGGGTGTATATAGAGGTTGCTGCTGCTGGGGTGTATATAGAGGCTTCTGGGTGTATATAGAGGCTGCTGGGGTGTATATAGTGGCTGCTGGGGTGTATATAGTGGCTGCTGGGGTGTATATAGAGGCTTTTGGGGTCTATATAGAGGCTGCTGGGGTGTATATAGAGGCTTTTGGGGTATATATAGAGGCTGCTGCTGGGGTGTTTATAGAGGTTGCTGGGCTGTATATAGAGGCTTTTGGGGTGTATATAGAGGCTGCTGGGGTGTATATAGAGGCTTCTGGGGTGTATATAGAGGCTGCTGGGGTATATATAGAGGCTGCTGGGGTGTATATAGAGGCTGTTGGGGTGTATATAGAGGCTTTTGGGGTGTATATAGAGGCTGCTGCTGGGGTGTTTATAGAGGTTGCTGGGGTGTATATAGAGGCTGCTGGGCTGTATATAGAGGCTTTTGGGGTGTATATAGAGGCTGCTGGGGTGTATATAGAGGCTGCTGGGTATATATAGAGGCTGCTGGGGTGTATATAGAGGCTGTTGGGGTGTATATAGAGGCTGCTGGGGTGTATATAGAGGCTGCTGCTGGGGTGTATATAGAGGCTGCTGGATGTATAAAAGAGGCTGCTGAGGTGTATATAGAGGCATCTGGGGTGTATATAGAGGCTGCTGGGGTGTATATAGAGGCTGCTGGGGTGTATATAGAGGCATCTGGGGTGTATATAGAGGCTGCTGGGGTATATATAGAGGCTGCTGCTGGGGTATATGTGGAGGCTGCTGCTGGGGTATATAGAGGCTGCTGCTGGTGGGGTGTACGTGTAGGCTGCTACTGGGGTATATGTGGAGGCTGCTGCTGCTGGGGTATATGTGGAGGCTGCTGCTGGGGTATATGTGGAGGCTGCTGCTGGGGTATATAGAGGCTGCTGCTGGTGGGGTGTACGTGGAGGCTGCTGCTGGGGTATATAGATGCTACTGCTGGTGGGGTGTACGTGGAGACTGCTGCTGGGGTATATAGAGGCTGCTGCTGGTGGGGTGTACGTGTAGGCTGCTACTGGGGTTTATGTGGAGGCTACTGCTGCTGGGATATATGTGGAGGCTGCTGCTGGGGTATATAGAGGCTGCTGCTGGTGGGGTGTACATGGAGGCTGCTGCTGGGGTATATAGAGGCTGCTGCTGGTGGGGTGTACGTGGAGGCTGCTGCTGGGGTATATAGAGGCTGCTGCTGGTGGGGTGTACGTGGAGGCTGATGCTGGGGTTTATAGAGGCTGCTGCTTGTGGGGTGTACATGGAGGCTGCTGCTGGGGTATATAGAGGCTGCTGCTGGTGGGGTGTATGTGGAGGCTGCTGCTGGGGTATATAGAGGCTGCTGCTGGTGGGGTGTACGTGGAGGCTGCTGCTGGGGTATATAGAGGCTGCTGCTGGTGGGGTGTACGTGGAGGCTGCCTCTGGGGTTTATGTAGTGGCCGCCGGTCGGGGTACTTCCGCTGTGTATTACCCGTGTTCAGTAAACGTGACAGAAGTACATCAGACACTGTAACTGGCAAAACATGTTCAGTACATCATGGGCAGTTGGTGAGTCACATGACAACATGGGCAGAGTTAGCCCTGCGTCGCTGATTGGCCGCGGCCGGACCAATCAGCGATGTGGGATTTCCTGGACAGACAGACAGACAGACAGACGGGATAAGACAATTATATAGTAGACTAGATGGTGGCCCGATTCTAACGCATCGGGTATTCTAGAATATGTATGTAGTTTATGTATAGAGGCTGCTGGGGTGTATATAGAGGCTGCTGCTGAGGTGTATATAGAGGCTGCTGGGGAATATATAGAGGCTTCTGGGGTGTATATAGAGGCTGCTGGGGTGTATATAGAGGCTGCTGCTGCTTGGGTGTATATAAAGGTTGCTGGGCTGTATATAGAGGATGCTGGGCTGTATATAGAGGCTGCTGGGGTGTGTATAGAGGCTGCTGCTGGGGTGTATATAGAGGCTGCTGCTGCTGGGGTGTATATAGAGGATGCTGTGGTGTATATAGATGCTGCTGCTGGGGTGTATATAGAGGCTGCTGCTGGGGTGTATATAGAGGCTGCTGCTGCAGGGGTGTATATAGAGGCTGCTGCAAGGGTGTATATAGAGGCTGCTGCTGGGGTGTATATAGAGGCTGCTGCTGCTGGGGTGTATATAGAGGCTGCTGCTGCAGGGGTGTATATAGAGGCTGCTGCTGCAGGGGTGTATATAGAGGCTGCTGCTGCTGGGTGTATACAGAGGCTGCTGGGAATATATAGAGGCTGCTGGGGTGTATATAGAGCTGCTGCTGGGGTGTTTATAGAGGTTGCTGGGGTGTATATAGAGGCTGCTGGGCTGTATATAGAGGCTGCTGGGGTGTATATAGAGGCTGCTGTGGTGTATATAGAGGCTGCTGCTGCTGGGGTGTGTATAGATGCTGCTGGGGTGTATATAGAGGCTGCTGGGGTGTATATAGAGGCTGCTGCTGGGGTGTATATAGAGGCTGCTGGGATGTATATAGAGGCTGCTGAGGTGTATATAGAGGCATCTGGGTGTATATAGAGGCTGCTGGGGTGTATATAGAGGCTGCTGGGGTGTATATAGAGGCATCTGGGGTGTATATAGAGGCTGCTGGGGTATATATAGAGGCTGCTGCTGGGGTATATGTGGAGGCTGCTGCTGGGGTATATAGAGGCTGCTGCTGGTGGGGTGTACGTGTAGGCTGCTACTGGGGTATATGTGGAGGCTGCTGCTGCTGGGGTATATGTGGAGGCTGCTGCTGGGGTATATGTGGAGGCTGCTGCTGGGGTATATAGAGGCTGCTGCTGGTGGGGTGTACGTGGAGGCTGCTGCTGGGGTATATAGATGCTACTGCTGGTGGGGTGTACGTGGAGACTGCTGCTGGGGTATATAGAGGCTGCTGCTGGTGGGGTGTACGTGTAGGCTGCTACTGGGGTTTATGTGGAGGCTACTGCTGCTGGGATATATGTGGAGGCTGCTGCTGGGGTATATAGAGGCTGCTGCTGGTGGGGTGTACATGGAGGCTGCTGCTGGGGTATATAGAGGCTGCTGCTGGTGGGGTGTACGTGGAGGCTGATGCTGGGGTTTATAGAGGCTGCTGCTTGTGGGGTGTACATGGAGGCTGCTGCTGGGGTATATAGAGGCTGCTGCTGGTGGGGTGTACATGGAGGCTGCTGCTGGGGTATATAGAGGCTGCTGCTGGTGGGTGTACGTGGAGGCTGATGCTGGGGTTTATAGAGGCTGCTGCTTGTGGGGTGTACATGGAGGCTGCTGCTGGGGTATATAGAGGCTGCTGCTGGTGGGGTGTATGTGGAGGCTGCTGCTGGGGTATATAGAGGCTGCTGCTGTGGGGTGTACGTGGAGGCTGCTGCTGGGGTATATAGAGGCTGCTGCTGGTGGGGTGTACGTGGAGGCTGCCTCTGGGGTTTATGTAGTGGCCGCCGGTCGGGGTACTTCCGCTGTGTATTACCCGTGTTCAGTAAACGTGACAGAAGTACATCAGACACTGTAACTGGCAAAACATGTTCAGTACATCATGGGCAGTTGGTGAGTCACATGACAACATGGGCAGAGTTAGCCCTGCGTCGCTGATTGGCCGCGGCCGGACCAATCAGCGATGTGGGATTTCCTGGACAGACAGACAGACAGACAGACAGACGGGATAAGACAATTATATAGTAGACTAGATGGTGGCCCGATTCTAACGCATCGGGTATTCTAGAATATGTATGTAGTTTATGTATAGAGGCTGCTGGGGTGTATATAGAGGCTGCTGCTGAGGTGTATATAGAGGCTGCTGGGGAATATATAGAGGCTTCTGGGGTGTATATAGAGGCTGCTGGGGTGTATATAGAGGCTGCTGCTGCTTGGGTGTATATAAAGGTTGCTGGGCTGTATATAGAGGATGCTGGGCTGTATATAGAGGCTGCTGGGGTGTGTATAGAGGCTGCTGCTGGGGTGTATATAGAGGCTGCTGCTGCTGGGGTGTATATAGAGGATGCTGTGGTGTATATAGATGCTGCTGCTGGGGTGTATATAGAGGCTGCTGCTGGGGTGTATATAGAGGCTGCTGCTGCAGGGGTGTATATAGAGGCTGCTGCAAGGGTGTATATAGAGGCTGCTGCTGGGTGTATATAGAGGCTGCTGCTGCTGGGGTGTATATAGAGGCTGCTGCTGCAGGGGTGTATATAGAGGCTGCTGCTGCAGGGGTGTATATAGAGGCTGCTGCTGCTGGGGTGTATACAGAGGCTGCTGGGGAATATATAGAGGCTGCTGGGGTGTATATAGAGGCTGCTGCTGGGGTGTTTATAGAGGTTGCTGGGGTGTATATAGAGGCTGCTGGGCTGTATATAGAGGCTGCTGGGGTGTATATAGAGGCTGCTGTGGTGTATATAGAGGCTGCTGCTGCTGGGGTGTGTATAGATGCTGCTGGGGTGTATATAGAGGCTGCTGGGGTGTATATAGAGGCTGCTGCTGGGGTGTATATAGAGGCTGCTGGGGTGTATATAGAGGCTGCTGTGGTGTATATAGAGGCTGCTGCTTGGGTGTATTTAGAGGCTGCTGCTGCTGGGGTGTGTATAGATGCTGTTGGGTGTATATAGAGGCTGCTGGGGTGTGTATAGATGCTGCTGGGGTGTATATAGAGGCTGCTGGGGTGTATATAGAGGCTTCTGCTGGGTGTATATAGAGGCTGCTGGGTGTATATAGAGGCTGCTGTGGTGTATATAGAGGCTGCTGCTTGGGTGTATATAGAGGCTGCTGCTGCTGGGGTGTGTATAGATGCTGCTGGGGTGTATATAAGAGCTGCTGGGGTGTATATAGAGGCTGCTGCTGGGGTATACGTGGATGCTGCTGCTGGGGGTATATGTGGAGGCTGCTGCTGGGGTATATAGAGGCTTCTGGGGTGTATATTGAGGCTGCTGGGGTGTATATAGAGGCTGCTGGGGTGTATATAGAGGCTGCTGCTGGGGTATATGTGGAGGCTGCTGCTGGGGTATATAGAGGCTGCTGCTGCAGGGGTATATAGAGGCTGCTGCTGCTGGGGTATATAGAGGCTGCTGGGGTATATATAGAGGCTGCTGGGGTGTATATAGAGGCTGCTGGGGTGTATATAGATGCTGCTGGAGTATATGTGGAGGCTGCTGCTGCTTGGGTATATAGAGGCTGCTGCTGCTGGGGTGTACGTGGAGGCTGCTGCTGGGGTATATAAAGGCTGCTTGGGTATATAGAGGCTGCTGCTGGGGTGTACGTGGAGGCTGCTGCTGGGGTATATAAAGGCTGCTGGGGTGTGTATAGAGGCTGCTGCTGGGATGTACGTGGAGGCTGCTGCTGCTGGGGTGTACGTGGAGGCTGCTGCTGGGGTATATAGAGGCTGCTGCTGGGGTGTACATGGAGGCTGCTGCAGGGGTGTACGTGGAGGCTGCTGCTGGGGTATATGTGGAGGCTGCTGCTGGTGGGATCTGCGTGGAGGCTGCTGCTGGGGTTTACGTGGAGGCCACCGGTCAGGGTACTTCCGCTGCGAGCAGCCGGGAGATGACTGGCTAGCGCCGGTCATCTCCCGGCTGCGTCGCTGCTGACCTCCATGCGGCAGGAGATGACCCGCGGCTAATGTTGAGAGATCAGCGGCTGGCGCCACTTATCTCCTGACGATAGCGGTGGCGTGCGTGGTTCAAATCCTGTGCCAATTCACGGCCGGACTGTGCCTGCTGCATCGGGTATTCTAGAATATGTATTACTTAAACCAAAACCATGGGTGACATGAGTCAACATAGTTTCATAGTTGAAACAGGACAACTCCCTACATATTAGAAAACAGCGACCAAAAGGAGCATCTAGTCCAAACAAATATATAATATAAAAAATAACAACTTTATTGAAAAACAGCATAAATAACAATAAAAAACGTTCACCAAAGTAAGTATATGAATGTATGAAGATAGAAGTAAATTGGTGATAGAACAATTGAGGAACCTGGCGCACATATATAGCAAGCTGTGCTCAAAAGTCAGTAAGGTTACTACCATAGGAAAGGGCACAATATATATAAAACAAAACAAGTGTCAACAAGTTGTGCCCCATAAAAGTGTATGGTCCAAAATGGTCCAGACAACCGTATGGTAACATGCTAAGCAAAAAAATCAAAGGTAGCAGATGACAAATAAAGGCATGAAAAAAGAGTAAGAGGGAAGTCCCAGAAAGTATCAAATGATTCATGCTAGATACCAAACTAACTGGAGCATATCGTGCAGCTAAGCTTACCCATGTGGGTGGATGTGCAGGAACAGGAACGTGCCCCGACGCACGTTTCGCTCGTTAAAGCTTCCTCGGGGGGCTGTGTGTTGTGCGTTGCCGTGTGCGTATATATGGGGAGAAGATTAATCCAGGTGTGCAGCATAACCCATAACGGAGGCGCGCGCATGCGCGCGCTGTAGCAGAGGCGACACCCGCGCCACTTCCGGCACTCAGATGACGCCGCGGGTCCAGGAAAATTTTCCTGTGACGTCAGGACCCCAGCGCCATCTTAGTAGAGGCCTTCAGTCGCGCGGGCCGCCAATGCCGCACATGCATGCGCGTACCGATGGGAGGGACAATGGCTATGATTTGTCAAATGTGAAAGGTAAAGTACGATGTAAATAACAAAAATAAAGAAAATATATAAGAATATAAGAAGGATCCAATCTGCAGAACATAAGGGATATAAAACTGTGTCGATATAATCAAAAAGTAGGGAGCACAAAAATGATGACACTTGTGGAACATAAAAATAGCAGAGATATGGCATAGGAACAATGATCCAAAGATCCACAAAGATCCGTTGGATCCACCTGGGCGTCCCATTGTCTCTGGCATAGGAGGGCTATGTGATCCCATTTGCAAATTTATTGAATATTATTTACATCCGATTGTTGAGACCCTGCCCTCCAATGTCAGGGACACTACGGACGTCCTTAAAAAGGTAGACGGCCTGACCCTAGAGCCCGGCATGACCCTGGTTGCAGCTGATGTTGAGTCTCTGTACACCAGCATCGATCATGGTGCTGGCCTACGAGCAGTGGAATTTTTTCTTGACATGGGGGATCTGGATCCACCTCTGCGTGCCCTGATCATGGAGTTGCTGGAGTTCATTTTGACACACAATTATTTTACATTTAAAGACAGATTTTATTTACAGAGGCGCGGCACTGTTATTTACATCGTACTTTACCTTTCACATGCGCGCGCCTCCGTTATGGGTTATGCTGCACACCTGGATTAATCTTCTCCCCATATATACGCACACGGCAACGCACAACACACAGCCCCCCGAGGAAGCTTTAACGAGCGAAACGTGCGTCGGGGCACGTTCCTGTTCCTGCACATCCACCCACATGGGTAAGCTTAGCTGCACGATATGCTCCAGTTAGTTTGGTATCTAGCATGAATCATTTGATACTTTCTGGGACTTCCCTCTTACTCTTTTTTCATGCCTTTATTTGTCATCTGCTACCTTTGATTTTTTTGCTTAGCATGTTACCATACGGTTGTCTGGACCATTTTGGACCATACACTTTATGGGGCACAACTTGTTGACACTTGTTTTGTTTTATATATATTGTGCCCTTTCCTATGGTAGTAACCTTACTGACTTTTGAGCACAGCTTGCTATATATGTGCGCCAGGTTCTTCAATTGTTCTATCACCAATTTACTTCTATCTTCATACATTCATATACTTACTTTGGTGAACGTTTTTTTATTGTTATTTATGCTGTTTTTCAATAAAGTTGTTATTTTTTATATTATATATTTGTTTGGACTAGATGCTCCTTTTGGTCGCTGTTTTCTATTCTAGAATATGTATGTAGTTTATTTATGAAGATTTAAGAATAATGCAATGAATAAACAGGATTTTCCGGGTAAAATATATACATTATCATTAAATGTTATTGCTCATAGAACTTATATAGAGGCTGCTGGGGTGTATATAGAGGTTGCTGCTGCTGGGGTGTATATAGAGGCTTCTGGGTGTATATAGAGGCTGCTGGGGTGTATATAGTGGCTGCTGGGGTGTATATAGTGGCTGCTGGGGTGTATATAGAGGCTTTTGGGGTCTATATAGAGGCTGCTGGGGTGTATATAGAGGCTTTTGGGGTAATATAAGAGGCTGCTGCTGGGGTGTTTATAGAGGTTGCTGGGCTGTATATAGAGGCTTTTGGGGTGTATATAGAGGCTGCTGGGGTGTATATAGAGGCTTCTGGGGTGTATATAGAGGCTGCTGGGGTATATATAGAGGCTGCTGGGGTGTATATAGAGGCTGTTGGGGTGTATATAGAGGCTTTTGGGGTGTATATAGAGGCTGCTGCTGGGGTGTTTATAGAGGCTGCTGGGCTGTATATAGAGGCTTTTGGGGTGTATATAGAGGCTGCTGGGGTGTATATAGAGGCTGCTGGGGTATATATAGAGGCTGCTGGGGTGTATATAGAGGCTGTTGGGGTGTATATAGAGGCTGCTGGGGTGTATATAGAGGCTGCTGCTGGGGTGTATATAGAGGCTGCTGGGATGTATATAGAGGCTGCTGAGGTGTATATAGAGGCATCTGGGGTGTATATAGAGGCTGCTGGGGTGTATATAGAGGCTGCTGGGGTGTATATAGAGGCATCTGGGGTGTATATAGAGGCTGCTGGGGTATATATAGAGGCTGCTGCTGGGGTATATGTGGAGCTGCTGCTGGGGTATATAGAGGCTGCTGCTGGTGGGGTGTACGTGTAGGCTGCTACTGGGGTATATGTGGAGGCTGCTGCTGCTGGGGTATATGTGGAGGCTGCTGCTGGGGTATATGTGGAGGCTGCTGCTGGGGTATATAGAGGCTGCTGCTGGTGGGGTGTACGTGGAGGCTGCTGCTGGGGTATATAGATGCTACTGCTGGTGGGGTGTACGTGGAGACTGCTGCTGGGGTATATAGAGGCTGCTGCTGGTGGGGTGTACGTGTAGGCTGCTACTGGGGTTTATGTGGAGGCTACTGCTGCTGGGATATATGTGGAGGCTGCTGCTGGGGTATATAGAGGCTGCTGCTGGTGGGTGTACATGGAGGCTGCTGCTGGGGTATATAGAGGCTGCTGCTGGTGGGGTGTACGTGGAGGCTGCTGCTGGGGTATATAGAGGCTGCTGCTGGTGGGGTGTACGTGGAGGCTGATGCTGGGTTTATAGAGGCTGCTGCTTGTGGGGTGTACATGGAGGCTGCTGCTGGGGTATATAGAGGCTGCTGCTGGTGGGGTGTATGTGGAGGCTGCTGCTGGGGTATATAGAGGCTGCTGCTGGTGGGGTGTACGTGGAGGCTGCTGCTGGGTATATAGAGGCTGCTGCTGGTGGGGTGTACGTGGAGGCTGCCTCTGGGGTTTATGTAGTGGCCGCCGGTCGGGGTACTTCCGCTGTGTATTACCCGTGTTCAGTAAACGTGACAGAAGTACATCAGACACTGTAACTGGCAAAACATGTTCAGTACATCATGGGCAGTTGGTGAGTCACATGACAACATGGGCAGAGTTAGCCCTGCGTCGCTGATTGGCCGCGGCCGGACCAATCAGCGATGTGGGATTTCCTGGACAGACAGACAGACAGACAGACAGACGGGATAAGACAATTATATAGTAGACTAGATGGTGGCCCGATTCTAACGCATCGGGTATTCTAGAATATGTATGTAGTTTATGTATAGAGGCTGCTGGGGTGTATATAGAGGCTGCTGCTGAGGTGTATATAGAGGCTGCTGGGGAATATATAGAGGCTTCTGGGGTGTATATAGAGGCTGCTGGGGTGTATATAGAGGCTGCTGCTGCTTGGGTGTATATAAAGGTTGCTGGGCTGTATATAGAGGATGCTGGGCTGTATATAGAGGCTGCTGGGTGTGTATAGAGGCTGCTGCTGGGGTGTATATAGAGGCTGCTGCTGCTGGGGTGTATATAGAGGATGCTGTGGTGTATATAGATGCTGCTGCTGGGGTGTATATAGAGGCTGCTGCTGGGGTGTATATAGAGGCTGCTGCTGCAGGGGTGTATATAGAGGCTGCTGCAAGGGTGTATATAGAGGCTGCTGCTGGGGTGTATATAGAGGCTGCTGCTGCTGGGGTGTATATAGAGGCTGCTGCTGCAGGGGTGTATATAGAGGCTGCTGCTGCAGGGGTGTATATAGAGGCTGCTGCTGCTGGGGTGTATACAGAGGCTGCTGGGGAATATATAGAGGCTGCTGGGGTGTATATAGAGGCTGCTGCTGGGGTGTTTATAGAGGTTGCTGGGTGTATATAGAGGCTGCTGGGCTGTATATAGAGGCTGCTGGGTGTATATAGAGGCTGCTGTGGTGTATATAGAGGCTGCTGCTGCTGGGGTGTGTATAGATGCTGCTGGGGTGTATATAGAGGCTGCTGGGGTGTATATAGAGGCTGCTGCTGGGGTGTATATAGAGGCTGCTGGATGTATATAGAGGCTGCTGAGGTGTATATAGAGGCATCTGGGTGTATATAGAGGCTGCTGGGTGTATATAGAGGCTGCTGGGGTGTATATAGAGGCATCTGGGGTGTATATAGAGGCTGCTGGGGTATATATAGAGGCTGCTGCTGGGGTATATGTGGAGGCTGCTGCTGGGGTATATAGAGGCTGCTGCTGGTGGGGTGTACGTGTAGGCTGCTACTGGGGTATATGTGGAGGCTGCTGCTGCTGGGGTATATGTGGAGGCTGCTGCTGGGTATATGTGGAGGCTGCTGCTGGGGTATATAGAGGCTGCTGCTGGTGGGGTGTACGTGGAGGCTGCTGCTGGGGTATATAGATGCTACTGCTGGTGGGTGTACGTGGAGACTGCTGCTGGGGTATATAGAGGCTGCTGCTGGTGGGGTGTACGTGTAGGCTGCTACTGGGGTTTATGTGGAGGCTACTGCTGCTGGGATATATGTGGAGACTGCTGCTGGGGTATATAGAGGCTGCTGCTGGTGGGGTACATGGAGGCTGCTGCTGGGTATATAGAGGCTGCTGCTGGTGGGGTGTACGTGGAGGCTGATGCTGGGGTTTATAGAGGCTGCTGCTTGTGGGGTGTACATGGAGGCTGCTGCTGGGTATATAGAGGCTGCTGCTGGTGGGGTGTACATGGAGGCTGCTGCTGGGGTATATAGAGGCTGCTGCTGGTGGGGTGTACGTGGAGGCTGATGCTGGGGTTTATAGAGGCTGCTGCTTGTGGGGTGTACATGGAGGCTGCTGCTGGGTATATAGAGGCTGCTGCTGGTGGGGTGTATGTGGAGGCTGCTGCTGGGGTATATAGAGGCTGCTGCTGGTGGGGTGTACGTGGAGGCTGCTGCTGGGTATATAGAGGCTGCTGCTGGTGGGGTGTACGTGGAGGCTGCCTCTGGGGTTTATGTAGTGGCCGCCGGTCGGGGTACTTCCGCTGTGTATTACCCGTGTTCAGTAAACGTGACAGAAGTACATCAGACACTGTAACTGGCAAAACATGTTCAGTACATCATGGGCAGTTGGTGAGTCACATGACAACATGGGCAGAGTTAGCCCTGCGTCGCTGATTGGCCGCGGCCGGACCAATCAGCGATGTGGGATTTCCTGGACAGACAGACAGACAGACAGACAGACGGGATAAGACAATTATATAGTAGACTAGATGGTGGCCCGATTCTAACGCATCGGGTATTCTAGAATATGTATGTAGTTTATGTATAGAGGCTGCTGGGTGTATATAGAGGCTGCTGCTAGGTGTATATAGAGGCTGCTGGGGAATATATAGAGGCTTCTGGGGTGTATATAGAGGCTGCTGGGGTGTATATAGAGGCTGCTGCTGCTTGGTGTATATAAAGGTTGCTGGCTGTATATAGAGGATGCTGGGCTGTATATAGAGGCTGCTGGGGTGTGTATAGAGGCTGCTGCTGGGTGTATATAGAGGCTGCTGCTGCTGGGGTGTATATAGAGGATGCTGTGGTGTATATAGATGCTGCTGCTGGGGTGTATATAGAGGCTGCTGCTGGGGTGTATATAGAGGCTGCTGCTGCAGGGTGTATATAGAGGCTGCTGCAAGGGTGTATATAGAGGCTGCTGCTGGGGTGTATATAGAGGCTGCTGCTGCTGGGGTGTATATAGAGGCTGCTGCTGCAGGGGTGTATATAGAGGCTGCTGCTGCAGGGGTGTATATAGAGGCTGCTGCTGCTGGGGTGTATACAGAGGCTGCTGGGGAATATATAGAGGCTGCTGGGGTGTATATAGAGGCTGCTGCTGGGGTGTTTATAGAGGTTGCTGGGGTGTATATAGAGGCTGCTGGGCTGTATATAGAGGCTGCTGGGGTGTATATAGAGGCTGCTGTGGTGTATATAGAGGCTGCTGCTGCTGGGTGTGTATAGATGCTGCTGGGGTGTATATAGAGGCTGCTGGGGTGTATATAGAGGCTGCTGCTGGGGTGTATATAGAGGCTGCTGGGGTGTATATAGAGGCTGCTGTGGTGTATATAGAGGCTGCTGCTTGGGTGTATTTAGAGGCTGCTGCTGCTGGGTGTGTATAGATGCTGCTGGGTGTATATAGAGGCTGCTGGGGTGTGTATAGATGCTGCTGGGGTGTATATAGAGGCTGCTGGGGTGTATATAGAGGCTTCTGCTGGGTGTATATAGAGGCTGCTGGGTGTATATAGAGGCTGCTGTGGTGTATATAGAGGCTGCTGCTTGGGTGTATATAGAGGCTGCTGCTGCTGGGGTGTGTATAGATGCTGCTGGGGTGTATATAGAGGCTGCTGGGGTGTATATAGAGGCTGCTGCTGGGGTATACGTGGATGCTGCTGCTGGGGTATATGTGGAGGCTGCTGCTGGGGTATATAGAGGCTTCTGGGGTGTATATTGAGGCTGCTGGGGTGTATATAGAGGCTGCTGGGGTGTATATAGAGGCTGCTGCTGGGGTATATGTGGAGGCTGCTGCTGGGGTATATAGAGGCTGCTGCTGCAGGGGTATATAGAGGCTGCTGCTGCTGGGGTATATAGAGGCTGCTGGGGTATATATAGAGGCTGCTGGGTGTATAATAGAGGCTGCTGGGGTGTATATAGATGCTGCTGGAGTATATGTGGAGGCTGCTGCTGCTTGGGTATATAGAGGCTGCTGCTGCTGGGGTGTACGTGGAGGCTGCTGCTGGGTATATAAAGGCTGCTTGGGTATATAGAGGCTGCTGCTGGGGTGTACGTGGAGGCTGCTGCTGGGGTATATAAAGGCTGCTGGGGTGTGTATAGAGGCTGCTGCTGGGATGTACGTGGAGGCTGCTGCTGCTGGGGTGTACGTGGAGGCTGCTGCTGGGGTATATAGAGGCTGCTGCTGGGGTGTACATGGAGGCTGCTGCAGGGGTGTACGTGGAGGCTGCTGCTGGGGTATATGTGGAGGCTGCTGCTGGTGGGATCTGCGTGGAGGCTGCTGCTGGGGTTTACGTGGAGGCCACCGGTCAGGGTACTTCCGCTGCGAGCAGCCGGGAGATGACTGGCTAGCGCCGGTCATCTCCCGGCTGCGTCGCTGCTGACCTCCATGCGGCAGGAGATGACCCGCGGCTAATGTTGAGAGATCAGCGGCTGGCGCCACTTATCTCCTGACGATAGCGGTGGCGTGCGTGGTTCAAATCCTGTGCCAATTCACGGCCGGACTGTGCCTGCTGCATCGGGTATTCTAGAATATGTATTACTTAAACCAAAACCATGGGTGACATGAGTCAACATAGTTTCATAGTTGAAACAGGACAACTCCCTACATATTAGAAAACAGCGACCAAAAGGAGCATCTAGTCCAAACAAATATATAATATAAAAAATAACAACTTTATTGAAAAACAGCATAAATAACAATAAAAAACGTTCACCAAAGTAAGTATATGAATGTATGAAGATAGAAGTAAATTGGTGATAGAACAATTGAGGAACCTGGCGCACATATATAGCAAGCTGTGCTCAAAAGTCAGTAAGGTTACTACCATAGGAAAGGGCACAATATATATAAAACAAAACAAGTGTCAACAAGTTGTGCCCCATAAAAGTGTATGGTCCAAAATGGTCCAGACAACCGTATGGTAACATGCTAAGCAAAAAAATCAAAGGTAGCAGATGACAAATAAAGGCATGAAAAAAGAGTAAGAGGGAAGTCCCAGAAAGTATCAAATGATTCATGCTAGATACCAAACTAACTGGAGCATATCGTGCAGCTAAGCTTACCCATGTGGGTGGATGTGCAGGAACAGGAACGTGCCCCGACGCACGTTTCGCTCGTTAAAGCTTCCTCGGGGGGCTGTGTGTTGTGCGTTGCCGTGTGCGTATATATGGGGAGAAGATTAATCCAGGTGTGCAGCATAACCCATAACGGAGGCGCGCGCATGCGCGCGCTGTAGCAGAGGCGACACCCGCGCCACTTCCGGCACTCAGATGACGCCGCGGGTCCAGGAAAATTTTCCTGTGACGTCAGGACCCCAGCGCCATCTTAGTAGAGGCCTTCAGTCGCGCGGGCCGCCAATGCCGCACATGCATGCGCGTACCGATGGGAGGGACAATGGCTATGATTTGTCAAATGTGAAAGGTAAAGTACGATGTAAATAACAAAAATAAAGAAAATATATAAGAATATAAGAAGGATCCAATCTGCAGAACATAAGGGATATAAAACTGTGTCGATATAATCAAAAAGTAGGGAGCACAAAAATGATGACACTTGTGGAACATAAAAATAGCAGAGATATGGCATAGGAACAATGATCCAAAGATCCACAAAGATCCGTTGGATCCACCTGGGCGTCCCATTGTCTCTGGCATAGGAGGGCTATGTGATCCCATTTGCAAATTTATTGAATATTATTTACATCCGATTGTTGAGACCCTGCCCTCCAATGTCAGGGACACTACGGACGTCCTTAAAAAGGTAGACGGCCTGACCCTAGAGCCCGGCATGACCCTGGTTGCAGCTGATGTTGAGTCTCTGTACACCAGCATCGATCATGGTGCTGGCCTACGAGCAGTGGAATTTTTTCTTGACATGGGGGATCTGGATCCACCTCTGCGTGCCCTGATCATGGAGTTGCTGGAGTTCATTTTGACACACAATTATTTTACATTTAAAGACAGATTTTATTTACAGAGGCGCGGCACTGTTATTTACATCGTACTTTACCTTTCACATGCGCGCGCCTCCGTTATGGGTTATGCTGCACACCTGGATTAATCTTCTCCCCATATATACGCACACGGCAACGCACAACACACAGCCCCCCGAGGAAGCTTTAACGAGCGAAACGTGCGTCGGGGCACGTTCCTGTTCCTGCACATCCACCCACATGGGTAAGCTTAGCTGCACGATATGCTCCAGTTAGTTTGGTATCTAGCATGAATCATTTGATACTTTCTGGGACTTCCCTCTTACTCTTTTTTCATGCCTTTATTTGTCATCTGCTACCTTTGATTTTTTTGCTTAGCATGTTACCATACGGTTGTCTGGACCATTTTGGACCATACACTTTTATGGGGCACAACTTGTTGACACTTGTTTTGTTTTATATATATTGTGCCCTTTCCTATGGTAGTAACCTTACTGACTTTTGAGCACAGCTTGCTATATATGTGCGCCAGGTTCTTCAATTGTTCTATCACCAATTTACTTCTATCTTCATACATTCATATACTTACTTTGGTGAACGTTTTTTATTGTTATTTATGCTGTTTTTCAATAAAGTTGTTATTTTTTATATTATATATTTGTTTGGACTAGATGCTCCTTTTGGTCGCTGTTTTCTATTCTAGAATATGTATGTAGTTTATTTATGAAGATTTAAGAATAATGCAATGAATACACAGGATTTTCCGGGTAAAATATATACATTATCATTAAATGTTATTGCCCATAGAACTGCTCTCTAACACAGGTTGTGTGACAGTCCCTGTGACGTTGCTAAGGCCACAGTCGGGTATCCAAGGGGCGTGCTCGCACCACTCCCTCAGCAACAAACACATCCAATCCGGAGGCAGCTGAGCAGAGAGGTCGCGACTAATCAGCGCCGCGGGATTTCCGTTACAGACAGACAGAACTGACAAAACATGTTCAGTACATCATGGGCAGTCGGTGAGTCACCTGACCACATGGGCAGAGTTAGCCCTGCGTCGCTGATTGGCCGCTGCTGGACCAATGAGCGACGCGGGATTTCCTGGACAGACAGACAGACGGGATAAGACAATTATATAGTAGATTAGACTTGATTAGGTTGGTGTACTGACTTTGAAAATTAAAAGCTTAACCTCATTCTCTGCCCACCAAGCCTGTTTGACCATCTCTTCACTCTCCTTCCTCCATGATGCATCACACTGCTCAGTACGAGCTGTAGCGACCAGTCAGACTGGGCAGAGTACTAATACGCTTGGACTCATTAGCTCTCATTCCTTAGTTGCAAAAAATGCTCAATTTTAGTATAAGGATTAAACATAGCTTTCTAAAGTAAGTACACTGGCCTCACTAGGTCTGTGAGTGTTAAATGCAAATTCAAATTCGACAGACCAGGTTCTCTATTTTTGATAAAGCTGCGCCTTCCCATAAAAAGTCTCTGTCTAGTATTAAACTTAGATAATTTTAACTCAGGCGCAGTTTGTCCATGTGAGTCAGCTATGCTATTTTACAGTCACAATCTTACTGATAATAAGTAATATATCCAAGCCTAAATAAGACTTTTTAACAAACAAGTTTGTTGTTAACACACAGATTTAGTTGATTTCACGTTATGTTTAATTAATGTAATATCATCATACAAACTAGAAGCATGCTTACTAACCACAATATTTAGATATGAAATGACTGACGACATTTCTAAACAAATACAAAGAAATTAACATATAACGCGTTCTCAGAAAGAGCTTTATAAACAGGTAACCATTAAAAGTATTTACAGAAACTATCCACATCTGGTTATATATATTTACAGAGATTTGAAATTACAAACAATTTTTCAAAATGATAAAAGGGCACTTTAAGATTATATGTTGCATGATATTGGGTGATGAGATTTAATAAAAAGATACAGGAAATCCATTGTAAGAAACATACAAAATTAGCCCTGTGTTTAAATAAAAAAAGAAATTAAGCAGCCAACTGAATTGTTATTAAATATAGTAATTCAGAGAACTAAAAACTAATAAACTTTGGATGATTTTCATTTTAGATGAGGCAAAATTAAATGAATAAAACATAGTTTAGAGGCTATATATTACATTTGAGTCTATTGTTCAAAAGCAAATAATTGTGTGGGACTTGAACATTGCTGCTTAGACATTGAAGGTGTGATGGTAGAATAAGCGCTTATATGTTTCCTTTTGTAGGTGAAATTGCTTCAGTACCGAGCATCTTTGGCTCATGTCCTCTGTGTTCTAACACTCATGACTTTACATTGATCCTGTGAACATCTAGAGTATGTGTGTATCACGGGGTGTGTGCATATGTGTAACATACAGTGTCTACCATGGAGTGTTTTTTCTAACATCCCGTGTGTATGTGTAACTCCGTATGTGATTGACATATACAAAATATTGGCAGCACAGACAAGATTTTGTAGTTGGTAACATGCCACTAATAACCCAACTCATTAATTGGATGATTGGTTCGGTTTTGACGGAACAGAAAATCATCCTTCTCGGCAGCACATCACCCGTAAACCAGAGGTATGCGGACAATATTATGACAATGTATGAGGACAGAGTGTGTGAAGTAGAAATTAGTCTTTCCCTATCATTCTGTGTCGGCCTCAGTAAAGAGGACAATAAACAAACGCTTTGAATATAGTCGATCTATGTCTAACATTCTGAAATCGGCCTGTGTAAATGCATCCTAAATGTTTCTACGTGACAGTAATATGTTAGCATTTGAGAGTCCACTTTTAATTTTGTTCATAGCCACATTTAGTCTAAAAATGGCCCTCAATGTTAATCATTACAAAGCACGAAATATACAAAAATTCAAAGTAAAAACGGTTTATAACAACCTACTAAAGCTAAAATTTTAGCTTATTTAACTGGCACCGGAATAATGATGCTACAATAGAAGCCTGAAAAATAAGGCTGGATTCTGACAAATATATGCACAGTGGACATTTAGCCACACAGTTTCTTGCATATTGCTCCTAACATCCAAGAGATCCTTTATCTGCCAGGCGCCAACCACTTGAGTTTTTCCCAAACTTATACACTAATCGGCGGCCATCTACACGCTCAAGAATTTCTCGCTTGTAGTAATATCTGCAAAGAGAGAAAAAGTGTAACGAGTTATTGAATAAGATATTCATCCTAAATACTTTAAATGAGAATCAGCTAAACATGAATGAAAAAGCTATCAATAAACTTATTGAAGGATGAACCACCGCACCAACCTCATAGCACGGCTAAGCTTCTCATATGTCATACTGGAATTTTTCTTTTTCTGTCCCCAAAGATGGGCTACTGCTTCGGAACGGAGAAACTTAAATACTCCTTCAGATCGGTCCTCCCACTTCAAGAGACCTTCATTTAAATCAGGTTGCAGTAAAATATCCCGAATAAACTCCCAAAGGTGTGTTCCACGTGCAGCTGAAATAGTGGGTAAATTGTAAGAATTACAAGAGTCATAATGAAAGAGGTGCATCAAATAATTTACAAAGGAAGCCAAGTTTCAAAATACTTAAAGGGAACCTGACAATCAATTCATACTGGCTGAACCTTGGGCAGCATGAATCAGACACTTGGTGTTAATTGCGATCAGTTATGTTTTACTCTGAAAGCTCCAGCACTTGAGAGAAAGCATAGTCTAAAAAGCCAGTTGGGGTCTATAAGTTAGAGACCTAAATAGTCTGAAGATGTCTCCAACCAACTTCTCCTTGCCATGTTCCAGTTAAATGACAGGTTTTTCCCTACTGTGAGAGGAGACACTTGTTAATCAACTGGAGTGGGACAGGATATAATAGGGACCACATTGGACTAGTTAAATATGTCACTTTAGACCAGTATTTCCCAAACCTCAGTCCTCACGGCCCCCCACTGGTCATGTTTTCAGGATTTCCTGGTGAGAGAATTCCTGGTGACTTGATGATTAATCCAGCACTTGTGCAATACTAAGGAAATCCTGAAAACATGAGTTGTGGGGGGCCATGAGGACTGGAGTTTGGGAAAGACTGCTTTAGACCATGGCAGGCTGTCAAATTAGGTTTTCTTTGAAACACTACAGAGGAAAACATACTTAGCTGCAATCGCATAGCCAGGCTCTGGTTTATGCTGCTCATGGTTCAGATAGCATGGATCTCATGACAGGTTCCTTTCAAAGTGTAAATGTTGTTTTAGGAAAACTTACAGTGGAATATACGTCTTCCTCTAGCTCATTCCTCCTCCTTTATACTCAACTTTATGAGTAGCAACTATCATCTCCCATCTCATTAATGTGAAAATCTGTATTCATTGAAGACCGACTTTACCCAGAGTCTGAGATTGAATGATCAGTACAGAAGGAAGTAGCTCAGATTTCTCTGATAAGATATATTACAAAACTTTCCTATTTTCTCTTGAACTGTAAAAATGTTAAATGACAGTTACACAATAAATGAAATATCAACAAAAGGCAAGAGCACACATTTACATACAGTGCTTGCTTTTCTTTGTCTCTAAGAAATCTGAGCTTTCAGCATTGATTTTTCGCGGTCTACCCCTCCTTCTCCTATTGGGAGCGCCATCACTTTTATTATAATTTGATAGGTTGTCTGAAAATAAAGAGGCAAAAACATGATTATTGCAATGTTATGTATAGTTTATATTGTACTGTATTATCATTTCAATATTTTATTAAGATCCTATTCCAATATGTAGTAGGTGTAATAAAAATAATATTAGCAAATACCTTGTGAGGCAGTGACCAGTGTTATATGCGAGGGTCGCTATGTGTCCCCCAGGAGCATAGAAGCGTATTGAGGCCGCGGGAGTGCATTGCAGTCACAGGCATAGCTGTGATTGAAATGCAAAATAAAAGTGTTGGTCTTGGGCAAGCTATTTGCCCAAGGCAGATTTAAACAAACCCGCCATGGGCTTTTATTTTTGGAGTGGACTACAGGATGGTAGTGGTGCGGTCCACTTCCTCCCGGCCAGGTCTTACAAGTGGCCTAAGGCCACAGATTTCTTGTAAAACCCTGCAGCAAAGGGATGGGTGTGTTTCAGTCTTGGTTTGCAAATAACAGAGCAGGAGGCTCTGCCAAAGCTTCAGCCTATGTGAAGCAACACAGAGCCAAGTGGAGCCAAAAGGCCTGGCACCACTCAGCGTCACATGGCGGTGCAGTCGCCCACGGTAACAGGTCTTGGTTACTGACTGCGATCCGGAGGATACCTTTGTGTTCCAGTTGTAAGTTTTTTGGACATTAAAAGACATTTGTTTTGAACATTTCTGTGGTCACTGCCTGTCTGACACACAGCACCAACCCCGCTGCACTATAACCTCCAATTAGAAATGTCTAATTTGCTATTTCTCTTTCCTCATGTGCAGGCATTGCAGGACCTTAGGTATTCATGGTTACAACCACAGATATAGTGACAGTTATCTAGCTAGTTGCTAGTGGTCATAAAAATGGATACCTAAGGTCTTGCAATGCCTGCACATGAGGAAAGAGACATAGCGAATCAGAAAAACTATACTACATTTCTAATTGGAGGTATCTGCTAATATTATTATCATTACACCTACTACATATTGGGATAGGATCTTGGTAGTAGGAATATCCCTTTAAGTATCAACTTACTTCTACCCAAAGATGTTGTTTTTATGTCCACGTCAATGTCACTCCCTGCAGAATCTCCAGCTTGAGGGCTATATGAGCCTGTTAGTAAAAAAAAAAAACAAGACAGGTGAGTAATGTGAAAAGTTTTCCAAGCTCTTTTATGCTGGCGTATATAAGATTGTCTTTATTACTTACCGGATCCACAGAACTCGGAGCTCGCCGGTGAGATTGGATCAGAGTAATAACCTGGGTCTATTGTTTTATCTCCACACAATTCAGATTCTGTAATAAAAAGCCAGTAGGATTTAACATTTTCATAAAGGATAATTTTCTCATTTACTATTGCATTGGTAACAGCACAAATATTTTTAACAATGATCAGCCACCACTAGTGATCTAAGTAACAGCATGACATAAAGCCAAAATTGCTGTAGAGAAGTTGTTGGGTTAAAATAGCAAGTCATGGCTGAATATAGCTAATTTCACTATCATGCTCCATTTAGCTTGGCAACTGATGTTGCCTTGTCAATCAGGCAATTGGCTGTAAGTAGAAATTAGTAGTCTGAAGGCCTCTATACACATTAAGGGTATGCCACACTAAACAATATCGCTAACGGGATCGCTAAAAAACGTCACTATTTAGCGATCCTGTTAGCGATGTTGTTCAGTGCGGCAGCTTCCAGCGACGAGCTTCCTGCTGTGATCTCGCTCGTCGCTGGAATCGTTCCGGACCCTATTTTCTCGTCGCGCCTCCCGCTGGGTAAGTATCTAATCGCTGTGTGGCACCTTTTCTTAGCGATTTAGCGGTACTTTTGTACCGCTAAAGTCGTTAAGAAGATCGCTAACGGCGATAGCGTCGTTAACTATATCGCTAAATGTGGCCGCATTTAGCGATATAGAAACAATCCCGCTAGCGATCGCATTAGTATGCGTCGTTATCGTGATCGCTAGCGGGATTGTTTAGTGTGGCAGTACCTTTAGACTAATGCTGCCAATATCAAGGTGTTCGGCCCACAATCTAATATGTATGAGGGCGCCTGCCAACTGATAGTCTGTGGAGAAGTCAATCAGGCATGTCTGTTATCAGACTGTCAATCACATTGTTCTCCTGTAGATAAGCTAGTGTGTAAACCAGTGGATTTCTTATGAGGAACACAGAAGCCCTTATACCGGAGAGTAGGTTAAAATGGCTGTTGGCTGAACGATCAAAACATTGTTCATCCAGTAGACATCTAATGTGTATGGCAGTTTTAAGACTGTGCCAATGCCGGTATTCAAAGTCAGCACAGTCTTAGTAAACAGAGCAAGGTGACACAACTTTTAAATAACAATGTTTATGTAGTCAAGTGGCATAAAAACCAACACACAACAGTTTCTGGGTGAGGCCAGTAGCATAGCTACCTAGATGGGGTACTTGCCATTTTTACCTGTGTTGGCGAGTACAGCATATAGTTAAACTCTATGGCAGAGCAGGGAGCCATGGTCTACTTGCCTTACTGCGCTCTGTTCTGTAGACCATAGGTTGCTTTAGGCCTGCAGCCTACAGAGTGGCACAGGAAGCAAGAGTCCCAGCAAAGATGGTACAAAGACATCAACATGTCCATCCATTTTTGCCAGGACGCTGACTATACTGGCAGACTCACCAAAAATGGGAGGTTAGTGAGTATAAATTTGAATATTTTTTTTTTCAAGAGCAATATTGGTTTATGTGGGAAGAATCAGATGACATTTTTATTGTATATGGGGGGACATTTGTTGAGGCACAAAGGCCATCAATAATTGCTAATGGGACATTAAGGTGACATTATTACTTTTTAGAGGTTTCGTAACCTATGTTTTCTATTGAATCTGTACCCCGCTTTGTATTCACGCTCATACAGGACTGCTGAGCTGCCCACTACTTGGGAGTCTATTAAACTATCAGTGGGGCATTTCAGAACTTGGACCACCACCGATCTGCAGGCATATAAAGATGGAAACACAGCGAATTTAGATGCCTGAACTGTATTAGCTGAATACCAAGGTCACAATATGTGTGTAGGAGTCACATGACCAGCGCCCATTATTAGCTGGTTTTCCGCTTTTTATAAATGGAACCTACCATTAGATTCATGCTGCCTGAAACATAGCCAGCATGAACCAGAGCCCACCTACTTGGCTGCAGCCAAGTATGTTTTACTTCTAAATACTACAAAAGTTTAGAGAAAACATACTGTTAAATTCCAGCCAGGAACTCAAAGAGACTAGTCCAATGTTGTGTGTATTTAAGGAGGAACATGGTAATCAACTGAAATGAGGCAGGAAGAAGTCAGCCAGAGGCTGCGAAGAACTTCTCATGTCTCTGTTGTTCCTTGACCAGTTTTCAAATTTATTTTCTCTTGAATGCTACAGCTCTTTAGAGTAAAACATACATAACTGCAATCGTGCAATAAAGCTCTCATTCATACTGCTCATGGGATGGGCAGCACAAATCTAGATTCAGGTTCTCTTCAAATTGATATATGGCCAGGGCCAGCATGGGCTATAAAAATATTACATAGCACATACACACGTAATCATCTCCTGCCAGTATGTTTCTTTTCCAGCATTGTCAGCATGTTACCATTATAGGTAATCAGAAGCCACCACTGCATCCAAGGTTTAACTGCTGTGGGCACAGATTGTCACACACTGACAACACTAGAAGTTGAGACTGGCAGAAAGGCTGTCCAGCATTACAGAGGAGCGGCAGGGGATCAATTGGTGAGCGTGTGACATTTATTATTTTTATAGCAAACTTAGCCCATAAATATAATACAAGCAAGGGATGGAAAACCACTATGCATTACACAGAAAAGCTATACCATGTTTTTAATTTAAGAAGTCAACAGATCAGTAAAATAAAATATAGAACAGAATTTAAAATACATGTATATTAGAAAATGTATTTCCTATTCTATAAAAATATGGAATGCCCTTTTAAATTATTTTTCTGTTCTGCTGAACTTTGCAAAGTAAGGCAAATGGATCTGACTGCAAACAAGTAATATCAACTTAGAAACAGATCTTTATCAACCTCATTGTGAAAATACATTTCATACCTATTTCATTCTTTGCTCCAAAATGAAAATTGTCCTCACATTGAATATAGTCATAGATTAGGTCCCATTCAGAAGGGCATTCTGAAATAAAATAAATAAATTAATTTAATAATAATAATAGTAATAAATGTACTTCAGACAATAAAGGTGTAAAAATTCAACAGTGGGAATTTGTTAATAAACTTACCCTCTGAAAGGTGGAACTTTAAGTCATAGTCACTAGAATCACATGAATCTGATGGTGGAGAGGTTTTCCCTGTGAAGAAACATTTTAGAGTTATGATTCGACTAAAAGCAGAATATCTCCCCTGTACAGCTTACAGCTTGGCGCTCTGGGTTATGGTTTGCCTAACATGCAAAAAGCAGGATGAAACTTATCTAGCTCAAACGACCAGCTTAATTTTTAAGCAAAGATTGTAACCTTTAGTAATGTAGATAATCTGCATCATTATGACGCACAAGTGTGTCTTATCTTGGCGTGCAAACATGGAAATCTATATACCTTTTTATTACTAAAAATGAATAATTAGGTCATAGTACTCACAGTCTCTTAGCTGGCTTAAATGGTCGTAGAGTTTATCCCCAAAACCACCGAACATTGTCCTCATATCTTCTCTGCTCAGTTGACATAGGCGTTGTCCATCCATTTCACATTGGGTTAAGTCTATAGTGCTGGCATCCCACTTGTTCCTCTCCACATTATAACTGATCCAGTCCAAAACATGTTGCTGCGTCCACGTGTGTGGCAAGTCCTGTTCCCACTCGCATACCTCGGCTGTAAAACATACAGGTTACCATTTTACCTCTGACTTTTCTTTTAAGCAAAGACTAAAGTAAAGATGTGCACTACATAGATTCTACAATACAAACTGGCTCTAAATGTTTTCTTAAGATTCATCTTTACCATTTTCTTGGTTACCTGATAGCTCGCTGGTAGTTCCAGGTATAGTAAACGTTAGTAGCTTGTTATTGTCTCCATCTGTTAATGCCTCAGTTGACACCACATGAGCTTGGACAGGTGGATAAATAGTTGAAAAATAATTGTTAAAAACGCTGCTGATCACACAGCTTCCTCCTGCCATCGTAGAGCCTAGATGAGAAAAACATGGAACAATAAGTGGTAAAACTGAGAGGTGGTCTCCACAAAAAAAATTGCTTTAGAAATCGAGTGAGAGAAGTGACTCAGCATTCTGTTCCTGTCACTTGCAATGTCTCACTGAATTAAGTATTTTTCTGAACAGTCCATGTTCCAAAAAAGTAATGAAAAGTACAAAATCTGTGCAGCTATGGTCTAAGATAAAATGAAAGCTTTCAGAGAAAACCAAGATCCCCGAGGTGTACTGTTAAGGTTGTTAACTACCTGTGCAATGTTCCAGAGACTTGAGTAATCCACCTATTCAATAGAGGTGACTATGAGAATATAACAAACCTTGTACTTATATACACCCAACCCATGTAACCTGACTCCACCTGCTCTTTATACAGATTAGACGGGATTTTCCCCAGGTGCGTGATGTGAGTTCAGAGGCCACAAGAATATTTGCATAGCAAACTGTTTCCAACCCTTTCTGGGAAAACAAGGGGACGGGTGGTTTAATCATTGCTAGAGGTAACAGATGTCTCAACACGTCAACCAGCTCACATTCAACAACTAATATTTTCATGTTTACGATCATTTATTATACTAATTAATTCAAAGCTGTTTTTATATTAGAGTTTTTTTAAAAATTCTGTATTGTATGATCTAATAAAAAACCCATGTGTAAATAAAGATCCTGTTCCAAATTATACAGCACACAATAACACGGGAAGGCCTCATACATATGACAGCATTCTTTAAGCCTATACTATAACCATAGTGTGTAATCACAAGTAGACATATACTTGAACCCACTGGTGGACACTGATAAAATAGGACATACTCGCATCAAACAGCTAAAAGTCTTGGGCATTAGTACAATGCTTGTAAAAAAGGTATAAAAAGAGACAAAACAGAGTGCCAGAACAATTATAAATTACTGTATATACTCGTGTATAAGCCGAGATTTTCAGCACCTTTTTTCGTGCTGAAAATGCCCCCTCGGCTTATACACGAGTCATAGGACAGAAACCAGCGGGGGAGGGATGCCGCGGCAGGAGCCGGTGGCTGGGACATCATACTCACCCCTCCCCGTGCCATCGCTGAACGTCCCTGCAATCCTGCGTTCTCCCCGGCTTCCTGCAGCTCTCCAGCGCTGAGCGGTGACGTAATACCCGCTCATTAAGGTCATGTATATGGACGCGACGCCACTCCCATGGGCGTGGCCTCCATATTCATGGCCTTAATGAGCGGTATTACGTCACCGCTCAGCGCTGGAGAGCTGCAGGAAGCCGGGGAGAACGCAGGATTGCCGCCGGGATGTTCAGCGATGGCACGGGGAGTGTGAGTATGATGGAGGAGAGGACAAGGAGCACGAGCAGGACGGGGGGAGAACGGTGGACGGGGAAGCATGGAGGACGGGGGCGAGAACAGAGGACGGGGAAGCATGGAGCAGGAGGGGGGGGAGAACGGTGGACGGGGAAGCATGGAGGAGGACGGGGGGAGAACGGAGGATGGGGAAGCATGGAGGAGGACGGGGGGAGAACGGAGGACGGGGGAAGCATGGAGCAGGCCGGGGGGGGAGAACGGTGGACGGGGGAAGCATGGAGGAGGACGGGGGGAGAACGGAGGATGGGGGAAGCATGGAGCAGGACGGGGGGGAGAACGGTGGACGGGGGAAGCATGGAGGAGGACGGGGGGGTAGGACGGGGGAAGCATGGAGGAGGACAATGAGCACGGAGCAGGACGGGGGAGGATGGAGGGCACAGAGGAGCACGGAGCAGGACGGGGGAGAGGATGGAGGGCACAGAGGAGCATGGAGCAGGACGGGGGGGCACAGGAGGACGGAGAAGGAATGGGGGAGCACAGCGGAGGACGGAGCAGAGGAGGGGGGAGTACAGAGGAGAATGGGGAAGCACAGAGCTGGATGGGGGAGCAAGGAGCAGGACGGGGGCAGCACAGAGCAGGAGGGCAGTTTATGCACCCGGCTTATACACGAGTCAATAAGTTTTCCCAGTTTTTTGTGGCAAAATTAGGGGGGTCGGCTTATACACGGGTCGGCTTATATACGAGTTGTAGCATTTCAGGGGGTTTAGCTCTAGGATCGCTGTCTGGGTAGACAGAATGGCATGAAAACAGTTCATTCAGACAGCAGTTCTGGTGCAAAACTGGCCGCAACCAGCTTTATTAAAGTCCACAGCAAACAGATAAAACAAAGCATAAACAGAAAACCTGGGCTTGTCTAGCCACTAATTACACTTAGATAGATGGCCCTCTCTATCCGGGACCCAGACTCTACCAGTCTGTGCCCAAAACAACACATATCACATATGTTACCAGTTTGGAGCTTCACAGATACTCCTCCTTGTGTCTGAAGGCACCTTCCATGTCCAGACTTGAGAGAGATCCACTCCTATTCAGCCGCTATTCACACGGATTCGCACTGAGACTTTCTCCTGTGTCCCGGGGGACTTCCTGCACCCCGACTAGCAGCCACACTCCTGGAAAACGCTTTTTGTGCCGGGACCCTTTCCCGTGTCCAGACTGAGGTTTCTTCCAATCCCGGAACTGCTTTTTGGGGCCGGGACACCTCCCCCTTTTCCGAATAAAGACAGCTCCCAATCCCGGAGACGTTCCTTGTCCCGGGGAAACCCCCCTTTTTGTCCAACTAAAGACACTCCCCAAACCCGGGGATGCTTTTCCCGTGCCGGGACACCTCCCTGTGTCCGGGGTAAAGACAGCTCCCAGATTGTGTTTTCAAAACCTACTTCTGGTCTCCTTTAAATTTGACCTGAGTAGTTTCAGGCCCGAGCTCCCAAAGGGGGAATGAATGCCCCAAAGGGGGAGTGAATTTCTCCACCACTTGGTTTTCAAAGCCACCCTTTCCCTTTTTACCTAGGTGAAATTTTACACCCCATTCAAAAAAAAACTTTTCCCTTTACTGTTACATATCCCCCCCCCCTTTTTCCAACCGGAGGGCTGGTCATCCCCGACCGGGGGGCTGGGCAACAAACCAACAGAGACAGTGAACTCTGGACCAGTCATGGGGGCCCCTCAAACTTATCCTCCCACGTCTTTGCCAAAAATCAGCTTTCTCTTCTCTGAAGCTTCCCCATACCCTTACCCTCCAGGCCTATAAACCCCTGCGGGGGGGGTATCCTACACGGGTTTTTTTTTGACCTTTGGGGCCGGGGTCTTTTTGATATAGTGCCCGGCCAGGAAGTACGAACCCCACACATCAGAACACTTCTGTGATCTTCTTCATAAACTACGTACCCCCTGTCCCCGGTGCAGGCCCTGTGTCCCAATATCACAGGAGGTAAAAAAGGGGGGTTTTTTTTTTTTTCTCCCGTTCCCCCCCTTCAGGTTTCTGGGAAGGGCATGCCCAGAAGCCCCAAGTCCGTCCCAAACTCTACTTTTTTCAGTTACACTGGTCACTGTCAGGCTATACCCCCTTTTTTTTTTTTCATATTTGCTTTACTTTAGGGTTAAAAATTTATTTT
>JARQOD010000002.1:441850753-441919328 GCA_033576555.1 Oophaga sylvatica | reverse complement strand
GGTCTTTGTCAGCTCACGTGTCCTTCTCATGGGGGTCCAAGTTGTATTATGACCAATGAATGCTATGCCCTTTTCATCTGCAGGAGCTGCTGATGTGTCCCTTGTTCTACAACTTTTCTGTTCTGGATCACGGCGATTTTATCTGTGTTCTGAATGGTGGACAGAAGGACAGCGATGACGATATCTGTGCGACCTTCCCCTGCTTTGTCCAGAGCTTCATTTACAACCTGAGGGGGCGAGAAACATTACATTGTTACATATACATTGAATATAACAAAGAGATCAAAATGTAAATGCATAAAAACAACACGAACATCACAATTTCAACTATTGACCCAATTTTGATGCTTTTCCATCTTTAATAACTCTGGGCTGCACTCTGGTTTGGCTGACAGCTATTATTCCTGCTCCTGGTCCTCTGATTGACAAGTATCCAAAGAGTTTGGTCTTATGTGGGAAAAGTAACAAATATTGGTGTGCAATCTGGAAATGCCAAGATCTCTTCCAGGACATTGGGACCGATGCATGCTCTGACCAAAATTGATCACTCTGCCCAAATAACTGCATGTAATTTGTGAGCACCAAACTTTGTGTCGATAATTACTGAAAGCAGATCTGCCATCAGATTTCAGAATAAAAACTCTTTACGTTACAAAAAATATATATATGACCTGAGGAGGCTAGTATATTTGCTCTGAAAATCCATGTAAAAATGGCTGTATTATCTATCAATTAAAATGAACATTTGATGAGTCCAGCTAGAGTTGGAAAAGTTGGAAAAATACTAATTGTAATATTAGGCAAGAAAACATTCACAAAGAATTATACAGGCATTCTGCCATGGATTTTTAAAACAAGCACAACTGCCTCATGTGTAAGAATTCTATTTAATAGATTCTGTGTCTAACTTTGAAATTGCACTCCCTGTTAAGTCACATCCCTAAAGAACACCTCTTTTTTTTTACTTTTGATAACATTTTTTGTGAAAAATTCTAACAATTCTAGTAGAAGTATTCAGCAGAATTTGCTACCTAAACCATTGGAGGGGAAGGGGGATGGGCATTAGGGGTCCTGTTACTTTAGTCTCTGAGCCATTCATTTCCTATGGGGTAGGTGACGCCTAGGACACCAAAATACTTTGTCCCGGCTCTTATACACAACACAGACAAAAGGGATTGCTCAATTGATTCCACCTTTCCTGTCTCTGTGTAGCAAGTGTCCAGAAGCAGCATTAGCATGGAGGACATTATATAGTAGCAGTGAGCAGTGTAGATGTAAATCCGGCACAGTCTTTTCGCTCCTCTCCCTTATTTTTCTCTCCCATTCTATAGCTGTAAATTGATTCCTCATTGACAGTCTATCTTGTATTGAGCAATACAGATTTTATCAGTTTTTAGAATAAATGGAGAATTTAAGAGGTGTGAAGAGGAGAAGAAGTTAAAAAATCAGCATATTTCTGTGCTAAGATAAATTGCAAAGTTTCTTGTATTAGCTCATACTACTGATTTCTGTTTATGACATTACAGGGATAAATAAAAATAATGCAGAAAACTTTAAAATAAAAGAGCCATTAAATGTTTGTTTGTGTTGATACAACTTTTTAGGTACAAATGGCGTAAAAAAGACAGCATTTCTTTGTTATAGTATACACACAATGTGTTCACTAGTTTGGATCTTTATTATTGGCAACATGCCGCATGGCATCGGGAGGTAGGTATATACCTGTTTATACAGTACAAGTGTAAAGCATATAAGCAATACATGCTATACCTACATGTAGATGCCTTCTTTAGTAGAACAACTCCTGTTGTATAAACGGCTTGGAAAATCCCATCCAGGTTTACTCTCGGGTTATTTCTCGGGTGAAGAGGGGAGTCATGCCCTTTGATCACCGCTTTTTATGGACACAAAGGAAATTGATTTCTACCATCTTCTTTACACTGCAAGAAACGGGCAGAAAGATCGTCTACATCATCTGCTGAAGCATTTCTCAGTGTCCCCCCACAACACCTAAAGGATCTGATAGTACATTGTGCTGCCTTGGACACGTCCTCGATGTGATACACATGCAATAGTAACATTTCAGTTTATAAGCAAGAAGGTCAAAAAGTCATGGTCTCTAGGAGGACTGTCAGCACATCTGCACTGTGGATCTATGCAAGACATATTATATCAAGCATTACAGATGAGCAGATGAATAATAACTAATACTTACTTGTGATAAATACGGATAGTTGCTGGAGCTGCACGTATAAATCTGACTAATTTCCTATTGGAAGACGCTCTTACACCACAATGCCACTGGGACTATCAGCCTGGAGGACGCAGCGCCATATAATAGATACAAAGGTATTACCATCGGATTCTGCACCTGAACACTGAACCTGACTGAGATAAGGAGAGGATAGGCTACCATCAGAGGCGCTCAGTAGTGCGACCTCACGCTTTAGGCCTGCAACTTCTAGCTATCATTTTAGCATAAAAAAGATGTCAATTACTCTGATTAAAAAAAGTATTTATACCAGAAATCTGGAGTAAACACTTTGAAACGTTGCTCATTTTTTGTGCTTCTGTGCTTTTGTGTAGTCACAGGAACATTAAGCTGCTTGGAGATGGTCTTATAACTTTTACCTTTAACATGTTTGTCTATAATTTTCTTTCTAATCTCCTGAGACAACTCTTTCCTTCGCTTCCTCTGGTCCATGTTGAGTGTGATACACACCATGTCACCAAACAGCACAATGAGTATCTGTAGCCCTCTATACAGGCCCACTCACTGATTCCAAGACTGTAGTCACCTGTGATGCTAATTAGTGGACACACCTTGATTTAACATGTCCCTTTTGTCACATTATTTTCAGGGGTACCATCATTTCTGTCCAGGCCTATTTCATGAGTTTTATTTTTTTTTAAATTCTGTGGAAGCATGGTGGAAAAGCAATGTCTGACTTTCATTTGTTAATTTTCATAGATTTTTAATTTATTGTTACTTTTGTCAGATTCAAGTTATTTCTGTCACTATTGTGGGTTTTTCTGTCATTAAACGAGGGGTAACAACAATTTTGACCACTTGTGTAGTACTGTACTCTATTATAAAACTACTGATCTCCTATGAATGCTTCAAATCTGCACCAAATACGCATCAAATAAGGGGGAAAATGCATTAAAAAAACTTCAATAAAATGCAATAATTAGAGCAGATTGTTATTGTGTATTATGCAGAAAACATGCTGGAAAAAATCAGTCGAAAAAATGCAGTTTAGATTGCAGTTTAGAATGCAAATTAAAAATGCAATTTATATTAGGTATGAATATGGATTTAGAGATTGTCTAACTTTTCACTATATGGCCGGCGTCACACTCACCGTAGAAAACACGGACCGTATTGCACGAGCGTAATAATCCTTATTTCATCCGTTTTCAGGGTGCGGCTGCGTATTTTGCGCATGTAAGCTTCCGTATGCAATCCATATGGCATCCGTATAGCGTATTTTTCTCGCAGCCTTGCAAAATGGACATTTAATGGTTTTTAGGCCTGAAACTCATTCAAACCATCATCAGCAAGCCTATTTATTGGCTCTGCATCAGGTGGCAGCCCCAATCTTGCCATTTTGGTGGTGTGCTTGTGTTGGAGTACTGCTGCTTGGTTGCCAACATGTCTGACACTCTTCAGTTCACCCCAACTGATCGAGTCTTGTACAACTGGGTTTTGTCCCTCCGCTTTGGGCTGCCATACCCAGTGATCGTTGATCAGCGGAGGAGGAGGCGAATGTGGGTGCATCCGCCTCACTAAAGGCCATTTTCACCGCCTTTATGCATCCTCACCCTCATCCACAGCTGCCCTTGAAAGGTAATTGAGTACCCCAGTGTCCACATGCCTACATGTGTCTGACCCTGTTATGTCTCGCCATCTTCTCCCACGGCGGATATTGCAGCAGCCTGGGGGGAGCCCCCAAAGGTACAGTCAGGCTGCTGCTATTTGCTGCATTCTCAACACTGGGGCCTGCTGGTGCAGCTGGTGGGTCAAGTACAGGTTGCGGTGCAGATGCTTGGTCAGGTCCTGGTGCTTGTGAAGCTTGGGGATGCAGCAGGGAGAGTCAGACGATGGTCCAGCCACCTCTTCACCTCCCCCAACCGGGTCAATTATGGCCTCTGAGTCGGAGCCTGTCTCCCTCTCAGTGAAGTTGGACTGAGTTCTGTTTGGAAATGAAATGGTATTAGCAAATGTTGTAGATGTGAGCCTAAACTACATAGGTGTTATGTGGTGTGATGTAGGTACTTACGGTCTCAGATCCAGAATAGGAGCAAGAAAACCAAGGCGGTCGAAATACACATACTTCCTCTTGGTGGGTGCTGCTGACCCGCTCCTTGACCGCTGCTGCCTTTCCCGGCGGTATTGATTGCGGATGCTTCGCCATCTCCTCATGACATCATCCACTGCAATGTGACATATCAAGTAATAATTTAGGTAGCTGCACAATGCCAAATTCTTCTACATACAATTCACATAGTCATGGGAGCCTAGTCGGATGTGTTGAACATAACTGTTGTGAAAGTTTTGGAGACGACTTCGGAGCTGAGGCTCCCTCCGGTGGTTGCTGAGGATATTGAACCAATTAAGGAATGGGTCTCAGGTGGGGCTGACTGGCCTGATATAAGTGAGCTGAACTCCCATGATCCTCGCTGGTAACAAATTGTTGCTTCCAGGTCTTTGTTGGAATTTCAGCTTGCTTTCCTGCTATCATTCAGATAAGTGACTTTCTGGCTTTTTTTCTGTGGTTTGATTTTCCTTGCTTTTTGCAGTCTTGCCGTGGACTTCAGCCCGGTCCCCTTTGGGGGCTTGCGCTGCCTCCTGTTTTCATTTTGTATTTGCCCTTGTTCTCTGTTCCTGTGATATTTTTTACTGCTGGTGTGTCACACCAGAGATCTGAAATAGGTGGTCGAGATCGTGTGGTCTCAGGTTTTTTGTAATCAGAAGTGCTGGTATTTTTGTTAGGGTTTTTCTGGGTTGCAGACAGAATTTCTCTCCTGTACTTTGCTTTCTAGACAGATTTGGTCCCCAACATTTGCTCATTCTATTTTCTGTCTGTGTTCGCGTTTCCTCTTGTCTAACCGCCATTATATGTTTGGGGGCTTCCTATTTCTTTGGGGTCTCTACTCCGGGGCAGTTAGCTTTCCTCTATCTATCTTCAGGTGTAGCTAACTCTCCGGCTGTGCCGAGGCATCTAGGATCACCGTAGGTACGCTCCACGGCTTCTTCTAGTTATGCGGTTAGTTTAGAGAATCTTTCACCCATTAGGTCCCAGCCTCTCTCTAATGTCTTGCTGCTTTGGCGGTTTTTTGCTCCTGTCCTCCTCAGCTACCGAAACATAACACATAACATTTTGGCGCCAAAAAAAAAACATTTTTTTGGGAAAATCATCACTATTAATACATTCTGACCATTAAGAAGTTTGAAAAATAATCAGGATACTTATTCATTCGCTGCTGCTCCTCGAGTGGGTTGTCCCCAAAGTGAGGAAACATCTGCCCACAGATGCGCCTCCATGCCGCCTCTTTCCTTGCGTGGTCTGCATAATGTGCATCTCGTTGGTCCCAAATTTCGGGCCTCTCCTGCACCAACACAATCAGCATCTCGACATTGATGAGGGTTGACATCATGGCCGACTCCGTGGAGGCGTTCTTCCGGGATGTCTGGAGCTCTTTTTGAGCTAATTTGCATGTGTCAGCTTCCTGATGCATGTGTTGCACCATTTCCTGTAAGCTACAGAAGTCTTGCATATTTCTCGCAAGTCACACATCTGGTCCGTGTGTAATCCATATTTTTCTCACCCCCATAGACTTGCATTGACGTATAACGGGCGTAATACGCTGACAATCGCAGCATGCTGCGATTGTCTCGGCCCGTAAAATACAGGCGAGAAATATACGGATGATGGGAGCTGCCCCATAGAGAAACATTGGTCCTAGTGTAATGCGTTGTTTTTACGTCTCTCACTCGTCCGTATTCCTATCTAGTGTGACGCCAGCCTTAGGCCGGCGTCAGACTCATCGTACAAAAATACGGAGCGTATTGTATGGGCGTATTACGCCAAAATGTTGCTGGCACAACAATCCATATTTCAGGGTGCAGCTGCGTATTTTGCTCATGTAAGCATCCATATGCAATCCGTATGCATCCGTATAGCGTTTTTTTCTCTTAGCCTTGCAAAATGGACATTTAAACGGTTTTTAGAACTGAAACTCATTCAAATCATCATCAGCAAGGCTATTTATTGGGTCTGCATCCGGTTGCAACCCCCAATCGTGCCATTTTTGTGGTCTGCTTGTTTTGGAGGGCTGCAGATTGGTTGGCAACATGTCTGAGAGTCTGCAGTTTACCCCAAATGTGAAAGTGTTGTACAACTGGGTTTTGTCCTGCCACTTTGGCCAGCCGTACCCAGTGATCGTTGATCCACGCAGGAGGAGGCGAATGTGGGTGCATCCGCATTTGATGCAACGCCTTACTAAAGGCCATTTTCACCACCTGTATGCATCTCTGCGGACTCATCCAGACAAGTTTTTTTCTTTTTTGTCGGATGACCATTCCCACCTTTGATGTTTTGTTGGAGATTGTGCGCCCTGGGATCACCTACCAGGATACCCGGATGCGCAAAGTTATCTCTGCAGAGGAGCGACTTCTCCTTACGCTACGGTATGTATTCCTCACGATGTGTTTTTTCCACAACTGCCCCTTTAGTCTTCTGTGTGTAGCTGAAATATCCTCAGAATATATCCCATATATCAGCTACAACTACCAGAACTATTGTATCTATGTAAAAATATCAGAATCCTTTAACTTGTGGTAAATGTAAGTAAGTATTGTTTGTAACTGACATCATGTAACAGTTATGTATAGTGCGTTTGTTCTACCTTTGTGCATGTATAATGATTGGTCTCTCTCTATTTGGTTACTTGTAGGTTCCTAACTACTGGCATATCTTATGCGGCACTCCATCTGGAGTTCTTGATTGGGAGGTCCACCATCTCTGTCATTGTGCGTGATACCTGCTCTCAACTCTGGGACAGACTTCATTAACAGGTGATGCCTGAGCCAAAGATGGAAGACTGGAAGAGGATTGCCAGGGGATTTGAGGAGCTATGCCAGTTCCCAAATTGCATAGGAGCCCTTGATGGGAAGCATATCCGTGTGCGTAAGCCGCCGAACTCAGAGTCCCAATTCTATAATTATAAACAATATTTTTCTGTTGTGCTGTTGGCTCTGGTTTACAGTGACTACAGGTTTATAATTGTAGACATTGGGGCCTATGGAAGAACTGGAGAATCTAGAGTCTTCAATTCTTCCATTATGGGTCGGCGGCTTCGCAATAACGAGTTGCACCTACCACCAAAACGCCAACTTCCTGGCTCCAACCTCGAACCGGTCCCATATGTTGTAGTTGGGGATGAGGCCTTCCAGCTATCAAGGAATGTGGGTGTTTTCTCGCACCCATAGACTTTCATTGGCGTACAGCGGGCGTAATACGCTGACAATCGCAGCATGCTGCGGGTGTCTCGCACCGTAACATACGACCGAGAAAAATACGCATGATCAGAGCTGCCCTGTTGTGAATGTGTTTGAGATGAGTTCTGAGCAGAGGCTCCCTCTGGTGGTTACAAGCGGTACTAGTGAGGATTGTGAGGACTGGGAATCAGGTGTTACTGATTGGTCTTGTATAAGGGAGTCATTTTCCCATCAGGGTTGCCGGTGATCAATTGTTCTGGTCTGAATCCTTCTTTCCAGTTTCCCTTGTAGCCTGCTGTGTCGTGTCTGCATCTCCTGCTATCAGATAAGACAATTTCTTATTTTGTGTTTTTGCTATATTTTTGCATTTGGTCCTGCACTTCTGTGGGGCCTTCTGGTCCCCTCCGGGGGCTTTTGCCCTCTCAGTTTTAGTCCAGCCACTGTGTTTTGTACTTTTGCTTTTTCCAGTTTTTTCAGTGGCTGCTGTTTTTGTTACACCAGAGAACTAATTTAGGTGGTAGAGGTCGTGTGATCTCAGGTGATTTTGAAATTAGTAGAGTTGGTGTTTTTCAGGGTTTTCTGAGATTGCAGTAAGTACCCTTCCTGTCCTTTTCTATTTAGATAGTTTGGGCCCCAGCGTTTGCTCATACTATTTTCTTTCTGTGTCAGTATTTCCTCTTGTCTAACCGCCATTACATGTTTGGGGGCTTTCTATTATCTTTGGGGTTCTGCTACGGGGCAGATAGCTTTCCTATTTCTATCTTTAGGTGTAGTTAGTTTCTCAGGCTGCGACGAGGCGTCTAGGACCAACGTAGGAACGCTCCACGGCTGCCTCTAGTTGCGGTGGTTAGTCAGGGTACTGCAGTCTCAGATTCCAACTGCTCTGATGTATTTCCTTTTTTGCCTGCACTCCTCAGCTACCGTAACATAACAGTATCACCGGCCATAAAAATTGTATGGTACTCACAGAAGGGAAAAAATATTTTGAAGGAAGAAAAGTTGTCAGAGATATTTTTCTGTTTGTTGCATTTTTTTTTTTTTCCCTCTGTATCTCTGGGTGCTGGGGAGGATCTTTTCTCCCAATGGAGTTTGCACAGTTGTCTGGCCGTGTGGATCAGCTTGCCACTGAGGTTCAGAGTATTGCTGCATATCTTGCTAGGTTGCCTGTTGTGGAACCTAGGATCCCCATGCCAGATTTGTTTTTAGGGGATCGAGCTAAGTTTCAGAATTTCAAAAATAATTGTAAATTGTTTCTTGCCTTAAAATCTAAGTCCTCAGGAAACGCAGCGCAGCAGGTTCAAATTATCATCTCTCTCCTGTGCGGCGATCCTCAGGATTGGGCTTTTTCCCTGACACCTGGGGATCCTGTTTTGAGTGATGTTGATGCGTTTTTTCAGGCTTTGGGGTTATTGTACGATGAGCCTAATGTCACTGATCAAGCTGAAAAAGCCTTGTTGGCATTAAATCAGGGGCTTGATGACGCTGAGTTATACTGTCAGAGATTCCGTAGGTGGGCAGTCCTGACCAAATGGAATGACGACGCTTTGGCGGCCCTTTTCCGGAAGGGTCTGTCGGATAATGTAAAGGATGTTATGGTGAGATTCCCTGTCCCCTCTGGTCTCAATGATTCTATGTCATTAGCGATTCAAATTGACAGACGTTTGCGTGAGCGGAGAAGTATGCGTGGAGTGGTGTTGCCTTGTGAGCCAGCTGCTGAGCCCATGCAGTGTGATGGAGTGGTGTCTGGGGCACAGCGTCATGAGTTTCGAAAGCGCAATGGGTTATGTTTCTACTGTGGTGATGCCTCTCATGCTATTTCAGTCTGCCCTAAGCGGGGAAGACGTTTTGCACGCTCAGTTGTCTTGGGTAGTGTTCAGACTAAGTTTTTATTAACTGTCACTCTGATATGCTCTCTGTCCTCATTTTCTGCTCAGGCTTTCGTTGATTCTGGAGCAGCTATTAACCTGATGGATTATGATTTTGCTAAATGTTGTGGGTTTCCCTTGATACCCCTACAGAAGTCTATTCCTTTACTGGGGATCGATTCTACCCCTTTGGCTGAGAATAAACCCCAGTTTTCTACTCAGGTGATAATGAGGGTTGAACCTGATCACCAGGAGTGCTGCAAATTTTTGGTTCTATATAATCTGCATGACATTATCGTGCTGGGTTTCCCTTGGTTACAGTCTCATAATCCTGTTTTGGATTGGAAATCTGTGTCTGTAACCAGTTGGGGCTGCCAATGTGTTAGTGCCAACACTCCTGTTTTTTCTGCCTCCCCCCAGGCTGAGGATGTTCCTGACTTTTTGTTTGATTTTTCTGATGTGTTTAGCGAAAGTAAATCTGCATCCTTGCCTCCCCATAGGAGCTATGACTGCGCTATTGAATTAGTGCCGGGTAGTAAATTCCCTAAAGGTCGCCTTTTTAACTTGTCTGTACCTGAACATGACGCTATGCGGTCTTATATCAAGAAATCATTGGAGAAGGGTCATATCAGACCATCCTCTTCACCCTTAGGTGCCGGTTTTTTCTTTGTGGCCAAAAAAGATGGTTCATTAAGGCCGTGTATTGATTATCGTCTCTTGAACAATATTACTGTGAAATATCAATACCCGTTACCCTTGATTTCTGACCTGTTTTCCAGGGTGAAAAACGCTACTTGGTTTACCAAGCTTGACCTCAGGGGGGCGTATAACCTTATTCGCATTAAGCACGGGGATGAATGGAAGACGGCATTTAACACCCCTGAAGGGCATTTTGAGTACCTTGTGATGCCCTTTGGGCTCACTAATGCTCCTTCCGTCTTCCAGTCCTTCATGAATGACATTTTCAGGGATTTTGTGGACAAGTTTCTGATTGTTTATTTGGATGATATCTTGATTTTTTCTAATGACTGGGACTCTCATGTGAAACATGTTCGAACTGTATTCCAGATTTTGAGAGAGAATGCTCTGTATGTGAAGGGATCAAAGTGTCTTTTTGGCGTACAGAAGATCTCATTTCTGGGATTCATTTTGTCCCCATCTGTTATTGAAATGGACCCGGTCAAGGTTCAGGCCATCTGTGATTGGGTCCAACCTACTTCATTAAAGGCTCTTCAGAGATTTTTGGGTTTTGCCAATTTTTATCGTAAATGTATTGGTAATTTCTCTGTTATTGTTAAACCATTAACTGATTTGACCAGAAAGGGTTCTGATGTGGTGAATTGGCCTCCTGAGGCAGTCCCTGCGTTTCAGGAACTTAAGCAGAGATTCACTTCTGCTCCTGTTCTACGGCAGCCTGATGTTTCTCTGCCATTTCAGGTGGAGGTTGATGCCTCTGAAATTGGGGCAGGTGCCGTTTTGTCCCAAAAAGATCCAGAGACCTCTAAAAGTAACCCTTGTGCCTTTTTCTCTCGAAAATTTTCTCCTACTGAACGTAATTATGACGTGGGTAATCGGGAGTTATTGGCCATGAAGTGGGCTTTTGAAGAGTGGAGACATTGGCTGGAGGGAGCCAAACATCAGGTGGTGGTCCTTACGGACCATAAGAATCTGGTCTATCTGGAATCTGCCAAGCGACTCAATCCTAGACAGGCCAGGTGGGCCTTGTTTTTCACACGTTTTAATTTTGTGGTTTCCTTTCTTCCTGGCACTAAGAATGTTAAGGCGGATGCCCTCTCGAGGAGTTTCCTTGCGGACTCTCCTGAGCTATCTGATCCCTCTGTTATTTTGAAGGAGGGTGTAGTTCTTTCCGCCATCTCGCCCAATTTGAGACTTGCTCTGGAGGGTGTCAGGAGGATAGGCCCGAGCGCTGCCCTGTTGGAAAATTGTTTGTCCCGGACCAATGGAAAAAGAGTGTGATGTCTGAGATTCATTGTTCCGCATTGGCTGGGCATCCCGGAATTTTTGGTACCAGAGACTTGGTTAGTCTGTCCTTTTGGTGGCCTACCTTGTCTCGCGATGTCAGGGAATTTGTGCAGTCCTGCGGGACTTGCTCTCGCTCCAAGCCTTGCTCTCGCTCTAGTGGTTTGTTGATGCCATTGCCTGTGCCCAAGAGACCATGGACCCATATCTCTATGGATTTCATTTCCGATCTTCCTGTTTCTCAGAGAATGACCACCTTCTGGTAATTTGTGATAGGTTTTCCAAAATGATACATCTTGTGCCATTACCGAAGTTGCCTTCCTCCTCTGAATTGGTGCCATTGTTCCTTCAGCACGTGGTTCGTTTACACGGCATTCCTGAGAACATTGTGTCTGACAGAGGAGTCCAGTTTGTTTCCAGATTTTGGAGGACTTTTTGTTCTAAACTGGGTGTTCAATTGTCTTTCTCCTCGGCATTTCATCCTCAGACCAATGGTCAAACTGAGAGAACAAACCAGACATTGGAGACTTATCTAAGATGCTTTGTGTCTGCTGATCAGGATGACTGGGTCTCTTTTTTGCCTTTGGCTGAGTTTGCTCTTAATAATAGGGCTAGCTCTGCCACTTTGATGTCTCCGTTTTTCTGTAATTCTGGGTTTCACCCTCGATTTTCTTCAGGACAGACGGAGGCTTCTGTCTGTCCAGGTGTTGACTCTGTTGTTGAGCGTATGCAGCAGATTTGGGACCAGGTAGTGGAGAGGTTGTCCCTCTCTCAGGAGAAGGCCCAGCGGTTTGCTAACCGGCATAGGACTGATGGTCCTCGGTTTAAAGTGGGGGACTTGGTCTGGTTGTCCTCAAAGAATATTCCTATGAGAGTAGCATCTCCTAAATTTAAGCCTAGGTTCATTGGACCTTATAAGATCATGGAGATTATTAATCCTGTTTCTTTTCGTTTGCTTCTTCCAGGGACATTTAAGATCCATAACGTGTTCCACAAGTCCTTGTTGAAGAGGTTTGTTGAGCCAGTGGTTCCTGCTGCTGTGCCTCCTGACCCTGTTTTGGTTGAGGGCAATCTGGAGTATGTGGTTGAGAAAATATTGGATTCTCGTTTTTCTAGACGAAGACTCCAGTATTTGGTTAAATGGAGAGGTTATGGTCAGGAAGACCATTCTTGGGTGTTTGCTTCGGACATCCATGCTAGGAGACTTATCCGTGCATATCATGGAACTCATCCTGGCCGACCTGGTTGCTCAAATGAGGGTTCGGTGACCCCTCCTCAAGGGGGGGTACTGTTGTGAATGGGTTTGAGATGAGTTCTGAGCAGAGGCTCCCTCTGGTGGTTACAAGCGGTACTAGTGAGGATTGTGAGGACTGGGAATCAGGTGTTACTGATTGGTCTTGTATAAGGGAGTCATTTTCCCATCAGGGTTGCCGGTGATCAATTGTTCTGGTCTGAATCCTTCTTTCCAGTTTCCCTTGTAGCCTGCTGTGTCGTGTCTGCATCTCCTGCTATCAGATAAGACAATTTCTTATTTTGTGTTTTTGCTATATTTTTGCATTTGGTCCTGCACTTCTGTGGGGCCTTCTGGGTCCCCTCCGGGGGCTTTTGCCCTCTCAGTTTTAGTCCAGCCACTGTGTTTTGTACTTTTGCTTTTTCCAGTTTTTTCAGTGGCTGCTGTTTTTGTTACACCAGAGAACTAATTTAGGTGGTAGAGGTCGTGTGATCTCAGGTGATTTTGAAATTAGTAGAGTTGGTGTTTTTCAGGGTTTTCTGAGATTGCAGTAAGTACCCTTCCTGTCCTTTTCTATTTAGATAGTTTGGGCCCCAGCGTTTGCTCATACTATTTTCTTTCTGTGTCAGTATTTCCTCTTGTCTAACCGCCATTACATGTTTGGGGGCTTTCTATTATCTTTGGGGTTCTGCTACGGGGCAGATAGCTTTCCTATTTCTATCTTTAGGTGTAGTTAGTTTCTCAGGCTGCGACGAGGCGTCTAGGACCAACGTAGGAACGCTCCACGGCTGCCTCTAGTTGCGGTGGTTAGTCAGGGTACTGCAGTCTCATAGATTCCAACTGCTCTGATGTATTTCCTTTTTTGCCTGCACTCCTCAGCTACCGTAACATAACACTGCCCCATAGAGAAATATTGGTCCGTGTGTAATGCGTGGTTTTCACGCCTCTCACTCGTCTGTATTCCTCCTTAGTGTGACGCCGGCCTATAGCACATTTCTGGAGCCAGATCCAAGCATGTGGTCCTCACATCCGTATTCATGTATGATGGATGTCATCAAGGGATTAATATCCTTTAATATCCTTTGATTTACATTTAAAGGGTCATTACTCACTTTCTTCTTGTTCTGTCTCCTTTAATTTTGGAAATAGAGGGACATTGGATAGGCATTGCTTTCCAATGCTAAAGAGGTATGACAGATATGTCCCATAAGGAATTTTGGTCCACTTCTCTTTGCAGATCATCTCTAAATCATTAAGATTTTGAGGCTGCTGCTTGGCAACTCGGAGCTTCAACTCCCTCCATAAGTTTTCTATGGATTAACGTCTGGAGACTGGCTAGGCCTCTCCATGACCTTAATATTCTTCTTTTTGAGCCACTCCTTTGTTGCCTTGTCAGTATGTTTTGGGTCACTGTCTTGCTGTAAGTCTACGACCCATTTTTAATGTCCTGGAGGAGGGAACGAGGTTGTCTCTCAGGTTTTTACGGTACATGGCTCCATCCATTCTCCCATTGATAAGGCGAAGTAGTCCTGTGCCCTTAGCAGAGAAACATCCCTAAAACATAATGATTACACATCCATGCTTGACATTGGGGACGGTGTTCTTTGGGTCATAGTTAATGCTAAAGACCTCAATTTTTGTCTCATCTGACCACAGCACCTTCTCCCAATCACGAACAAAATCACCCAGGTTTTCATTGGCAAGCTTCAGACCAGCCTGCACATGTGCCTTCTTGAGCAGGGGGACCTTGTGGACACTGCAGGATTTTAAACCTTTACGTCGTAATGTGTTACCAATGGTTTTCTTGGAGACTGCCTTGAGTTCATTAACAAGTTCCCCACGTGTAGTTTTAGGCTGATCGCTCACCTTGCTCATGATCAAGGATACGTACACCACGAAGTGAGATTTTGCATGGTGCCCCAGATCGATGTCAATTGACAGTCATCTTGAATTTCTTCCATTTTCTTACTATTGCACCAACAGTTGTCTCCTTCTCATCCAGCATCTTAGCTTTGTGCAGGTATATGATCTTGTCCCTATCATCCTTAGAATGCTCTTTGGTCAATGGGAATGGGAAACCATTTGTAGAGGTTAGAGTCTGACTGATTAACTGAGACAGGAGTCTTTTATAAAGGTGACTATGTAAGACAGCTGTCTTTAATGCAGGTAATGAGTTGATTAGGAGTGTCTAACTGGTCTGAAGGAGCCAGAACTCTGATTAGTTGGTAGAGGATTAAATACTTATTTCTTACTGCAAAATGCAAATAAATTTATATAATTTATACAATGTGATTTTCTTTTTGATATTCTATCTCTCAATGTTAAAATTAACCTACCCTTAAAATTATAGACTGTTCATGTATTTGTCAATGGGCAAACTTACAAAATCAGCATGGGATCAAATACTTATTTCCCCCACTGTATACCCATGGACTATCCTACCCCTAATGTGACGCAAACCCTGGCGCTTGTTTCGACACAAAGACTTCATCTGGGGGATCAGTGCCGGATTAAGGTAATGGAGGCCCCTAGGCCGGTAAAATTTTGGGGGCCCCCCTCTCATCCATGCGCCACAGTCCCGCCCACTACACCTCAGCCCCACCCACAATGTGTCAGGACCCCACCCACTAAGCACCATAGCCCCACCCACAGTAAGACCAACTGCTGTTTGTCAACAGTGCCTGAGAATCTTAGTTGTTACTTGCGCATTTAGCACCTGAATGAGACAATGAGGCCTTAACAATACTGTAATAAAGTATTCTTAATAAAATAAAAAGCATAGCACTGGTATGTGCATCACAAGTCACAACACATCTGTATAACAGGGCACAGCATCAGACAGGCAGCAGATTTATCATTCGGGTAATCGGCCATGCTTTCAACGGTGCAATTTTTCGTGGAAAATGCCCTTAACCCAGGAACAGCAGTGAGCAGGCGAAGCATCTGTCTAACTGGGCACAGATGTTTCACCATAATCCAATATCGTTTTGATATTCTGGTCCCAGAATATTTCTGTTTTGGCAAAGTAATCTGGACATCTGGCTCAGTTTCAGCTGCACTTAATTCAACCATAACCTCATCTTCATCAATCTGTGGAAGGGGGAGTTCTGTTGCTATCACTTCGCAAACAGATGTACTTGAAGAGGCTTCAAGTTGATCCGCTGCTGATTTAACAGTAAAGCCTAGATCAAAAAGACTGTGTGTCGTTTTTATTTGTTCAGCAAGATTCTTTGCTCTCTTTTGCTGATTTTTACGTTTTTCTGCACCACTGTGGTACTTCTTTCCAGATGCTGACGGTTTGGGTCTAGAAAAAGGGTAACAGCAAACGCTTTGTTGCGCTGGGGTTTCTGGTGGTTTATCACTAATTTCAGTAGTTTAAATGGGTAGTCCCAGACTCCCAGCATATGAAACTCTGTTTACATGTTGGGCAACCACTGGGTACGAAACTTTGTTATGCTAATGCCTTACAAATTTCTTACCCTGCACTATAGTGCCATCCCAGGATAGGTCCCACAGAAGTTCTTGGAGGCCAGTTGATCATGCGCACATCAACCAGCTCTCTAGAGCCTGCCATCCCAGCATGCTACTGACGAGTCAAAATCAGAGGAAGCCACAAAGGTGAAAAGCGTAATTTTGTACTGGTGGACCCACCACTCCACCTGCTCTTTTAAGCATCTTTTTAATATTATTCGTTAATAAAGTACAAGTTTTAGCATCCAAGTGCTGCGGATCTACCTTCTCTTTCTTCACTCTTAAAGTGTATGGGACATTTTTTTTTAAACTGCCCATACCCTCCTCCGCTGCCAAACTCACCCCCCTGCATCGAGTACGGCTGATCTCCGCTGCAGAGATACAGCCGCCCGTGGTCCCGGCCGTGACTTCCTTGTCACGTGTGCCGCAGCGCTAGCGGCTCCATTGAAATCAATGGGGCACGCTCCCGGCACGTTAGAAAATTTGACCATTTAATGGTCCAATTTTCTAGCGTGGCCGTGCAGAGCGAGAGCGTGCCCCATTGATTTCAATGGAGCCGCTAGCGCTGCGGCACACATGACCAGAAAGTCACGGCCGGGACCACGGGCGGGTGCATCTCTGTACCGGAGCAGCAGAGATCAGCCGGACCCGATGCAGGGGGGTGAGTGTGGCAGCGGAGGAGGGTATGGGCAGTTTAAAAAAAAAATGTCCCATACACTTTAAGCAAGCAACGCTGCATGGATCAGCGTGGATCCCGCCTGCACTGGGCTCCAGAGACACATTTTCTGGATCGGCATTGGTGAGCTGTATACCCCCTTTTGTTATATGCTCAGTGATAGCCCTTGTGCTGACGAGCGCAAGGATTTTCAGTACACATGAATGTTGATGTCAAATTACATCAGCAGCATGCACAGGGGGATGGCAGGCTCTAGAGAGCTGGTCAATCTGCACATGAAGGTTGCAATGACAGCTGGAACTTTAGTTCCACAGCAGCCATGCCAGGGGCAGAGGCTGCAGTGTGTAGTGTTGGGCCCGCCCCACCCGCGCTGACACTGTTACCTGTGCCAATGCTTCCAACGCTACGTATGGGCTCCCGTTAGTTCTGGTGCGCTGTATTATAATTTGCCCAACGGGTCTAGCCGTGTCATCCAGCGCTCATCAGGCCCGCTCGATATACAGCCCTTCTGCAGCGAATTATTTGGCCCACTTCTCATTGCAGCAGTAATGGGCGGAATAACTAGCTGCAGAAGTGGGTGGAAGGGCAGTATATCGAGTGGTGCTGATAAACGCTGGATGACGTGGCTCGACCCGTCGGGCTAATTGTAATACAGTGCACCAGAACTAGCGGGAGCCCTTAAGGAGTGGCGGAGGCACCAATACAGGTAAGAGTGTCAGCAGAGGGCATGTGGGATGGCCCCTATACTACAACAGTGAAAAGTGACTACTGGCAGTTCTCACTTTAATGATTTTGGACAGATCACTGTTTAACAGCGTAGACAGTGCTCTTCTGTTGGGTAACTGCAGCTTGTGTTCAAAAGGAATTTAGTCTTTAAAGAGGAGCTAAACATTTTTGTTCTTCATTTCAAAAACTCACTCCAGACAACTGTTAGCATTCACCTAAGTCTTGCAGCTGTCTAGCATTCCTAAACTTTGAAATCTGTTGCATTACACCATGCTCCCGAGTCCCAGCCAGCACCCACTCCATCCACTAAACATGGCGCCAGAGGTTCTCACCACCAATCAGAGGCTTTTTTTGCCTTGCAAATCTGCCCAGCAACAAGAAGCTTCTGATTGGTACTAAGAGCCTCCAGCACCATGTTTGGTGACTACACATGCAGTCACCGGCCTCAGGTAGACTGAGCAGGTGCCAGCCAGCAGCGGGGTGGACTGTGGACAATACTACAGTACGTGAGCGCCGGAGTCAGCTGCAGTACTAATGTGAGTGATAACAGGCGACAGGCAACAAACAACTGTTTTTTTACATTTAAACAACAAAATTTAAGCTCATCTTTAGGAAATAAGCTAACTTCTCTGTGAAACAATGCGTTTTTATTTCTAAGTTTCACTAACTTACAGCTGGCGCTCTCTGGAATTGTCAATTTCCTTCTGATTCGGGTCTGGGACCTTCAACACTTCATCAGATACTTCTTGCGGAGTCTGATGCCCAGACATGTCTATGGCTCCTTGGGAAAAAAATAGCACCAACCACTTAATCAACTGAAACTAGCGCTACTACTGACTGTGCCCTCACATAAACTTTATAATGCTGTGTCCAAGAAAAATCATCATTATGAATACACCTCTGCCATCATTATGAATACACCTCTCCAACCCCTCCATCACACATTTACACATACCACTGCCCACCCATCATTATGAATACACTTCTGCCACTGCCCACCCTCCATCACACAGTCCACACGTTTCCCTCAGCCATCAGCAATAATGTCCCCAGGCTCCCCACATGGTTCTCTCAGTAACGTTGCCCCCCCCCCCCCATGTCCCTCTCACAGTCTGAGAGAGAGACAACCATATGGGGACATTATTGCTGAGCTGACTGAGGGAAACATGTGGACAGTGGAGACACAAAAAATGCCACTGATGTCCCACGGTAATAATGGCCTGTTTCTAAAAACCAACCACCTCTTGTCTAGTCTAGAGGTGGATGCAGCACCGGATTAAGGTAATGTCGGCCCTGCTAATGTGACACCTGCCTGCCTCCTGCCGCCCTCTCGTCTGCAGGCCAGTCAGCAATAATGTCCCCAGACTCCCCACATGGTTGTCTCAGTAACGATGCCCCCCATATGTCTGGGAGAGAGAACCATATGGGGACAAGACAGTGCTGCCTGCCTGGCTGGCTGTGTACACTGTGCTCCTCTGCAGAGTCTGCTCTCTCCGGAGTCCGGTCAGTCGGTCAGCCAGCTCCCGGCAGCAGCGTGCCTCAGCCTCGCCCTCTGCTCACTCTCTCACAACGCTGCGCAGCCAGCACACGCTCGGCTCCTCTGCTGCTGGCTGCTGCGTGTTCATGGGAGGGGGCCGGACTCCCGCGCTGCCCGTTAGCCAATGACGAGCGGAGATGCAGAAGTCTTTCTGCATCTTGCCGCTCGCCTGTCAGCCAATCGCGAGAGGCGAAACACAGCAGGAGAATACTGCTGGCTGCTGTTCTCGCCGCACGCCGCTGCTCTCGCCCGGACGGTACATCACGTGATGATGTGAAGTACCGCTCCGCGGCCAGCCGGCCACTGCTACTGCTAGTGTGTCAAGAATGTGTCAGAAGAAGTAGTAATGTGTATGTGTGCCCAGCGTCGGACTGGATGACCTTGGGCCCACCAGAGAAAAATCATTCTTGGGGCCCACCATGCAGTTATGTAAAAATATCACACAGGACAGATCCTCTATATACTACACCACACAGGAGAGCTGACAGACCCTCTATATACTACACCACACAGGAGAACTGACAGATCCTCTATATACTACACCACACAGGAGAACTGACAGATCCTCTATATACTACACCACACAGGAGAGCTGACAGATCCTCTATATACTACACCACACAGGAAAGCTGACAGATCCTCTATATACTACACCACACAGGAGAGATGACAGATCCTCTATATACTACACCACACAGGAGAGCTGACAGATCCTCTATATACTACATCACACAGGAGAGCTGACAGATCCTCTATATACTACACCACACAGGAGAGATGACAGATCCTCTATATACTACACCACACAGGAGAGCTGACAGATCCTCTATATACTACACCACACAGGAAAGCTGACAGATCCTCTATATACTACACCACACAGGAGAGATGACAGATCCTCGATATACTACACCACACAGGAGAGCTGACAGATCCTCTATATACTACACCACACAGGAAAGCTGACAGATCCTCTATATACTTCACCACACAGGAGAGCTGACAGATCCTCTATATACTACACCACACAGGAGAGATGACAGATCCTCTATATACTACACCACACAGGAGAGCTGACAGATCCTCTATATACTACACCACACAGGAAAGCTGACAGATCCTCTATATACTACACCACACAGGAGAGCTGACAGATCCTTATATACTACACCACACAGGAAAGCTGACAGATCCTCTATATACTACACCACACAGGAGAGCTGACAGATCCTCTATATACTACACCACACAGGAGAGCTGACAGACCCTATAACTACACCACACAGGAGACTGACAGACCCTCTATATACTACACCACACAGGAGACTGACAGATCCTCTAATACTACACCACACAGGGAGCTGACAGATCCTCTATAATACACCACACAGGAAACATGACAACCTCTAAACTACACCACACAGAGACAACAGATCCTCTATATACTACACACACAGGAGAGCTACAGACCTCTATATATTACACCAACAGGAACAGACCTCTATATACAACACACAGGACGACAGATCCTCTATAACACAACACACACAGGAGAACTGACAGATCCTCTATAATACACCACACAGGAGAGTGACAGACTCTAATACTACACCACAAGAAGCGAAATCCTCTATATACTACACCACACAGGAAGCGACAGATCCTCTATATACTACACACACAGGAGACTGACAGATCCTCTATATATACACCACACAAAGGACAGATCCTCTAATACTACACCACACAGAAGCTGACAGATCCTCTATATATACACCACACAGGAACGAAGATCCTCTATATACTACACACACAGAGACTGACAGATCCTTATACACACCCACAGGAAGCTGACAGACCTATATACTACACCACACAGAGAGCTGACAGATCCTCTATATACTACACACACAGGAGAGCTGACAGTCTCTAATATACACCCACAGGAGCGACACCTATATACTACACCACACAGAGACTACAGACCTCTTTATACACACACAGGAGACGACAGATCCCTATATACTACACCACACAGGAAGCTGACAGATCCTCTATATATACACCACACAGAGAGGACAGATCTCTATATACTACACCACACAGGAAGCTGACAGATCCTCTATATACTCACCACACAAAGACAGATCCTCTATATACCACACAAGAGAGCTGACAGATCCCTATATACTACACCACACAGGAACGACAGATCTCTATATACTCACCACAGGAATGACAGATCTCTATAACTACACCACACAGGAAGCTGAAGATCCTATATACTACACCACAAGGAAGCTGACGACCCTATAATACACCACACAGAAGTGACAGATCCTCATATATACACACACAGAACTGACAACCTATATACTACACACACAGGAACTGACAGATCCTTATAACTACACACACAGAGAGCTGACAGATCCTATATACTACACCACAAGGAGAGACGACAGATCCTCTTATATACACCACAGAGGACAGATCCTCTAATACACCCACAGGAGAGCAAGACCTCTATTACTCACCACAGAAGCTGCAGATCTATATCTCACCACACAGAGCGACAGATCCTCTATACTCACCACCGAGACTGACAGATCCTTATAATACACCACACAGGAGAGACAGATCCTTATTACCACACAGGAGCACAATCTCTATTACTACCACACAGTGACAGACCTTAACTACACACACAGAGATCACCTATTACACAGAGCTCTTATTCTCACCCAAGAGAACCTATAACACCAAGAGCTGCAGATTAATCACACCAAATCATACACACGATGCTCAACACCAACGAGAGTAACACACATGCATCAATCACAAGGATCCACACCAAGACGATCTATACACCCAGGCATCTCTAATATACACAGCACAGGAGACTGACAGATCCTCTATTATACACACACAGAAGCTGACAGACCCATATATACACCACAAGGAGACTGAGACCCTAATACTACACACACAGAGACGAATCTCAAACTACACCACACAGGAAACAGATCCTCTATATTACACCACCGAGCGACAGTCTCTTAACTCCCAGAAAAACCTAAACACCACAGGAATGAAGTCTTAATATACCACACAGAGTGAATTTATCTACAAAAGAACGCAGACCTTTATACTACACAAAGGACAGCTTTAACTACACAAAGGATGAAGTTATATCTCACCACCAACGACATCCTCTATATACTAACCACCGACTGCAGTCCTATATTTCCAGGCCAATCTTTATCTAACCAGGGACTCAGTCCTCATATCCCAAGGAAGGAACCCATCACAGGAAAGCTGACAGATCTCTATATACTACACCACACAGGAGAGCTGACAGATCCTCTATATACTACACCACACAGGAGACTGACAGATCCTCTATATACTACACCACACAGGAGAGCTGACAGATCCTCTATATACTACACCACACAGAGAGACTGACAGATCCTCTATATACTACACCACACAGGAGAGCTGACAGATCCTCTATATACTACACCACACAGGAGAGCTGACAGATCCTCTATATACTACCCACACAGGAGAGCTGACAGATCCTCTATATACTACACCACACAGGAGAGCTGACAGATCCTCTATATATTACACACCACACAGGACAGATCCTCTATATACTACACCACACAGGAGAGCTGACAGATCCTCTATATACTACACCACACAGGAGAACTGACAGATCCTCTATATACTACACCACACAGGAGAGCTGACAGACCTCTATATACTACACCACACAGGAGACTGACAGATCCTCTATATACTACACCACACAGGAGAGCGACAGATCCTTATATACTGACCACCAGGAGAGCTGACAGATCCTCTATATACTACACCACTCAGGAGAGCTGACAGATCCTCTATATACTACACCACACAGGACAGCTGACAGATCCTCTATATACTACACCACACAGGAGAGCTGACAGATCCTCTATATACTACACCACACAGGAGAGCTGACAGATCCACTATATACTACACCACACAGGAGAGCTGACAGATCCTCTATATACTACATCACACAGGAGAGCTGACAGATCCTCCATATACTACACCACACAGGAGAGCTGACAGATCCTCTATATACTGCACCACGCAGGAGAGCTGACAGATCCTCTATATACTACACCACACAGGAGAGCTGACAGATCCTCTATATACTACACCACACAGGAGAGCTGACAGATCCTCTATATACTACATCACACAGGAGAGCTGACAGATCCTCTATATACTACACCACACAGGAGAGCTGACAGATCCACTATATACTACACCACACAGGAGAGCTGACAGATCCTCTATATACTACATCACACAGGAGAGCTGACAGATCCTCTATATACTACATCACATGAGACACATCGCTGCATGTTGCAGAAATCAAGGTCTCCTTTGACGACTGGCCGCAGGAAGGGTTTCAAATGAGATCCGTAATGACAGCCACAGGGTCATCAATAGACCCCTGGCTGTCATGACAGTATGACCATTGGCACAGCCGTGATGTGATTTTGAGGTGCTGATTGGCGAGAGAATGATGCACGCATGTCAGCTCATGTTATATGCTGCTGTCATAGATGGACAGTGGCATTTAACGTGTGCCACACATGTAAGGCGGATGAAGGGGTTAAATATCTTCGGGCCACCTCCCCCACTGTCATCCTATATATTTGGGCCCACTTCCACCCTTAATTTCCTGTGGGCCCATCTCTCCCCAATGTTTCATCTCTAATTTCCAGTGGGCTTCCTCTCCCCACTCTTTCACTTCTAATTTCCAGTGGGCCCCCTCCTCATGGTGTCACCTTCCTGTGTGCCTGCTCAGATGGGGTAAAGGGACCCACAGTAAAATACAGATGATTGACACAATGGGGAAGGGTGCCCACAGAAAATTAGAGGTGAAACAGTGGAGGAGGGGGCCCACAGGATATTTCATGTGAGCCCCCGCACCTGTGTCCCCTTTAGATTGCATGGGGGCCCCTTCCCTAACTGCCTCAGTGGCTGGAGAACTAGTCAGGCTGCAGGCGTCATATATTATATTTAATTACATACACTCTGCAGCCAGCAGCGTTGTCCCTCTGCTCCTGTATACAAATCTGCTGTGCTGCTTGGGCAGGACAGCCGACCTATCACAGCACAGCTTCCTGCCTTAGCTGTGCTGTGAGGTCACATAAAGAAAACTAATGCTGATTGGCTGTATTGCAGCCAATCAGCTTTAGATCAGATTCACAGGCAGCTGTCCAGGGTATTTGTAGAAGAGGAGCGGAGACTCAGCACAGGAAACAGGTGCCTGCTGTCTCCTCTCAGACTCAGCCTTGCACAGTCAGCTGTGAGCCTGAGACTGTGCAGGCTGAATTGAGGGTCGGCACGCAGGCAGCAGGCACCGCTCTTCAATAGAAGCCGACGGCAGGTACGAACGCCGGCAGACAGTGGGGGCCTATGGGCCCCCAGAGGCTCAGGGGCCCATAGGCCATGGCCTAATTGGCCTTATTAGTAATCCGGCCCTGTGGGGGATGCACCAAAAGTCTTTCTTTAAAAACACTCTGGCTAATACCTGAAGAGATAAAAAGCCAGACTTTATTGGCACTTGCTATGTTTAGAGTTTCAGATCGGTGGCATCCAGTGGCGTAGCAACTGTTTGTGGCGCCCGGGGCGGCAAATTTTAGGCCACACCCCTAGCCACACCCATTTCACTGGTCACACCCATATCCACGCCCTGACCACACCCACTTAGCACTGCTGATCACACTGTTTCATAAACAATAATTATAAACACATACCTCTCAACCGTCCCGGTTTCAGCGGGACAGTCCCGATTTCGGGACCCTGTCCGCTGTCCCGACCAGGCGGTTTACTTTCCGCATTAGAATCGTACATACGGAAACCCCGGGGACCTCCCACACATTCTGGCAGCCACAAGTCACGTTCCATCGCTGAGCTCATTTCCCCAGGATGTGGGGATCTCACCAGCTATGAGGCGCTCCATTCAATACCCGGCTCTCACTGAGCGAGACAGGCAGGATCTGGGATCTCTTAATCTGTTGAACAGATCCCATGTTGAGATCCCCACATCCTGCTTGTCTCGCTCAGTGAGAGTCGGGTATTGTATGCAGCGGTCCGTACAATACACGGCTCTCACTCCAACAGATCCAGCGGCTTGATGCGTTGCCGTTCTGAAGACTCTCCCGAGAACGAGTTACAGTACCTGCTGCTGTAAGCTGACCGCCGGAAATGAGGTCACCAGTCATTTCCAGCGTTCAGCTGACTTACAGCACGTCACCTCCGGTGGAACGTGACATGTGGCTGCCAGAACGTGTGGGAGGTCCCCGGGTTTCCGCATGTACGATTCTAATGCGGGAAAGTAAACCTCCCGGCCAGGACAGCGGGACAGGGACCCAGCCCTGCACAGATAACAGCATTCGCTCCGTCCCCACGCAGACCCAAGCACATAATGGCACCCCTCCTTCCCCCCTGCAGCCCCCAAGCACACAGATCCCGCAAGTAACAGGACCCTTGTACATGCGCGGCTCCGCTCTTTGTGGCCCTGTACACACACGGCTCCGCTCCACACACCTTACACGCACAAGGCTCCGCTCCGTACACCTCGTACACACACGGCTTTGCTCCGTACACCTCGTACACATACGGCTCCGCTCCGTACACCTCGTACACACACGGCTCCGCTCCGTACACACGGCTCCGCTCCGTACACCTCGTACACACACGGCTCCGCACACACACGGCTCCGCTCTGTACATGGCTCCGCACACCTTGTACACACACGGCTCCGCTCCGTACACCTCGTACACACACGGCTCCGCTCCGTACACCTTATACACACGGCTCCGCACACACACGGCTCCGCTCTGTACACGGCTCCGCACACCTTGTACACACACGGCTCTGCTCCGTACACCTCGTATACACACGGCTCCGCACACACACGGCTCCGCTCTGTACATGGCTCCGCACACCTTGTACACACACGGCTCCGCTCCGTACACCTCGTACACACACGGCTCCGCTCCGTACACCTTATACACACGGCTCCGCACACACACGGCTCCGCTCTGTACACGGCTCCGCACACCTTGTACACACACGGCTCTGCTCCGTACACCTCGTACACACACGGCTCCGCTCCGTACACCTCGTACACACACGACTCCGCTCCGTACACACGGCTCCGCTCCGTACACCTTGTACACAAACGGCTCTGCTCCGTACACCTCGTACACACATGGCTCTGCTCAGACGCCTCGTACACACACGGCTCTGCTACGTACACCTCGTACACACACGGCTCCGTTCCGTACACCTCATACACACGGCTCTGCTACATCCACACTGTAAACCCGAGTCCCGACCCCACACACACACACAAACTTACCCTAATCCAGCACCATGACAACAGCAGAGTCTTGCACACAAGGAGGACACTGATCATCTGACCCCTGACTCCTCCCCTCCTGTGACCTCATCACAGGTCCTGTGGCACAGAAGACTACAGCAAGATCATCTGACCCCTGACTCCTCCCCTCCTGTGACCTCATCACAGGTCCTGTGGCACAGAAGACTACAGCAAGATCATCTGACCCCTGACTCCTCCCCTCCTGTGACCTCATCACAGGTCCTGTGGCACAGAAGACTACAGCAATAGCAGCGTCATTGCTAGCTGCTGTAATGCTGTAGAGATGGAGGGCAAGGAAAGGGTGCCGCCCCCCACACACGTGCCGCCGGGGCCGACCGCCCCCCCCGCCCCCCCACGCTACGCCACTGGTGGCATCTCTCTGAACAAGTCATGCAGTGTTTGACGTGAGAACATGTGACCGGAGTCCCCAACCACATGACTTGTTTCACGGAAAGGAATTTGATCACATGACTGCAACAGCCGCTGCTCTAGATACAGCTAAGGATGCAGCCTGTCCTCCTGCCTCACACATGCGCACCAAAGATAGTGTGGAGCTGTATTGTCCAGAAGGAAAACTAGGGTTGAAGATGGGATGATGAAACAGGAGAAATATTACAGCAGCTGTCTGGACTCCTATATGAGGAGCTCAAGCAATGAAGTTAGATCATACCAGATACTGAATATCACAACTTGTCTGTGACGTCACCCTCCTACCTTCCCTCATGTACACCCCCTACCTGCCTTCATCAGCTTATTATAACGTGTTTTTTCATAAGACTAAAAAGGAGAGAAAAAGCGACCACCAATATAAATGCACACCACCAATGGCAATATCATAGAACAAAAGAAACTTTATTGACAAAGATGATTAAAAACAATGAGCAACAGCCCCCATTTATCCTGCTACAACATGTTGCATAAGAATAACAAATTGTATAATAACTCTCCTCCTATGAATGATTAATAATACCAAGGTGACACATAGAAATACAGAGAAATAATGTAATCCTAATGGTCCACATGTGGAAAAACCTAAAGCATGCTGGGAATAACTCCACAAGAAAAAAAATAAAAGTGTTAGACCTGATGAATGGCCTCATGTGCAAATATAAGCCATATGAATGAATACCTGAGGCAGGGTTAGAACATAGCACATATATAGAGAAAAGTGCTGCAATAAATATATATACGCATATAGTATAGCATATAGCAGGCAAAATGGTACTGGTTCAAAATAAAGGACCATATGATCCAAATGCGCACATATGTAAAGACCCAGAGCGTCTGTGCAAAGATGCCTCAGGAAAAACTGTTAGACCTAATAAGGAACCTCATAAGTGAATTGAATGATATAGATATCTGAGGTATCTGAGGCAGAATGAAACATAGCACCTATATAAAACAAAGCTCTGCACCAAATAGCAAGTACATGAGATGTGAAGAAAAAAAAAAAGACCATGTCCACAGGATAGTCAGCCACAAAGTAAAATAAAAGCAACAATAAGAAATGGAACAGATTGTTGGAATCACATAACATGTGTCCATGAAAGGACCATGAATAAATGGCTAAGCATGAAACATATAGCCAAAGGAAAGCTCACATGTGCACCAAATAAGGCAGAGTCATGATGAGGAGCATGGAGAGCAGGATATCAACAGCGGGGGTGCCCGACGTGAGAAGCCGTCCGGGTGTCTTTGCTTTCTCAACCTCAGCAATCATTGTTCTCCTTCAGCACCTCCATCATTGCCCTCTCCACCACCCCAATCATTAGTCTCCCCCACCTCCCTCCAATGTATTGTTAAAAAAAACACACACCACCACTCACCTCGTCACACATTCCCCGCAGCCACAGTATCATCGTCGCCAGCAGTTTTCTCTCTAAAACAGGCTTGAGCTGAATGCGGACATCATCCAGCTGAGCGACTGTGCTAGACAGAAAGCTACTGGGCAAGAAGCAGAGAACGGATCACTGCAGCTCCGTTTTGCTGCCATTTTCTCCTGTAGGCAGCATAGCTGCAGGGATCGCTCCCTGCCCACTGCATATGACAGCAATTTAGCCATAGGCCCCCCGGTGCCTCGAGGCCGGAGCAACAGTCCGGATTGCCCTCATTATTTGCTGCCCTGCAGGAGCCCCCTCCAATTCTGGGCACCGGTGTAGCTGCACCGGCTGTTTGTCCGCCCCTGCTTTCCTTACATTTTTCTACCAATAATACTGTATGAAACTCATGTTTGTGCCATTTGAGTTTGGCTGGAATAAAAAATAAAATTGGAGGTGTTACATGAGGTATCATGGCTCCCAGTTAAGAAGGGTTAGACCACTCACTTAACCACCAGGTTCTCATTGAAACTTCAATTCCAAGCTGAAAATGCTGGGCCCAGGCCCTGATACCTCATGCATGGCCCATGGCTGACTGGTGCTGTGACATTTGCAAATTTCTACTGTGGGTCAATTGATGTCACTTTTCATGTTGTCTGCCTCTAATTTTAGCTGTTTGGGAAGCTTTTTGTCAATCCTTAAGGTGTTTTGTATACGTTTGGTTTTGCCTCCCATTGAATCTAATGGGGTTCGGGTACGTTCATCGAACCCCTCGCCGAACCATTTGGCGAATCGGACTGACCTGAACCTTGAAAGGTTCGCTCATCTCTAGTGGTGACTACCTGATAGAGTTGCTTGAGAGAATGTCAAAGGGGTGAAAAGATGCTATCAGAGCAAAAGGAGGGAACATGAAGGATTAATACATTTTCAGATTTTTCACATGCGTTTCTTTACTCCTTGTTTCTATATGCGTATCTTTGTGATTTTCCTACCTTCAGTCTGATTCTACAATGTGCACGTTCCAATAATAACAAGGAAAACCATTGCAAGATCATTATTTTATGTAACTGTGTAACTAACAACCAATAAGAGTAAAAATATACTGAAAAACATACCTGAGCTTGTATGTGCGCTATATGAGGGAAAAAAATTGAAAAACAAGATGGACTCGAAATATAAAGGTGTAAGCATTTATGTTGCATTTACACCTGTTCATTGGCTATGATAAAGCGTATGAAACTATATGGATATATATAGCATATTACGATGAGGCTCACATTATGTATAACAAAAATAGATAATTAGTGGCAAAGGGCTAGTCTTGTATTGTATGGTAGTCTGTGCAGTCATTTCCATTGGTGTCTGCCGCCCCATTATGGTTCAGCATCAAGTTTTACAAACAAAATATACAATAAATATAGTTTATAGTTTATGTTTGGAACTAAGGGGTGCAATCTCCAGGCAATGTAACATCCATTGCTGCTCTCTACATGTGGGGACCCCAAGATAGTCACCACTTGAGTGGTACTTGACCCTGTAAAAAAGTGTACTGGAAGGAATAGGAAGCACACAGGTGCTCATAGGCTGTCTGTAGGCTGCAGCTGCTGGTGGTTTGACAGGCTCTGTGTGCAAACCTGTCTCAGCTCCACATGTACTAAATTGTATAAAACACAACTAAAGTGCCACAGACCTGCTGAAACTGTAAAAATGCACGTAAAATACGGGATGACCCTTGGAATGCTGCACTTACTCTACTCCTGATGAGTGTGGTTTGCATCCTAGTTGTCCGCTGCTGGAGCGGTCTTCGTGGAGTGAGCGGTGCATAATGGGAGCGTCCTCCCATTGCTATGCCTCCCCTAGTGTTAACAGAGACACGGAAATAGCGATGTGCTCCGTCCAGAAGTGCTGCCATGTAGTAGAGGGGTGGGCGTAGAGGTGATGTCACTAATCCTCAGTGATGGGCTCGTGGATGGGCCAAAAACTGACACGCACACCGCTATTCTTCAAGGAGAGTGCTGCATCCCTTGTATAGTTACCGACCAAGGGCCGTCCCGTATTTTATATGCATTTTTACAGTTTCAGCAGGTCTGTAGCATGGTAGTTGTGTGTTTTATACAAATTGGTACTTGAACCCTGTAGCCGCACAGGCAGTACCTGAACAGTTTTCGAGAGCTATGTGTGTTTGAACGAGAACTTATCCCTGAAGTACACATTGTCCGGACTGGCTGCCAGTTGCCAAATCTTGCCTGTCTGTGATTCCGCTTCCATGTCCCTGTCCAGAGAACCCGACCCCCCTGTGATCAGTAGCTGCGGTACCGGGGACTGTCTAGGAGTGGTACCTGGCAACTACCTGCAGCTCAAGCCTTACCACCATCAGGAGCTCCAGTGAATTCCTGGTAGCCGCTTAGCTGTGCCCTTCCTAAGCAAGCGCAGCCCTATGGTACAGTGGGTCCACGAACAGCGCCACCGGCAAGTCTGACAAGTATCAAAGACATAAATGGAGAGCCCCCTATTGCCGTGGGGTACTCGGACCCGGGTCAGACGGTTCCTAAAGGGGAAGGTCATGGCAGCAGTGACCCGATCCGTGGCCCTGGGCATCCAATAAAAATAATGAAGATGTAAAAATAAAAGTTATAGAGGAATAGTTCGTGACGCCACCCGTGGTATTCGGCAATAATGCTGTTTGCTGACGCTGCTTAAGAGACCGCTGGGGCTGTTGATGATGCAGCAGAGTTGTTACAGCTCTCCACAGGCAGAGGTAGGCCCCAAGGCAGCTGTATGTGTAAAAGATGATGATGGTGGTTGTATTGCAAGGCAGGTAACGTGTGGCGACCCTGAGGGTTCAGTCGCCACAGAGGTATTGCACCTCATCCAGAGGTGTGATACCCCACTCTCAGGTAAGGAGGGAGCACCACCCAGGACTCTAACACCTGCACCCAACATAGACTATAGCAGCAGGGCATCCTGGACGTACTCTAAGGGAGGATGGTCTCAACCCTGGCTGGCTAGGAAAGAGTGTTTGGGCGGTGGGTGGAGTAAGCAGTAGGAGGGAAGTGAAGCTTAGAGAGCGGGAAAGAACAGTGCAGAGAGAGTCAGACATGAGGAGAAAGTGAAAGTAACAGATGTGTGGTGAAGAAGCTCCCTGTCAGGAGGAGCTGCAGAATGAGAGACTGTAGAGTCAGAAGAATAGGAGGGATCTGAGGATGGTAGCTGCTTTTCCCCAGACGGAGAAAGCTAGATAAGAAAGGAGCAGAGAGAATCTTCTGGAAGGACAGAAAGGGTCCTAGGAGCACGGATAGTGAGTAATCCATCCGTGGGCCTGATCCAATAGTGGAGGGACCAGGAAACTGCATCCGCTGTGTCCTTTAATCATTCCTGCATCACCCATCTAACACTGCTACATCTACCAACATTACCATCTACAACATCCTACATCTGACTAAGCTCTGACTGTGGAAAGCTATACCAACTCTGCTGCATCACCATCAGTCCCATAAGATCTGCACTGCAACTCTTGTCACCTCGGACCAGAAACCACAGGTGGCATCATGAACGCTCTATTACAAACTTTATTATCCCTTGTAAATATTCCCACTTTTACAGGACGCCCAGGGCCATGGACCGGGTCACTGAAGTTGTGACACTTCCCCTTTAAGATGCGGCCCAATACCAAGTACCCCACTGCCCTGGCGGGCAATGCAGACGCAGTAAATAAATCCGAGGACACAGCGGAGTGCAATCCTCAAACTTTTACTCACAGTTCTTCCAGTTACAATCCCCAGCCAGGGGATGCTGTGTCCTCTGGGTCGGCAATCCAGACAGCTCTCAGGCAATTAGGGGTACACCGTGTCATAACCCCCCTCTGATGTTCCTTTCATGGCCGTCTCCCTGTGCTGGTTCCTGCCTCTCCTGCCCTGCTCCTTCACACATACTATAAATAAAACTTTTCTTATCAAGTTCAACAGGGTTCAGTAAAATCCCAAACCGGGGTATTCTTCTTTTCCTAAGTGCACTATGGAGGAACCTGTCTCAAATCCCCAACGTAGGCCCAGGGCATGGCTACAGGGCATAACTGGTTAACTTGTTCGACCACTTTTCGGCCATGCAAGACAGTTTTTGTTCTGTGGTATGGTGTAACATGTAGAGTGTCCCACTCCCACTCTGCAGGTCTTTTGTAAAACCAATAAGGAGCACATTAAAAAATGCTAACTATTTACACTGTCCATGACCTTGCTGTCTTTCTATTAACCTTTAACAAAACCTAACCAGGTATTTTAACTTTTTACAGTCATGCTCTATTGCTTTCCTCTTACTGCTTCTGTTTCCAGGGCAGGTAATTTGGCCTGTAACCTCCTGGTCAGGGTAGTTCTGGTTCCTGTGCTACTCCAGGTAACGTAAAGAGTTCATATCCCATCACCGGGGTCTGGGTAGTCTGGGTGCACATTTTTGTTTTTTTCTGGAACTGAATGGACTGGTGCAGCAAGTAGTGTTGAGTCCTCTGATGTTTCCGGACTGGTATTCTCTGGCCTGGGTGTCATGCGCCTCAATGAGCATTTTCTTACATTAAGGGCATACCAACTCTTTTCACCCCAATGCTGGGTGTAGGTGACTTTGGTCTCCTAGATAGAGGTCACGATCTGGATGTCCCTCCAGAAGGTGTGACTCTACGTCTTGCCTGGTGACAAAAATTTCGGAGACCATTCCGGGCTCCCTGATGAACCCCCAGCCTCTCTTTAGCCTGAAGGCCACCACGATGCCCTGCATCAGCGGACCCCGGTCGGCAGGTCTGGCCTTGCGGGCCTGGGCTTTGGCCTGCATGTTCCGGTCTTCCATGGCCTTTCTCCGGCCATCGCGCTTTTCCTCCTGTCCAACTTGAGCGCCTAATGCTGGCAATATTCTTCCCAGCTGATGGTCTCTACACGGCCCTCTCCTTGGGCCTCCCAGGGAACCCCATTAAATCAGTTCCTGGGTATTTCCAGCGGAATTCCACCCATTCTCTGCGCACCTTCCTTGGTATACGCGTGGGCTGCAGCGGAGCTGCCAGTCAGTCCCCGATGTCTGATGTCTGGTCCCAGGCTAGATTTTTGCATGTCTGGCAGGTTTGAGGTCTGATGGGGGTTGCAGTGGGCCTACCAGGGTCTCCTTGGTCACCGGGGCAGGGTTGAACACAATACCTGCGTCATATGTTTCTCCGCTGCCCGACTCCTCCTCCGCTGGGGTCAGGGATGCTGGTCGCGAGGCCGGCCACCGCTCACACATTTTCTCCAGTAAGGCCTCCTTCGACGCTGACACCACGGTGATCTGTGACCACAAGCTCCTCCACCTCAGCTCCAAGGAACTCCGGGTCCACAGTAGGCAGCTGATCCTGGTTCCCTTCTTGCTGGCTGGGGAAGTCTTCCGCTTCCACCCCATGCTCCGTGCAACCATTGCTCGCCACCTTGCTTGCCGGGTCATTCCTTGTTGCGCCTACATGTTGTTCCCGATCTCTCCTTCGTGGGCGGTTCCTTCTTTTCCTTTTCCCGCTATCCCAGACCAGGAGGTATATCTCCAGGTCTGACGGACATGTTCTCCTTGCATAGAAGTATCTATGATGGGCGGCCCTGATTTTCGCTCCTTTCTTCCAGGTTCCACCCATGACTACACGCTCTTCGCTTCCCGCGCGTCGTGTGACACCGTAATGGCAGCGATTTCACAGTTCTATAAAGTCTTTGGCACACAGTACCCGGTGATGCCGGGCCACGAATCCTGTTCTTGATGCCAAAATGGAGCGCCTCCTAGGGCCATTGGGTACTCAGACGACTCTTAAAGGGGAAGGTAACGGCAGCAGTGACCCGGTCCATGGCCTTGGACGTCCAATAAAAATAATGGAGATGTAAAAATAAAAGTTATAGGGGATAGGGGAATAGTTTGTGACGCCACCCATGGTATTCGACAATAAAGGTGTTAGCCGACGCTGCTTAAGAGACTGCTGGGGCTGTTGGTGATGCAGCAGAGTTGTTACAGCTCTCCACAGGCAGAGCTAGGCCACAGGGCAGCTGTATGTGTAAAAGATGATGATGGTGGTTTAGTGCAAAGCAGGTGACTCAGTAAATAAATCCGAGGACACAGCGGAGTGCAGTCCTCACACTTTTACTAAGTTCTTCGAGTTACAATCCCCAGTTGGGGGAGCTGTGTCCTCCGGGTCGGCGGTCCAGACAGCTCTCAGGCAATTTGGGGTACACCATGTCAGAACCCCCCTCTGATGTTCCTTTCATGACCATCTCCATGCGCTGGTTCCCACCTCTACTTCACACACAGTGTCCCAAGCCAGCATCCCGGAACCTGTCGGGCGACGTACTCTAGGTCCCCTTGATCCTGTGCAGCTGACTTTTTAGCGAATGTGTCTGGATGTGGCTGCTGCACCTGCAGATACTACAGCCTCTGGTTAGCTAGCTGAGTCCTCAATTTCTCCGCTAGACTGGGGCCGGTCCCCTACTGTGACCTGGTCCCTCGACCCGAATTCGGTCAGCGTGGATTTGGGCGCCACGGGTGGATTCCTCACTTCTCGTGCTCCTAGGACCCCTTCTTCCTCTCTCTCTTTCTCTCTCGCTCAAGCTTCTCTTTCTGTCTCTTCTGTCATTATTCTCTCTCTATTGTCCTCTGGTCCAGGGACGAGCTCCTCACTGCTGAAATCCCCAGCACCAACTCCATCCTCCAACTTCAACTTCTCTCTCTCTGTCTTTTTCCTCCAATTCCCACTAACTCCATGTGGTCTCTCAGACAACTCACTAAGCTTCTCCCCCTTCCCTCCTTTCCCTACCCACACCCTCTTCCTAGTCCCTCCCAGGCCCGAGGAGGCCTAGTGTTGGATGTAAGTGTGTGGGTTCTGTGCAGTGTCCCCTCCTTATCGGAGAGTGGAGTATCACACCTCTGGCTGAGGTGCAGTACCTATGTGGCGACTGGATCCTCAGGGGCGCCACATAAGGGCCAAACTTGCCTCTTTCAGTAGTGACATATTATATTTTCTGTGGGACATGCATACGAGTTAGCCTTAGATAACTATAGGACAAAGCAAAAGAAAAAAGACAAGAAGAAGGGAGAATAATATCATAGTGGCTACTAAACACAGACAAACAACTTACTAGAACATAAGATAAGTTGATAAAACATGGATTCTGTAATAAGTCTGTAAAGCAAAGATAAGAATTAGATGCCATTATACCAACTTCCAGTAGTTAGTTAGATAATAAATGGTAAACGAAAAAAAATTGGTTTGGTACCATGTTAGCCAGTAGAAAAAAACATATAGAGTGCTCTCAGTGGGAGAAGCAAAATAGGAATCTTGTGGGTATGATACCTTTTAATGGCTAACAAAATATAGTGAAAGATATTACAGGGCAAGCTTTCGAGGCTGCTTACGTCTCTTCATCAGGCTGGTGTAACAAAATATTAGAAGAAACACAATTAAGCTCAGTGTTTGTTTATTTAAATGTCCATACATCACACCATCCCTGTGTTTTTTTGCCTGTAAGGCCTCTTTCACACATCCGGTGTGCGCCTGACGGCGCACTCCGGCATTTTTTTGTCCAACCGCATCCGACGAAATGTAATGCCGGATGCGTTTTTTTTTGCATTGACTTGCATTAGCGCCGTATGGCGCCGCATGTCAGTGCGTTGCATGCGGTTTTGTCCGGATCCGGCGGAAATGTACATTCCGGCGGCCGGACAAAACGCAGCATGTAACGTTTTTTTTTTTTTGCCGGAGTCGCCTGATGTCTCCGGGCATCAGAAACCATCCGGCAAAAAACCGCAAGCAGCGCATCCGGTTTTCTGATGCGGCGCTGCGGCTAAATGCCGGGGGCGCCGTCAGGCGCACACCGGATGTGTGAAAGAGGCCTAACACAGCAAGGGGGGGGTCTTTGAATAATATTTTTAACTGTTCATCCTTGTGTAGTATATGGTGAAGTTTCTTAGCCGTTTTTCTCAGTATTTCAAGCTGTGGGTTGTAGGTCACTACCAGAGGTACACGGTGATTTTCCTCTCTTTTCCTGTATTGAAGTAATTGACTTCTAGGGCTCATTGTGGCCCTAATGATCTGGTCCTCAATGGAGGAATTTCCAATCTCAAAAACATCACAGGGTTTGGGAATACAAATTCATTAACATCTTTGATTCTGTTCACACAGGACTCAATTTGTCAGGAGGATTTATGGCCCACTACCAAATCTGAGCAACTTCCTCCAAAAACAATGAAGACACCACCAGTCCTTTGATCTTACATGCATACGGGGTCCATAAAACTTTCACACCACTTATCTAATCTTACCTAATTAAGGATTCTCTCTTTAAGCTCAGTGTTTGTTTATTTAAATGTCCATGCATCACACCATCCCTGTGTTTTTCACTGTATATAATTGTGTTTCTTCTAATATTTTGTTACACCAGCCTGATGAAGAGACGAAAGCTTGCCCTGTAATATCTTTCACTATATTTTGTTAGCCATTAAAAGGTATCATACCCACAAGATTCCTATTTTGCTTCTCCCACTGAGAGCACTCTATATAATAAATGGTGACACATACACAATGGATGGTGTAATACTGACCTCTGGTGGCTACATGCTGAAGTGTTACCACTATTATTTACTGATAAAAATGTAAATTGCGCTATGTGCACTTGAAAATATTCTCAACAAGTAATAACACATAAATATTAGTGATCATACCCTGCTAGATATTATGATTCTATGAAAGGTGTCATTAAGAGTCCAAATGTACTGTGTTCTGGTAGTGAAACCAATCAACAAAGATAAAGGTAATGTATCCTGATTGTCTCTTTATACAGTGGGTTCGGAAAGTATTCAGACCTCTTAACTTTTTCACTCTTTGTTTCATTGCAGCCATTTGGTAAATGCAAAAAAGTTAATTTTTTTCACATTAATGTACACTCTGCACCCCATTTTTACTGAAAAAAAAAGAAATTTTTGCAAATTTATTAAAAAAGAAAAACTGAAATATCACATGGTCATAAGTTTGCTCAGTATTAAGTAGAAGCACCTTTTGAGCTAGTACAGCCATGAGTCTTCTTGGGAACGATGCAACAAGTTTTTCACACCTGGATTTGGGAATCCTCTACCATTCTTCCCTGCAGATCCTCTCCAGTTCCATCAGGTTGGATGGTGAACGTTGGTGAACAGCCATTTTCAGGTTTCTCCAGAGATGCTTAATTGGGATTAGGTCAGGGCTTTGGCTGGGCGAGTCAAGAATGTTCAGAGTTGTTCTGAAGCCACTCCTTTGTTATTTTAGCTGTGTACTTAGGGTCATTGTCTTGTTGGAAGGTGAACATTCGGCCAATTCTGAGGTCCAGAGCACTCTGGAAGAGGTTTTCATCCAAGATACAGTATCTCTGTACTTGGCCGCATTCATGTTTCCTTCAATTACAACCAGTCGTCCTGTCCCTGCTGCTGAAATACACCCCCATAGCATGATGCTGCCACCGCCATGTTTCACTGTTGGGATTGTATTTGGCAAGTGCTGAGCAGTGCCTGGTTTTCTCTAGACATACCGCTTCGAATTATCACCAAACATTTCTGTTTCTTCTCATCAGACCAGAGAATCTTATTTCTCATAGTCTGGGAGTCCTTCATGTGTTTTTTAGCAAAGTCTATGCAGGCTTTCATATGTCTAGCACTGAGGAGAGGCTTCCGTCGGGCCACTCTGCAATAAAGGCCTGACTGGTGGAGGGCTACGGTGATAGTTGACTTTGTGGAACTTTCTCCCATCTCCCTACTGCACTTGCAGAGCACTACCACAGTGATCTTGGCGGTCTTCTTTACTCATCTCACCAAGGCTCTTCTCCCATGATTGCTCAGATTGGCTGGATGGCCAGGTCTAGGAAGACATCTGGTGGTCCCAAACATCTTCCATTTAAGGATTATGGAGGCCACTGTGCTCTTAGCAACCTTGAGTACTGCAGAAATTATTTTGCAACCTTGGCCAGATGTGTGCCTTGCCACAATTCTGTCTCTGAGCTCCTTAGCCAGTTCCTTTGACCTCATGATTCTCATTTGGTCTGACATGCACTGTGAGCTGTGAGGTCTTATATAGACAGGTGTGCCTTTACAAATCAAGTCCTATCAGTTTAAGTAAACACAGCTGGACTCCAATGAAGGGGTAGAACCATCTCAAGGAGGATCACAAGGAAATGGACGGCATGTGACGTAAATATGAGTGTATGAGCAAAGGGTCTGAATACTTATGACCATGTGATATTTCAGTTTTTCTCTTTTAATAAATTTTCAAAAATTTCTACACTTCTGGTTTTTGTCAGTCAAGATGGGGTGCAGAGTGTACATTAATGAGAAAAAAATGAACTTTTTTGCATTTACTAAATGGCTGCAATGAAACAAAGAGTTAAAAATTTAAAGGGGTCTGAATACTTTCCGAACCCACTGTATATGAACGAAAAAGAGGTCCCTTGATTCTCACTTTGTCTAAACACAATCAGTGTACATGAAGATAATTCATCCTGATGCCCACTTTATAAATGAACAAACAATATAAGTGGCTCTGTGCAGTGATCCAGCGGGCAAAGTACACTAGACTAACCATAGTCCAAATGAAGCGATCCATTTCAGACAGACGTCACCCACTACGAAACAGTCATTTGGACTGTGTTTAGAACTTACTGTCCTTGTACAAAGGGTTTTCACTTTATCTACTTCATGGGTGGGGAACCTCAGGCCCCAAGGCCATTTACGGCCCTCGATGACCTTTTATGTGGCCCATGGGCAGATTCTCAGGGACCGCAGTGCTTGGGCAGGGAGCTGTAATTTGATTAGCACCAGATCATTAAATTTCTTCTTGCTGTTAGCACACACGCAGTGTTCACTACTGAACACTGAAAGACATGCAATGAAAGATTACGTTCTGACACCAGTGCAAGAGTCAGGATGTACTTTGTTGGAGGAGTTTGTACGGCCCCCGAAGGATGGTATAAATATCCAAATGGCCCTTGGCAGAAAAAAAGATTCCCCACCCTTGTTCTACTTGAATATGAAAGCTAAATTTTATGAGAAAATGTAACTTACTTCTTTTTAATGTAATCCTCTTTTGACGTCACACTTCCGCCACTTAACATCCAGTGATTGGATGCTGCTGCAATCCGATAAAAAATGAACTCTGAACAATGTTATTCTATAAATCACTGCTCATCTGTGATTTTTTTCTCAGCTCAAGTCAGACTGAGAAAAAAGTAGCAGCATGCTGTGATTGTCCTCTTATATCGGACAAGACTCGCCAATGCAGGTCAAGGGGTGCAAGAAAAAAATTGCACAGCACACGGACAATTTGAGTGCCGTCTGATTTTTACACACCCATATCCTTGAAAACATGAAGACATTTCATCTGCCACATACAGCAAAATCACAGCGTGACCTGACAAAATAAGATAGAATGTACACTGTTCAAAAAATAAAGGGAACACTGAAATACCACATCATAGATATCACTGAATGAAATATTCCAGTTGCAAATCTTTATTCATTACATACTAGAATGTGTTAAAAACAATAAAACATAAAAATGATCAATGCAAATCAAAGTTAATATCACATGGAGGTCTGGATTTGGAATGATACTCAAAATCAAAATGAAAAATTACAGGCTGATCCAAATTCAGTGGAAATGCCTCAAGACAAGGAAATGATGCTCAGTATTGTGTGTGGCCTCCACGTGCCTATATGACCTCTCTACAAATCATGGGCATGGTCCTGATGAGGCAGCGTATGTTCTCCTGAGGAATCCTCTCCCAGACCTGGATTAAAGCATCAGTCAGGTCCTGGACAGTCTGTGGTGCAACATGGCATTGGTGGGTGGAACAGGATATGATGATCCAGATGTGCTTGATTGGATTAAAGTCTGGGGAACAGGCAGGCCAATCCTTAGCATCAATTCCTTCATCATGTAGAAACTACTGACACACCCGGGGCCAAGTGCACCTGCATATGGTCTCACAATGGGTCTGGGGATCCCATGCTTCATCACCTGTAAAAATTTGAAAATTAAAGTTTCTTTGATTTTCTATAAGCATGTCTAAATCATCTTGGTTAAATTGCTGGTGATATGTTTTTTGCTCAGATGTTTGACACATTTTAAATCTTGTTCACTGAAGATTGCTGTGCAACTCTGGGTGGTCCAGATGGATGAAGTAGTGGATAACTGGTGGATGGCCACCATGTTCCATGGGGAGAGAGTTGGTAGGCCCGTTTAGGGTCTCCTGAAGGTGTGAAAATGACCTGGGAAAAGTATGTATAATTTCTGATTGACCACTTTCTTACATAGGACAAAAAGAACCATGCCATCTATAGCAAAATCATCTTCATGTATGACAATGCACCACTTCTTGATGCAAGGAATACCTGTAAGTCATTGGCTGCTATGGGCATAAAAGGAGAGAAACTCAAGCTGCGTCCGCCATCCTCTCCTGACCTCTTACCCATTGAGAACCTTTGAAGTATCATCAAGGAAAACAGCTATGAGGGTGGGAGGCAGTTTACACAAAAACAGTAGCTCTTGGAGTCTATTCTAACATCCTGCAAAGAAATTCAAGCAGAAATTTTCCCAAAAATCACAAGTTCATTAGATTCATAAATTGTTAAAATGATATTAATGAAACAGTCCTATGTGAACATGTAACTTGGCCTGTTTAGATGTTTTTGATTGAAAAAACTTTTGATTTCAGTAAATGTGACCTCTTAATGCTGGAAATTCAACAAATGACCATTCTCAGTTCTCTATAACCTAGTTTGGAAACTAGGTTTTTTTTACTTCTGAAAAAATTGTTATTGGGAAGTTTCTTCAATAAAATGTGATTTTAACGGTTGATGATTTTAACATTGTACTGACTCACTTGCATCGACCACTTAGGAAAATTAGTGAGAAATAGCATTTGCATAATAATTTGGAAAGTGGAATATACACATTTTACTTATGCTCAACTCTTGCTCTGTCACCATTTCAACAATGTCACCATTGTGTCTCCCAATGCTTGCATGACATGGTTATGGCACGTTAGCACTGTAGCCAATTGGGGGCCACTGATGAGCCGCAGCAATTACACTTCCATTGGACAAGGCTCAGATGTTTGATGGTGTTGAGTTGGGGGGGTAGGTGGTTTGATTTCATGGGGCACTAGAGCATTAAAAAAAGGGTTGTCAAAGTAGTGACAATAGTAGTAGCATTAGCAGCTCCATCCCATCTGTTAATCAAACCATTCTTCCTGAGATTGGGCCAGAAGTTAGTACGGTCCTTTCAATTCCCAGACTTCTGTTTTCATAAAAGATCATATTGGATTTAAAGAGGTCTCGTTATCAGGTTAAAAGTGGCCAGTTTTTGCTCTTATCTTTTGAATCTTTTTAAATCCACCATACAGTTCCAGAGATTTGGCCTTTTTTCTATAATTTTTATGCTCTTTACCGAGGTGTGTGTGTGGCCCACATGGTAATAATGCAGAACAGCCCAAAGACATGCCCCCCCCTAACCCTATTGATAAAAAACACTAAATACAAAGTCCCATATCTATGAAGCAATGGGAATAAAATAAGAACAAAAACTGCCCACTTTATACATTACAAAAGAACTACGGATTTACATCATGCAGTAACCGTAAAAAAGTGATCCAGCATAATAGTTTTAAAAAGTCAATGTTTATTAATTAATCTAAAAATATCAATTAGAAAAAAACAATAATGCCCAGTAGGAGGTAAATGATGCCGTAACAATAAGTTATGATAAATGAATGTAGCATGTCTAAAAACAATAATATTGAATAGAATGGGTTATCAAATATCCCCACAAAAAGTAGCCTCACAAATTATACCGCTATGCCAAAGGGAAAGAGAATTACCAAGTCACATGATAACAGTATCTAAATCTAAATCCCATATAAGTCACAGTAGTTCCTATTCATATATCAGCACTCAAATTATTAGACTGGATAAAACTATCCTAAACACAATGTAGGAGAGGCAAAATATAGGAAAGTAAATGAATCTGCAGTATACAGGGAACCCAAAAGCTGAATTACCTTAATAACAAGCAGGGGTGAACCTAGCCTCTCTGCTGCCTGAGGCGAACTGCAAAATTGTGCCCCCCTTAGTCAGTTTTTAAAATCAGTAGACATTAATCTGGTTCATACAGATTTATATCTATTCTGTAAAACTGAGTACCATAGTGGACATTTTAACTTAGAGAAATAGAAAAAAAAGGTGTCCAAACTCAAGGATGTCAGCGCCATCACACGCACATACAAGAACCTCACAGAAGAATCCAGAACAAGGATCATGTAGCGTCGGCGTCCCTGCCTTCTGCCAGGCAGGGACGCTGTTCCCCTGCAGCAGCGTCCTCTGCCAGGCAGGGACGTCGCCCCCCTTACCCTTCCTCAGCGTCCTCCTTCCGCCCTGCTGGGGCCGCGCGCTCCTTCCCTGCTGCTGGACTTAGGGCGCGCGCCCGCGCCCTCCCCCGCTCTTAAAGGAGCCGCGCGCATTTTTCAAATAGTCCCCGGCCAATGCCGGAGGACTCCACCCTATATTAAGGGCTTCCCAGTGGCGTAGCGTGGGGGGCGGTCCGCCCCAGGCGGCACGTGTGTGGGGGGCGGCACCCTTTCCTTGCCCTCCATCTCTACAGCATTACAGCAGCTAGCAATGACGCTGCTATTGCTGTAGTCTTCTGTGCCACAGGACCTGTGATGAGGTCACAGGAGGGGAGGAGTCAGGGGTCAGATGATCTTGCTGTAGTCTTCTGTGCCACAGGACCTGTGATGAGGTCACAGGAGGGGAGGAGTCAGGGGTCAGATGATCTTGCTGTAGTCTTCTGTGCCACAGGACCTGTGATGAGGTCACAGGAGGGGAGGAGTCAGGGGTCAGATGATCTTGCTGTAGTCTTCTGTGCCCACAGGACCTGTGATGAGGTCACAGGAGGGGAGGAGTCAGGGGTCAGATGATCAGTGTCCTCCTTGTGTGCAAGACTCTGCTGTTGTCATGGTGCTGGATTAGGGTAAGTTTGTGTGTGTGTGTGGGGGTCGGGACTCAGGTTTACAGTGTGGATGTAGCAGAGCCGTGTGTATGAGGTGTACGGAGCGGAGCCGTGTGTGTACGAGGTGTACGTAGCAGAGCCGTGTGTGTACGAGGCGTCTGAGCAGAGCCATGTGTGTACGAGGCGTCTGAGCAGAGCCGTGTGTGTACGAGGCGTCTGAGCAGAGCCATGTGTGTACGAGGTGTACGGAGCAGAGCCGTGTGTGTACAAGGTGTGCGGAGCCGTGTACAGAGCGGAGCCGTGTGTGTGCGGAGCCGTTTGTGTACAAGGTGTACGGAGCGGAGCCGTGTGTACGGAGCGGAGTCGTGTGTGTACGAGGTGTACGGAGCGGAGCCGTGTGTGTACGAGGTGTACGGAGCAGAGCCGTGTGTGTACAAGGTGTGCGGAGCCGTGTACAGAGCGGAGCCGTGTGTGTGCGGAGCCGTGTGTATAAGGTGTACGGAGCGGAGCCGTGTGTTTACGAGGTGTACGGAGCGGAGCCGTGTGTGTACAAGGTGTGCGGAGCCATGTACAGAGCGGAGCCGTGTGTGTGCGGAGCCGTGTGTGTACGAGGTGTACGGAGCAGAGCCGTGTGTGTACAAGGTGTGCGGAGCCGTGTACAGAGCGGAGCCGTGTGTGTGCGGAGCCGTGTGTATAAGGTGTACGGAGCGGAGCCGTGTGTGTACGAGGTGTACGGAGCGGAGCCGTGTGTGTACAAGGTGTGCGGAGCCATGTACAGAGCGGAGCCGTGTGTGTGCGGAGCCGTGTGTGTACGAGGTGTACGGAGCGGAGCCGTGTGTACGGAGCGGAGCCGTGTGTGTACGAGGTGTACGGAGCGGAGCCATGTGTGTACGAGGTGTACGGAGCAAAGCCGTGTGTGTACGAGGTGTACGGAGCGGAGCCTTGTGCGTGTGAGGTGTGTGGAGCGGAGCCGTGTGTGTACAGGGCCACAAAGAGCGGAGCCGCGCATGTACAAGGGTCCTGTTACTTGCGGGATCTGTGTGCTTGGGGGCTGCAGGGGGGAAGGAGGGGTGCCATTATGTGCTTGGGTCTGCGTGGGGACGGAGCGAATGCTGTTATCTGTGCAGGGCTGGGTCCCTGTCCCGCTGTCCTGGCCGGGAGGTTTACTTTCCCGCATTAGAATCGTACATGCGGAAACCCGGGGACCTCCCACACGTTCTGGCAGCCACATGTCACGTTCCACCGGAGGTGACGTGCTGTAAGTCAGCTGAACGCTGGAAATGACGGTGACCTCATTTCCGGCGGTCAGCTTACAGCAGCAGGTACTGTAACTCGTTCTCGGGAGAGTCTTCAGAACGGCAACGCATCAAGCCGCTGGATCTGTTGGAGTGAGAGCCGTGTATTGTACGGACCGCTGCATACAATACCCGACTCTCACTGAGCGAGACAAGCAGGATGTGGGGATCTCAACATGGGATCTGTTCAACAGATTAAGAGATCCCCAGATCCTGCCTGTCTCGCTCAGTGAGAGCCGGGTATTGAATGGAGCGCCTCATAGCTGGTGAGATCCCCACATCCTGGGGAATGAGCTCAGCGATGGAACGTGACTTGTGGCTGCCAGAATGTGTGGGAGGTCCCCGGGGTTTCCGTATGTACGATTCTAATGCGGAAAGTAAACCGCCTGGTCGGGACAGCGGACAGGGTCCCGAAATCGGGACTGTCCCGCTGAAACCGGGACGGTTGAGAGGTATGTGTTTATAATTATTGTTTATGAAACAGTGTGATCAGCAGTGCTAAGTGGGTGTGGTCAGGGCGTGGATATGGGTGTGACCAGTGAAATGGGTGTGGCTGGGGTGTGGCCTAAAATTTGCCGCCCCGGGCGCCACAAACAGTTGCTACGCCACTGGGGCTTCCTCCTTAATGGAGGTGCCCGAGCAATGTTGTTGTTGCACTGTTTCACTCTGCTTTAGCCCTCAGGTCCCGTTACCAGTTACCTGCCTGTTTCCTGCCCGTTTGCTGTATGCTACCTGTCCGCAAGTCTACCCGGAGGTTCGGACGTCACAAGTGGTGATCCACGGCTATTCCAGAGACTCTTGCCTGCTCACTTGGGAGCGATCATCTGCCATCTGACTGCAGCCCTACCCGGAGGTTCGGACGTCACAAGCGGTGATCCCCGGCTATTCCAGAGACTCTTGCCTGCTTACTTGGGAGCGATCATCTGCCATCTGACTGCAGCCCTACCCGGAGGTTCGGACGTCACAAGCGGTGATCCCCGGCTGTTCCAGAGACTCTCGCCTGCTCACTTGGGAGTGTCCATCCGCCATCTGCCTGCTAGCCTACCGGGAGGCTTCACCATCTCAGGTCGTATATACCTGTCCATCTAGAGACTGCCCCGGTTACTTGCTGTGACAACCTGCCTGTCAATCCAGAGACTGCCCCGGTCACTTGCCGTGACAACCTGCCTGTCTATCCAGAGACTACCCCGGTCACTTGCCGTGACAACCTGCCTGTCAATCCAGAGACTGCCCCGGTCACTTGCCGTGACAACCTGTCTGTCTATCCAGAGACTGCCCCGGTCACTTGCCGTGACAACCTGTCTGTCTATCCAGAGACTGCCCCGGTCACTTGCCGTGACAACCTGCCTGTCAATCCAGAGACTGCCCCGGTCACTTGCCGTGATCCTTTCCCGTATAACCAGAGACTGCCCCGTCACTTGCCGTGACTTCCTGTCCGTCTCCCTGGGCGCCACCCGCTCTCTTACAAGTATAACCTTCTTGTATAAATAAAGCTCAGAGGTTCCACCTACCTGACCCGTTACAGTTTGCTCGGGCCATGGAACCCGGTGGCACCCAAACCCCTTCGCTATCTGACCTGTGTCATGAACTGTCTCCTCAGAGGTCTCAACAGGAGTCCATCCTGGGTCATCTGCGGTGTGTTAATTCCCGCCTGGACACTCTGAATACTTCCCCGACAACCACCGCGAGCACCATGACTCGCAATCCGGCAGTTCCGCTGCTTACCAACTCCGTGGTTTCTATTCCAGGACCTCGACTTTCAGCTCCTCCTCGGTTTGGAGGCGACCCTGCTCTGGCTCGGGGTTTCATCAACCAATGTACCCTGCATTTTGAACTCCTGGCACACCAGTTTAACTCTGACCGGGCCAAAATTGCCTTCATCATGTCACATCTCACCAGAGAGGCCCTGGCCTGGCTAAATCCTCTTTGGGAAAGAGAAGATCCTCTGGTGTCTAACCTGTCTGCTTTTCTCTTAGCCTTCCGGAAGGTATTCGATGAACCCGGACGGAAGACCTCCTCTGCATCATCTCTGCTGCGTCTTCGTCAGGAGAGTCTCACCGTGGGTCAATATGCCATAAGGTTTCGTACCCTTGCCTCAGAGCTGGCTTGGGATAATGACGCTCTGATAGCTGTCTTCTGGGAGGGCCTGTCCGGCCGCATTAAAGATGAACTTGCCGGTCGGGACATTCCAACCTCTCTCGATGATCTAATAACTCTGGCCAATCGAATTGATCTACGGTTCCAGGAGCGAGCCAAAGAGGTCACCCCTGAGAGAAGGTTTCCTCGCCTAGCTCCTTCATTTCAGAGACCTGTAACTCCTTCCGTATCTCCTCAAGTGCCCCCGGCAGAGCCCATGCAGGTCGACCAGACCAAGATGGTCAAAGCCCGTCAGGACTCACGCCGTGCTGAGGGGAGTTGCTTCTACTGTGGCAGTAAGGAGCACCGGATCCGTACCTGCCCAGAGAGGTCGGGAAACGCCTGTGTCTAGGTTCGCTCGGAGAGGTCCACCTAGACAAGAATAAATCCTCTTCATCTCTGCTGCTGTCTGTCTCAATTCTCCTCGGTGAGAACCGTTACTTCGAACTAGCCCAACTTGATTCTGGAGCAGCTGGGAATCTCGTTTCACAGGCTCTGGTAGAGAAATATCACATTCCCACCAAACCTCTGCTTGAACCAGTATCTGTTGCTGCTGTAGATGGGGGTCTTCTACCACGTCCCATCCAGCTTATCACCGAGGCTATAACCCTGCAGGTGGGAATGTTACATTCTGAGAGTATCTCATTTCATGTTCTACCTGGACTCTCTCACGCTTTCTTACTAGGTCTGCCTTGGCTCCAAAAGCATGCACCCGTGCTCGACTGGCAGACTGGAGAGATTCTTCGCTGGGGACAGGATTGTCATCAAACGTGTCTGGTGCCTGTTCATCCTGTCCGTCCTTCTCCTACACCTGCTAATCTACCAGGACTCCCGATTCCATATTGGTCTTTCGCTGATGTCTTATAAAAAGGAAGCAGAGACATTACCCCCACACAGACCGTATGATTGCCCGATCGACCTGCTACCTGGTACTACGCCTCCCCGTGGGCGTATTTACCCATTGTCCGCTGCTGAGACCAGGTCGATGTCTGAATATATCGAGGAGAACTTGGCCAAAGGATTCATCCGGAAATCTACCTCCCCAGCGGGAGCAGGTTTCTTCTTCGTAAAAAAGAAAGACGGATCTCTCCGTCCCTGTATTGACTACAGAGGCTTAAATTTGATCACGGTGAAGAATAAGTACCCTCTTCCGCTCATTCCAGAATTGTTTGATCGACTTAGAGGGGCGAGAATCTTCACCAAACTGGATCTTCGTGGGGCATACAACCTGGTTCGTATCCGTCGGGGAGATGAATGGAAGACGGCATTCAACACCCGGGACGGCCACTACGAGTATTTGGTGATGCCCTTTGGTCTCTGTAATGCTCCAGCAGTCTTTCAGGAGTTGGTCAATGACATCTTTCGGGACCTCCTCTACTCTTGCGTTGTGGTGTACCTAGACGATATCTTGGTCTTCTCTCCGGACCTCCAGTCTCACCGGAGGGATGTTCGTCAGGTTCTGCTCAGGCTCAGGCAGAATCACCTCTTCGCCAAATATGAGAAGTGCCTCTTTGAGCAGACCTCGCTTCCGTTTTTGGGCTACATCATTTCTCAGACAGGCCTACGAATGGATCCGGAGAAACTGTCTGCCATCGAGAAGTGGCCTCGACCGGAGGGGTTGAAGGCCATTCAGCGGTTCCTGGGATTCGCCAACTATTACCGCCTCTTCATACCGCACTTCTCTTCCAGGACTGCTCCAATCTCCGCGCTCACCCGCAAGGATGCTAACCCCAAACAGTGGACGCCCGAAGCAGAGGAGGCCTTTCTTTCCTTAAAACAGGCCTTCTCTTCCGCTCCAGTGCTGCATCGCCCGGACGGCAACAAGCAGTTCTTCCTGGAGGTGGACGCTTCCTCCTCTGGAGCCGGAGCGGTACTCACTCAAAAATCTTCATCCGGGAGGATGGTATCCTGCGGCTTCTTCTCCAAACTCTTCTCCTCCTCCGAGCGCAACTACTCCATAGGAGACCGAGAGTTATTGGCCATCAAGTTGGCATTGGAGGAGTGGCGTTACCTACTCGAGGGGGCTCTTCATCCGGTAATCATTTACACGGACCACAAGAATCTGGCTTACCTCCAGCATGCTCAGAGACTTAACCCTCGCCAAGCCCGGTGGTCCTTGTTTTTTGCCCGCTTCGATTTTCTCTTGCATTTTCGCCCGGCTGACAAGAACGTCAAGGCTGATGCCTTGTCTCGGTCTTTCCTGGTGTCAGATCTCGAGGAAGAACCTAAACATATCATCGATCCCGCCAGAGTGATGCAGGGGGCTCCCGTGAGTCTAAATCGTCTCCCTCCTGGTAAGACGTTCGTATCAGTAACCGACCGGAAGAGAATCCTACACTGGGGTCATTCGTCTAAACTAGCTGGCCACGCTGGTCAGAAAAAGACCCTCCAACTCATAACCCGGCATTATTGGTGGCCTACCCTGCACAAGGACGTAATAGACTTTGTATCTGCCTGTGTCTCCTGTGCCCGCAACAAAGTTCAGAGACACCTGCCTGCCGGCCGTCTTCTTCCGCTTCCTGTACCCGCTGCCCCTGGCAGCATATAGCCATGGACTTCATAACAGATCTGCCCGTTTCTGTCGGTTGTACGGTCATTTGGGTGGTCGCTGACCGCTTTTCCAAGATGGCTCACTTCATTCCTCTGCCAGGTCTTCCGTCTGCACCCGAGTTGGCTAAAGACTTTATCCACCACATCTTCCGTCTCCATGGTCTGCCTCATCACATTGTGTCGGATCGTGGGGTACAGTTCACCTCACGTTTCTGGAGAGCCACTTGTAAGTTGCTAGACGTCACCTTGGATTTCTCCTCCGCTTACCACCCGCAGTCCAATGGACAAGTTGAGCGAATCAATCAGAATCTGACCAGTTATCTCCGGCACTTCGTTAATGCCCACCATTCTGACTGGGTGGAGCTCCTGCCTTGGGCCGAATTCTCTTACAATAATCACGAGAGCGAATCTTCCTCCAAGTCTCCGTTTTTTGTAGTCTTCGGTCAGCACCCTCGGATCCCTGTTCCTGTCACCATCTCTGTGGACAATCCAGCTGCGGAATCTCTGGTTAGAGAATTTTCCTCCATATGGGAGAGTACCCTTTCCGCACTCATTCAGTCATCCGAGCGTATGAAGAGACATGCTGACAAAAGACGTCTGGATCCTCCTCAATTCCGTCCTGGGGATAAGGTCTGGCTTTCGTCCAAGTATGTCCGGCTCAAGATTCCTTCCTACAAGTTAGGCCCTCGGTTCATCGGTCCCTTTGAGATCATCAGTCAGATCAACCCGGTGTCCTATAAATTGAAACTCCCGGCCAATTTGCGCATTCCTAACTCTTTCCATGTATCTCTCCTCAAACCGGTGGTACTTAACTCTTTTTTCAAGTCTACAGGTACACCTCCTGCTCCAGTGTCTGCTGACGATGAATTTGAGGTAGAGAACATTCTGGCCACCAAAAGGGTAGGAAGAAAGACTTATTTTTTGGTGGATTGGAAGGGGTTTGGTCCTGAGGAGAGAACGTGGGAGCCTCGGGAGAACATCCATGCCCCTCTCATCCTAGCTAAATTTCTTTCTGGCCTAAAGAGGGGGGGCCTAGAGGAGGGGGTACTGTAGCGTCGGCGTCCCTGCCTTCTGCCAGGCAGGGACGCTGTTCCCCTGCAGCAGCGTCCTCTGCCAGGCAGGGACGTCGCCCCCCTTACCCTTCCTCAGCGTCCTCCTTCCGCCCTGCTGGGGCCGCGCGCTCCTTCCCTGCTGCTGGACTTAGGGCGCGCGCCCGCGCCCTCCCCCGCTCTTAAAGGAGCCGCGCGCATTTTTCAAATAGTCCCCGGCCAATGCCGGAGGACTCCACCCTATATTAAGGGCTTCCTCCTTAATGGAGGTGCCCGAGCAATGTTGTTGTTGCACTGTTTCACTCTGCTTCAGCCCTCAGGTCCCGTTACCAGTTACCTGCCTGTTTCCTGCCCGTTTGCTGTATGCTACCTGTCCGCAAGTCTACCCGGAGGTTCGGACGTCACAAGTGGTGATCCACGGCTATTCCAGAGACTCTTGCCTGCTCACTTGGGAGCGATCATCTGCCATCTGACTGCAGCCCTACCCGGAGGTTCGGACGTCACAAGCGGTGATCCCCGGCTATTCCAGAGACTCTTGCCTGCTCACTTGGGAGCGATCATCTGCCATCTGACTGCAGCCCTACCCGGAGGTTCGGACGTCACAAGCGGTGATCCCGGCTGTTCCAGAGACTCTCGCCTGCTCACTTGGGAGTGTCCATCCGCCATCTGCCTGCTAGCCTACCGGGAGGCTTCACCATCTCAGGTCGTATATACCTGTCCATCTAGAGACTGCCCCGGTTACTTGCTGTGACAACCTGCCTGTCAATCCAGAGACTGCCCCGGTCACTTGCCGTGACAACCTGCCTGTCTATCCAGAGACTACCCCGGTCACTTGCCGTGACAACCTGCCTGTCTATCCAGAGACTGCCCCGGTCACTTGCCGTGACAATCTGCCTGTCTATCCAGAGACTGCCCCGGTCACTTGCCGTGACAACCTGCCTGTCAATCCAGAGACTGCCCCGGTCACTTGCCGTGACAACCTGCCTGTCAATCCAGAGACTGCCCCGGTCACTTGCCGTGATCCTTTCCCGTATAACCAGAGACTGCCCCGTCACTTGCCGTGACTTCCTGTCCGTCTCCCTGGGCGCCACCCGCTCTCTTACAAGTATAACCTTCTTGTATAAATAAAGCTCAGAGGTTCCACCTACCTGACCCGTTACAGATCATTAATGGCAATGGCAGGCCTGGCACAGACATACAGACAACAATGATGGCTGCAGAGCGGTGGCCCTGTTGGCAGACACAGTCCTGCATCCTTATAGTATACACACAGGGGCAGGCACTAATGGCCAATCTATTATCTCTGGCACACGCCTACAAAACTGTGTGAAGCTCCAATGTGGCCGCTGCCTGGCACTGACTAGTCAGAGATGTCCACCATGCAGCATCGTCCGCACACCACATAAAACGACCTAGAGTCTGAGCATCAACAATAGCCTCCTTCTCCCGAAACGTTTAGCCAATCACAAGCACTAAACACTGGCCTGTCCGGAGCTAATAGCAGAGGCCTTCCACCGACCAACCGCCGCTCGGGAGAAACATGTGAGTGATTATCTGGGGAGGGAGCACAACTATTCTGGGGATAACTCATATCACATCCAATGCTCTCGTATCTGATGTTATACGTTCGTGTGATTCCAGCCTTAGTTGCAGCACCAGGAAAAGTTACTACTTTACACACAGAGCGGGGTCTCGTAGATGATGAAGATGAAGCTGTGCTCTCCATAGTGATACGGCTTGGTCCAAAGTGGCCACATTACACATTTTTCCCATAGAAGCAAAATATAGCTACAGAAAATGTAGCATATCTGCAAGAAAAATTGACATGTTGCGAATTTGAAGCACACATCGCAGGTCAGTTTACACTGCATAAAAAAGCCCAGTGGGCATGAGTATGTGTTTCATGTGTATGGGATGTTTGGGTGGGCATGGGAGGCTATGGGGTGTCGTGCTGCACATAAGAAGGCTATGGGGTGACATGGTAAACATGGGGAGGCTATGGGGGCCTCATGCAGTATATAGGGAGGCAGTGGGGGCATTGTGCAGTATAGTGGGAGGCTGTGGGGGATCATGCAGTATATAGGGAGGCTGTATGGGGATCATTCAGTGTATATACGGAGGATGTGTGGGGATCATGCAGTGTACATAGGGAGGCTGTGTGGGGATCACGCAGTGTACATAGGGAGGCTGTGTGGGGATCATGCAGTATATAGGGAGGCTGTGTGGGGCTCATGCAGAATACAAGGAGGCTGTGTGGGGCCTCATACAGTATATAGGGAGGCTGTGTGGGGCCTCATGCAGTATATAGGGAGGCTGTGTGGGGTTAATGCAGAATACAGGGAGGCTGTGTGGGGCCTCATTCAGTATATAGGGAGGCTGTGTGGGGCCTCATGCAGTATATAGGGAGGCTGTGTGGGGCCTCATGCAGTATATGGGGAGGTTGTGTTGGCTTAATGCAGTATATATAGGGAGGCTGTGTTGGCTTCATGCAGTATATATAGGGAGGCTGTGTGGGCCTCATGCAGTATATAGGGAGGCTGTGTGGGCCTCATGCAGTATATAGGGAGGTTGTGTTGGCTTAATGCAGTATATATAGGGAGGCTGTGTTGGCTTCATGCAGTATATATAGGAGGCTGTGTGGGCCTCATGCAGTATATTGGGAGGTTGTGTTGGCTTAATGCAGTATATATAGGGAGGCTGTGTTGGCTTCATGCAGTATATATAGGGAGGCTGTGTGGGCCTCATGCAGTATATAGGGAGGCTGTGTGGGCCTCATGCAGTATATGGAGAGGCTGTGTAGGGCTCATGCTGTACATGGGGAGGCTGTGTGGGCTCATGCAGTATATGGAGAGGCTGTGTGGGGCTCATACAGTATATTAGGGAGGCTATGTGGGGTTCATGCAGTATATAGGAGGCTGTGTGGGGCTCATGCTGTATATGGGAGGCTGTGGGGCTCATGCAGTATATAGGGAGGCTGTGGGGCTCATGCAGTATATAGGGAGGCTGTGTGTGGCTCATGCAGTATTTGGGGAGGCTGTGTGGGCCTCATGCAGTATATAGGGAGGCTGTGTGGGGCTCATGCAGTGTATAGGGAGGCTGTGTTGGCTTCATGCAGTATATAGCGGAGGCTGTGGGGCTCATGCAGTATATAGGGAAGCTGTGTGGGGCTCATGCAGTATATGGGGAGGCTGTGTGGGGCTCATGCAGTATATGGGGAGGCTGTGTGGGGCTCATGCAGTATATGGGGAGGCTGTGTGGGGCTCATGCAGTATATAGGGAAGCTGTGTGGGGCTCATGCAGTATATGGGGAGGCTGTGTGGGGCTCATGCAGTATATGGGGAGGCTGTGTGGGGCTCATGCAGTATATAGGGAGGCTGTGTGGGGCTCATGCAGTATTTAGGGAGGTTGTGTTGGTCTCATGCAGTATATGGGGAGGCTGTGTGAGGCTCATGCAGTATATAGGGAGGCTGTGTGGAGCTCATTGAGTATATAGGGAGGCTGTATGGGGCTCATGCAGTATATGGGGAGGCTGTGTGGGTCTCATGCTGTATATGGGGAGGCTGTGGGGCTCATGCAGTATATAGGGAGGCTGTGGGGCTTATGCAGTATATAGGGAGGCTGTGTGTGGCTCATGCAGTATTTGGGGAGGCTGTGTGGGGCTCATGCAGTGTATAGGGAGGCTGTGTGGGCTTCATGCAGTATATAGCGGAGGCTGTGGGGCTCATGCAGTATATAGGGAAGCTGTATGGGGCTCATGCAGTATATGGGGAGGCTGTGTGGGGCTCATGCAGTATATGGGGAGACTGTGTTGGCCTCATGCAGTATATAGGGAGGCTGTGTGGGCCTCATGCAGTATATGAGGAGGCTGTGTGGGCCTCATGCAGTATATAGGGAGACTATGTGGGTCTCATGCAGTATATGGGGAGGCTGCGTGGGCCTCATGCAGTATATGAGGAGGCTGTGTGGGCCTCATGCAGTATATAGGGAGACTTTGTGGGTCTCACACAGTATATAGGGAGACTATGTGGGTCTCATGCAGTATATGGGGAGGCTGCGTGGGCCTCATGCAGTATATGAGAAGGCTGTGTGGGCCTCATGCAGTATATAGGGAGACTATGTGGGTCTCATGCAGTATATGAGGAGGCTGTGTTGGCCTCATGCAGTATATAGGGAGGCTGTGTGGGCCTCATGCAGTATATGAGGAGGCTGTGTGGGCCTCATGCAGTATATAGGGAGACTATGTGGGTCTCATGCAGTATATAGGGAGGCTGTGTGGGCCTCATGCAGTATATGAGGAGGCTGTGTGGGCCTCATGCAGTATATAGGGAGGCTGTGTGGGCCTCATGCAGTATATGAGGAGGCTGTGTGGGCCTCATGCAGTATATAGGGAGACTATGTTGGTCTCATGCAGTATATGGGAGGCTGTGTGGGCCTCATGCAGTATATAGGGAGACTATGTGGGTCTCATGCAGTATATAGGGAGGCTGTGTGGGCATCATGCAGTATATGAGGAGGCTGTGTGGGCCTCATGCAGTGTATATAGGGAGGTTGTGTGGGCCTCATGCAGTACAGTCATGGCCAAAAGTTTTGAGAATGACACAAATATTATATTTTCACATGATCTGCTGCCCTCTGATTTTTATGTGTGTTTGACAGATGTTTTTATCACAGACAGAAATATAATAATTGCAAACATATGAGTAACAAAAGCTTATATTGATAGTTAGAATGAGTTAATGCAGCAAGTCAATATTTGCAGTGTTGACCCTTCTTCTTCAGGACCTCTGCAATTCTCCCTGGCATGCTCTCAATCAACTTCTGGACCAAATCCTGACTGATAGCAGTCCATTCTTGCACAATCAATGCTTTTATTTTGTTAGAATATTTAGGTTTTTGTTTGTCCACCCGTCTCTTGATGATTGACCACAAGTTCTCAATGGGATTAAGATCTGGGGAGTTTCCAGGCCATGGACCCAAAATCTCTATGTTTTGTTCCCTGAGCCATTTAGTTATCACCTTTGCTTTATGGCAAGGTGCTCCATCATGCTGGAAAAGGCATTGTTGATCGCCAAACTGCTCTTGGAGGGTTGGGAGAAGTTGTTCTTGGAGGACATTCTGGTACCATTCTTTATTCATGGCTGTGTTTTTAGGCTAGACTGTGAGAGAGCCGATTCCCTTGGCTGAGAAGGAACCCCACACATGAATGGTTTCAGGATGCTTAACAGTTGGCATGAGACAAGACTGGTGGTAGCGCTCACCTTGTCTTCTCCGAATGAGGCGTTTTCCTGATGTCCCAAACAATCGAAAAGGGGATTCATCAGAGAAAATAACTTTACCCCAGTCCTTAGCAGTCCACTGCCTGTACTTTTTGCAGAATATCAGTCTGTCCATGATGTTTTTTCTGGAGAGAAGTGGCTTCTTTGCTGCCCTCCTTGAGACCAGGCCTTGCTCCAAGAGTCTCCGCCTCACAGTGCGTGCAGATGCACTCACACCTGCCTGCTGCCATTCCTGAGCAAGCTCTGCACTGCTGGTAGCCCGATCCCGCAGCTGAAACACTTTTAAGAGACGGTCCTGGCGCTTGCTGGTCTTTCTTGGGCGCCCTGAAGCCTTTTTGGCAACAATGGAACTTCTCTCCTTGAAGGTCTTGATGATGCGATAGATTGTTGACTGAGGTGCAATCTTTATAGCTGCGATACTCTTCCGTTAGGCCATTTTTGTGCATTGCAATGATGACTGCACGTGTTTCTTTAGAGATAACCATGGTTAACAGAAGAGAAACAATGATGCCAAGCACCAGCCTCCTTTTAAAGTGTCCAGTGGTGTCATTCTTACTTAATCATGAGAGATTGATCTCCAGCCATGTCCTCATCAACACCCACACCTGTGTTAATGGAGCAATCACTGAAAAGAGGTTATCTGGTCCTTTTAATGCAGGGCTGCAATGATGTTGAAATGTGTTTTGGGGGATAAAGTTCATTTTCTAGCCAAATATTGACTTTGCAAGTAATTGCTGTCAAGCTGATCACTCTTTATAACACTCTGGAGTATATGCAAATTGCCATTAGAAAAAGTGAAGCAGTATACTTTGTAAAAATTAATATTTGTGTCATTCTCAAAACTTTTGGCCATGACTGTATATAGGGAGACTATGTGGGTCTCATGCAGTATATGAGGAGGCTGTGTGGGCCTCATGCAGTATATATAGGGAGGCTGTGTGGGGCTCATGCAGTGTATGTAGGGAGGCTGTGTGGGGCTCATGCAGTATATAGGGAGGCTGTGTGGGGTTCATGCTGCATATAAGGGGCTGTTGGGGGGCTCATACGATATATAGACGTAGCTGTACTCTGGTTCAAACGATATAGGGGGATGTCAGCATACTTAATTCTGCTCAATATTAAGTGATTCAATTAATATTAATATACTTATCAACAATGTCAATAATTATATTGATATTAATATTGGGTAGAATTAATTTCAGCCTATTGGTTCGGCTCTCAACAACAGTCACGGTCTGTTTTGTGGCCCCTTGGGAAAATTAGATGCCCACCCCTGGGTTAAAGGGTTTCTGCAGCATCATTTATTTATACATTGGGAAGTGAGTGGTGCTGATATTGTGTGTAAAACCATACTTACCAAGACATGTCCATGATGGCTGCCATTCATGCATCTGTCCTGTCAGGTATCTGTAGACTCTGTCTTCAACGCTGTTCGCCTCCCAATGCTGAAGTAAGCAGCGCTGAACAAACACTTTAGGGTACGTTTCCACGGTCAGTAATCGCTGTGGGATGGACGCTGCATACATCCACAGCATCCAACCCGCAGCGTCCAGATGTTACAGCATAGTGGATGGGATTTCATGAAGTCCCATGTCCACTATGTGTGCACAGATGCTTGCAGATCACCTGCATATCCGGACATGCGGTGCGTCTTTCCAGACCCCACCATGTCTATTTATCTAGTGGAGACGCTAATCTCACCAAGATAAATGTCCCCATACAATGTATAGGAAGTGGTGATTCCGCGCTGTTCAATGAACACATGAGGAATTGCCTGCCTTCAGAAGCCGGCAGCGCTTTGGACGGAGCGGACATATGCTGTATCCAAAGCGCTGCCTAATACCGAACATCTACACATACCGGTAAAGTGACCCTGACCGCTGATACCTGCTGTGTTTCCCATGGGCAGCACGTGTCCAGCACCGGCTGTACGATCTCAGTCAGGTACGTTTGTCTCTGAAACGCTGCAGCGTCACAGAGAAAAACATGTCTGACTTCTCCCCTTCTGCTGCCAATGACTTGTCTGTTGCTGGACACGCACGCAGGAAGAAAATTGTCCCTCAGTGGGAGAGGATGGGGAGAAGCCACCAGGGACCCACCTGTGTGACTAGTCACCTGTGTGGCCTTAGTCCTCGGTGACTTTTAAAGAATGTTTTACCCTGAAACGCAGCGGCATTTCAGAGTGAAATACACCTGGCTGAGATCATACTGCCCATGTCTGATACATGTCGCCTGTGGATCAAGCAGCGTGTATCAGCCATCAGATTCCCTTTAAAATCCCATAGGTGCCATTTATGTCACATGGTTGACTATTATCCTTATGCCTTTGAGGAGAACTATAACTCCCAGCATGTACAGCAGCTTCTATGGCATGCCGGGAGTTATAGTTCACCACAGGAGTGGTGATTTTCTTGAGTTAGTGGCGTGAGAGCAGAGTGGACACAGCTTTTTTTACTTCTTAAGTCTATTAATGCTTGCCTCTTAGCTTCTTTGTTCCTAGGTACAGCTCCGTGCTCGCTGGGCTTCTCTGCACTCAGATAATCAGACGCTGGTAAATTCCTTCTGCCCGGTGCTAGACAGGAGGAAGTGGGCGGTCTGGAGCTGCAGTGAGAGCAGGGCTGGAAAAGTGCGGAGGCATGGGGAGGGGGAGGCTCTCTGTGCGGTTCTGTCAGCTCGTCTCCTATGCTGATTGCAGGCTGGAGCTAATACAGGAGAGCAGTGCAGGGATTTTGCCGCCCTCTCTGCACACCAGCTGACTGCCGCCTGAGACAACAGGCTCAAGTTGCCTCATTATAGGTGCGCCACTGATAACAAGACAGCGGTGACTAAGAGTGGCGTGACCTCCTCCACCCCAACGCGCGTTTCGACTAGCTTCTTCTGGGGGCGTGTCCAAATCGTGGGTGGTCTAAGATTAAATAGTCCCTTGCACCAATCAGGAGAGGAGAATTTGAATAGAGGAGTGAAATACTCAGCGTCATTCCTCTGACTTGAAAGGCGCATGCGCAGATCCGTGCAGCTGAAAATGAAATCACTTCTGGTAACGCGCTCCTTGAACCACACGCTGAGACGCAACAGATCCTGCGAAAGCGCACTGTCAGAAGAAAACGATATAGATTATATAAAGTGACGAAGTGCAAATAAGTAAAAAATGGGCTGTATTTGACTCAATTTATCAACAGCAGCCGAAAGTGACGAATATAATGATGCTAAAATATGAGGGATAAAAATGAAATAAGGTGATGACCGAAAAAAGTGCGCAGTGCCAATAGTAGTCATAATTAATAATCAATTTAATATGGTCTGATAATAAAGCCATAATATAGCAAATAGAAAATCCTATATTAGTGCATAAGACCAAAGTGACATAGTGCAAATATAAGAATTTCACATAATTCCATTAAACATTAAAAAACATACCTACAACTAACAATCAGTACAAATAATACATATATATATATATATATATATACTAAACTTGGGTTAAGAAAATATTATAATACATAAAATCTAATATAAAGTGATAAAGTGCAAAAATCTTCGATTTCACAATATTCTAAGCATGCTTGACTCCGGTCTTTCTCAATAGATGAAGGGGATCATGACGTCCAAAATTCATGGAATACTTTAGGATAATCCTCCTTCATGTGGACATGAAATCCCAAGGCCCCAGGACATTATCCAATCTCACACAAAAAAATTATAATGGTTCAAAATCTAAATCTAAATATAGAAACAAAATTAATAAAAGAAAAAACACACTGACACAATTAGAAATTAAAAACACCACCCACCCCTAAAAATGATGCCACTATAAGAAAATGTGTATACCACTAATAATATTTACAATTATATATAATCATTTACATGAAGACCCTATAAAAAGGATGCGAATCCCAGACTCTCATTGAGACCCAACGGGTTCATTGTGCCAAGGCGATAAATCCATTGGCTCTCTTTTTGGGCAAGAACTCTACCCAAATCACCACCTCTAACACCAAGAGAGACCAAATCAATTCCCTTGATTATCAAGCCTTTAGCATTACACTCATGGAAGCGTTTAAAATGCCTAGGCAAGCTTTTCAATACAGTCATCTTTGATAGTCCTAGCCTTCTCAATGTCCCTCACATGTTCTCTAGTTCTTATTTTGAGTTCACATGTGGTAAGACCTATATAGATCTTACCACACGGACATTCAGCATGATAAATGACACCATGTGAGGAACAGTTGATATGACTCTTGATTAGAAATTTTTTTGACCCGCTTTGATTGGAGAAACTATCTGTTTTAACCATATTGAGGCAACCCTTGCAGATACCACAGGGAAAAAATCCAGGTTTGCCCATATTTCTATTGGTTCTATTTTTACTTTCATCTGATGTGTAGTGGCTATGTACCAGAAAATCTTTCAAATTTCTCGACCTTTTGGCCACAAATGAAGGGGCAGCTGGAAGGATTTCTCTCAAAATTGGATCCGCAGATAGAACAGGCCAATGCTTTCTTACAATATTAGTAAAGCCTTGCCATTGACGGTTGAATGTAGAAATAAAACGTACCTTGTTGGAGTCGGGGGTTTCTTTATTGTTGTTTTTGGAGGGCCCATAGAGAAGCTGATCCCTGCTAGTCTTTGAAGCTCTAAAATATCCTCGTCTAATGGCTCTTCTGCTATAGCCTCTTTCCATAAATCTACTGATTAGATCCTCTGTGTTTCAAAGGCCTTTGAATTTGAGCAGATCCTTTTGGCCCTGAGGAATTGGCCAATCGGTATTCCCCTGATCATTGATGATGGATGTGATGATTGAGTCAAAAGCAGAGAATTAGTTGCTTCAGGTTTACGGTAAATGTCTGTTTCCAAATGACCATCAGAGGATGGCATAATAAAAATGTCCAAAAATTCCAAACTTTTTCCGAATTTATAAGTAAGTCTGACATTGATGTCATTGTGATTGAGTCTGTCAAAGAGAGCACATAGTCCATCAGCAGAACCTTCCCAAATGAAAAGAATATCGTCTATATACCTCATCCAGTTATGAACCAAGTCCATATCCTGGATGAGGTCAGACTGAAAAATGGTTCTTCTCCCATGCCCCTAAAAACTGGCGTACGCCGGGGTACAGGATGCCCCCATTGCTGTACCCTGTATTTGTAAAAAAATGTCACCATTAAAAGTAAAAACATTATGATTTAATAAAAAAATCCAATAATATAAGTACCAGGTCAGCAATGGGGGGATCAATGTTGCTAGTGCTCAAAAACCATTTGGCCGCAGCCAAGCCATCACAATGTCTGATGGAAGTGTACAAGGACTCCACATCTGCCATTACCAATACCATATTTGGCTCAAGCTGTAATTGGTCAATCCGTTGTAAGGCAGATGTGGTGTCCCTGACAAAAGAAGGCAACTCCGACACCAAAGGTTTCAGAAAAAAGTCCACTATATCTGAGATAACTTCACATAAACCTGAATTACCTGCCACAATGGGGCGTCCAGGTGGATCAAGAGCATTCTTATGCAATTTGGGTATTAAATAGAACGTTGCCAGCTTGGGATGTGAATTACGTACACTGTCCAATAATTTCTTAGAAATTATGCCCTGGGAAAAAGCATCCTCCAGAATGTTAGCCAATTTTGCCTGGAAGGAAGACATTGGATTGACCGTCAGTTTTCAATAGCATTTAGCATCGCCAAGGAGGACGTTTGCTTGTTTTTCATATAGATTATTTGGCCATATGACCAGATTTCCTCCTTTGTCGGCTGCCTTGAAGACGACGTCATCCCAGGTCTTTAATTCCTCCAAGGCCATTTGTTCTTTTCGGGTGAAATTAGATCTACCATCTCTAACCTTAGTCAAAGATTCAATATCATTAGTTACCAATTTCATGAACGTATCTATTGCCTTGACAGTGCGCTTACGCAGGATCTGTTGCGCTGTACATTTTCTGGCGCGCTCCACCATTGAGCCTCATGCATCTCAGCGTGTGGTTCAAGAAGCATGTTGCCGGAAGTGATTTCATTTTCAGCTGCACGGATCTGCACATGCGCCGTTCAAGTCAGAGCAATGACACTGAGTATTTCACTCCTCTATTCAAATTCTCCTCTCCTGATTGGTGCAAGGGACTATTTAATCTTAGACCACTCATGCTTTGGACACGCCCCCGGAAGAAGCTAGTGCGAAACTCATGTTGGGGTGGAGGAGGTCACGCCACTCTTAGTCACCGCTGTCTTGTTATTAAGGTAATTCAGCTTTTGGGTTCCCTGTATACTGCAGATTCATTTACTTTCATATATTTTGCCTCTCCTACATTGTGTTTAGGATAGTTTTATCCAGTCTAATAATTTGAGTGCTGATATATGGATAGGAACTACTGTGCCTTACATGGGATTTAGAAACTGTTATCATGTGACTTGGTAATTCTCTTTCCCTTTGGCATAGCGGTATAATTTGTGAGGCTACTTTTTGTGGGGATATTTTGATAACCCATTCTATTCAATATTATTGTTTTTGGACATGCTACATTCATTCATCGTGACTTATTGTTATGGCATCATTTACCTCCTACTGAGCATCATTGTTTTTTTCTAATTGATATTTTTAGCTGAATTAATAAACATTGACTTTTTAAAACTATTATGCTGGATCGCTTTTTTACGGTTACTGCATGATGTAAATCCGTAGTTCTTTTGTCTTGTTCACGTTGTGAAGTGCCAGTTTCTCTTTATGTATAGCTGTGGACTACTTTATACATTGTAAGTCCTCTTATATATTTATTTCACAAACACAATTTAAGTTATTTCCTAACCTTAAACTTTGTGTACATTTATTGTGCTGTAATGAATCAAATTTTCTTCCTGCATGAATATTCTACCGATTTTGGTTTCAACTCCGGTCCCAGAGATGCTCTGTGGCTTCCATCCAAGAAATATGTGATGTGCTTAAGGAGCGAGCATTAATGACAGGTGAAGGAGGATGAAGGAAGCACAAGAAAGCAGTGAGAGCCATGTGGTGTCACAGAAGAGCTGTAAAGGAGTGGGGAGGACATGCAAAACAAACCAGAGAAATACACACTCATTCTGTGCAAACTTTCTATTCTAGGTCACGTACACACATCATACACTTATCGCATTCTGGATCAATTTAATACAAATCAGGACAGTAGTATTTGATGAAGATGACAGAGGGGATAACATCTACAGTGATACAAGTGACTTAAAGAGGTACCATATATACTCATGTATAAGCCGACCCATGTATAAGCCGACCCCCCTAATTTTGCCACAAAAAAATGGGAATACTTATTGACTCGCATATAAGCCTAGGGTGAAAAATGATTATGCCCCCATATGCTCCATAGATTATGCCCCCATATGATGCTCCACAGATTATGCCCCCATATGCTGCACAGATTATGCCCATATGCTCCACAGATTATGCCCCCATATGCTGCACAGATTATGCCCCCATATGCTCCAGATTATGCCCCCATATGCTCCAAAGATTATGCCCCCATATTCTGCACAGATTATGCCCCCCTATGCTCCAGATTATGCCCCCATATACTCCACAGATTATGCCCCCATATGCTCCATAGATTATGCCCCCATGTTCCAAATTATGCCCCCATATGCTCCACAGATTATGCCCCATATGCTCCACAGATTATGCCCCATGTTCCACAGATTATGCTCCCATATGTTCCACAGATTATGCCCCCATATGCTCCACAAATTATGTCCCATAGTATAGGTCCCTTATGCTGACGCGCTGCTGCAAAAACAATGACATACTCACCTCTCGTCGCTGGGGGCCAGGTGCCGGTGTTCTGAGCAGGCGGTGACACAGGCGTGCTATGGGGGACAGGTGCCGGTGTCACCGCTCGCTCAGGATCCCGGCACCTGAGATATTTACCTGTCACCGGACCGCTCCACCGCTGCGCTGCTCCCTCTTCCGGGTCCTCGGCAGTGAATGATCAGGCAGGGGGTGCGGCGCGCACTAACAAAGTCATCGCGCCCTCTGCCTGAACATTCACAGCCAGAGGAGTCGGACGAGGGAGCAGCGCAGCGGTGGAGCAGTCCGGTGACAGGTAAATATCGCTATACTCACCCTCCGCCGGCACGTCTCTGCAGCCTCTCTTCTCCCGGCGGTCTCCGCAGCTCTTTCTTCCTACAGTGGTCACGTGGTACCGCTCATTAAAGTCATGAATGTGTGCATATTCATGACTTTAATGAGCGGTACCATGTGACCACTGCAGGAAGGAGCCGGAGATCGTTGAAGCAGGGGGGCTACAGAGACGTGCCGGCGGAGGTGTATGATCCGACAACCCCGCTCCCACTCCGACCCCCGTATATGACTCGCGTATAAGCCGAGAGGGGGACTTTCAGCCCTAAAAAAATGGGCTGAAAATCTCGGCTTATACACGAGTATATACAGTACTATTAATGTGTGATTTAGCAACACATCACGCTGTAGTCTTTTCACTTCCTTGTTGCTAGGTGGGATGAGAGGGAAAAGATGGGGGTTCGGGTGCTCTTCCATGAGTGACACTGACCATCCTCTCCAGTATCCTTCTACTGTGACATACTAAGGTCCGTCAGTGCCTGTTCTTCAGTCTAATAACAAAAGACTGACTGGCACATCTAAGCTAGTGTGAATAGGTGCATACTAGGAGCATATAGGAGTCTGTATATATAATATACAAAAAAGCTGCCCATCAACCAACTTCTCTGGCTTTTGAGACCACCTTGACGTTGGTTGATGGGCAGACATGAATTGGCCAAATTATGTGCTAAGTGTCTAATTTTTTTTCCTAATATTCGAAGCCATATAGCTATTCACATTTCATATATTTAACATTGACATGTTTTAGCATGATAAAGTGCAACTATTTTTGTATATTGTATATGGAAATAGCTGCTTCTAGTACGCACCTATTCACACTAGTCTGGATATGCCAGTCAGTTTTTTGTTATTTCTATGTTAGCTCTCTGACCGAGCACTCCGCCCTTCAACATGTGGTGATTTTAATTACAGCAGGGTCCTAACTACCCGTAAATGCAGGCTTTACTGAGAGAGGAGCCTACATTCATCCAGGAATTCAGACATCAGCCTACGAGAGTTATTCACATTGATACGTAGGGACCCATCAGTTTTTGAGACTATCTTGATGTTGGTTGATGGGCAGACATGAATTGTCCAAATTATGAGCAGAAAAGAATTCAACCCTCCCACCATTCCTGTTCTATCAGTGGACCAGTCTGATGCAGATGTATAGTTGAAAATAGGGACAGAATGTGACAAAAAAAAATCTTTGTAGCTTTATTAATTATATTAATTTCAAATCCCCATGCATTAACAATATTGAATAAATGGGGTATTTAACTATTATATCATGCACAGAAACCCCAAAAGCAATAAAATATAACTTTTATTTATGCTCTAAAAACGGGACATACAACAAAAACACCACACATTTAAAAAGTGTACACTGAATTCACCCTAAAACAACGATGCCCTGAACTGTACACCTGCCTAGCATGCGGAGGTTGGCATCCTAAGACAGCCCCAACGAGAGTGGCGCCCCCGGTCACGTCGGCTGCCCCTAGGTTCCTGATATGTTTTTACAATAGGTGCACCCCAATAAACATGCACAACAAATGAAGATAGTCCCCTTTAAAAGATGGGAAACCGGCAGTGTACTCCTGTATATTCAGGTCAGGGATCAAGGCTGAAATTCCATGCGTGATTTATTATAAATAAATCAAACCCAAATGATATTGTGGGTAGAGCCCTCAAATTGACTCCCTGCTGGTCCCTGCTTACCAGCAAAAATGTATATGTAAAAGTGTGGGTACCCTGTACGGTGTGAGAGTAATAACTGTGTTACATAATAGTGATAAAGGCATCCAGTATTACTTAAATTGATACATCACACCAGGGTGTTAACTTATCTCCCCATCATAAATAAACTCCAGGGATACCAAAATCATGATCAGCAGAGGGGTACTCATCTTGATATATCTTATGACACCTCTACGCTTTTCGCCCAGCGGCTCATCAGGAGGTCAGATGTAATGATATAGCATGGTGTCAAGAAAATATTTAGTCCGGTCTTACATAGAGTAGCCTCCATATCACCCCAAATTACAAACCAAATGGTCAGATGCAAAGATGTATTATACAAATCACCACCAAAATGGTTCCATATTGCTCGCCTCATATTCACCAATACCGTTTGAGTCACCCAGAAAATGTCCGTTCATTGCTGGAAGGTTAACACCAAAGAGAACGCTCACACTGATATCGCTGGCGTGCGTTCCACAGTGGAACGCACGCTGTAATGATAATAGAGCGCTTCACGGCAGCAGATGAAAAAACGGAAGTGATGACATCGCATCCCCTTAGTGTGACTAACATGCGCTCAACAGTGGAACGCACGCCAGCAACACAACTACCGGTTGTCGCTGTCTAGCCGGAAATGACATATGCGGATGGCACTATTATGCAGGCGCTGACCCACCCAGAATGTGACGCTTTGTTTGTGTTTCACCTGATGGAACGCACCACAGTATATATAGATATATTATATACTATATTATTGGGAAAAGAGGAACGCACCACAGTATATATAGACATATTGTATTAAATTGGGAAAAGAAATGACTGGGGTAAAGAAAATGGAAAAAGAACCGGATACAGTAACATTTTATAGTCCCATAATAATGATAATCCTATAAATTTAGATCATATTGATAACACCACCACCCTTAATCGTGGGAGACCCCTATCCATGGGGTGAAAAAGAAAAACACGGCCGTTTAATCTCCAATAATCACAGCATCCCTAGATGCATATTATATTATACAAAACAGGCAAATGATATCTGCTCATTTAGTCCAGCAGGAGGAGCCCGCGATTTGTTGACTAGACTTGATGGCATTCATGTGGGTAGTGATTCTCTGTTGGTGTCCATCAACATCGAATCTTTATACAGTAACATTCCACATGGGACTATAAAATGTTACTGCATCCGGTTCTTTTTTCCATTTTCTTTCCCCCCAGTCATTTCTTTTCCCAATTTAATACAATATGTCTATATATACAGTCATGGTCAAAAGTTTTGAGAATGACACAAATATTAATTTTTACAAAGTCTACTGCTTCACTTTTTCTAATGGCAATTTGCATATACTCCAGAATGTTATAAAGAGTGATCAGCTTAACAGCAATTACTTGCAAAGTCAATATTTGGTTAGAAAATGAACTTTATCCCCCAAAACACATTTCAACATCATTGCAGCCCTGCCTTAAAAGGACCAGCTAACCTCTTTTCAGTGATTGCTCCATTAACACAGGCCTGGTCTCAAGGAGGGCAGCAGAGAAGCCACTTCTCTCCAGAAAAAATCATCATGGACAGACTGATATTCTGCAAAAGGTACAGGCAGTGGACTGCTGAGGACTAGGGTAAAGTTACTTTCTCTGATGAATCCCCTTTTCGATTGTTTGGGACATCAGGAAAACGCCTCATTCGGAGAAGACAAGGTGAGTGCTACCACCAGTCTTGTCTATGCCAAGGGTTAAGCATCCTGAAACCATTCATGTGTGGGGTTGCTTCTCAGCCAAGGGAAATCGGCCTCTCTCACAGTCTTGCCTAAAAACAAAAGCCATGAATAAAGAATGGTACCAATGTCCTCCAAGAGCAACTTCTCCCAACCCTCCAAGAGCAGTTTGGCAATCAACAATGCCTTTTCCCGCATGGGAGCCCTTGCCATAAGCAAAGGTGATAACAAATGGCTCAGGGAACAAAACATAGAAAATTTTGGGTCCATGGCCTGGAAACTCCCAGATTTAACCCCATTGAGAACTTGTGGTCAATCATCAAGAGAGGGTGGACAAACAAAAACCTTAAAAATTCTGACAAAATGAAAGCATTGATTGTGCAAGAATGGACTGCAAATCATCAGGATTTGGTCAGAAGTTGGATTGAGAGCATGCCGGGGAGAATTGGAGAGGTCCTGAAGAAGAAGGGTCCCAAAACTGCAAAATTTGACTTGCTGCATTAACTCATTCTAACTGTCAATATAAGCTTTTGTTACCATATGTTTGCAATTATTTTTTCTGTCTGTGATAAAAACATCTGTCAAACACACATAAAAAAACCCGAGGCAGCAGATCATGTGAAAATATAATATTTGTGTCATTCTCAAAACTTTTGGCCATGACAGTACTGTGGTACCCTTTCCCCTTTTCAATAATATAGTATATATCTATTTTATACTGTGGGCATTCCATCAGGTGAAACGCAAACAAGCATCACATTCGGGGCGGGTCAGCGCCTGCATAATAGTGCCGCCGCATATGTCATTCCGGCTAGACAGCGACAACCGGTAGTTGTGTTGGGTGGCGTGCGTTCCACTGTGGAGCGCATGGTTAGTCACACTAAGGGGATGCGATGTCTCACTTCCGTTTTTTTCATCTGCTGCCGTGAAGCGCTCTATTATCATTACAGCGTGCGTTTCACTGTGGAACGCACACCAGCGATATCAGTGTGAGCGTTCTCTTTGGTGTTAACCTTCCAGCAATGAACGGACATTTCTGGGTGACTCAAACGGTATTGGTGAATATGGGGCGAGCAATGTGGAACCATTTTGGTGGGATTTGTGTAATAATCTTTGCATCTGACCTGTTATGTTTCGGTAGCTGAGGAAGCAGGGAAAAAGGCAAAACACCAGAGCAGTTGGAATCTATGAGATTGCAGTACCCTGATAACCACCACAACTAGAGGCAGCCGTGGAGCGTTCCCACGTTGGTCCTAGAGCCCCCGTCACAGCCTGAGAAACTAACTACACCTAAAAACAAGAAAACAGGAAAGCTATCTGCCCCGGAGCAGAACCCCAAAGATAATAGAAAGCCCCCAAACATGTAATGGCGGTTAGACAAGAGGAAATACGGGCACAGAAAGAAAATAGTATGAGCAAACGCTGGGGCCCAAACCGAAA
>JARQOD010000002.1:441744880-441850653 GCA_033576555.1 Oophaga sylvatica | reverse complement strand
TATCACCACGTCTACAAATGTCCAATCTATTAAAAAATAATTAACCCGATCAGTAAAAACCGTAAACAAAAAAAAATTCAAAATGCCAAAATTGTGGGTTACTGTAAATGCAATCAATATTATACTTATCCAAAAATGATATCAATAAAAAAGTTCCGTGTCTCGGAAAATAGCAACAATCAAGTTTTTTTTTTTTTTTTTTCAAATTTGAAGTGGGGTATTGCCGTAATCGTACCCATGAGAATTATATTTTTTGGTCATTTTTACCACACAATGTGCACTGTAAAAACAATTCCCCACAAAAAAAGAAAAAAAAACCTGTTTTAGTTTTTTTTCCCCACAATTTATCTTTTTTACCAGTTTTTCTTTACCCCCGTGTTGTAAAATGAATGGTGTCATTTAAAGGTACAACTCGTCCTGCTAAAACAAAACAAGCTCCTTACTTCTAAGTGGACAGAAATATAAAAAAGTAATGGAGGAAGGGGAGGAAACCCTCCCCCCAAAAAAACTGGACATGTGGGTAAGGGGTTAATATTCTCACAACTTTTTAGTAACCTATCCCATGAACTTACTTGGCTAAGCAGGAAATCTCTGACTTTGTGGAAATGATCTTGATAATCATTTTTCAAGACAATCTGGGCCCAGCGGAGTCGCAGTTCCGCATTGGTTGCTTCAGAAATCTTTGTGTACAATTTTCCAAGCTCTTCAACATTGCCTACATAAAAACATGAGCATAATCTGTTCATAGCTCCAATAAATTATATTTGAAATCAACAAAAGAAAATTATAAACATCACACAGAGGTGTTCTCCTATGCAACTGGTTTTTAAATGATATTCAAATGCACAACAAACTGCTTGAATTTCTGACTTTCTTCTTCCGGTAATTTCATGTGTTTCTGCCTTTACTTTGAAAAATATAAGTTTAGGAAAGTGGACATGAAGTGAGGGTTTAATATACACACATTCATAACTTGCTGATGTACCCAAATTAAGAAAGAAGCTCCAATTCTTGCTTGTTGTGTTTGCTCCAGAGTAGTGCGGAGTCCGCCATGGGCTGACGGATTGGCTTAATTCTCTTGCCAACACTGTACTTGCTTTGCAATCACAAGAAAGGGGGCTAGCTCGGCCACCATGCACACAGAACTCGTCGGAGGTCATATGATTTCTCTTGCGTTATGCAAAGACGTGGACTTGACAGTACCAGGAACATATGCAGATATCAGGAGAATTGGGCAGCATTCCTATCTACTTCTGAACTGCTCATAGACTATAAACAATCCAAGTGGTTACACTCAGAAAGAGCTGTTGTCTGTATGCCGAGTGGTGCTGTGGCTGGAAACTGTGAGATAATGGCTGACCCGGACCTTCAGGAGGGGAATACGTGGCATTACCATGCACTAGGTATTCCTCTCCTGAAGAGGTTAATTGGTGGGAAAAGGAGTTTTTCCCGCTATGGGAGTCTTGGTGCGCAGTTGGAGTAGCAGGCAGCCTGTCAGCTGTGCGGCACGGGGAGTTTTCAGTTTGTTTTCTTCGCCCCAGCTATGATCAGTGATGGGGTGTTTTTTTATGAAAACAGAAACAGCATGGTCTTCAAATATGGTGGCCCCGGGTGTGCTGTCACTCCCCGTTGCCACTGTTGTGAAGTAGCTGTCCCACCCTTTCCCTCCTCTTAACTATTATTTTGTCACGGCACTGGGGTTCGCGGTTCAGGAAACTGAATGGAAGAAGTGTTTATTAGGTGAACGGGCTTGAGCATCTTCTAAGCCGCATTTTGGTTTTGAAATAATTAAAAGTAAGGTTATTAGAGTTTTGGTGATCCTTGTATATTTAAGAAAATACATTAAAGGCAGTGGTCAAGTTTAATCCACCAATTCAACGTGTGAGGTGTATTATTTTGTTATTTAGTTACAGTAATTTCATAGTTAAACCTAAGATAAAAAAGTTAGATTATTATGTGCCATGCATTTTAGGATTGCTACATCCAATAAGTGGCCTAGCATTGGAGTTCCACTCCTCTGAAGTATAGGTACATCAAAGGTCGCCTCCCTCCCTTTTATGTGGGCTCCAGAGCCGAGTGCACAACTTTTAAGGCACAGCTGATTTGATCAGATGTCATATGCCACTAATGGCCATGGGTGGAAATGCAATCCACACTCATGGCTGTTAAAATGTTAATTGCCGCTGTTCAGTCTCTGACAGCAGCATTTAACATGAGCGGGCATGAAGCACGTCACAAACCCCGCTCATCAGCACCCTTGTTACATGATCGCAGGGCTCCGATGGGTTGGCATGAGAACCTGTAGGAGACCCCTGTGGTTGTCATTGCTGATCTGCTGTGAGCACCGCCCCGCAGCCGGAGTTCACAGCAGATGAGCATTTATGCTACACAGAGCAGGGCTGAAGCAATCAGAAGATCGCAGCTTTAAGTCTCCTAAGGAGACTATTGCAGGAAGTGAAAAGTAAAAAACAAAACGTTTTTAAAAATATTAAATAAAAAAAGATATAAAAAGTTTAAATGAACCCCTTTTGCCCCCCAAAAAATTACACATTTTTGGAATTAATCCAATCGGTAAACTGTGTAAAAAAATTAAAAAATCAAAACGAGAGAATTACTTTTTTTTTGGTCGCCGCAACATTGCAATGAAATGCAATAACAGGCAATAAAGAGATCATATCTTCCCCAAAATGATCTTGATCAAAACGTTAGCTCAGTGTGCAAAAAATAAGCCATCACCCAGCCCCAGATCCCGAGAAAAGGAGAAGCTATGAGTCTCGAAAAATGAGGCCATTTTTTTTTTTTAAATAAACTTTGGATTTTTTCCACCACTTAAATAAAAAAGAACCCAGACAGGTTTGTCTGGAGAATCATAATGGATAATGGCAGGTCAGCTTTAACATTCAGTGAACATGGTAACAAAAACAAAATTGCAGAATATATATATACATATATATACACATATACATACATACACTTGCACCCACTTGTGCAAGTTGTCTACAGCTTTCTGTTATACAATTTTAAAGCTGTGAAAAGAATATGTGTATTTTTTCACTATTTTTTAACAGCTCTAAAATTGTAAGACAGGAGGTCGCAGACAATTTCCACGAGTGTTTTTAATCTCATGATTTGTCTGAGAATTTCTGTAAAGTGACCAGTCTCACCATTTACACCCTAGTGTTGAAGTCGTTGTGAAATGGTCAAACAGAATTAATGATTTAATTAACCTCTTACCCATTGGAAGCGGTGACTTGTCAAGTACTCTATCCAAAAAATAGACAAGCTGATAGGTTTTCCATTGTGTGATATCCACTTTAGTAATAGACTCAAAGTCAAGAGGTGAAGAAGCCAAGAGTTCAGCCAAAGCTTCAGATGGCTTCATCAGAGAGTTGCCTGAAGACAAATCTGGAAGAAATGGTGGCCAGCCAGGCGTGTTCAACCAATGGTCAAATTCAAAGCCTATTTTAGAAAAACACATTTTGGTTAAGAAAATAAATATAGACATGCTTGAAGTTCTCAAATTTAGGTGTAATGTACAGTCATGGCCAAAAGTTTTGAGAATGACACAAATATTAATTTTTACAAAGTCTACTGCTTCACTTTTTCTAATGGCAATTTGCATATACTCCAGAATGTTATAAAGAGTGATCAGCTTAACAGCAATTACTTGCAAAGTCAATATTTGGCTAGAAAATGAACTTTATCCCCCAAAACACATTTCAACATCATTGCAGCCCTGCCTTAAAAGGACCAGCTAACCTCTTTTCAGTGATTGCTCCATTAACACAGGTGTGGGTGTTGATGAGGACATGGCTGGAGATCAATCTGTCATGATTAAGTAAGAATGACATCACTGGACACTTTAAAAGGAGGCTGGTGCTTGGCATCATTGTTTCTCTTCTGTTAACCATGGTTATCTCTAAAGAAACACGTGCAGTTATCATTGCAATGCACAAAAATGGCCTAACAGGGAAGAGTATCGCAGCTAGAAAGATTGCACCTCAGTCAACAATCTATCGCATCATCAAGAACTTCAAGGAGAGAGGTTCCATTATTGCCAAAAAGGCTTCAGGGCGCCCAAGAAAGACCAGCAAGCGCCAGGACCATCTCTTAAAAGTGTTTCAGCTGCGGGATCGGGCTACCAGCAGTGCAGAGCTTGCTCAGGAATGGCAGCAGGCAGGTGTGAGTGCATCTACACGCACTGTGAGGCGGAGACTCTTGGAGCAAGGCCTGGTCTCAAGGAGGGCAGCAAAGAAGCCACTTCTCTCCAGAAAAAACATCATGGACAGACTGATATTCTGCAAAAGGTACAGGCAGTGGACTGCTGAGGACTGGGGTAAAGTTATTTTCTCTGATGAATCCCCTTTTCGATTGTTTGGGACATCAGGAAAACGCCTCATTCGGAGAAGACAAGGTGAGCGCTACCACCAGTCTTGTCTCATGCCAACTGTTAAGCATCCTGAAACCATTCATGTGTGGGGTTGCTTCTCAGCCAAGGGAATCGGCTCTCTCACAGTCTTGCCTAAAAACACAGCCATGAATTAAGAATGGTACCAGAATGTCCTCCAAGAGCAACTTCTCCCAACCCTCCAAGAGCAGTTTGGCGATCAACAATGCCTTTTCCAGCATGATGGAGCACCTTGCCATAAAGCAAAGGTGATAACTAAATGGCTCAGGGAACAAAACATAGAGATTTTGGGTCCATGGCCTGGAAACTCCCCAGATCTTAATCCCATTGAGAACTTGTGGTCAATCATCAAAAGACGGGTGGACAAAGAAAAACCTAAAAATTCTGACAAAATGAAAGCATTGATTGTGCAAGAATGGACTGCTATTAGTCAGGATTTGGTCCAGAAGTTGATTGAGAGCATGCCAGGGAGAATTGCAGAGGTCCTGAAGAAGAAGGGTCAACACTGCAAATATTGACTTGCTGCATTAACTCATTCTAACTGTCAATATAAGCTTTTGTTACTCATATGTTTGCAATTATTATATTTCTGTCTGTGATAAAAACATCTGTCAAACACACATAAAAACCAGAGGACAGCAGATCATGTGAAAATATAATATTTGTGTCATTCTCAAAACTTTTGGCCATGACTGTATAAAGAGCAGAAATTCAATACAAAGAACATGGAGAAAGAAATAGAAATATCAACAGCCTCGGTGATAAGTTCATGTTGATCTTTGGATCAGTGTTAAGGAGGTCTGTATCTTCATGTACCATGGTATAAACATTTTTCCCCATCAACATTATTTCAGAGTGAAGCAAACTTCATCAGTTTATTATAATTGGACTATATTTAATCAGCGATCGCAATAACTTCATTACAGAAATAATTTTTGTGATCTTGCACTAATCCTCCAACATGACTGAATCTTACTGGAGTACATAGTTCAGCAGCATGCTCATCAGTCCTAAATACTTTATGACCAGTGCTGGGATTATGGCGTATATTTTTTTGTTCTCTCATCCCTAATGCCTTCATAGCAACTGCAGAAGTTTTTGAACCACATTGCTAAGCTTCTCCCAGGTCAAAGATAATACTGTGTTGGACATGAGCTAATTAATTCACGGCAGCCCTGTGAAGCGCCTTCTACCTGCCAGCATGCACAGCTAAAATCCTATTTGCTTATGTTCCTGCTGCCTGACATTGAGTACTGCTGCTTTGCTGCCTTGTGACCAGAATGGCCAAGTTCTTCTTGTCCTGTTTTCCCTAGTTTAATCCCATTTAAACTATTAATGCAGTCGCACTGCGTTATTTTACATTTAACAACATTAAAATTAATCTGTTATATCTTTTACATGTGTGGTCAGCTTATCTAGGTCATTCTGTAATAAAATACAATCAAGCTGAACTTTCATTATCCTGAAAAATTTTGAATCAGCAAAAAATGCCACTTTGCTTTCTCATCAACAAGGTAATTAATAAATCAATTAAAAATAAATTATTTAACATCATTTAATAATCAGATTTAAAATGATCCTTATTGGATACAAGGGGTTTACAAAATATGTCAAAAATAAGTGACAAATACAAAAATGATGAAACTATTGCAATGTGTATGTATCACAGTTATGAGCAGGTGGTATAATATTTACAGCGTTACATACCAATTACTTGAAACTTACCCTTGATTTTATCAACACCCTTATTCTTAAGCTCTGGAAAATAATCCAAATAAAAGGCCAACGCTTCATCAGCAGTGATGCTCTGAAACTTAAATCTGTCAACATAAGCCTAAAAATACAAAAACAGGATATTCATCACAGCGTCAATAGGTGGTAAACAATCAATCCTGTTAAAATATGTATCCTTTAACTTCTTCACGACCTTGGGATTTTCAGCTTTTGCATTTTCATTTTTTCCCTTCCTCTTCCCAGAGCCATTTTTTTTGCACGACAAGTTGTACTTTTGAAAGACAACATTGATTTTATTATTGATCCAACTGCGGTGACATGGCAAAAAAAAAGTGCAATTCCACAATTTTTTTTTGTTTTTTAACATGTTCACTAAATGATAAAATTGACCTGCCATTATGATTCTCCGGGTCATTATGAATTCACAGACACCAAACATGTCTAGGTTCTTTTTTATTTTAGTGGTAAAAGAAAGTCCCAATATTGTAAAATAGATTCTCCAAGACTTGCAGGGTTTCCATTTTCGGGATCTGGGGCTGGGTGGGGCTTATTTTTTGTGCAATGAGCTGACGTTTTAATTCATGCTATTTTGGGGTAGAAACAATGTTTGATGGCCTGTTATGTTTTTTCGTCGCAACAATATTGCAATAAAATGCAGTAATTCTGGTGTTTTGATTTTTTTTTAATCTCATTATGGGTCATTCCATGGTAACTTACGGTACAACAAAATATAGTAACTTAAGTTACAAACAGTGTTTCTCCTATGATGGTAACTCATTGTAACGTAAGTTACTATATTATGTTGTAGCGTAAGTTACCTACAATTCTTGTTATAAAAACTGTTGCATTTAACTTGAGAGGTTAAAATAAATTTGTTAAAGTTGCTTGGACAATGGTGTTTTAATATAATAAAAATAGTGCTCCTCCCCTGTTTACCAGAACAGATAATTTGACAGTCTCATGATGGACAATTGCCTTTCCATTTTTTGTAACGTAAGTTTTCAAGTAATAACACTGCATTTTGTATTTAATTTTATTGTTGAAAAATCTAACTGTGTTGAAATCTATTGAGAATAGTTTAATGTACAATAAACATTCACTCATTTTTGTGGCTGCCTTCAAAGAACAGTCTGTAGCCAGTTTTTGGTTTGTGACTGTAACGTAAGTTACAATGGAATGATCCTTAGGGTATGGTTCCACGGTCCGGGTTCACTGCGCTTTGGACGAAGCGGAAACCGCGCTCTGCCCAATGCCCCGCCCCCTTCTGAACGCGCGGTGATTCCGGATGTGCCGTTGAACACATCCGGTATCACCGCACCGCTACATAGGACTGTGCTATTTACCTTGCGGCGACTCTCCGTCCGGTTTTGTGGGTGTGTCACCCGCGTAATCGGACGCATAGTGGAGACGAGATTTCATAAAATCCCCTCCACTATGCAGGAACATCTGGCCGCTGCGGATTAAAAGCTTCGGTAGGACACAGCGTTCAATCCGCAGCTAATCTGGATGATTTCCTGACTGTGGAAACATACCCTTATGCTGTTTACCGATCGGATTAGTTTAGTTTATATTTTGATAAATCGGATATTTCTGAGGAATGGGGCAAAAAGCAGGACGATTTGAACTTGTAAATAAATATATATACCGTATATACTCGAGTATAAGCCGAGAGTTTCATCCCATTTTTTAGGGCTGAAAGTCCCCCTCTAGGCTTATACTCGAGTCATATACCAAGGGGTCGGCGGGGAAGGGCGAGCGCGGCTATCTCATATACTAACCCCCTCCTGGCACGGTCTCTGCAGCCCCCCTGCTTCTCCCATGGTCTCCGGCACCTGTGTTCAGTGGTCAAGTGGTACCACTCATTAAAGTCATGCATATGCGCATATTTATGACTTTCATGAGCGGTACCACGTGACCGCTGAAGGAAGGAAGAGCTGTGGCGCCAGAGACCATGGGAGAAGCAGAGGCTGCAGAGACGCGCCAGGAGGGAGTGAGTATGACGGGGGGAGGACAGGAGGAGCCATGCTATATTCACCTGTCCCTGTTCCACCGCCCTGTCCTCCGAGTCCTCTGGCGGTGACGTTCAGGTCAGAGGGCGCGATGACGTGGTTAGTGCACGCGCGGCAGTGGAACAGGGACACGTGAATATCGCAAGTGCCAGGGGCCTGAGCCAGGGGTGACACCGGCACCTGGCCCCCATAGCGCGCCGCTGTCTCCGCCTGCTCAGGACACTGGCACCTGGCCCCCAGCAGCAGCATATAGGGCATATTCTATGGAGAATCTTATGGGGCCATAACCTTTATGGAGCATAATCTATGCAGCACCTTATGGGGCCATAACGTTTATGGAACAGCTTATGGGGCATATTCTATGGAGCATCTTATGGGGCCATAACCTTTATGGAGCATCTTATGGGGCCATTATTAACCTTTGTGCAGCATTATATGGGGCATATATATCTATGGAACATCTTATGGGGCCATTATTAACCTTTGTGCAGCATTATATGGGGTGTATTTTCGTATGGATCATCTTATGGGGCCCATCATGAACTGTATGGAGCATTATATGGGGCTCCTGATTAAATATGGATATTCAAAAACATTTAACTTACTGATGTCTCAATTAACTTTGCTTTTATTGGCATCTATTTTTATTTTTTAAATTTACCAGTAACCGCTGCATTTTCCACCTTAGGTTTATACTCGAGTTAGGGGGTCGGCTTATACTCAAGTATATACGGTATATATTTTTTAATATTTTTTACTTGCTTCAATAGTCCCATTAGGTGACTGGAACCTGCAATCATCGAATTGCTTGTGCTACACATAGCAGAGCTTCATCCCTGCTTTGTATAGCAAAAATAATCATCTCCTATGAGCGACGACCATGGGCCAGCGTTCATAGTAGATCTGCAATGACAAGCACAGGGTTCTTCTGTAGACCACTAGTTGTCATGATAACATGTTAACTGCCGCAGGTGGATCGAGATTCCACCCACGGCTGTTAGGGGCACATGACAGCTGATCAAATCAAAGGGAGGGACACGGTTAAGGCAACGCTTAAAGTGAATTATCACCACGTTTTTGCTACTCAGAGAACAGCAAGCTTTAGGGGCAGAGACCGTGCTTCCAGAGTTGTATAAATTACTAGGACGCTTGCTGTAGCTTTGATAAATTCATTGGCTGTAGATCTAAATGTTGAGCGGCTTATAACCACACCCACACACTGATTGGTAATGTTCTGTGTACACTGCATAGACAGAAAGCTACCAGTGAGCGGTGTTAAAGAGAGCTTATGAATATAGAGTACTATAAGGTAGAAAGTTTACTAATCTTCCAATAATAATCTCCTACTGATAAAACAGGGATTTTATAAAAATACACCAAGCAGACCAGTGAGTGGAACATCGCTGGAACCAGGATCTCTGCTCCTACATTACGACACAAAGTATTCTAAATACAGATGCACTAGATGTAACTAGGGCAAGTGAACTGTACTAAATATATAAAATCTTCAAAAACAGAAACTAAGGCATGAAAAAAAGCCCAGAAACCGGAACACAGTCTGCCCAAGATATAATAATTTATTGAAACATCAGAAAAGGGGATGTGCAGATGTATCTGCATTGTTTTTGAAGCAGAAGAAGCTTGAGGAAAATGGTGATGTTTTGTCTCAAGCCTTTTTTTTTTCTTATTACGTATTTAACATCAAAGCTCTGTAAAATCCAGTCTTGAATGGAGTGGCGGTGGCATACTCGACCTCTACTCCATTCATTGTCTGTGTGACTGTCAGTCCCACTGCACTGCTGAGTACTGCAGTAAAGTGTTCCTAACACGGCTATTGTTTTGTTTCTCTTTTTGAATAACGGGAGGAAAAAATAAAACTCTAAAACTTCAAAATTCGATACACCCTATACATAGGATAAGTAAATCGGTGAAATATCGGTGGGTTGAGGTCCAATACTTGGCACCTGATGTGGTCTGCTGCAATTTGCGATCAAAATGTTGTAAACCAACACTAAACTGTCCATTCAAAATAGTTACATACAAAAAAAAAAAGTCCTTGCACACCCCATAGAGTGAAAGAGAAAAATTTCCTGTCCCCAGGAAATGGCAATACATCTGCCAGCATGATCTCGCAGCGCTCTGACCGGCGGTAGCGTTACCGCCGATAAGAACTATCGCATCGGTGTTTCCTACGCTTTCACACAGATAACAGTGTGGGAAACGTCATAGGAAGCCGGTAAAACGCAAACTTAGCAAATCCGCAAACATTTTTATACCTGCATTTTTTACTTAACAAGAAGAAAAAAAGGAGAAGATGAAAGTGCCCTCTGGAATCCATGGTCAGTATGCAACAAGCTTCCCTTCCTGCACAACTACTTTCTGAACAACTCTCTTCATCTGTTGGCCCTCACTGAAACCAGGATTTAGGATTCTGACACTGTCTCCCCTGCTGCCATTTCCTATGGTGGCTTACAGTTCTCCCATTCCCCGAGACCCGCAAACAGACATGGTGGTGGAGTCGGCATACTCCTGTCCCCAAAATGCACTTTCCAGGTCATCCCCCCAATTCCAACACTCTCATTCCCTTCTTTTGAGGTCCACACCATCAGGCTCTTCCGTCCCCTCTCCCTCAGAGTAGCGGTCAGTTCCTTGACCACTTAGCCTGGCCGCCGCACTTCATGTCCTCAGAACTACCAACCCTTATCCTGGGAGACTTCAACATCCCTATTAACAGCCCTACTTCCACATCTGCATTTCAGCTTCTATTACTAACCACTTCTCTAGGCCTCTCACAGCTTTCAACCTCTGAGACACACAAGGACGGTAACACCCTTGACCTGGTCTTTGTCCGGCTCTGTTCAATCTCCCACCTAAATAACTCACCGCTTCCACTCTCTGACCACAACATTCTCTCCTTCACGCTCACAAATCCTGGACCACCCCAATGCACTCCTACTTACCACACATTCAGAAATCTACAAGCCATTAACCCTCAGACACTTTCAGACTCCCTACACTCATCGCTGTCCCCAATCTCCTCTTTTTCCTGTCCTGATCTGGCTGTTTATCTCTACAATGACACTCTTAGAAGCACCTTTGACCAAGTAGCGCCGCTCACCCTCAGAACTTCAAAAAACACAGTAAAACAGCCCAGGCTCACATTGCAAACTCAACTTCTCCAGCGATGCCCTAGGAGTACTGAACGCCTTTGGAGAAAAACCCGCACACCAGAAGACTTCATCCACTTTAAATTTATGTTAAGAACTTATAATGCTGCCTTTCACCTCGCCAAACAGACCTACTTCACCACCCTGATCTCCTCACTAGCCAACAACCCCAAGAAACTTTTTGACACTTTTCACTCCCTCCTCAGGCCAAAAGAACAAGCCCCCATCACAGACATTTGTGCTGATGACCTGGCCTCCCACTTTATAGAAAAAATAGATACTATCCGTCAGGAAATCTGCTCTCAACCACCAAGTGCTGTGACTCGCATCTCTCCCTGCATTTCTCCTGGCTCACTTTCCACATTTGATCCCATCACAGAAGAAGTCTCCAGACTCCTCTCTTCCTCTCGTCCGACAACATGCACTACCGACCCCATTCCCTCACATTTCCTCCAGTCTCTCTCTCCAGTTGTCACAACTCACCTAACTACAATCTTTAATCTCTCACTCTCCTCTGGCATTTTCCCATCCTCTTTCAAACACTCCATCGTTACTCCATTACTAAGGAAACCCGATCTCGACCCTTCCTGCACAAACAACTACAGACCGGTTTCCAATCTCCCCTTCATCTCTAAACTTTTGGAGCCCCTAGTCTACTCCCGCCTTACCCGTTACCTCTCCACTCACTCCCTTCTAGACCCTTCACAGTCCGGCTTCCGACCCCTACATTCGACTGAAACTGCACTCATCAAAGTGACCAATGACCTTCTGACAGCAAAACGTAATGGTGACTACTCTCTGCTCATTCTTCTCGACCTTTCTGCAGCTTTCGACACGGTTGACCACCGTCTCCTACTGTCTAGGCTACAGTCACTAGGCATTAAGGACACTGCTCTCTCCTGGTTCTCTTCCTATCTTTCTGACTGCTCCTTCAGTGTTTTGTTCTCTGGCTCCACGTCATCTCCTGTTGCTCTCACTGTCGGTGTACCCCAGGGCTCAGTCTTTGGCCCCCTTCCCTTTTCTCTCTACACGGCCCCAATTGGACAGACCATCAGCAGATTTGGCTTTCAGTACCATCTTTATGCTGATGACACAACTATACACGTCATCCACCGACCTTACCCCTGCTGTACTACAGAACGCCACCGACTGTCTGTCCGCAGTCTCCAACATCATCTCTACTCTCTATCTGAAACTCAACCTCTCCAAAACTGAACTTCTTCTGCTCCCTCAGTCTACTAACCTCCCTAAATTTGACATTTCCCTCTCCGTGGGCGGCACCATAATAACACCCCGGCAGCAGGCTCGCTGTCTGGGTGTTATGTTTGACACCAATCTCTCCTTCACCTCCCATATACAATCTCTTGCCCGCTCTTGCCGCCTACACCTAAAGAACATCTCTAGAATCCGTCCTTTTCTCACCATGAAAACAACAAAAACCCTCACTGTCACCCTGATCCACTCCCGCCTGGACTACTGCAACACTCTATCACTTGGCCTCCCCATTACTCGACTATCCTCTCTCCAGTCCATCCGTAATGCAGCAGCCAGGGTCATCCATCTGGCTAATCGGTACTCGGACGCGTCCGCTCTTCGCCAGTCCTTACATTGGCTGCCCATTCATTATAGGATCCAATTCAAAGTACTTGTTCTCACCCACAAAGCTCTCCACAGTGCAGAACCCCCCTACATCTCCTCCCTCATTTCCATCTATCGGCCTAACCGACTGCTGCGCTCTGCAAACGACTTTCGACTAACCTATGCACTAATTCGTACCTCCCACTCCCGACTCCAAGACTTCTCCCGCGCTGCGCCAATCCTCTGGAATGCTCTACCCCAAGAAATTAGGACTATCCACAATTTGCATGGTTTCAGGCACTCCCTCAAAACACATTTGTTCAGAGCAGCCTATCACATTCACTAATCAAAGTCATTCTATGTGTAAGTGTGTGTGTGTAGCCCATTCACTATCTCCATCCATTCCTCACTCCCTCAAGATGGCTGGACCATCATTGTAAATACACCATTGTATATACACACCTGTACTTTGTATCTCCCCCACCTCATTGTAGATTGTAAGCTCTCACGAGCAGGGTCGTCTTATTTTGCTTTAATTATTGTATTGTTAATATTGTTACTTATGACTTGTGTTTTGAAACTGTTATACTGTTAAGTGCTGCGGAATATGTTGGCGCTATATAAATAAAGATTATTATTATTATAAAGTCAGCTTATCGGTCTGTAGTCTAATTCGCAAGCCAGCTAACGCCCAGCAGGGGTCGTGGTGAGTTGCCACAGAGAACTTCAGAGTGCAAGAAAAAAATGATCCAGCTTAAGTCTATCTGCACACGTTGTGGATTTTTCGCGTTTTTTTTTTTTAGCGTTTTTGCTGCGGTTTTTCGCTGAAAAAACGCATGCATTAAGCATCCTATTAGTAGAATGCATTCGTCAATTTTTGTGCACATGCTGCGTTTTTTTCTGCAAAAAAAACGTAGCATGTTCATTCTTTTTCCAGAATCGCGGCGATTCCGCACACATAGGAATGCATTGAACCGCTTACTTTACCCATGTGGCTATGCCCACCATGCGCAAAGTGAGCGGTTCAAGTGTGGATGGTACCCAGGGTCTGGAGGAGAGGAGACTCTCCTCCAGGCCCTGGGTACCATATCCCTGATAAAACAATAATTAAAATAAAAAATCGTGATATTCTAACCTTCCAGCGGCACCCGCAGCTTTCCCGCCTCTCAGCAACGCTCCCGGAAACTCCCGTTCCCAGGTGTCCTTAGCGACAATGACCCCAGATGATGTAGCGGTCTCTCGTGAGGAGTGTCGCTGAGAGGCGGAAAGCTGCGGGGGCCGCCAGAAGGTGAGAATATTACGATTTATTATTTTTTTTTATTATTTTTAACATTAGATCTTTTTACTATTGATGCGGCATAGGCAGCATCAATAGTAAAAAGTTGGTCACACGAGTCAAACACTATGTTTGACTCGTGTGACCAACCTGTCAATCAGTTTTCCAAGCAATGCTACAGACCGCATTTTGGCGTGGAAAAAACGCATCAAGACACACTGTGTGTACATAACCTAAAACCGTAAAAAAAAAGCCAAAAAACAAACAATGGAATTGACTTTTTTTTAACCATTCCACCACAGGTGAGATTTTTTATTTTACAATGCTTTGTAAAATGTAAAATAATCAGTCTTATCAAAACTATAACGCATCCCCTCTCCAACAATCAACAAATAAGCCCTCATACAGATATGTTATCAGAAAAAAAAGTTAAGCCTCAAACAAAAAAACTAAAAAGCACAAATGAAAAACTGCATGGTTGGGTAAAGGTTAAATATAAGCAGGCGCACAAGTGTACAACTATTAAATCTAATAGAATCAACATAGCTATTATGGTGCCATTAAACAGAAGCAATGGAGCCCAAAAATTTTCCCCTACATCCTCATAGTAACAAAGGCACAGGATAGTGATAGAAATATCCAGACTACAGGTTTTACAAGCTTTGACTAAAGCCCGGGTCTCACATAGCGATACACCAGCGATCCCGACAACGATCAGGATCGCTGGTGTATCGCTACATGATCGCTGCTGAGCTGCCACACAGGCAGCTCAGGACAGCGATCAGCACAGGGACACTGCGGGTAACATCGCTTAGTTACCCACAGTGTACCTTGGATACCAGCGCCCTGATGCAGGGAGCTGGTATCCAAGGTACACAGCGGGTTTCCAGGCACAGCCCCGCGCCTGGCAACCCGCTGTGTACCTTGGTTACCAGCGGATCGCTGGTCTTCCGCCTGTCACACGCAGCGATGCGTGCCTGTCAGCGGGAGACCAGCGATCAAAAAAATGTCCTGACATTTCTGACACGACCAGCGATTCACAGCAGGGGCCTGATCGCTGGTACGTGTCAGAAATAGCGAGATCGCTGTTTAGCAGCGATCTCGCTATGTGAGACGGGCCCTTAACAAACAGAGAAAAAAGTTTGTGAAAAATTAGAAAAAAAATTGGAATTGGAACTGTTTTTGCAAGAAGACTGCAAAGATATTTAAAGAAGATTTAAGAAAAAATTAAAAATTGTTTATCGGAAAAGATGCAATAATTAATCAATATCAGGTTTCTTTTTTTCCTATATGCACGTATGAGTCGTGGAAGCGGTCATACTCAGCGACAGCCAGCCATCCTTGTATGCGCAGTCACAAAGGCCCACTGGACTTGTATACATACCAACACCAGGGACTTCAATGAATGAAATGCAAGTTTTATTGAATATTTTCTGACAAAAAAAATGTATATCAATCTGATCTCTTCCTGCTCTATGACATCATGACTGCAGATCAGACACAATTTTCAACATAAGTTCCCAAACATATGCTCCCAAAATATTAATATATTAAATAATACCTTTAGAAAGTCATCAAATTTTTTCTGATCTCCAACCAGGTGGGCGAGGTAAGAGACAAAGCAAAATCCTTTTTCATATGGAGTTTCATTGTAAGTGTCATCCGGATTTACCCCTGTTGAGCAAATAATTGAAACACTTCAGTCTTGGAGCATTTACACCCCCCATCATCACCTTTGTCACCTGCAGTAAACCTTTGTTTTTGGGTGTCACATTATGAGCATATACAATGGTCAAAATGCAGAACTTAAAACACACATGGATCTCTATGAACAGGATATTTAAGTTGAATAACTTTATTGCTACTACTACTTTTACTACTACTTGTGTGAACTTTACTGACAGTATAAGTCTATGTGCAAATCGAGACCCTTTCAGGCCATTACCCACCTGAAAAAGTACTCACTAAGGGGTAAAAAAATAAAAGAAGTATAGACATATGCACTGCAAAGTAAAAACGACTTGCTGCACATACGTTTAGTATTTCTTATCGTCTTAACTGCTTCACGTTTGTAAAGATGTGAAGTGGTTAAAAGTAGTGACCAGTCCATTCCTCAGGCAGCATCCACTTGGTAGACAGCCACTAGTTATACATATAAGGCAATTACATCAAAAAAAGAAAATAAAATTGGCTGACAGCAGAAAACAGAAAAGACAACAAAGATGCTTTAGGAAAAATACAGCCAACAATTTCTTGAAGCTTCTTCCTGTGCCATAACTTGGCAGGTACTCCGGCGTCTAAGAGACACCGTGATAACATAGCCTAATGAGAACAAAAGAAAGTACCAATGGTCAATTAAGATCAAAATCATCAACCAACTGAAGGAAGGATAACAAATCTGAAAAAAAAACATCAATGTAAAAAATAATTGCAATTACAGGCATATCCAATTTGTGCAAATTTCATCATGTCAACTAATACAGTGTGTATGCCCCCCATGTGCTATATGCACTCCCAAAGATATCTAGGCATGCTCTTGATGAGACAGTGGATGAAGTCATGGGTGATATCCTCCCAAACCTCGATCACGGTGTTAGTAAACTGCTTAACAGTGTGTGGCACTGCTAGTGGCATCAGATGCATTGATATGTAATATCCCAGTGTTCTCACTGAATTCAGGCCTGGGAAATATGAGGGCCAGTCAATGGCATGAAAGCCTTTCTCATCCAAGAACTGTTTTTACACTTTGGCCACATGAGACCAGGCACTGTCCTGCATCGGGCAGTACCCAAAACCCACTGCAATTATATGATTTTGGCTCAAAGGATTTTGGCTATCATGTGGTAATTTGTGCAACCCGAGAATATGCCCCCTCCGTCAGGCTAGATTATGTTGCAGGCAGCATAATAAATAAAAATTGCAGACATGTAAGGGTTAATTAAAGGTGTAAATTCGTTGAAAAAAAATGCGTGGGCTCCTGCTGTATTTTCTCCACCAGACAGACAAAGCAAGAGAGTGGGGGCAAATAATAATAGCCCAGGGAGGGTGCATTTATTTTGTGCCCTCCCTGGCTACTAACATCTGCCCCAGACACCCCAGAAAAGGCAAATCTATAATTAGATTCACCCTTTCTGGCACTCTGCCCGTCTATTCCCATTGCCCTGTAGCGGTGGCGAATGGGTTAATAAGAGGTTAAAGCCACCTTGCAATTGAAAGGTGACTTTAAGCCAGGTTAATAATTGAGAGTTGTCAATTTGACAACTCTCAATTATTAATCTTATTGTATGAAAGGAAAAAAAACACACATTAATTATTAATCCTTTTAACGAAATAAAGACACAGTTTTGGACCATATTTTATTGCTCAGCTGTAATCCCCTGAATGAATCAGTTCCTCTCCCGGCGACAGGAGAGGAAGTGATGAGTGTGTGAAGCTTAATTAATTGCTTCCCACTTTCACTTCAGGTCAGGTCAGGGTGACCTGACCTGAAGTGAAAGTGGGAATAAATCAATTAAGCTTCACACATTAATCACTTCCTCTTCTTTCGCCGGGAGAGGAACTTATTCATTCAGGGGGTAACAGCTTAGGCAGCATTAGCTGCCTGCTAGCTGTAACCTGTTAACCCTTTCTGATGGATTACAGCGTGGGACCTGACTGTGCATCGGATAGGTAAGAATAATTTTGCTTTTTTAATTTTATTTTTATTACAGGAAATGGTTTTAGCAGGTAAATAAAAGATGGTCAAAAACTGTTTGCTTATTTCATTAAAATGATTTTTTATTAAAGTGTGTGTGTTTGATTTTTCTTTCATACAATAGGATTAATAATTGATAGTTGTCTAATTGACAGCTCTCAATTATTAACCTGGCTTAAAGTCACCTTTCAATTGCAAGGTGGCTTTAACCCCTTATTAACCCATTCGCCACCGCTACAGGGCAACGGGAATAGACGGGCAAAGTGCCAGAAAGGGTGAATCTAATTATAGATTTGCCTTTTCTGGGGTGTCTGGGGGCAGATGTTAGGAGCCAGGGGGGGCACAAAATAAATGCACCCTCCCTGGGCTATTATTATTTGCCCCCACTCGCTTACTTTGTCTGTGTGGTGGAGAAAATACAGTGGGAGCCCACGCATTTTTTTTTCAACAAATTTACACCTTTAATTAACCCTTACATGTCTGCAATTTTGCACACATACACTCATGTAATTGTAAGTTAAAACCATATATCAAAATACATGAAATGACATGGTTAAGCTTTGTAAACCATGTGTCATTTCATGTCGGGTTCTGTGATTTCACAAAAGCCGGCAATTGAATTAGCGGCTATTACAGTATGCAGAAGTGTATGAACTCTAAATATATGTATATATATATGTCACAATGACATATATATACATATATATATGTATTCTATGTGTGTATATGTATTCTGTCCATTCTTTATTAAAGCTGTCAGTGTGATTTTACAGTATAGCCGGGGATGAATTAGCGGCTATTATACTATGTAGAAGTGTATGAACTATAAATATATATATATGTATATGTCACAATGACATGTACGTATATATATATATATATATATGTATTCTATGTGTATGTATCTAGTGTTTTGTGAGCTGTCAGTGTGATTTTACAGTAGTCGGGGATGAATTGCCGGCTTTTCAAAGGAGACTGGTGCGTATAAATCGGACAGCACTCGCATGGTGCCCCCCTGCCGGGTATTGCTGATCGTTGTCCAAAGGCCAGGACATTTTTTTGATCGCTGCGTGTGGCAGGCAGGAGACCAGCGATCAGCTGGTAACCAAGGTACACATCGGGATCCCAGGCGCTGCGCAGCGCCTTGAAACCCGATGTATACCTTGGTTACCAGCTCCCTGCACAAGCGGGCTGGTATCCAACGTACACTGCGGGTAACTAAGCGATGTTACCCACAGTGTCGCTGTCCTGATCGCTGCCTGTTTGGCAGCTCACCAGCGATCATGTAGCGACACACCAGCGATCCTGACAAGTGCATATCGTTGTCGGGATCGCTGGTGTGTCGCTATGTGTGACGGGGCCCTAACAAAACTAGAGAAGAATCAGACAGCAAGGATAAGAAGATAGTAATTGTCATTAGCATGATGTAAATGATGTTATTCTGCCTAACTGGAGCCGCAATTACAAGGAGAAAACTAATTTACTTCCTCCCTGTAGTAGCTGGCTTCCAGTCATCAGGGTGGCACAAGGGGCAGTTAAGATAGTGAGAATGCTTTAATTACACACTAGCACTTTGATTAACAAGAGAGCAGCATATGTGTGCAGAGCAGGTTGTCAGTGAATGTGCAGGAGAGCGACTATAGTTTCGTCACAGTATCTGGATTGGTGACTGTAATCGCTCTTTGTTCTGTTCCTATAACCTGAAGCGAGCTGCGAATAAAAGCTAATGTTCTCCCTGTAGCTGCTGACCCAGTAACGCAGCCTAACAAGATTTAGAGGACACCTACCTGCAAATTACCTCTTTAATTGCAGGTAAACAGCATTTCTAGACATGACAGTTTCCCTTAAACTGTTCTCTATTTTTTTTTGAGCAGTAAAGATATGTTATAATGTTTTGGTAAACTGGGTATGTACCCTTGGCAGGCTTAGAGCTTTTGTTAAACCACCTGCTGTTATATCAACTATTGGTACCTAGCGCTGCTCTGCTAGGGCTGATGGTACGATAGAAAGAACGCTCTCGGTCTGCTTTGTGTTCTCTGTAACTGCTGTAGTTCATTAACAGCAGGGGTATGAAACTCATCAGTTGCACCTTTTGCTGGCACTGTTTTTGTTCAGTAGCCCCTTTAAACGCTGCTGAATAGAGGAGACCCCTGGACGAAGCATTTCATTGCAAAACGTGTGACGGGTTCCTGGTTTCATACACTGCAGGTAACGTTAGCTTTACTATTAGTCCTATATGTGTGGTCCAGATGCTTTTAGAAAGATTTGAGTTATGCATGATTGTCACTATGACTGATTTATGCTTTACTCGGCACTTTCTACTTTCCATATGGAAACTATTTTGTATTTTACTGATTTCATATGGACTGCAGTGTATCATATGCTATACGACCCAGGTGTACCCACTTCTTTGTTTCTTGCATTTGTCTCTCCCATTCGTGTTGCTCTAATGTGATACTGATTATATATATATATATATATATATACATATATATATATATATATATACACACACACATACATTCACTAGCTGCAGAGCCTAGCGTTGCCCAGGCATAATAACTAACTGTGATGAGTTATAGCAAATTATAATGATTATCCTCCATCCCATAGTCCAGTGCCCATATACCCATCACTAGGGTTGAGCGAAACAGGTCGGTCAATTTAAAAAAATACCGACTTTTGTCAAAGTTGGGTTTCGCCGAGCGAAACCCGACCGTGGCGCGAGGTCGGTAACGTGTTCGGCGACCATTTTGCCCAAGTCAGTTTTCCCATACTACTTTAAGGGCCTTTTCTCGGCCAATGAGCAAGGACGCAGGCTGTGGGCAACGGGATGACATGGGCAGCGGCCAGCACCATCTTAGAGAAAGGCATTGCAGTGATTGGCTGGCTTTGTGTGGCGTCACAGTGCATATAAAATCCTTCAGCGCCGACTGCCATTTTACTTCTGCCGATCTTAGCGTAGGGAGAGGCTGCTGCTGCGGTTTCTCAGCAGGGAGAGCGTTAGGTAGGCCCCCCCCCAAAAAAAACTGTGCTTGTGCTGATAGCGATTAGCTGTACAGTTACTGGGCAGTGACAGGGGAGGATTTTGGTGTGTGCAGCAACGCTGGTTCTTAGGCTGCCTGCCAGTGACAGAGTAGAAATTGCTTGTGTGGAGCAGCAGAGCTGATTAATAGGCTGCCTGCCAGTGACAGAGTAGAAATTGCTTGTGTGGAGCAGCAGAGCTGATTAATAGGCTGCCTGCCAGTGAGAAGGGGGAAATTTCTTTCAGTTACCGAGTGTTCATTTTTTCCCACACCGTATAGAGCTGTACGCTCCTCACAGTACCGTGTACTGGCTGGTATCACGGACAAATACAGGCTGACTATCTGTGTGTGACTCCGGAAATAGTTCAAGAAGTATCGTCACTCCTTGCGGAGATCAACATGCTAAGCATGCCGAGATGAGGAGACTTAAAGCCGCAATGCTCCTCTGGGAAATATGCTAATTATGCAAATTGTCTCTTCAATTGAGATTCTGGTTTGGCTATTATCCTAGGTCATGTGATAAGGTTCGTTAAAGTGTCAACATTGACTTGTAGGATTTCTACCTTCCAATAGGTGGCACTAGAGTTCTAGCTCTCTTCCTCTCTGAAGAGACAATTTGCATAATTAGCATACTCCGGAAATATATATGGAGATTTACAAATCCCCCAACACTGCATACAGCTGTGCGCTACTGATAGAGTATACTTTTTCTGCCTTTCATATTCTGCTGTTATTCAAACTGGGCCTGTGACCGTGTCTGTTACTCCTGAAATATATACGGAGATTTACAATTTCCCAAACACTGTATACAGCTGTACGCTACAGATAGAGTACACTTTTCTGATTGTCATATTCTGGTGTTATCCAGACTGGGCCTCTGACTGTGTGTGTTCCTCCAGAAATATATATGTAGATTTACAATTCCCCCAACACTGTATACAGCTGTACGCTACTGATAAAGTACACTTTTGTTTTGCAGATTTTAATATTATGGTGTTATCCAGACTGGGCCTCTGACTGTGTGTGTTCCTCCAGAAATATATATGTAGATTTACAATTCCCCCAACACTGTATACAGCTGTACGCTACTGATAAAGTACACTTTTGTTTTGCAGATTTTAATATTATGGTGTTATCCAGACTGGGCCTCTAACTGTGTGTGTTCCTCCAGAAATATATACGGAGATTTACAATTCCCCAACACTGTACACAGCTGTACGCTACAGAAAGAGTACATTTTTCTGATTGTCATATTCTGGTGTTATGCAGACTGGGCCTCTGACTGTGTGTGTTCCTCCAGAAATATATATGTAGATTTACAATTCCCCCAACACTGTACACAGCTGTACGCTACAGAAAGAGTACATTTTTCTGATTGTCATATTCTGGTGTTATCCAGACTGGGCCTCTGACTGTGTGTGTTCCTCCAGAAATATATATGTAGATTTACAATTCGCCCAACACTGTATACAGCTGTACGCTACTGATAAAGTACACTTTTGTTTTGCAGATTTTAATATTCTGGTGTTATCCAGACTGGGCCTCTGACTGTGTGTGTTCCTCCAGAAATATATATGTAGATTTACAATTCCCCCAACACTGTATACAGCTGTACGCTACAGAAAGAGTACATTTTTCTGATTGTCATATTCTAGTGTTATCCAGACTGGGCCTCTGACTGTGTGTGTTCCTCCAGAAATATATACGGAGATTTACAATTCCCCCAACACTGTATACAGCTGCACGCTACAGACAGAGTACACTTTTCCTGATTTTCATATTCTGGTGTTAGCCAGACTGGGCCTGAGACCATGTGTCTTACTGCTGAAATATATACGGAGATTTAAAATTCCCCAACACTGTATATAGCTGTACGCTACAGACAGAGTACACTTTTCCTGATTTTCATATTCTGGTGTTAGCCAGACTGGGACTGTGACCGTGTGTCTTACTGCTGAAATATATACGGAGATTTAAAATTCCCCCAACACTGTATACAGCTGTATGCTACTGATACAGTACACTTTTCCTGATTTTCATATTCTGGTGTTAGCCAGACTGGGCCTCTGACTGTGTGTGTTGCTCCTGAAATACAGATTTATAATTCCTCCAACACTGTATAAAACTGTACGCTACTAATACTGTACACTTTTTTGGTTTTTATATTCTAGTGAAATACATGCTGAGCCTGTGAGAGTCTGTGTCTGTTACTCCGGAAATATATACGGAGATTAAAAATGTTCACCTTCACCATATACAGCTGTACGCTTCTGATACTGTACCATATATCTGCTGTTATTTTGGGTACATTTACACAAACATGAGGAAGTATGGTGGAAGAGGTCGTGGACGTGGTCGTGGGGGGCCACCTGCTACTGATGGTGGTGGTGCATCTGCTGGTAGTGCCAAAAGCACAATAGCACCTAAGGCAGGAGGTGTTGAGCCTGCCTTATCGTCTGGCTCAAGAAGGCCTGGAAGGCTCCCTTTTCTGGGAGTAGGTAAATCGCTTTTAAAGCGGGAGCATCAGGAACAGGGTTTGTCTTACATTGCCAAAACAGCCTCCAGCACTATCTTCTCCTCTTCTGAAGTTTCAAAAGCTCCAAGCACTGAGTCGTCAGTGCAGGCTTCTGGTCAGGAACAACCCCTTTCCTTGTGTCCTTCACCCCCACCAAAAGTGAAGGATGCGGCAGCCCACACTTCAGATTACTCCATGGAGCTATTTTCACATACCATGCCTGGGTTATCAAGTCAAATCCTGAATTCCCCAGTCCAAGATGAATCTGACATGGAGTGCACTGATGCACAGCCACTGCCAGATGATTGTGCTGGTACATTCAACCACAGCACTACATTGCACTCGCAGTGTATTGAGCCAGAATGTGACACTGATGAAACTCAGGTGCCCCTTCCCGCATACTCTACCACCTTACACGGTGACACAGAGGAAGGTGCAGATGAAATTGAAGAGGAGGTGATGGATGTTCCAGTTGTTGACCCGGATTGGCATTCAGTGGGGGAAGAGGGTGCTGCTCCCACTAGCTCAGAAGAGGAGAAGGATCCGCAGCAGGTATCGACATCGCAGCTGTGGTTATCTGGCAGGCCCGTATCACTCCAAAAAGGTGTTAAAAAAAAAGTTGCAGGACAGGTTGGCCAGACGGTCAAATTAGCACAGCGTGCAAGCTCTGAAAATTCATACCATAGTAGGAAGAGTCCAGAGTGGCACTTTTTTGACCAAAATCCTAGTGATGAGGCAAAGGTTATCTGTAAAAAGTGTCGAAGGACCTTTAGCAGAGGGAAAAATCTCAAAAATTTGAATACCAGTTGCATGCTTAGATATTTAATGAACATGCACTTGCAAGCGTGGACGGACTACAAAAACTCAGGTAGCACATGTGCACCGTCTCCGACTGAAGTTAGCCAGCAACGCTCCATCGCTTCCCCCACTGTAAGCCCATCGGTTGGCACACCACCAGCAAAAAATGTTGAGGTGTTGTCGCAAGGTCAAAGCAGTCAGGGAATCACAATGTTAGTGCAATGAAAGAGTGCATCAAGGCCATCACCACCACCACTACCATCACCATCAACAACCCCCTCTCAGTCCGTCATGTCCACCGATAGTTCCCCCATATGCAGCTCTCAAATCCAGCTCACCCTACCAGACACTCTGAGTTGGACAAGAAAGTACTCATCCTCTCATCCGCGTACACTAGGTTTGAACGCCTGCATTGCCAAACTGATCTCATTAGAGATGATGCCCTTCCATTTGGTTGAAAGCACAGCGTTCCAAGAGCTCATGACCTACGCTGTCCCACGCTATGACCTACCCAGTCGCCACTTCATTTCTAGAAAAGCCATCCCTGCCCTCCACCTGCATGTGAAAGACCGCATTGTCCATGCACTCAAATAAGTGAGTGGAAAGGTGCACCTCACAACAGATGCATGGGCCAGTAGGCATGGCAAGGGCAGTTACGTGTCCATCACTGCGCACTGGGTTAATGTGGTGGATGCAGGCTCCACAGGGGACAGCGGCAGTGGGACAGTGCTGCCTAGCCCACGAGGTGTCCCACTATCGAACAGCTAGTGGTAAGCGTAAGCAGGCTGTTTTACAAATAATGTGTTTGGGCGACAACAAACACATCGATGAGGTACTGGCCCACTACTTGCAGCGAGAAAATGAGTCATGGCTGGGCAGTATACATCTTGAGCCAGGCAAGGTAGTCAGTGATAACCGCCGTAATTTTGTGGCTGCCATAGCCCTTGCAAAACTCAAGACACATACCTTGCCTGGCTCACACCTTGAACCTGGTGGTGCAGTGCTTCTTAAATAATTATCCTGAGTTAACAGCCTTGCTCCATAAAGTGCAAAGACTGTGCTCGCATATCCGTCGCTCGCCCGTAGACTCCAGTCGCATGCAGAGGCTGCAGCGATCGCTCCACCTCCCCAAGCACCGCCTAATCATAGACGTTGCAACAAGGTGGAACTCCACCATGCACATGGTTGAGAGGCTGTGTGAACAGAGGCAGTCTGTAAAGGGTATGCCACACTAAGCGAGATCGCTAACGAGATCGCAATTGCGTCACCATTTATGACGCAGTAGCGATCTCGTTAGCGACTTAGCTGTTAGATTCCAAACACAACTCATCAGCGATCTGTGATTCCAAACACATCTCATCAGCGATCTGTATAACGACCTCTGCGGTCGTTGGGAAAACCTAGTCCCACCTGCGACGCTGGTGAAGTCGTTCATAAAGGGTGTCACACTCAGCGTTTCAGGCTCACCAGCGGGACACCAACGACCAAAAAACGGCTCAGAACGTTCATAAACGATCAGCGACATCTCAGCAGGGGCCACATCGTTGCTACATGTTACACACAGTTAAGTCGCTAACGAGATCGCTACTGCGTCATAAAATGGTGACGCAATTGCGATCTCGTTAGCGATCTCGCTTAGTGTGGCATACCCTTAATGCATTTATGGGAGGATACACGGGCAGGTAGTTTGAGGGCAGACATCGAGTTGTCGGGTGTGCAGTGGTCAAAGCTGAAAGACCTTTGTAAAGTCCTTCAGTGTTTTGAGAAATGCACACAGCTGGTAAGCGCAGACGACGCCGTCATAAGCATGAGCCTCCCACTTATGCGTCTGCTGATGCAAAGTTTGACGCACATTAAGGATCAGGCATCTGCAGCGGAGGAGGAAGAGGGAAGCCTTGATGACATTTAGCCATTGTCTGCTCAGGGAATTGTCCTGGACGAGGTGGAGGAAGAAGAGGAAGAGGGGGGGGATGATTATTTTGGGGAGGAGGATGCTTCTCAGGGGGCAAGTGAAAATGTTGGCTTGCCAGGTTCAGGTCCAGGGTTTGTGCGTGACTGGAGGGATGTGGATTTGGCAGAAAGTGCTCCTCCACCCACCACTGGCAGTGCATCACTGACACCTGGAACATTGGCCCACATGTGTGATTATGCCTTGCGGATCCTAAAAAGGGACCCCCGCATTGCCAAAATTATGAAGGATGACGACTACTGGTTGGCCAGCATCCTCGATCCACGCTATAAAGGCAAATTACAGAACATCATGCTACAGGAGAACCTCAAGCTAATATTGGCCAACAAACAAGCAACTCTGGTAAACCGTTTGTTAGAGGCATTCCCAGCAAACAGCAGCGGTGCAGGTTCTACCACGAGCCGTACTGGAACAAATGGAAGAGGTGTTCGTGGTGCACACAGCCGGAGTGTTGGAGACAGGGGTTTCATGACCATGTTGTGGACTGATTTCTCCTGGACAGCTCACACGCCTGGAAATCAGGAATCTATAGCAACAGACAGGAGACAGCAGTTGTCAACTATGGTTACAAATTACTTCTCCCTTATGCTTTACAGGAGCTCGCTTGCCCTGCTGGTAGTGTGCTATCAGAGAGAGTCTTTAGTGCCGCTGGACCAATCCTGACAGAAAGAAGGACCCGTCTGTTGACACAAAATGTTGATGATCTAACCTTTATTAAAATGAACCATGCATGGGTTTCAAAGGATTTTGTCCCACCTTCCCACCTCACCGTCAGACACACGGGCGTACTATGAGGCGTACTATGAGGGGCCCTGTGCCAGAGAAGTCGCCCATGAGTGGGCCCCCCCTGCTTGCTCATGGCCCCAGCACTGGCAATACTACTTACCTCTCCTGCTCCACCGCTGTGGAGTCTGGGCACTTAAATCCTTCACAGGGACAGCCACTACAAATTTGGTTAACTGATCGATGCTGGTTAAGACGTAGCTATGGCCTGTGATGCTGGGCTCTACCTTCAGATGATCAATGGCTACCATTTCTAATGGACGTCGACTCACAATCGGATGCAGTGTTGCTTTCTGACCAGCTTTCACAGTTTTACTAGTCACAGACGTGTGACATTCCTGCCAACATTTTTCTATGTCTCCTCTCATGCCAATCCAAAAGAATCGCCTACGGCCTGTGGCTTCTGTCTTTTGCACTCCAAAGTGACCAATCTGATCATGATAGGCAGTGAGGACCATGTCTACATCTCTCCTTGGCATCATAATTTGATGGAGAAGAATAACAGTGATGGGATCGACGCTACTGCGATACAGCAACCCTTTCTTCACAGAGAACCGTTTTCGCTGTCTCCACAGATAAAGTAATTGAGGGTTAGCATCGCCTCTGAGAATTGTACCGGGAGGTTTTACCATGATTAGGAATTCCCACATTTCTGCTATCACTGTATTATCAGTGTGTACTTGTATCCATCTAGTTTCCTGTAGCGGAGAGTCTGAACTGGCTTACTGAGACTGAAATATATAAGAACCTTTAAAATTACCCCAACAATGTATACAGCTGTACGCTTCTGATACAGTACACTTTGTCAACTTTTAATATTCTGGTGTAATCCATACTGAGCCTGTGAGTCTTTGTCTGACTCTGGAAATATATATGGATCGCCCACCAGGGCAGTGGGATACTTGGTACCGGGACGGTGTATTAAAGGGATGTGTCTCGGCAGCAGTGACCTGGTCCGTGGTCCTGGCCGTCCAATAAAAGGGGAATAATTTTACAGGGGATGACAGAGTTTGTAGTAAGGTATTTGTGACGCCACCTGTGGTATCTGGTCAGAGGTGACCAGCGCTGCGGTGCAGATCCTCGGAGACTGATGGTGTGATGCAGCAGAGTTGGAATAGCTTTCTACAGGTAAAGCTTGTGGTCTCAGGGCAGGGTGATGTTGTTTATGATAATGGTGCTGAGAGATGTAGCAGAGTGGAGTGTAAAACGCAGGAAGAAACTGAGGTGTCACAGTCAGTTGCAGTTTCCAAGGCCTTACTCACAGTTCTGTGTGCAGCACAGATGCCCGCTTGGTACAGTGTCCTCCAGGTGAGGGGCTCAGCAAACTCAAAGGTTGATTGGGGGACACCTTTCCTGGACTCCCTTCAATATATATATGTGTTCCTTTCACTGGCCGTCTCACTGTGCTGATTCCCACTCCTTCCACCTTTCCAGCACCTTCACAAACAGTGTCCCACATCAGCGGCTGCGAATCCTGTCGGATGACGTCTTATCTCTGCGTTTCCTTGATTCTATATAGCTGCCTCTCCGGCGAAGATGAATGTGGTTATTGACTGTGATACCTAAAGTTATCACAGCAGTCGGCTTGCTAGCTGAGTCATAAAGTTCTCCACTAGGCTAAGGGGCCGAATTCCCTCTGCGACCTGGTCCCTCTTCAAACAGATCGGGCCCCACGAATGAATCTCGCTCTCTCCGTGTCTCTAGGACCCCTTCTCTCCCTCCAGAAGCTTCTCTCTTTTTCTGCTTCTCTCTCCTTCACTTTCCATGTCTGGGACCGAGCTCTTCCCAGCTCAAGGTCCCCTGTGAGTCTGTCTCTAGACTCCTTTCCTCTGCAGCTCCTCCTGACAAGGAGTAGCTTTGCCACACGTCTGTCTCCTTTCACTTCCTCCTCACGTCTCTCTAGACCCTGCTCCTTGCTTCCTAAGCTTCACTCCCCTCCTACTTACTAGCTCCACCCACCCATACTCTTTACTTCTCAGCCTGGGATGAGACCATCCTCCCTCAGAGTACATCCAGAGTGCCAGGCTGCTATAGTCTGTGTTGGGTGCAGGTGTTTGAGTCCTGGGTGGTGCTCCCTCCTTACCTGAGAGTATCACACCTCTGGGTGAGGTGCAATACCTCTGTGGCGACTGAACCCTCAGGGGCGCCACATATACGGATATTTAAAATTACCCCAACACTATATAGAGCTGTATGCTTGTGATACATTTCCCTTTTTCTACTTTTTATATTCTCGTGTAATCCATACTGAGCCTGAGAGCATCAGTGTCTGCCTCCTGAAATATATACAGAGATTTCGCATGTTTTGACTATACTAAATATACCTTGTATCTGCTGATACAGTACCCTTTTTCAGCTTTTCAAATTGTGGTCTAATCCATACTGAGCCTGTGAGCGTCTATCTGGTACTCCGTAAATATATACGGAGATTTACAATGCCCCCTAGACTGTATCCAGCTGTCCGCTTCTGATACAGTTCCCTTTTTGCCAAAAAGTCCTCCCCACCAACCACTCTAAGTGCATCATTGTCACCTGGAACATTGGCCCACATGTGTGATTATTTCTTGCGGATCTTTTGATATTCTTGTGTAATCAATACTGAGCCTTTGAGAGTCAGTCTGCCTCCTTAAATATATACGGAGCTTTATAAAATTTTCACTATACTATATATACCTTGTATCTGGTGAAACAGTACCCTTTTTCAGCTTTTTATATTATTGTGTAATACATACTGAGCCTGAGAGCGTCAGTGGCTGCCTCCTGAAATATATCCGGAGATTTAGAATGTTTTGACTATACTATATATACCTGGTATCTGGTGATACAGTACCTTTTTATTATTCTATTCTTGTGTAATCCAGACTGAGCCTGTGAGCGTCAGTGTCTGCCTCCTGAAATACATACTGAGATTTTGAATATTTGGACTATACTATATATACCTGATATCTGCTGATACAGTACCACTTTTACTTCTTATTATATTCTTGTGTAATCCAGACTGAGCCTGTGAGCGTCAGAGTCTGCCTCCTGAAATATATACGGAGATTTATTATATTTTCACTATACTATATATACCTTGTATCAGGTGATACAGTACCCCTTTTTCTAATTATATTCTTGTGTAGTCCATACTGAGCCTGTGAGCGTCAGTGTCTGCCTCCTGAAATATATACGGAGATTTATGATATTTTCAATATACTATATATACCTGGTATCATGTGAAACAGTACCCTTTTTCATCATTTTATATTACTGTGTAATCTATACTGAGCTGGTGAGAGTACGAGTCTGCCTCCGGAAAAATATATGGAGATTTATTCTATTTTCACTATACTATATATACCTTGTATCTGGTGATACATTACCGCTTTTTGTAATTTACATTATTGTGTAATCCGTACTGAGACTGTGAGCGTCAGTGTCTGCCTCCTGAAATATATACGGAGATTTTGAATATTTTCACTAAGTGTCTGCCTCCTGAAATATATACGGAGATTTTGAATATTTTCACTAAACAGGCACTTGCTTGCCCTGAAAATAGTGTGCTATCATGAAGAGTCTTCAGGCTCAAGAAGGCCTGGAAGGCTCCCTTTCCTGGGAGTAGGTAAACTGCTTATATGGAGATTAAGAAGATTTTCACTATACTATATATACCTGCTATCTGGGGATTCAGTAACCCATTTTCTTCTTATTATATTCTTGTGTAATCCATACTGAGCCTGTGAGCGTCATTGTCTGCCTCCTGAAATATATACTGATATTTAGAAGCGTCAGAGTCTGCCTCCTGAAATATATACGGAGATTTAAAATTCCCCCAACACTGTATAGAGCTGTACGCTGATAGAGTACACTTTTTCTGATTTTCATATTCTGGTGTGATCTAGACTGGGCCTCTGACCGTTTGTGTTACTCCTGAAATATATACGTAGATTAAAAATTTCCCCAACCCTGTATACAGCTGTACGATTCTAATACATTACCCTTTTTCTACTTTTTATATTATAGTGTGATCAATACCGAGCCTGTGAGAGCCAGTCTGTTACTCAATAAATAAATAAATAGGGAGATTTACAATTACCCCTAGACTGTATACAGCTGGACGTTTGTTATACATACTGAGCCTGAGAGCGTCAGTGGCTGCCTCCATAAATATATAAGGAGATTTTGAATATTTTCACTATACTATATAAGACCTGGTATCTGCTGAAACAGTACCCCTTTTTCATCTTTTATTATTGTGTAATCCATACTGAGCCTGTATATACGGAGATTTTGAATATTTTCACTATACTATATATACCTTGGATCTGATGAAACAGTACCCTTTTTCAGCTTTTTATATTATTGTGTAATCCATACTGAGCTTGTGAGCGTCTTTATCTGACTCCTGAAATATATATTGAGATTAAGAATATTTTCACTATACTATATATAAACGCTTTTTATTATTATTACAACTTCATGCATGTTTTGCAATATATTTTTTATTTTGTTTTATTTTAGGATATTTGTTTCTTGTTTTTTGTTTTCTCTGTTTAATGGTCATGTGTTTGATATGCATTTACATTTTGCATACACATCAACTTACTTTTTCAGTTCAGACCCAGTTTTTCATTTAGTTCTTAGTGCATCTTGTGCATATAAGGGTGTGACCGCCCTGCTTTTGAGCTGAAAAATCCATCCTGTCTGGCCTATGCTTCAACTGGTGGGTTCAGTCCCTCTGCCTTGTTCACATTTACGTCACTTGACAAGTGGAAAGGTTTTTAATATTAGAGTAGGACTGTCCCACAAAGGGTTGCCTTGACGTGGCGGGATGGCTTGTACATTCTTTTGATCAAAATTATGTTTACCAAATACCCTTATTATTATTATTACAACTTCATGCATGTTTTGCAATATATTTTTTATTTTGTTTTATTTTAGGATATTTGTTTCTTGTTTTTTGTTTTCTCTGTTTAATGGTCATGTGTTTGATATGCATTTACATTTTGTATACACATCAACTTACTTTTTCAGTTCAGACCCAGTTTTTCATTTAGTTCTTAGTGCATCTTGTGCATATAAGGGTGTGACCGCCCTGCTTTTGAGCTGAAAAATCCATCCTGTCTGGCCTATGCTTCAACTGGTGGGTTCAGTCCCTCTGCCTTGTTCACATTTACGTCACTTGACAAGTGGAAAGGTTTTTAATATTAGAGTAGGACTGTCCCACAAAGGGTTGCCTTGACGTGGCGGGATGGCTTGTACATTCTTTTGATCAAAATTATGTTTACCAAATACCCTTATTATTATTACAACTTCATGCATGTTTTGCAATATATTTTTTATTTTGTTTTATTTTAGGATATTTGTTTCTTGTTTTTTTTTTCTATATATAAACGCTATCTGGTGATTCAGTACCCCTTTTTCTTATTATATTCTGGCGTAATCCAGACTGAGCCTGTGAGCGTCCGAGTCTTGCCTTCTGAAATATATACGGAGATTTAGAATATTTTCACTATACTATATATACCTTGTATCTGGTGAAACAGTACCCTTTTTCTGATTTTTATATTATTGTGTAATACATACTGAGCCTGAGAGCGTCAGTGGCTGCCTCCAGAAATATATATGGAGATTTAGAATATTTTCACTATACTATATATACCTTGTATCTGGTGAAACAGTACCCTTTTCCAGCTTTTGATATTATTGTGTAATACATACTGAGCCTGAGAGCGTCAGTGGCTGCCTCCAGAAATATATACTGAGATTTAGAATATTTTCACTATACTATCTTTTATCTGGTGATACAGTACCCCTTTTTTTGGCCTCATCTTCCTCGGACTTCTCCAATTAATCCATTTACAGCTGCTTTACGTCCAGTATACACCTCAACATATGACATTTTTGACACGTCCCTATCTGGGCTTCCCCCCCTCCTCCACCATCCAACTTTTTATATTCTTGTGTAATACATACTTAGCCTGAGAGCGTCAGTGGCTGCCTCATGAAATATATACGCAGATTTAGAATATTTGGACTATACTATATACACCTCAGATCTGCTGATACAGTACCCCTTTTTCATATTTTTATATTACTGTGTAATCCAGAATGAGCCTGAGAGCGTCAGAGTCTGCCTCATGAAATATATATGGAGATTTTGTATATTTACACTATGCTATATATACCTGGGATCTGTGGATACAGTACGCCTTTTTCTTATTATATTCTGGTGTGATCCATACTGAGCCTGTGAGAGTCTGTCTGTTACTCCAGAAATATATACGGAGATTTACAATGACCCCTAGACTGTATACAGCTGGACGCTTGTGATACAGTACCCTTTTTGCCATAAAGTCCTCCTCCACCCACCACTCTAAGTGCATCATTGACACCGGGAACATTGGCCCATATGTGTGATTATTTCTTGCGGATCTGCTTTTTATATTCTTGTGTAATCCATACTGAGCTTGTGAGCGTCTTTGTCTGACTCCTGAAATATATATGGATATTTACAATATTTTCACTATACTATATATACCTTGTATCTGGTTAAAAAGTACCCTTTTTCAGATTTTTATATTATTGTGTAATACAGACTGAGCCTGTGAGCGTACGAGTCTGCCTCCTGAAATATACACGGAGATTTATTATATTTTCACTATACTATATATACCTTGTATATGGTGATACAGTACCCCTTTTTTATTTTGTTATATTATTGTGTAATCCAGACTGAGCCTTAGAGCGTCAGTGTCTGCCTCCTGAAATATATACGGACATTTAGAATATTTTCACTATACAGGAGCTCGCTTGCCCTGAAAATAGTGTGCTATCATAGAGTCTTCTGGCTGAAGAAGGCCTGGAAGGCTCCCTTTACTGGGAGTAGGTAAACTGCTTTTAAAGCCGGAGCATGAGGAACAGATTTTGGCTTACATTCCCGAAACCTCAATCTACAGGGGTTGTACAAAATAATGTTAATACCTGGAAACATCAACAAAAGTTAGTTTAATATGGTGTAGGTCAACCTTTTCCGGCGATTACAGCCTCAATTCTCCGAGGTATGGATTCATGCAAGGTGTGAATTTTTTCCAAAGGAATTTTAACACATTCTTCTGTTAAAACACCCTCCAGTTCTTTGAGCGACAATGGCAGAGGAAATCGACGTCTAACTTGAATCTCTAAAATCGAACATAAATGCTCTTTCATGTTGAGGTCTGGGGATTGTGGGGGCCAGATGAGATGCTCAACTTCATTACAATGTTCCTCGTGGCATGATTTAACGATTGGAGCTGTATGAATTGGTGCATTATCATCCTGAAAGAAACAGTGCTTGAACCATAGGATTCACTTGGGTCGGCCAAAATGCCTAAATAATCGCGGCTGTTAATTCTTCCATGAAGGGATATCATTGGCCCGGCGGATCTCCATGAAATAGCACCCCAGATCATCACAGAACCTCCGCCATGTTTTACGTTTGGGAGAAGGCAGTCTGGAAGGAATGCTTGTTTCGGCTGTCTCCAAACGTACACTCAGCCAGAGGTCGGAAATAGGGTAAACTATGATTCTTCTGAGAAAATCACGTTTCCACTGGTTGAGGGAACAATTCTGGAGGTTTCTACACCACTCTAAAGGCTTGGAAACATTTGTCCTTGAGAGCAGCGGTTTTGGAATAGCAGATCTTCCGTGGAATCCTTATTTGTTCATCTCCGGACAAAGCGTTTTAGTTGAAACTGGGTTCTGTAGGTGTTCATTGAGCTCAGCAGTGATTTTCTGAGCCGTGGTCTTGCGATCCTCTCTCACAATTCGCTTTACAGTCCGACGGTCTCTCTCAATCAACTTCGACTTTCAGCCGTACCTGTGCTTTACTGCGGACGTTTTTCCTTCTCTATCTTTTCCAAAATTTTTATTAAGTATTTATGAAACAATAAGGGTGGGGAGAAGGGGAAAAGGGAAGGGGAAATACAACAAGGAAAGAAGGGACCAAGTGGACCTTGTGTCCCAATTTACAGGAAAATAACATTAATTTATACAGGCATTACACATATTATATAACTACAAAGGCAATATTATAAACAGTAACCATTAATCAAGAAAGACGAAATAATATGGCTTATCTGAATATACTTTTAAGGGAATAAAGGTATCCAGTTGGACCATTTTCGAGAAAATTTGTCTAGGTTGTTATGTATCAGAGCTAGTTTGTGCTCGAAGGCTTTATGGAGGGTCATTCTGTCAATTACATCTTGGATAACGGGAGGGTCAGGCCTCTTCCAATGGAAGGCAATTAGTTGCCTAACTACTAGAAGAACATGTACCACAAAGGGAATAGAGGAATGAGCAATGCCCTCCGAGTCTAAGGATAAAAGAGCTAGTTGCGGAGATAGAGTAATGGATTTTGTGAGTAATGAATTAGAGGCGCACTTTTTTTCAAAAGAGGCCTAATATGGGGCAGTACCAGAGTATATGAAGCAAACTGCCATATTGGCCACAACCTCTCCAGCAGGACAAGGAGTGTTCTGAATTAATCCAAGAGAGTCGGGCTGGAGTGTAATACCAACACGTTAGTATTTAATAGTGAGTCTATTGGAGCGACATAGAGATAGAAGCGGAGTAGGAAATAAAACAAGCCTGTTCCCATTTTTGCGGACTTGGGGATATATGTAACTCTTGTTCCCATTTCCGAAAGTTATAGGCCTTGATGAATATATGACTTTTATTGAGCCACATATAAATATAAGAGATGCTCGCAAAAATTTTATGATTAGCGTTGGTAATAAGGTTGGCGGAAGGCTCAGATAGGCTTGGTTTAGAGGCAAGAAATGGCACAATCAAATCCTTCAACATGAGGTACTGGAGGAATGAAGAAGAGGAGACTTTAAATGTATCTTTGATTAGGGAGAAAGGGATAAGACTAGATTCACTGACCAAATCCTTGATTTTTTTAACATCATGTTCAGCCAAAATGGGATCGATGGCTGTATGGTATAGGGAGCAGATTAAGTGGAGACAGAGAATTTGAAGGAAGGTTAATTTATTAGTACCTCTTTTCTGTTTGGCAAATGTTTTACAGGCAGCCAGAGTAGCGTCAAATATGGGATGAGAAGAATGGGGGGATTTTCGCTTTCCAACGGGTGATTATTCAGTATCCTCCCGCTGAGAATCCTTAGAATCTTCCTCTCCTGCGGATTCATATGCCTGTAGTATACTCTCATGTATATTTTCCTCTTCTATGAAATGTTCCTTTCTTTTTCAGTTGCTTTTTTCCTTCTCTTTCAAACGTAATCATTACTTTGGAGACGGTACCTCTTGACACGCCAAGCATTCGGGCACTTTTGGTTACACTAGCGCCGGCCATCCGAGCAACAATTTGGCCTCTTTGAAAATCCGAGAGGTCTACCATTGGTATCAGTTTCTCATCAATGTTCTTACAATTATGCAAAACAAACAGTTAATTGACATACACCTATGCCATAACACAAACAATCAACTACAAAACATTATCATATGTTACGGTTTGCATGTTTATAACATGTTCGAAGATGATGATGCCAAAACGTTAGGTGTTTCCATTATTTTGTATATCGCCTCCTCTTCTGAAGTTTCAAAAAATGCAAGGACTGAGTCGTCAGTGCTGGCTCCAGGTCAGGAACAACACCTTTCCTTGTGTGCTTCACCCCCACAAAAAGTGAAGGATGCGGCAGCCGACACTTCAGATTACTCCATGGAGCTCTTTTCACATACCATGCCTGGGTTATCAAGTCAAATCCTGAATCAGAGATGGAGTGCACATCATGATGCACTGCCACTGCTAGATGATTCTGCTGGTACATTCACCCAGAGCACTACATTTCCCTCACAGTCTACTGATCCAGAATCTGACCCTGATGAAACTCAGGTGCCCCAGATTACATTGAAGAGGAGGTGATGGATGACCCAGTTGTTGACACGGATTGGTATCCATTTAGGGAAGAGGGTGCCGCTGGCAATAGCTCAGAAGAGGAGAAGGATCCGCAGCAGGCATCGACATCGCAGCAGCGGTTATCTGGCAGGCCCGTAGCAGTCCAAAATGGTGTTAAAAAACAAAAAGAGTTGCAGGACAGCTTGGCCAGACGGTCAAATTTGCACAGCGTGCAAGCCCTGAAAATTGATACCACAATAGGAAGAGTCCAGTGTGGCACTTTTTGGACCGAAATCCTATTGATGAGGCAAAGGTTATCTGTAAACAGTGCGGAAGGACCTTTAGCCGATGGAAAAAATCTCAGAAATTTGAATACCAGTTGCATGCTTACACATTTCATGAACATGCACTTGGATTGCCCGCCAGGGCAGTGGGATACTCGCTACCAGGCCGGTGTCTTAAAGGGGATGTGTCACAGCGGCAGTGACCCCGTCCGTGGCACTGGGCGTCCAATAAAAGGAGAACATGTACAGGGGAGGATAGAGTTTGTAATAAGGTATTCGTGACGCCACCTGCGGTTTCTGGTCAGAGGTGACAAGCGCTGCAGTGCAGATCCCGTGGGACAGATGGTGTGATGCAACAGAGTTGGAATAGCTTCCCACAAGTGAAGCTTGTCCCAGGGCAGAGAGATGGTACAGAAAATAATGGTGCTGAAAGATGTATCAGAGTGGAGTGTGTTTTGCAGGAAGGACTTGAGGAGACACAGTCAGATGCAGTTTCCAAAGCTTTACTCAGTTTTTGCAGGCAAAGTGTCCATGGCACTGAGTGCAGATGGTGCTGGAGTCGGTCGGCCTGAAAGCAATTTGGAATCCCCTTACTTCAGGTGGGATGTGAGGTCTCCTATCTAGTGCTATTCTCTGACTCATTGGCTGTTATAAGCTCCGTCCAAGTTCTTCTCTGTCACTTGTCTAGGCAGAACTTCTCTCTCATAACAGGCAGCTGTAACCTGCTTCAGAAATCACTCACTTAAGGAGTCTCCGGCTCACATGTGCTGCTGCTGTGTAGTACAGTATTAGTTGGGGCAGAGAACCTGCTGTCTCCTGCCCTCCGGATTCTGCTGCTGGGACTTTAGTTTACCCACTCAGCCACGGACACCGGGGGTTCGGTTTCTGGCGCTCCGACCTGGGGGTGAGCTCTCTATAGCCCCTCTTTTCCACAGCTTGTCTCCACACGTCTCTCTGCTCTTGTCCCTCCAGCCACACTCACTAACTCCTCCCCCAGCCAGAATGTTCTCGAGGAGCTCTCCTGAAATCAGGTGTTGGATCTCCCCCTTCTGGTCCGGAGTAGGAAAGGTGTTGTATGCTGTGTTACCTGTTAAAGGGATCCTTCCTTGCTTTCAGGCATGACATCACTCCCCCTGGAGGGAGGCAAGGTCACTGTGGCAACCAAACTCCTGGGGTGCTAAACACTTGCAAGCGTGGACGGACAACAAAACGTACAAATCCCCCCCCCCATGCGTCAGCACCTGTTGCACCCGGGCAAGTGCCGGTTCCCTGAGCAGGTGGGGGGGGGCCGACTCGTGGGCGACAGCACTGGCACAGGGCCCCTCATAGTACAAAAATTTGTCTCTGACGGTGGGATGGGCCCACACCGGCGTACTATGAGGGGCCCTGTGCCAGTGATGTCGCCACCGAGTCGGCCCCCCCTGCTTGCTAGGGGCCCCAGCACTTGCAATACTTACCTCTCCATGCTCCACCGCTGTGACGTCTTCCGCGTTTCCTGACAGTAACATTCAGGTTACAGAGCTCAATGACGTCACGTCTGTACTCCCTCTGCCTAAACAGTCCAACTGCAGAGAGCTGTAAGATGGCGACGCTGAGGAGTCCAGAATAGAGTAGTGCACAGCGAGGAGAGGTATTTCATTTTTTGTAATGTTTGGAGGAATATATGGGGAGCATTTTACAATGGAGCATTAATAATGTGGCCCATTATATATGGAGCATTCTTTTGACTCATAAGACACTGGAGCATCATCGATGGGGCCCATCATGTATTGGAGCTTTCTAAATGGGAGACATCAGACACTGGAGCAGCATTTCCAGGGCCCATTATACACTGGTACATTAATAATGGGGCCCATTATATATGGAGCTTTGTTTTGGCCCATAAGAAACTGGAGCAGCATCCATGGGGCACATCATATACTGGAGTATTGTAAATGGGGGACATCAGACACTGGAGCAGGAGTTCCGAGGCCCATTATACACTGGTACATTAATAATGGGGCCCATTATATATGGAGCTTTTTTTTGGCCCATAGACACTAGAGAAGCATCCATGGGGCCCATCATATACTGGAGTATTGTAAATGGGGGACCTCAGACACAGGAGCAGCATTTACGGGGCCCATTATACACTGGAACATTATTAATGGGGCCCATGATATATGGAGCATTATTTTGGCCCATAAGACACTGGAGCATCATCCATGGGGCCCATCATGTATTGAAGCATTCAAAATGGGGCAGATCAGACACGGGAGCAGCATTTACGTGGCCCATTACACACTGGAACATTAATAATTGGGCCCATTATATATGGAGCTTTCTTTTTACACATAAGACACTGGAGCATCATCCATGGGGCCCATCATATACTGGAGTATTGTAAATGGGGGACATCAGACAAGAGCAGCATTTACGGGGCCCATTATACACTGGTACATTATTAATGGGGCCCATTATATATGGAGCATTCTTTTGGCCCATAAGACACTGGAGCATTATAAATGGGGCAGATCAGACACTGGAGCAGCATTTACGTGGCCCATTACAAACTGGAACATTAATAATGGGGCCCATTATATATGGAGCATGATTTTGGCCCATCATACACTGGAGCATCATCCATGTGGCCCATCACATACTGGAGAATCATATGTGGTTCATTATTTATGGGGCATCATATAGGGTATGGAGCATCATATAGGGCCTATTCTGTATGGCGCATTATATGGAGCCCATTCTGTATAGAGCAATATATGGGGCCCATCATATACTGTATGGAGCTTTATATACGACTCATTATACTGTATGGAACAATATGTGGGGCTCATTCTACTCCATGGGGACCGTCCTATACTTTATGGCACATTATATGGGGACTATCATATCCTGGAGCAGTATGTGGAGCTCATCATATACTGTATGGAACATTATATGGGACCAATTATGTATGGAGCAATATATGGGGCTCATTATTCTGTATGGCGCACTATGTGGTGGCCATAATACTGTATGGAGGAATATAGTGTCCAGTTTTTGAGCTATTGTAGATTTTAACATAGATATCAGTCATGTAATGTAAGAAGTATTTTTCATTGTACTATACCTATATTTCTGTGCCGTATCGGAGCATCATGAATTGTGGTATGTTAAAGGGGCCCACTGACACTGTTTGGCCCGGGGCCCACGAAAACCAGGAGCCATCCCTACCCCCCAAGCTGAGCCAAATAACCCTCTTTTTTCAATGCGTAACCATTATTATAAAGTAAATTAAGGTTGCCAAGCTTAAGTAATAATGATTGATGTTGTTGCCATTCAAATGGGCACTGTAGGTGTGTTTACTGTCCTCCACTCCCTACCGACTTTGCTTCCCCATTGACTTGCATTGGGTTTCGTGTTTCGGTCAACCCGACTTTTCCCGATAGTCGGCCGATTTCGCTCGACCCGACTTTTGCGAAAGTCGGGTTTCATGAAACCTGACTCGACCCGAAAAAAGGGAAAGTCGCTCATCTCTACCTATCACACTTATCCTCCATCCCATAGTCCAGAGCCCATATACCCATCACACTTATCCTCCATCCCATAGTCCAGTGCCCATAAACCCATCACACATCCTCCATCCCATAGTCCAGTGCCCATATACCCATTACCCATCATACATATCCTCCATCCCATAGTCCAGTGCCCCTGTACCCATGACATCCTCCATCCCATAGTCCAGTGCCCATATACCCAACATACATCCTCCATCTCTTAGTCCAGTGTCCATATATCCATCATCCATCCCATAGTCCCGTGCCCATATACCCATCACACACATCCTCCATCCTATAGTCCCGTGCCCATATACACATCACACATCCTCCATCCCATAGTCCCGTGCCCATATACTCATCATACATATCCACCATCCCATAGTCAATTTCCCATAAACCCATCATACATATCACCCATCCCATAGTCCTGTGCCCATATGCCCATCACACAACTTCCATCCCAGAGTCCCGAGCTGGGTGGCGCTTAGCAGGGAGTTCCTGGAGATGTGCTGTTATGTAACCTGGCAGTGCGGCTCTGTGTGCGGCCGCTGATGATGCGATTTTCTACGCCGGAAATTAAATTTATTAACCAATGGAGGCCTGGATTTGGGGTCACCCACAAAATTAAAGTGTAATGTAATATCCTTAAAAAAAGTCAAAATGATGCTCGTCCTTAAAACAAGTCAAAATGATGCTCAGTAGTGTGTGTGGCCTTCACGTGCCTGTATGACCTCCCTACAACGCCTGGGCATGCCCCTGATGAAGCGGCGGATGGTCTCCTGAGGGATCTCCTCCCAGACCCGGACTAAAGCATCCGCCAACTCCTGGACAGTGTCGTGCAACGTGATGTTGGTGGATGGAGCGAGACATGATGTCCCAGTTGTGCTCAATCGGATTCGGGTCTGAGGAACGTTCGGGCCAGTCCATAGCTTCAATGCCTTCATCTTGCAGGAACTGCTGACACACTTCAGCCACATGATGTCTGGCATTGTCCTGCATTAGAAGGAACCCAGGGCCAACCGCACAAGCATATGGTCTCACAAGGGGTCTGAGGATTTCATCCCGGTACCTAATGGCAGTCAGGCTACCTCTGGCGAGCACATAGAGGGCTGTGCGGCCCTCGAAAGAAATGCCACCCCACACCATTACTGACCCACTGCCAAACCGGTCATGCTGAAGGATGTTGCAGGGAGATCGCTCTCCACAGCGTTTCCAGACTCTGTCACGTGGTCAGTGTGAACCTGCTTTAATCTGTGAAAAGCACAGGGCGCCAGTGGCGAATTTGCCAATAATGGTGTTCTGTGGCAAATGCCAAGCGTCCTGCACGGTGTTGGGCTGTGAGCACAACCCCCATCTGTGGACGTCGGGCACTCAGACCATCCTCATGGAGTCGGTTCCTAACCATTTGTGCAGACACATGCACATTTGTGGCCTGCTGGAGGTCATTTTGCAGGGCTCAGGCAGTGCTCTTCCTGTTCCTCATTGCACAAAGGCGAAGGCAGCGGGCCTGCTGCTGGCTTGTTGCCCTCCTATGGCCCCCTCCATGTCTCCTGGTGTACTGGCCTGTCTCCTGGTAGCGCCTCCAGCCTCTGGACACTACGCTGGCAGACACAGCAAACCTTCTTGCCACAACTCGCATTGATGTGCCATCCTGGATGAGCTGCACTTCCTGAGCCACTTGTGTGGGTTGTAGAGTCCGTCTCATGCTACCACAAGTGTGAAAGCACAACCAACTTTCAAAAGTGAACAAAACATGAGCCAGAAAGCATTCGTACTGAGATGTGGTCTGTGGTCCCCACCTGTAGAACCACTCCTTTATTGAGTGTGTCTTGATAATTGCCAATAATTTCCATCTGTTGTCTATTCCATTTGCACAACACCATGTGAAACTGATTGTCAATCAGTGTTGCTTCCTAAGTGGACAGTTTTGATTTCACAGAAGTTTGATTTACTTGGAGTTATATTCTGTTGTTTAAGTGTTCCCTTTATTTTTTTCAGCAGTGTATATATATGTATATATACACAGCTCTGGCAAAAATTAAGAGACCACTGCAAAATTTTCAGTTTGTCTGATTTTTCTTTTTATAGGTATATTTTTGAGTAAAATGTAAATTGTTCTTTGATTCTATTAACTACTGACATCATGTCTCCAAATTTCCAAGCAATAAATTTAGTATTTATTTTCAGAAAATGAGAAATGGTCAAAATAAAAAAAAAATGCAGTGCTTGCAGACCTCAAATAATGTTAAGAAAACAAGTTCATAATAATTTAGAAACAACAATACTAATGCTTTTGTGCGACCTTATGCCACTCCTGGTACAAAAACTTAAGCAGTTCTTTGTTTGATGGCTTGTGACTATGCATCTTCCTCTTGATTACATTCCAGAGGTTTTCAATGGTGTTCAGGTCTGGAGATTAGGCTGGCCATGACAGGGATTTTATGTGATGGTCCTTCATCCACACATTGATTGACCTAGCTGTGTGGAATGGTGCATTGTCCTGCTGGAAAAAACAGTCCTCAGGGTTGGGGAACATTGCCTGAGCAGAAGGAATCAACTGTTTTTCCAGGATAACCTTGTATGTGGCTTGATTCATACGTTCTTCACAAAAATTAACCTGCCCAATTCCAGCCTTGCTGAAGCATCCCCAGATCATCACCGATCCTCCACCAAATTTCATAGTGGGTGCTTGATGCCTCTTCAGGTCTCCATCTAACCATTAAATGACCAGGTGTTGGGCAAAGCTGAAAATTAGACTCATCAGAGAAGATTACCTTACTCCAGTCCTCTATGGTCCAATCCTTATGGTCTTTGGCAAACGTCAGCCCGGCTCTCCTTTGCTTCTCATAGATGAAAGGCTTTTTTTCTAGCTTTACATGACTTGAGCATTGCCTCTAGTAGCCGGTTACGAACTTATCTTGCCGTGCACTGCACCCCACCTGCCATTCCTTTTGTAAGTCATTTGATGTCATCCTGCGGTTGCTGAGTGATATTTGAATAAGATGACGGGCATCCCAGTTAGTGGAGAGTAATTTTCGCCCTCTGCCGGTCTGTAGCTTTGTTGTCCCCAATGTCTGCTGCTTGACCTTGTTGTAATGGAATGCCATTTTAGAAATTTTAAGGATGGAGGCAACATGACGCTCACTGTATCCCACTGCTAGTAAAGCCAGAATTGAGCTATTTTTTTCCTCACTCAAGACTTTTCTTTTCAACTCCTTTGGCATGGTTAAAAGTTATTTTTTCATTCTTATTACTTTTGTGATATTACTATCACTTGTTTCGCCATCCAGCTTGTCCTGTTGCAAGAGGATTTTTAACACCACAGCAGTGTTTTTTTATACTTTCCTTAGTTAAATAAGATTTGGTTTAGGTGATCACCTACTCAGAAGCACATTAAGTAGAATGAGGTGTACTCTGGTTGGAATTCAACTGACAACTTTATTAATTTATAATAAAGATGGTGTTTTTAGCCCTTTATAAAGAAGTTTCATTTCTTTAATTGCTTTTGAATGAGAGGAAACATCTTCACTACCAAAAAATGTAAAGCCTGCAAGTAAACCAGTGAAAACTAAATATTGCTCTGCAAGAAACAAAAAAATTGAAAGATATTTTAAATTTCTCATCTGCATTACAAAGATATTATCTTGCAAAATGTAGGTTATAATTTATGATAAGTTCAACTGGGCATCACCAGGGATTTGTCTTTTGAGCCATGTACTTCTTCCACTGCATGAGACGGACCAATCATAAATCAGGCAGGAATAGAGAGGAAAATGAAAAAGCCCCCACAATAGCTTATAGAACAAGCCATCGCCGGGGTGACACAAAAATGACGGAGCCTTTTCTTTTCACTGGTCTCAACTGCAGAATGATTACAAATGTCAGGAGTAGAGCAGAGATTACAAACACATTTTATCTCACAGTAGTTAGCATGGGGAGAGGGGAATATCGCAGAGCTGACAGCACTGTCAGCAGAGCCGTACCTGCAGACATGTTTGTAATGAAAGAAAGCTCAGCTGTGCTAGACTCCTCTACCCTCACCCGAGTGAGGTGGTATCAGCTAAGGTACTGTCACACTAAGCAAGATCGCTAACGAGATCGCTACTGCGTCACAGATTTTATGACGCAGTAGCGATCTCGTTAGCGACTTAGCTGTGTGTGACATGTAGCGGCGATGTGACCCCTGCTGCGATGTCGCTGATCGCTTAGGCTAGGTTCACATAGCGTTAATGCAGCCCGTTCAACACATAGCGTTGACGGACTGCATTAATGCTAGTGTCATTTTGTGATCGCGTTATGCGATCACGCTAGCGCAGCGTCTCTATTCTGAGCTAGCAGTGACGGACCCTGAACGCTGCAGACCGCGTCTGAGGTTCGTCACAGAATGACGGCACATCGCTTAACGCATGCCGATTTCAGCATGCGTTAGGATGCGCTACTACCATTGTGGGCAATGGCGGCATTAACATAACGTTAGTGCCGCTATGTGACGGATGCCGTCAGCGCATTGCCCGCAACGCAATGTGAACCCGGCCTTATGAACGTTCTGAGCCGTTTTTTTGGTCGTTGGTGTCCCGCTGGTGAGCCTGAATCGCTGAGTGTGACACCCTTTATGAATGACTTTACCAGCGTCGCAGGCGGGACTAGGTTTTCCCAACGACCACAGAGGTCGTCATACAGATCGCTGATCTCTGATGACATCTTTGTGTTTGGAATCTAACTAGCGATCATATAATCGATCGCACCAACGATCTCGCCAGGTCGTGTCGTTGTCGTTGGTGCGATCGCTAAGTGTGACAGTACCTCTATTGTAATCCTGCCTGTGATAAGGAAACTACTGAAAGACAGGAAGTATGAGTTTAAAATACTCATAGTGGCCAGTGTGCAAATAGCAAGAGTATTACGGTAATTTTTTTTAGATATGGATCATGATAGAAAAAAAAGTTAATTTAATGGAAAAAAAAAAAAACACATGCAACACAAATACATTTAAACAATCGGTCATTTTCTGATTAGGAATAGGCCTAAACAATATTTAGTTACTGGAGTTCATATTTTGCTTGATCAAATTCTGTGCATTGAATTTGTGTGTGATTTACACTTAATCCAGACATCCCATTCTGTACAAAATCTTTTCCATGCCTGGCTAAACATTTTGCAAAGTAAAAATAGTTTCAAATACAGAAGTGTTCATAATTGATAAAAAAAACTAACAAAATGCAAAGTGAACAAACATAACAAAAATCTAAATCACATCACTATTTGTGGTGATCACACTTTGCCTTCAAAACAGCATCAGTTCTTTCAGGAACACTTGCACACAGTTTTTGAAGTAACTCGGCAGAGAGGTTGTTCCAACCATCTAGAAGAACTAACCCCATATCTTCTCTGGATGTGGGCTTGGGCAAATCCTTTTGGCTCTTCTAATCCCAGACAGATGCAATGTTGAGATCAGAGCTCTGTGGGGTCACATTATCACTTCCAGTATGCCTTTTTGTTTTACATTTTTACATTGGCTTAAATAAAAAGGAGAATAAAATGTCCAAACCGCTGCAGTGTCGTAACGAGTCAGATGAGCCCCTGATGCAAAGTGTGGACCTGCACCCCCCCCCCCTCTCATGTTGGTCAGATGTATGGGCCCCTCTGGCATTCTAAATCCTATAAGAACAGATGTGTTGCCCTCACCTATTATGTAGTAATGTCCCATATTCTGGGCTCTTTCCATGTATATATGCCCCCGATCTTGGGCTCCTTACCAGTATAGATGTCCCCATCCAGGGTCTATCATGATATTCAAGTCCTCCATCTTGGGTCCACCGTGTTAAACATGTCCCCCAACCTGGGTCCACCCTGGTATACATGTCTCCCATCCTGGTATGTATGTTCCCCATTCTGATTCTGTTCTTTAATGCATGAAAAAATAAAAATAAAATTCTACTCACCTTACTTATTTCCCACAAAGTGCGGCGACTTCTTCTGTAGCCGGTGAAGAAGCCATTAGCTGACTTCACAGTGAAAGCGGACAAGCAGCGCATGTAGTCATTGCCATGCGCAGCCAGCGACTATCATGCTTATGTCAGCTGATGGCCTCTGATTGGTAGTCAGCAGGTATTCTGGTGCAGGGATCCGGCCCGACTGTGCGCAGCAATGCATTTCAGCTGAATGTGTGTCCTTGGATGCACACCCAGCAGAAACACGCGCTGACATCGGCGGGCCCCCCTCCACCTCCGGGTCTGGTCACACAATCAGTCTATTACAGTAGCTGGAACAGGTGGAGAGACCACAGGCCATCGCCTAGAGTCCAAAAATCAAATCACAGATCTACTGCGCAAGCAAGAAAGAAAATGTAGCTGAAGGTAGCAGGATCATATACAGGAGTTTCCATGTACCTCAACCATGTTCTGAATATCAGACATGGAGATGAAAGACCGCTAATAATGAAGATAACAATAGGACCCCAAAGCTTTTATAACACTCCCAAAATTGCAATTCATAAAAACACTCTGGGGCTGTTTATCCTGCTGCAGAATAAATTTGGAAACAATCAGACATCTTTCTGATGATATAGCATGATGGATAAGAGTTTGCCTGAATTTATCAGCAATAAGATCACTAAGAAAAGGGCAACATTGAGGAACGAAGACGATGCGGTCGGCCAATGAAACAGTGCAGTAGATGAAAGCTGTATCATACTTATCGTATATACTCGAGTATAAGGCCGAGGTTTTCAGCACATTGTTTTTGTGCTGAAAAAGCCTCCCTCGGCTTATACTCAGGTGAGGGTCCCAGAAGACTGAGGGGAAGCGGCAGAGCAGCGGGTCACAGGAGGCGGCTGAAGCTTGTGCCTGCTGGTAAGGAGAAATTAATATTCACTGAACTGGCAGTGGATATTCATTTCTCTATACAGTGTCAGCTGCAGCCACCGGGCGATCACGTGTGCCCACTACTTATGAGAAATGAATATTCACTTCTCTCCACTAACATAGGCGTGGAGGACAGTGAATATTCATTACCTTAGGTAGCGGGCACAAGGAACAAGACGCTGCGAGGGAGCGCAGGGACGGCAAGTAGGATGATTTTTTTCTTTTTAAATGTTTTTCTGATGGGGGTCATGCATATCAGGATAGGCAAGAGGGGCCGTGCAGACCAGAATTTCCCCATCTTCTCCATTGCCGGCGTCCTTGGTAATCAGAGTGCAGTCCAATGTTTCACACGCACCCATAGTCTTGTATGGCTGCACGTGATCCCATTATCGGATGCATTTGCAGCATGATGCAATTGTTGGTTCATGCCAAATTAGCATGGGAAAATTGCAAATTTCCACTGCGCCATAGAATAACACTGAGCCGACCGCTATCCGATAAAACATTGAATAGCACTCCGCTGTGTTATACGGTAGTATGAGCGAGCCCTTAAGATGAACAAGGAGTCTGTCTGGGGCTTTATTTAGATACAGAAGGATTTTCACAAGTCCATATCCATAGATTTGGAGTTAGTTCTCAAAGATGTTTGAAGGAACTCTGCAGCAAGGTTGTTTCAAATACTGCATGAAAGTATAACTAGAAGAATTGAAGATTTGATGCTGTTTTGAAGGTAACAGGTGGCCACTCCAAATACTGATTTGATTTAGATTTTTCTACTTTATTCACTTTGTTTATTGATTAAAAAAATACACTTCTATTTTTAAAACAGTCTTACTCTATAGTAAATATTTCTAATAATCGTATAATAGAATATTTTCCACTCCTGCAAAAAAAAAAAAAAAAAAAAACACTTTCACAGGACGGTATATACAAACACTGTGCATCAGCAACTGTGAATAAAGAATACAGAAACTCCACGGTTTCTCTCCAAGTAAAAATGTGAGGAACTTTGTTATACTTTTTATAGATTTTTTTTTTAAAGTTAAGTTAACCCACCACAACACTGTAATGCATTTACTTTTTTTTTCCCCCCAATTGTGCATTTTTGGGGTTGTACTTTAGTAAAGGTTGTGGCCACCTCCTGAGCTGAACATGCAGGTTTCAATTAGAGCAAAGATGGATCCTCGGGGGCGTGGCCTTGTAGTAAACATGAGAGGACGCTGCCGTGAGAGCTGCTCAGAATCCTGACATCTGGACCCTCTGTAAGTAACCCAGTGGCGGCGTTTTGGATCCCCTGGACGTCGGGACCCCCTGACACCCCGTGGTTGGACGAGATACTGGTGGTGGGCAGCAGAGGAGTACGGAGCGAGCAGCTGGTCCTGCTCCTCCACGAGGCGGCGGCCATTTTGGGAGCACGGCTCTACTGCCGAGAGCTGCGACGCTGACCCATAATGCTGCACAGCAGGCAGAGAGGATAACGACAGCCTGATAGAGGGGACGCGCGGTGAGGGCCCTGGAAAGATTGGGCCCCGAGTGTTCCCCTTCCCCCAGATCGCATTAACAACCCCTCTCTGGTCAGCTGGTGTTATAACTGTGGGAGGCTCTAAACACCCGCCCCACTGCTGCTACCTCTGTGGGACTTCTTCTACCTCCCCTGACCGCAAGAGACTCTCCTAAATAGTACCTATAAATATATGCAGCCTTATATCTGCTGCCTCTGCTGGAGCTATAAATGCCCATTAACAACTCTGTTGTGATTGCCCTATAACGTGGGAATTATCCGAGGCACGCATTTCTGGCTACTTCACTGGGACACATTGTAATCAGTCATGAGCCGATTTAAAGGGTCAGGAACGGCAGAAAAACTTAAAGAGTTCGCAAGACTCGACCCCCTCCGAGGGTACACAGCATCTTAGAAATACCTCCTCCCAAGTTCAACGTAAAAATCGTCCATCTGGTGGCGAGGAGGAGATGGAACAGGAGGAACTGACCCTTAAGCAGGCGTCAATTGATGCAGGCTCTCTCTCTGACCAGGGCATCTCTAACGGAGAAAATCGAGGACGTCCATATGGAAGTGGGGAGACTTCGTCATGACATACAGGCCATGAAGGGACGTATTACAGAAGTAGAGACGAGGGTGTCTAAAGTGGAGGATACCATTATACCTATGTAGACCAAATTGACAAAGGTGGCGGGTTCCATAAATGCCTGGAAGCAAAAAGCGGACGACCTGGAAAACAGAATGCATCGGAACAATATCCGTATTATTGGTATGCCTGAACGCTCGGAGGGTCCACATCCTGAACATTTTCTGGAGGACTGGCTCAAGACATCCCTGGGAGATGAGTTCTCCCCAATGTTTGCTATTGAAAGAGCCCATAGGGTTCCCACTAAACCCTTGCCTACGGGGTCTCCACCTCGGCCTCTTTTGGCGCGCCTGCTCAACTGTAAAGACAGAGAAACCATTCTGCGTCTTGCACGACTAAAGAGTCCCATTAAGTTTAATAATGCTACTATATCCATCTTTCCAAATTTTTCCATGGAACTGCAGAAACAGCGAGCACAGTTCATCGAGGTCAAGAAACGGCTCAGCGATAGGAACATTGTGTACTCAATGATACATCCGGCTCGTCTCCGGGTTGTTCATGGAGATGTCTCCGTATTTTTCACTGACCCGCCGGAGGCGATGGGGATCTCCCCTGGGACCGTAGCCACTCCAACGAAGGAATCCTGCCTGCTAACTGCCAATTTGAATTCTTTTACTTACAGGTCTAATTGGAGTTTTTCCTCTTGTTTTTGGCAAGCGTCCAATTGTCAACAATACCGGACGCTGTGTTCAGTAATGGTATCCCCTTCTTTATCTTTTGACGGGGGCGTGAGACTGTGCTCCTATATCATTAAGTATTTGTTTTGTTTTTTTCCTTCTCAAGGTTTTAGTGTCTATAGTTATTTAGGTAAATGCCGCAGCCGATACCAATTGAGCTCTTTAGGTGATATCTCTGTACTCTATTCGGGTAATATACTGCAATATATTCAGATACGTGGGAATGGGTTCTGAGCTAATCTGTATGATCTGGAACGTAAGGGGCATAAAAACCCCTCAAAAGAAAATTAAGGTATTTTCACAAATTAGGCAATATCGCCCTCATGTGGTGGTTTTGGTCGAGACACACCTAACCAAAGATACGGCTCCATGGGTCCAAAAACCATGGGTACAGTGGTTTATACATTCTTTTCATACTAGCTACTCCAGGGGTGTCTCACTATTAATACATAAAGATGTTCGATGGGAAACCAGGGAGGCCCGGAAAGATCCTGAGGGACGATTTGTATTTGTACATGCGTTATTTAACTCTCAGAAATATGTCATCCTATGCATTTATAACTCTCCTCCAGCAAATATGTCTAGTATTCAGAGGGCATTGAGTTTTGCTCTGAATTACCCAGATGCCCATATTATTTGTTTGGGGATTTTAATTTAGTTATGAACAATCATTTGGATAAATTGAGACTGAGTGATGGGGTCCAGGGTGGGACATCTCCCCCAGTTACATCCCAGCTGTCACAATTTATGACGGGAAGCGGGTGGGTGGATCTTTGGAGAATGCGCCACCCCGACACAAAGGAATATACCTGCCATTCCTCCACTAAATGCTCTCTATCTTGCATAGATTACATTTTTGGATCCAGTAGCTTGGCGACATGGGTAGCTGATATCGAACAATGTAGTAGAGGAATTTCAGACCATAGCCCGGTTGTTCTTAAACTTAAATTTGGCCCATTGACCAATAGGATAACATGGAAGTTGAATCCCTTTTGGTTAAAGTTGATAGTATCACCTGATAGAACAATAGATCAATTACGTTGCTTCATCTCGTCTCACCCTGAGCCCCGAAAGAATAATATATTCTGGGATACTCTTAAAGCTTATTTAAGGGGTTGTTTATCCTCTACGATCTCATATTAAAAGGGTGACATCGGAGGAGGATAGCAAGATGGAGCGACGTTTGAAAGATTCAGAGGCAGCCTATATATCTGACCAAACTAACAGTAATAGGGTACAGTGGTTGACTGCTCAAAGATTATATACTCAATACATTGATACTAAAACTAAGCGTCTATTATTTTTTACTAGACAATCCTATTTTGAAATGGGGAATCAGGCTAGCAAATTTTTGACCTACTTGGTCCGACAACATAATACAACCAACACAATTTTACAGATTCGTAACCTTGAGGGTACTCTGGTTTCCTCAACTGAAGAAATATTGAAATGTTGTACTAATTATTATAATTCATTGTATAACTCCAAAATTGATAAAGACAACCTGGGATGTCTAGGCTACCTGTCAGATATAGAATTTCCCACACTGGACCCCTCCTAACGGGCCTTTATGGATGCTGAGTTTACTCTGGAGGAGGTAGAGGATGCCATAAGGGACATGGCCTCTGGGAAGGCCCCTGGGCCGGACGGATTCCCTGTTGAATTGTATAGGAAATATCAGGAAATACTGGCACCTCTTTTGTTGACAGTATTTCGTGGGATTTGGGAGAAGGGATGCATGCCGGAATCTTTCTATGAGGCTAATATAATAGTCCTTAAAAAAGAGGGGAAAGATCCTTTAGATTGTGGATCTTATAGGCCCATATCACTGGTAAACGTGGATTATAAAATGTTTACAAAAATTTTGGCTAAGAGGTTGAATTCAGTCATATTAGATCTTGTGCATCCTGACCAGACTGGCTTTATGCCTGGTAAAAATACCTCCATCAATATTAGACGAGTCCAGTCAGTGGTTCAATATAACTCACTGGTGCCGGACAATAAGTGGGCAGTAGCATCTTTGGATGCGGCCAAGGCCTTCGACTCTCTTGAATGGCCTTTTCTCCGTGCATGTTTACAGAAATATGGATTTGGAGATAGATTTCAAAAATGGATCAGTATTTTGTATGTGAAACCTAAGGCCCGGGTCATCGTAAATAGTTCCATATCTGAGCCATTTTCATTACACAGGGGAACCCGTCAAGGGTGTCCCCTCTCTCCGGCCCTCTTCGCTCTCGCTATTGAGGCACTGGCAATTCATATAAGATTTTCCCCTGATGTTGCTGGTATAGAGATAGCGGGTTGGACAGACACCATCGTCTTGTACGCTGACGATATGGTGCTATTTATGGACAATGTGGAAGATTCTTTAACAAGAGCAATTACAATTATAAATGAATTTGGTAAATATTCTGACCTATGTATAAATTGGGGAAAATCTGTTCTAATGCCTCTCTCCCATACTCAAATGCCACATCTTGACACTCTTTCCCATTGTAACTAGTTTTAAATACCTAGGTATCTATATCTTTAAGGACAGTAAGGCTGATTTGCAGGAGTTAAGGGTATGCCACACTAAGCGAGATCGCTAACGAGATCGCTACTGTGTCACCATTTATGACGCAGTAGCGATCTCGTTAGCGACTTAGCTGTTAGATCGCTGATGAGTTGTGTTTGGAATCACAGATCGCTGATACGTTGTGTTTGGAATCTGTGATTCCAAACACAACGCATCAGCGATCTGTATAACGACCTCTGCGGTCGTTGGGAAAACCTAGTCCCACCTGCGATGCTGGTGAAGTCGTTCATAAAGGGTGTCACACTCAGCGATTCAGGCTCACCAGCAGGACACCAACGACCAAAAAAACGGCTCAGAACGTTTATAAGCGATCAACGACATCTCAGCAGGGGCCACATAGCTGTGTGTGACATGTAGCAGCGAAGTCGCTAACGAGATCGCTACTGCGTCATAAATGATGCAGTAGTGATCTCGTTAGCGATCTCGCTTAGTGTGGCATACCCTTTAGTTAAAGTTAAATTTGCGGCCTGGGATAAACTTCCTTTGTCTGTGGCTGGACGCATCAACTTAATTGAAATTATATTACTCCCCAAGCTCAGCTACTTCCTTCAACATAGCGCTGTAGTGGTGCCCAGATCTTTTTTCGCTAATTTGAATTCCCAGATTACATCCTTTATATGGGGGAAAACGAGGCCCAAACTTAGGCTAACCACCCTGCAGAGACCCAAAAAGGGAGGGGGGCAGCACTGCCCGATTTCTTTTTAGATTATCTGTCTGGACAGGCTAAAGCCATAAGCACGTGGATGCCCGGCGGTCAATTGCCTAATTTTGAAAGTCATTTACTTCATGCCGCACAAACCAAATGCCCGTTGGGATTTTTAGAAACGAGAAGGGCAGGTGTCTCGCGACCACTCCCCTTGCTTCGTTTGGCAAGATTAATATGGAAGCAGATTAAGAAGGTGGTTGGGTTTGAGGATATTCTGGCGGAGATGCCCTTGTGGGATAATGGTTACTTTCCGACATTGCTTGGACACCCTTCTGCCGAATTCTGGACTCAATATAGTGTCTCCACAATAGGTGATCTGTAAGACGGTGGTACTCTGATCTCTTTTGAACAATTACAAGTTAATCGTGGTGTTCCGAGGTCTCAGTTCTTTCGTTATTTACAGTTAAGGTCAGCGTTTCAATCACACATGAGAAGTGTAGGTATAGATACCGCTATTTCATCTTTACCCTTGATAGGGATCCTTAAATCACAGGGTCTCCAAGGCCTCATCTCTTCTCTATATACATATATGTTGTCGGTAGGAACAGAGTCCACCATAGACCTTAAGAAGAAGTGGGACAGGCTTATCCCAAGTACACAGGGAGAGGAATGGGAAGAAATTTTTGAGTCATCAATCAAGGTATCCCTGTCTGTTAATAATAGGATGATAGTTATATTATAAATCAATCATATTTGACTCCAACTCGGCTTTTCAAGATGGGCCGTTACCAATCATCGGAATGCTTGAGATGTCATTTTATAGATGCAGATTTCATTCACATGATCTGGTATTGTCCTATTGTTGCGCAGTATTGGAAGGCAGTGACATCACTGCTGACATCCTTGGTGCCAACTCCTGTTCCCCTTGAGCCATTGGTCTGTCTATTTGGAGTATGGGACGAGGAGGCATGGGATCAATATGTTGGGATTTTCCTAAGGGAGACACTTTTTATGGCCCGAAAGGTATTAGCACTGAGATGGATTGGGAGTTCATCTCCCTCCTCGGATCCTTGATCAATTTGGTGAACTCGATTATCCCATATGAGCGCATGTTATACCAGAATAGAGGGTGTCCGGGCAAATTCGAGAAGATATGGGAGAGGTGAAACTCATCCCACCTTACTTTGCAGAGAGGAGATGTCACATAATACATAGCTCATTGTATGGAAATAGGCTGCGGTATGGTTTTTTGTAGGTGTAGACAGGCTCGGACTGGCCCACTGGAGAACGGGAGGATTCTCCGGTGGGCCCAGGCACTGACACCTGCTGGCATACTGGCCAGCAGCTGCCTGGGGCCCCCACTGCTCCAGGGGCCCCCAGCCAGTGGCTATGGGGGCCCTGAGTCAAGGGGGCCCGCCGTAGCAGCAGCTGGAGACAGGATCCTGTCCCCGCTGCTAAAGCTAAATGAATATTCACGCTTCCCCATGCCCCTATGGGCGTGAATACCATTTCTCTTTAATAGCGGGCAGTGTTAGCCGCAGGCTGCAGCCAACACTGCCCGTGTGTAAAGTCCCACGCACCACACACACACACAGCTTCCTGCACGGCACTTCCTGTCTGAGAGAGCCCTGGATGACATCATCATCCAGCACGGGGTCTCAGACAGAAAGCTGCCAGCGAGGAAGAGGCTGCCAGGATGTGCTGCTGCGGGGAGGTGAGCTGTGCTGTGTCTGTGTCCTGGTGTATGTATGTGGCGCTGTGCTTTTTGTTTGAGTCTGAGAGTGATGCGGTGCTTTGTGTGTGTGAGGGGTGGTGGGGGGAGGCAATGGTGGAGGTGATGGGCGATGATGGTGGGGGAGGCAATGGTGAAGGTGATGAGCAACGATGGAGGTGATGGGCAAAGATGGTGGGGGAGGCAATGGTGAAGGTGATGGGCTACAATGGAAGTGATGGGCAATGATGGTGGGGGAGGCAATGGTGAAGGTGATGGGCTACAATGGAAGTGATGGGCAATGATGAAGGTGATGGGCAATGATGGTGGGGGAGGAAATGATGGAGGTGATGGACAATGATGGAGGTGGAGGAGGCAATGGTGAAGGTGATGGGCAATGATGGTGGTGGAGGCAATGATGGAGGTGATGAGAGGCAATGGTGAAGGTGATGGGCAACGATGGAGGTGATGGGCAATTATGGTGGGGAGACAATGGTGAAGGTGATGGGCTACGATGAAGGTGATGGGCAATGATGGTGGGGGAGGCAATGATGGAGGTGATGGACAATGATGGAGGTGGGGGGCGGCAATGGTGAAGGTGATGGGCAACGATGGAGGTGATGGGCAATGATGGTGGTGGAGGCAATGATGGAGGTGGGGGGAGGCAATGATGAAGGTGATGGGCAATGATTGCGGGGAGGCAATGATGGCAGCGGAGGGAGGAGGCAATGATGAAGGTGATGGGCAATGACAGTGGGGGGAGGCAATGATGGAGGTGATAGGCAATGATGGGGAAGACAATGATGGAGATGATAGACAATGATGGTGGTGATGAAATGGACGATGGTGGTGGAGGAGGCAATAATTGAGGTGTTGGAATGGGCAGTGATGGGGGTGGTGGGGGAGAATGATAAGGGTGGTGGGGAGAAGGCAATGATGGAGGTGGTGATAAGGACAATGATGGGGTGGAGAGGGTCTGTGTTATATTTTGAGGGGGCTACATTATATTCTGTGGGGGACTGAATTATTCTCAGGGGACTACATTATATTCTGGGGGGCTATATCATACTATATGAGGGGGGCTACAGTATTCTCTATGGGGTGGCTGCATTATATTCTGTGGAGGGGCTTACATTATTTTCTGGGGGGCTACATATATTACTATATGATGGGGCTACAGTATACTCTATGGGGGGGCCTGCATTATTCCGTCAGGGGACTACATTATATTCTGGGGGGCTATATCCTACTATATGAGGGGGGCAGTATTATGCCCTATGAGGGGGCTACAGTATACTCTATGGGGAGGCTGCAATATACCCTATGAGGGTGCTACATTATTCTATGGTGGGGACTGCGGTATACCTTAAGAGGGGGTTGCATTATATTTTGTGGGGTGCTGCATTGTATTCTATGAGAGAGGGATGCATTATATTCTGTGAGGGTGGCTACATTATATTTTATGAGGGGGCTACATTATATTCTATGAGGGGGCTACCACTCTATGATTCTTCCCCAACCCCTGCTACATAATTAAGACATGTACCACCTTATATTATACCCTGATATAGCGCGTTTTACCACACAATTGGCGGTCTTGTATTTATTTCTATATAGCTACATAGTGGGCCCCAAGAATGATTTTCTCTGGTGGCCCAAGGTGCTCCAGTCCGACGCTGGGTGTAGGTATAGTTTGGGAGTTAGGTAGATTTTATTGCTTTATGGTTTGGATAATACAAGACCATTCTGATTTAACTTCTATTATGTTTTGGCTTATCTATTCGCAACTGGTATTTACATTTTATTATACATCTCTCAATGACATGTGGAACATGTGTATTTTGTACTTTCTATGATGTCTGATACCAGTATGTGTATTGTACAATTGTTTATGGATTAATAAACGAAGTTTAAAAAAAAAAAAAAAAAATATGGATCCTCTCTCAGACCCCAAGATGGCACTTTGAGAGGTAAAATGTAAGGACCATTTATGAGGAACATCTTCTAGTGTGATGGTGTCTACACTTTTTGATAATGTAGTGGAATTCATGTAATCAGTATGCTGACAGTATGTATATTGCTCACAGCTTATTTGTGCACCTGCATATTCATTTAATACTATAGATATGCAGTCCTTTTTAATTTTTTCATTAATATTTTACTTGTTAATTTATTCTTCAGAGTGTAAGGGTATGTGCACACGTTGCAGAATTGACTGGAATTTCCTGCGCAGATTCTACCTCTCTTGGCAGAAAACGCAGGTAAAAATCCGTGCGTTTTTGATGCGGATTTGTATACGTTTTTGTTAGCTAAATAAAGATATGTTATTTAACCAAAAAAAAAAAAAAAAAAAAAAGAATTGTGATGTTATTTCTTTGTCCAACCTCTTTTACATACTCATTTGAACACCATAATCACATATGTTCTAAAGTAATGTTTACACATACAAAACAAATATAAGTGAATATATCTATAGATCCATCCATAGATAGAAAAAATTAGGCCGGGGTCACACTGTCGAGACACTCGTACGAGTCTCACAACTCAATACCCGACACTGCCACTGGCACTTGGGACAGGAGCGTTAAGCTGCATAGAAATACATGCAGCCGCACACTCCGGTCACGGTATTGAGGTGCGAGACTCGTGCGAGTTTCTCGCAAGTGTGATCCTGGCCTTAAATGCAATATCTGTTTAAAAAGGGAAAAAAATTGCGTGGGCTTCCAGTCCAGAGAGGGAAAGCCAGTGACTGGGGGCAGATGTTTATAGCCTGGGAAGGGAGTAATACCCATGGATCTTCCCAAGCTATTATCAGCCCACAGCGGTCTGCATAGCCTTTACTGGCTATTAAAATAGGGTGGCGCCCCCCCCCCAAAAAAAACATGACATGGGGTCCTTCTTTAATTAATAGCCAGGAAAGGTTATGCAGACAGCTGCGGGATGATATTCATAGCCAAGGAAGGGACCATGGACATAGGCCACCCCGGATACAAACACCAGCCTGCAGACACCCCAGAAATGGCACATCTATAAGATGCGCCAATTCTGGCACTTGGCCTCTCTCTTCCCACTGCCCTGTAGAGGTGGCATATGGGGTAATGGGGGGTTGATGTCACCTTTGTATTGTAAGGTGACATCAAGCCTGACTTAGTAATGGAGATGTGTCAATAAGACACCGATCCAGTACTAATCCTATAGTTGTCAATGGGTAAAATAAAGAAAGCCAGGTTAAAGTATTTTAATGAAATAAAACACAACACATTTTCCCATCTTTATTGTGCTCCCAATTCCTCAAAGCCATCGATCAACTGCAAAAATAAATAAAATAAACAAACACAAATACTCCCAGTTCCGACGTAATCCATGTAATAACGAGTGTCCCACGACAGGTGATGTGACCGCTCTACAGTGCCTCCAGTGACACACTGACAGGAGACAATGGCTCCTGCAGTGTTATCACTGAGGGGTCATTGGAGTTCAGGCTCTCACTTGACGGCAATGCTGCTTGAGAATTTTTCCACGCAGCGGTGCCGCAAGCGACAGGACGAACTCCTGTGAACACGGCGGAGTGATACACTGTGGAAGGATACCTTCCGTCATTGTATCACCGGTGGCCCCTGGAGAGCAATCACATCTGCCAATGTGACAGCTCTCCACGGGAGATACCATAATCGTTGGACACTCGTTATTATATGGATTACGTCAGAACAGGGAGTATACTGTTTTTTTTTTTTTTGTTTTTTTTTACAGGGGATCGAGGGCATCGGGGATTAGCTGTATGGTGAGTATGTTTACTGTATGTCTTTTTTTTTTTTTTTTTTTTTAACTATTCAACACAATAGCTGGATGATGGGACTACTACTGTCCCATCATTGGCTACTGATGTCAATGTAGCAGACATAGCCAGATGGGACTAGTAGTCCCATAGGATGATGCTTGCCTTCACAAAGACAAGCACACACACAGCCGCGCGCACACAGACACACCTGCACACATATTCACCGCACACAGTCTCCGCCCTCACCCTCCTCCCCATCTGCAGCGTTTCTCGCATGCAACTCCGCAGCAAAACCGCAGATCTTTTTAAACTATGATTAAAATATTGTCATCTCATTTACACTGTTCTGTGAGCTTTGATTACACTATGACAACTGGAGGCAGGGTATAGTTATAGGTTATACCGCACCCTGGTTCTAACACTACTATACCACTGCAGCCTTAACCTGTGTGTGATTGAGATTGTTTTGACATTTGCTTAATAATTCCGACTTCTCTGACTTTGACCCCGCTTACGTGCTCTTCAACCATCCTGCACAACGGCTGTACATGGAAGCCATCTTAAGAGCTGACTGGCTACCGCGAACAGAGCTACGTTACAGAATAATTGGCCCCCAAAAATTGGAACAAACCACGCTTGTACAGCACCTTGAGGTGTGGATTCAGTAAAAGGATGCCACTGAGGCCCGAGGCAGCAGCACCACCATGTTCAAACCCAAAGTTAATTTAGATCTGACCGTTTTCAAGTGACCGCATTTTTTTCCAATATTTTGGGAAAGTTATTGCTTCGCCCACAGTTATCTGGTTCTGAAGCCAATGTGTGGGACTCATTCCCTGCTGCAAATGTTACACTCATGTCATCCGTGTGCATGTCTCCAATACGTATTGTCATCTGTGCTGGCAGAAAATAAATGAACATGTCTTGATGTAGGTCACACGGACACACTGTGAAAACAGGTGTGCAGCCCCTTAAATTACAATGGGTGTGCATGTGAACACGGGTGCCACACGTACAGGAAACACTGAAGGCGGCTTTAAACGGTGTATATGTTAGATACAAGTGATGTTTCCCATAAGAAAACTGCACAACCCCTCACACTTCATGCACTGACTAGCACCATTCATGCTTTCAGCTAATTCTGCTGTAGTAGTTTTTTTGTGGCACAAAATCAGGTATGGCTGCCTTTGCTTTTACATAAATCAATGAGATTTGTATGCCATGACCCTGTCAATGTTCGTAAGAAAGGAAAGCTGTCAATCCAATTCTAAAAAAGGGGCTAAAGCACTGCATCCTAAGAACGCTCCAATAGACCTTGCACTATGGAGATGCTCTGATAGTTATTTAGCCAACACAACTTGGCCTTTTCATGGTTACTCCAATCCTTATCCATTCTAGCAGCTTTCCAATGACAAGAATTTAGTGCTCATTTTCTTCCTTCCCACAATAGCCCACCCCTTAACAGGTGCTATTCCAATGAGATCATCAATATTATTCATTTCTCCCATCCGAGGTTTTCAGGATATGGCTTGTCCTGATAAATGCATCTGCAAGGTGCATGCACCCTACCTCTTTGCTCTGGATTCCTCTTCCGCTATATGAATCTTTTTCATATAATTTTGTCCCTTGCTATCAATGGAACATTAATCTAAATTTTCTTCAATGAGTCAATTCATTTTAGAATTTAAAATGTTCAGAGTACAATACAATACTTGCTTTTAGAAACGCACCTGGTTCAATTTTGACTCTTAGTCTGTTCAATGCATGATCTTCTCCTGATGAATCCATGTGTTGACGAAGAAGGGCTCTCCCAATCGCTGCTTCTAGACAACTGTATGCAGCTCCTGTAGAAAACATTTTAGATAATTTTAAGATATGCGGATTTTTGTGTTACTCACCGTAAAATCCTTTTCTCCGAGACGCTCATTGGGGGACACAGGACTGTGGGTGTATGCTACTGCCACTAGGAGGCTGACACTAAGTAAACATAAAAAAAGGTTAGCTCCTCCTCCGCCGTATACACCTCAGCACTGGCCACAGGCAAATCCAGTTTAGTGCAAAAAGCAGTAGGAGGCTAAAATAAATCAGAGTTAACACAGATACAGCATATCCAGAAGAAAAAACTGCTGATACAGATTAATCAGAGAATAGAGTTAACTCAAAACAAAGCCATCCGGCTATTAGGGAGGGAGCTGTGTCCCCAATGAGCGTCTCGGAGAAAAGGATTTTACGGTAACACAAAAATCCGCATTTCTCCTTCGTCTCATTGGGGGACACAGGACTGTGGGACGTCCCAAAGCAGTCCCTTGGGTGGGAAACCGACTCCACAGTGTAATTTATAATCAAGCATTGCTTATAGGTGCGCAACCGCACCCTGAAGAATCCTTCTACCCAGACTGGCATCCGCAGAAGCCTGGGTATGGACATTATAATGCTTGGAAAAGGTATGCAGACTGGACCAGGTTGCTGCCTTACAAACCTGTTCCACCGAAGCCTGATGCCGGAGGGCCCAGGAGGCACCCACCGCTCTGGTGGAGTGAGCCTTGATCCCTGCAGGGACCACCGCGCCTCTGATGCGGTAAGCCTCCTGAATGGCTAACCGAATCCACCTAGCCAAGGTTGATTTAGAGGCAGCGAGTCCCTTCCTGCGACCTTCAGGGAGGACAAACAGCGTGTCCGTCTGTCGAAAAGACGCCGTCCGCGATACATATCTCCTGAGTGCTCTCACCAGATCCAGCGTATGGAGAGCCTTCTCCACTCGGTGCGTCGGAGCTGGGCAAAATGAGGGCAAAACAATGTCCTCATTAATATGAAAAGAGGACACGACTTTAGGCAAAAAAGGTGGTGTTGGTCTGAGCACCACCTTATCCTGATGGAAAAGCAAGTACGGAGCTCGACAAGACAGTGCGGCCAGCTCCGAAACCCGCCTTATGGAAGTTATGGCTACCAAAAACACCACCTTCCAGGAAAGAAATGACAGAGAAACCTCCTGCAAAGGTTCAAAAGGAGACTCCTGCAGGACTCCCAGGACTAGATTGAGATCCCAAACATCTAAGGGAGCCTTGTAGGGGGGAACTATATGGACAACCCCCTGAATAAAGGTCCTAACCTGAAAATTAGATGCGATCCTTCGCTGAAAAAGCACTGATAAGGCTGATATCTGGCGTCTAAGCGTACTTGGTGCTAGACCTGAATCTAGGCCTGCCTGGAGAAATGACAGAATGTTTGGAATTGAAAACCGAAGCGGGGAACAACCATGTTCCCTGCACCAAACAAAAAAGACCTTCCAAGTCCCGTGGTAGATGCGAGCCGAGACAGGCTTTCGGGCGCTAGCCATCGTCGCGGCGACTTTTTTAGAGAATCCAGCCCTGGTCAGGATCCAAGATTCAACGGCCAAGCCGTCAAACACAGGACCGCTGAGTTCTGGTGGTAAATTGGGCCTTGAGAGAGAAGGTCCGCGCGCTCTGGCAGTCGCCAGGGTGCGTCGGCGAGCAATTGTACCAGCTCCGCGTACCATGAGCGACGTGGCCAATCTGGAGCGATTAATATCGCTGGGACCCCTTCTAACCTGATCTTTCTGATCACCCTTGGGAGCAGAGCTATTGGTGGAAACAAGTATGGAAGATGAAACTGATTCCATGGTAGAACCAGGGCATCCACTGCAATTGCCTGCGGATCCCGGTACCGGGAAACAAAGTTGAGCACCTTGGCATTTATCTTGGAAGCCATCAGGTCCACATCTGGGGTTCCCCAGCGTCGGCATATCTGCTGAAAAATCTCGGAATGTAGAGACCATTCCCCTGACGCTATGCCGTGACGGCTGAGAAAATCTGCTGCCCAGTTTTCCTCGCCCGGTATGTGGACTGCTGAAATCACAGAGTGATTAACCTCTGCCCAGGTCAGAATCTGTTTTACCTCGTGCATGGCCGCCCTGCTGCGGGTACCTCCCTGATGGTTTATGTATGCCACCGCCGTGGCATTGTCCGATTGCATTCGGACTGGGCGGCCCGCCAGATGCTGGTGAAAATGCCTCAAAGCCAGCCGAACCGCTCGGATCTCTAAAATATTGATCGGGAGGGTCGATTCTTGCTGAGACCAAATTCCCTGAGCTGTGTGGTGACGAAACACTGCTCCCCATCCGAGAAGGCTGGCGTCCGTTGTGACTACCAACCAAAAATTTGGAGGAAACAAACGACCCTGTCGAAGAGTGGTGTCCCTCGTCCACCACGTAAGAGTCTGTCTGACCTGCAGGGACAGACGACACCGCAGATTGAGGGAGTAAGGGCTCCCGTCCCATACTGCCAAGAGTGCATGTTGAAGGGGGCAAAGATGAAACTGGGCAAACGGAATAGCCTCGATTGCCGCCACCATCCTTCCTAGGACCCTCATGCAAAACCGGATGGTGTGAGGAATTGGTTGGCGAAGGATCAGTACCTCTTGGCGGAGAACTAAGGCCTTGTCCTGAGGAAGAATTATCAACCCTGAGCGGTGTCGAAATTCATCCCTAAAAAGGTGATCTTCCGAGATGGCACGGGAGATGACTTCTTCATATTCACCAGCCACCCCAAACGAGCAAGGGTGTCTAACGTAATGTTGACACTTTCCTCGCAGGTCTGAAAAGACGGACCCTTGATGAGGAGGTCGTCTAAGTAAGGCAGGATGACTATCCCCCTGGAGTGCAGAATGGACACAACAGCAGCCATGACCTTTGTGAACACCCTGGGGGCTGTGGCTAGCCCGAATGGCAGGGCTGCGAACTGAAGATGAAGTTTGTCGATGGCAAACCGAAGAAACCTTTGATGAGGGGGAAATATGGGGATGTGAAGATAGGCATCCTGGATGTCTATTGATGCTAGAAATTCCCCTTTTTCCATTGCTGCAATGACCGAACGGAGAGATTCCATTCGGAAATGCCGAATTTTGACAAACCGGTTCAATCGCTTTAGATCTAGAATGGGCCTTACGGTACCATCCTTCTTGGGTACAATGAACAGGTTGGAATAAAATCCCTGACCTCTTTCGACCTCCGGTACAGGTACGACAACCCCGCTGTGCCGAAGAGACTCGACCGCCTTGAATAAGGCACGAACCCGAGACTCCTCCTTGGAAAGGCGCAAGGGAAAAAAGCGATTTGGGGGAAGGCTGGTAAATTCTATTTTGTACCCCGTGGAGACTAACTCCCTGACCCACTCGTCGTGAGTCACTGATAGCCAAGTGGGGCGAAACCAGAGTAAGCGGCCGCCTACCCTGGAAAAATTGACCGGATTCTGCCTCCAGTCATTTGTCCGAATATCTTTGGGGTTTGGACCCTCTGGATCTTGGCTGATAAGATCTCCCTCTTCCCAGAGGGTTGGTCCTGTAGGTGACCTGGCAATCTCTGGCCTGATTAGGCCGACCTGAGCTGCTGGAGGTGGCTGGCATGGCCCAGCCTGGGTTACGAAAGGCCCTAAAACGAGGCTGAGGTTGTCGACGAAAAGGTTGTCTAACCCTTTGCTGAGGAAGGAAATTGCTCTTCCCTCCCGTTGCATCAGATATGAGCTGATCCAGTCTCTCGCCAAATAACCGACCACTCTGATATGGTAAAGATGTAAGCGACTTCTTTGAGGTTGAATCTGCTCGCCAGGTTCTTAGCCACAAGGATCTTCTAATGGCAATTGCATTAGCAGCGGCTAATGCTGCGCAATTTTCCGCATCCATGGATGCATTAATTAAGAAGTCTCCAGCAAGAGCTATTTGATTAGAAATCTGGGTTACCTCAGACGGCACCTCTATGCCGTGAAGAGCTTTATTTAGAGACTCCGACCAGGATATTATGGCCTTGGAAACCCAAGTCGCTGCAAAAGAAGGAGAGAGAGCAGAACCTGATGCCTCAAATACCGAACGGGCCAAACTCTCAATTAGACGATCCGTTGGCTCCTTAATAGAGGAACCGCTGGGAATGGAGAGGAGCGTTTTAGATGCCAAACGCGAAACAGGAGGATCAACCGAAGGAGATTCTGTCCACTTCTTAAGGAGCCCAGGAGCAAAAGGATATCTAGTATTGAGAGCCTTTTGTCCAGCAAAGCGCTTGTCCGGTTTCTCCCGGTGGCGCTGTACTAATTCCTCAAACTCAGGATGAGCACCAAAAACCTTATGGGCTTGCCTGGCTCGTTTAAAGGACACCTTGTGACCAGAGGTCAAGGTGGACTCATCGTCTATCCCCAGAGTTTGATTGATAGCTTCGATCAAACTGTCAATTGTCTCTTGACTATACTGTGCCTCTAGATTAAGTGATTCTTCCAAATCGGAATCCGAATATTGATCACTTGCCAAGGGAGAGGGAGAGCGGGAGACGGAACTAAAAGATGCCGAGGCTCCAGACGGCATGGGCGACACAGTGTGGGTTCGTTTCCCCTGTGTCTGCCTGGTGAGAGCGCGGCCCCTGCAGGCCTGAGGTTCCTGAGATGTAGCCAAGACAGGTGAACCACTGTCCCTGCTCCTATCGGGAGCTTGAAGGGACTCGACCGCTCTGGTCAATGACGCCACAGATTGAGCCAGGGAAAGGGCCCACTCAGGGGGGCTTGACGCACTAGGCTCGGCTATAGGAGAGGGTTCCTGAGCCCGTTCAGAGTCACAGGCTTCGCAGACCCGAGAAGTCTGGGCGTGCGGAAAAGGGGACCTACAAGCAATGCATGCGGTATAAAGTATCGTATGAGTCTTGGTTCTTTTGGACATTCTGAATCCGTCACAGTACACAATAAACTGGATGTGTCAGTCAGCGGAAGGGGCGCAAAAGTGCGCAACAATTAGGCTGGAGGTAGTAGCACCTACCCCAGTCCAGTATCCCCAGCGTCCTTTCGTGTACAACGAGCAGAAAAAACAGGACATCCGAGCTCCAATCTTTCAAAAAAGAGCGCTCCTCTGTCAGAGAGGAAGTGCTCATGTAGCCGAGCCTCAGGAGGGAGGGCAAGAGGCGCGGCCTAGATGTCAGGGCTTCCGTCCCATCAACTTCCGGCCGCGGCCTATCTCCGGCAAAAGCCGGGGACTAAATTTGAAGCCGCGGCCTAGCGCCCGCCGAAGCCGCGGTCTAAATTTCCGGCGGAGGCGGCCCCAAGTCGGAGGGCGGGTCCGCCGGAAGGAGACGCCGCCAGGGGCGGAGCCCACCCCCGCGACCCCTCTAGCTGACGCCGGCATTACATTCCGGCCAGCGGCCCAGTCCCCGGGAAAAGCCGGGGACTAGATTTGAAGCCGGGGCCTAGCGCCATCCGAAGCGGTCCCCATACTCACGACCGCGGCCCCCACCTCCGGCCGACGCCGGACCATATTCCAGCCCGCGGCCTAGTCCCAGGGTAAAGCCGGGGACTAAATTTTTACCCGGAGCGCTGCTGTCCTTTGGCGGCGGCCGTCCTGGATCTTGAAGGTGAGATCTTCTTCCTACGTCTTCACATGCAGCGCATTAAAGGGGGACTCTCCGTAAAAAGGAAAAAGACGGTGCAGGAACCCTAACTCCATCACCCCTTCAGGGGATGAGGAGAGGAACCGTCCGCCACCTTGCAGCACCGCAGTCTAGCATTGGTGGTGCAGTGGGGGCCGCACGGACTAACTCCTGCCTCTGTACAGCCTAGGGCTTCAATACCTTAGGGTGGTCAGGGCTGAGTCCGGCATTTATGTCCCACGTTGCGGGAGAGGATACGTTGGAGGCTTTACTCCACGTGCTCACCCGTTGATGGTTTGGGGAGATCGGACCCTTTCAATAGGATCCGTCGCCCCTATCTCATCTTCGTGGGAAAAAAAAAAAAAAAAAAAAGGTCTGGAAAAAGAACCAGACGTGTGCCTCCATCAGACACTAAGCAATAACTGGATTTGCCTGTGGCCAGTGCTGAGGTGTATACGGCGGAGGAGGAGCTAACCTTTTTTTATGTTTACTTAGTGTCAGCCTCCTAGTGGCAGTAGCATACACCCACAGTCCTGTGTCCCCCAATGAGACGAAGGAGAAAAAAGGATTTTTTTTCTATGCCATATAAAGTTACTTCACTACACAACCACCTGCCACAGCACCCATTGCTTCCTTTTACACAGAAAGTGCTCAATCACAAGGTACCACCTTCAGACAAGAGGGGCTCACTGCACGGGTATATGCCTTCCAGTAAGAGGAGCCAATGTGTCAGCTGAAACTGTGCACCAGTCCTACACTCATGACTCATGACAGAAGTACACTGCTCAAAAAATAAAGGGAACACTTACAACACAATGTAATTCCAAGTCAATCATACTTCTGAAAAACAAACTTGTCCAGTTATGAAGCAACATTGATTGTGAATCAATCATTGATTGTGAATTTCTTCTTCTGTTGTGCAAATGGAATAGACAACAGGTGGAAATTATAGGCAATTAGCAAGACAGTCCCTATAAAGAAGTGGTTCTGCAGGTGCTGACCACAGACTATTTCTCTGTTCTCATCCTTTTTGGCTGTTTTAGTCAATTTTGCATTTTTTTGCCATATACAGTAGCATAACTTGCTCAGGCAGTGCAACTCATCCAGGATGGCACATCAACGCAAGCTGTGGCAAGAAGGGTAGCTGTGTCTTTCAGCAGTGTCCAGAGCATGGAGCCCATACCAGGAGACAGGCCAATACACCAGGAGATGTGAAGGGGGCCGTAGGAGGCCAACAACCCAGCAGCAGGACTGCCATTTCCTCCTTTGTGCAAGAAGGAACAGGAGGAGCACTGCCAGAGCCCTGCAAAATGACCTCCAGCAGGCCACTAACATCCATGTGTCTGCTTAAACTGTCAAAAACAGACTACATGAGGGAGGTAGGAGGGCCCAACGTCCACAAGTGGGTGTTGTGATTACAGGTCAACACTGTGCAGAGTGTTGGGGGTGTGGGGAGGCGTTTCTTTGGAGGGTTGCACAGCCCTCCATGTGCTAGCCAGAGGTACCCTGACTGCCATGGGATCATTCTGATGCATGACAATGCTAGGCCTCATGTGGCTCAAGTGTGACAGGAACTCCTGCATGATGAAGACATTGATGCTATGGACTGGCCTGCCCGTTTCAAAAACCTGAATCCAATGTCTCGTTTGAGCCACCAAAGTCAAGTTGCACCCCAGACTGTCCAGGAGTTGACTGATTCTTTAATCCAGGTCTGGGAGGAGATCCCTCAGGAGAACATCCGCCGCCTCATCGGGAGCATGCCGAGGCATTTTGAGTATCATTTCAAATCCAGACTTCCATGGGATATTAATTTTGATGTACATTTATAAAACCTCTGTTTTAGTGTTCTCAATGCATTCCACTATGTAATGAATAAAGATTTGAAACTGGAATATTTAATTTAGTGCTATCTGGGATGTGGTATTTTAGCGTTCCCTTAATTTCTTGAGCAGTTTAAAAAGCATATAGCCAGAAGTGCTAACATGAGAGGTTAAAAGAGGCAATTTAGTTTTTCTGGTCTTATTCACAACCATTGTATTTGACATCTGGGCACTGGCTTGACGATAGAGCCAGAGATTTGCAGAGATAGAGTAAAAAGGAGATTTTTGTGTACTCACCGTAAAATCCTTTTCTCCGAGACGCTCATTGGGGGACACAAGACCATGGGTGTTATGCTGCTGCCACTAGGAGGACACTAAGCAATACATAAGCAAAGAAGATTAACTCCTCCTCCTGCAGTATACACCCTCTGTTGGCTCAATCCTGAACCAGTTCGGTGCCAAAGCAGTAGGAGCTCATAATAGAATGCAATATGTCAACAATTCAAAGAAAACAACGAGGCTACAGGCTAAACAAGGGTGGGAGCTGTGTCCCCCAATGAGCGTCTCGGAGAAAAGGATTTTACGGTGAGTACACAAAAATCTCCTTTTCTCCATCGCCTCATTGGGGGGACACAAGACCATGGGACGTCCCAAAGCAGTCCCTGGGTGGGAAGCCATAACAGTAGATGAAGCCTCGTGAACCACATGCATAAAACGCTTAAACAGTCAACGGACAACTTACAGATGCGCAACAGCTGATTGCAGAATTTGTCTGCCAAGTGCCGCATCTGAAGAAACTTGAGCATGGATTTGGTAATGCTTGACGAAAGTATGAAGACTGAACCAAGTCGCAACCTTGCACACTTGCTGTGGCGAAGCCTGGTGCCGAATGGCCCAGGAGGCCCCCACAGACCGAGTGGAGTGTGCCTTAATCCCAGCCGGGATAGGCTGACCTTTTACATGATACGCCTCTTGGATCGCCGAACGGATCCATCTGGCTAACGTGGCCTTGGAAGCAGAAAGACCTTGTCTGCGTCCTTCCGGAAGCACAAACAGGGCGTCCGATTTACGGAAAGATGCAGTTCTCGAAATGTACCTTCGGAGAGCCCTCACCAAATCCAAGGTGTGAAGGGCTTTTTCAGTACGGTGAATCGGCATCGGACAAAACGAGGGCAAGACTATCTCTTCATTGATATGAAAAGCCGAAACGACTTTTGGTATGAAAGAAGGAGAAGTCCTAAGGACTACCTTGTCCTGGTGAAAAATGAGAAAAGGAGGTTTACAAGACAAAGCTGCCAACTCTGATACTCGCCTGATAGAGGTAATTGCCACTAGGAAGACAACCTTCCAGGAAAGAAGAGATAAAGGCACTTCCGGCAAAGGCTCGAAGGGAGATTCCTGTAAGGCACTGAGGACCAGATTAAGATCCCAAGGCTCCAAAGGCCTCTTGTAGGGCGGAACAAGATGTGACACTCCTTGAATAAAAGTCCTGACCTGAGACTTCGATGCGATCCGTCGTTGGAAAAGGACGGACAAAGCGGAAATCTGCCCCTTGAGGGAGGAGAGTGTTAACCCCGAGTCCATTCCTGCTTGGAGAAATTCCAGAATGGAAGGGATAGAGAAAACCAAAGGGGAACGACCTTTGTCCTTACACCAGGAAAAGAATGTTTTCCAGACATGATGATAAATGTGGGCGGAAGCCGGCTTCCTGGCATTGACCATTGTGGAGACAACTTTGTGAGAAAAACCAGCCTGACCTAAGATCCAGGCTTCAATGGCCATACCGTCAAATTCAGCGCTTTCGAATTGTGATGGTAAATCGGACCCTGTGAAAGAAGGTCCGGACGGTCTGGTAATTTCCAAGGGACGTCTGCGACCAGACGCACTAGTTCCGCATACCACGGACGGCGAGGCCAGTCCGGAGCGACCAGAATGAGAGGAACGCCTTCTGCCTTGATCTTCCGAATCACCCTGGGGATTAACGGAAGAGGTGGAAAGATGTAAGGAAGGCAAAATTGACTCCAAGGGATGACCAGCGCATCCGAGCCGATGGCTAGTGGATTGCGAGATCGACTTATGAAAGTCTGAACTTTGGCATTCAGCCTGGATGCCATGAGATCCACATCCGGCATGCCCCAACGCTGGCAAATGAGTTGAAACATTTCCGGGTGCGGGGACCATTCCCCTGAGTCTAAGCCTTGGTGACTGAGGAAGTCGGCCTCCCAATTGTCCACTCCTGGTATGTGAACCGCTGAGATGGGCGAGCGATTTGCCTCAGCCCAGCGCAGGATGTGTGATACCTCGAGCATCGTTGTTCTGCTCCGAGTTACTCCATGACGGTTGATGTACGCCACGGCCGTGGCGTTGTCTGACTGGATCCGGATGGGAAGACCGGCCAGAAGATGATGGAACTGCAAGAGAGCTAGTTTGATAGCTCTGATCTCCAGGATGTTGATCGGGAGACGGGTCTCTGGGAGAGACCAGCGGCCTTGAGCCGTCTGGTGAAGGAACATCGCTCCCCATCCGAGGAGACTGGCATCGGTGGACACCACCAGCCATTAGACAGGCAGAAAAGATTTCCCTTGATTCAGCAATGAAGCATTTGTCCACCATTTCAGGGAGCTTTTGACTCTGGGAGAAAGACGAAAGCGGCGACTTAGGGACGCTGTATTCCTGTCCCAGACTGATATTAGCTCCTGTTGAAGAGGTCGAAGGTGGAACTGGGCGAACGGTACTGCCTCGATGGAGGCTACCATTTTCCCGAGGACCTGCATGGCGCCCCGCAGAGAGTGGGAGCGGCCTAGAGACAACAGGAGCACTCCCCACCTCAGAGAAGCAATCTTCTCTGGAGGGAGAGATACCAACCCTTGGGAGGTGTCCAGAATCATTCCCAGAAAAGGAATCTTCTGAGAGGGAATGGGAGAAGACTTGTCCAGATTGACTAGCCAACCCAGGCGGGAGAGGGTGTCGATAGTGATCTCGACACAGTGATCTCGACACTCTCTGCACAGGCTCGAAAAGTCGGTCCTTTGATGAGCAGGTCGTCCAGGTACGGGAGGACCACCACACCCTGAGAGTGTAAAATTGACATGGCGGCCGCCATGACTTTTGTAAACACTCTGGGGACGGTTGCGAGTCCGAAGGGCAGGGCGGCAAATTGAAAATGATCCTCTCCGACTGCAAAACGCAGAAACCTTTGATGGCCTCTGAAAATCGGAATGTGTAGATACGCATCCTTGATGTCGATAGACGCCAAGTATTCTTTTCTTTCTAAGGATGTGACAACAGAACGAAGGGATTCCATTCTGAAATGGCGGACTCTGATGAATTTGTTCAGCAATTTTAGGTCCAGAATAGGACGCAAGGAGCCGTCCTTCTTGGGAACCACAAAGAGGTTTGAGTAAAACCCTTTGAATCTTTCCTTGTGAGGAACTGGGACGATGACCCTGCTGGTACGAAGTATGTTCAGGGCCTGAAGAAAAGGAATTGCGAGATCCTTGGACTTTGGGGGGCGAGACTGGAAGAAACGCCTTGGGGCAAGAGACAAGAATTCGATCTTGTATCCGGATTGTACGAGATCTCGGACCCACCGGTCTTGAACGACCGACCCCCAGACCTCGTGGAACAAGAGTAGGCGGCCGCCTACCTTGTTTGGCTCCCTCGTCCCCAGCAAGGAGTCATTGGGAAGATAATTTGCGAGAGGAGGAGCTCTTATTTCCCGCCTGGGAGAATCTGTTTCTCCAGGGCTGAGAGGACCTGAACGATGGTTGTGAGCCCGTCTCTGCGAGAAGAACGGGGTGCTCGGGACGAGGTCAAGGCAGAGGACCAATTAAAGGAACTATGAAATGGCCGGGAACGACTTTGGTATTGAGACCGAAAAGGTCGATTGATTCTGCGCTGCGGAAGAAATTTACTTTTGCCACCTGTAGCGTCAGAAATAATCTGATCAAGACGATCTCCAAAGTGACGCCCTGAAAGATAAGGCAGCGAAGTCAAAGTCCTCTTTGAAGCAGAGTCTGCATGCCACTCTCGGAGCCAAAGGGACCCCCGAATGGCGATAGCATTGGCGGCTGTGAGTGCAGCGCAATTAGCTGCATCTAGGGACGCATGGACCATGTAGTTGCCTGCCCGTGTAATCTAATCGGCCAGATTACGTGCCTCGGGGGGGGGGGGGGGGGGGAAAGGGATATCACTAGTAATTTTAACTAGATTCTCAGCCCAGGCCACCATGGCCCTTGCCACCCAAGTGGCCGCAAAGGAAGGAGAGAGAGATGCTCCAGCAGCCTCAAAAATTGATTTGGCGAGGTTGTCGATCGGTTTATCTGAGGGGTTCGTAATGGATGAACCGTCTGAAACGGAGAGCAGGGTTTTTGAAGCTAAGCGAGATACTGGTGGATCTACCACTGGAGATTCAGTCCACTCTTTTTCTACAGTTGCTGAAAATGGGTATCGTGCTTTCAGAGACTTCAGTCCTGAAAAACGTTTGTCTGGACGATCTCTATGTCCCTGAACAATGTCCGTAAACTCCGGGTGGTTACCAAACACCTTGTGAGGACGTTTGGCTCTTTTGAAAGAGATAGGATGATTCGGTTGAGACCCGGGTTCTTCATCTAGCTTGAGGATTTTATTAATCGCCTCAATGAGAGAATCTAGAGACTCTTGAAACTCTGGCGAGTTGGGGTCATCACCTGTATCCGATTCATACTCAGACTCATGATCACGGAGATCCCTGAGAGAGGGTGAGCGAGAGCCTGAGCTCGCCGATGCCGAACCACTAGATGGATTGGGAGATGCATTATGGCGGCGTTTTCTAGACGACCGCTTAGCTGACGCCGTGGTTCGTCCCCTGTCTGATGAGGTCTCTCTGAAGGCTAACGGGCCCCTGTCTGGAAAAGGGATGCCCTGGCTAGAAGAGGAGCCACGGAAGGTATTCAAGGCCCTAGTCAGAGAATCCATGGACTGCGCCAGAAACGCAGGCCACCCTGAAGGACCCGGCTCATTGGGATCAGGAATAGGTAGGGGCTCCTGAACGGTAGTAGGGGGCTCCTGAGCGGTAGAAGCAGTGGGCTCTTGGGCACATGATGCACAGAATTGGGAGCCATGCTTTGACGGCAGGGAAGCGTTGCATGAAACGCAGATGGCATATATTACAGTGTAGTTTTTGTCAGCCTTTTTAGCACTCTTTGATTGCGACATATTTCTGCCCCGAGAGCCTGCTGCAGGAGAAGGGTCAAGCGCTGTGTAGACCTAGTCGCAGCGTGCACTTACCCAGGTCCTGTGTCTGAACCAGGTAAAGGGAGAATGGCGTCTGCAGCGCTGTTCCTCTGGGATGATGGCGCCTGAGATTAGAATAGCGCTTCTCGTATGACATGAGAAGCGCCAGAAGCAGTGGGAGGAGAGGGGGAGGACCAGGAGGGAGTCCCATGCTATGTGAAGCCGGCCAATGGCGTGCGATGTGGGAGGAGTCACGCGGCCAGCCCTCCCCCATTGAGGCCTATCCCGGCCTGAAGCCGGGGACTAAATTTATGGCTGCGGCCTATCCCGGGCCGAAGCCGGGGACTACATTTATGGTTGCGGCCTATCCCGGCCCGAAGCCGGGGACTAAATTTATGGCTGCGGCGCGACGTAGAAGCGGCCGCGGCGCAACGCAGAGGCGGCCGCGGTGACAGACGGCCGCTGCACAGAAAACCAGTCGCGGTGGGCCCAGATATAGGAGCCGCATACCCAGGTGCTTGTACTCACTGCGGGGAGAGAAGAAACAAACCCCGAAGATGAAGAAGGGGGGCCTCCGCAGGGACTACGGCAGATGTGGCCGTACTTCCTCAATCCACCGTCCCCTTTGATAGGGGGGTGGAGAGGGATCTTAATCTGCCTCCATATCGCCACCGCTTTCCGTAGAGGTGGTGAGGGGTTCCATCCGACGTTCCACGCCATATCACCTCGCCACATCGAGGGTTATCTCATGGGGAGAGCGGACCATTCAAGGGATCTGTCGCCACATGGTAGAGTAGCAGGAGGGGTACGTGGAGGCGACACTCCACGATGCCGCCTGTTGATGTTTTTTGGGAGATCGTGACTTTTCGTACAAGTCCCGTCGCCCTTCCGTGCATGAAGAGAGAAAAATAATAAAAAAGGTAAAAAATTAAAAAAAGTGGGGTCTGGGAGCAGACCCTAGTGCCTCCTACAGACACTAAGCAAGAACTGGTTCAGGATTGAGCCAACAGAGGGTGTATACTGCAGGAGGAGGAGTTAATCTTCTTTGCTTATGTATTACTTAGTGTCCTCCTAGTGGCAGCAGCATAACACCCATGGTCTTGTGTCCCCAATGAGGCGATGGAGAAATTGCCCTTAAATGTTTGTTCATACCAAGGGTGCACCAAGCACCTGAACTTGGAAATTTGTCACAGCACAAAATGACTGTTCAAACCATTAAAGCGTTTTCACACCACTTTTAGAAAAATCCAAACCATGGGCAAAGTTTGTTACAAAAAATAAACTGGTGTATGCCCACCCTCCACTACTGCTCCTGGCATTGGCTGTTACACTGACGTCAGGTAGACAGCACACCAGCCGATCGAATAACATAGGAATTGTTAACGTCAGCGTTGCAGCCAATATAGATTGGGAGCAGTGGCAAAGACTTCACGCTATATCTGGGAATAGTGAGAAGACCAATGTTCATTTGAAAAAAAAAAAAAAAACACCTACGCCCAGGCACCAGGATTTTCAGAAAAGGGATAACCCCTTTAATCTCACCATGAAGTATACCATACAGTTTAAAGAAAAAATACAATTTTTATGCATAGGGAAAAAAAATAAAAAATTACCATAGAGCTCTGTGGTTATCCTTCGCTGAGCGTACATGGTGAAACCCTCATTTAGCCAAAACTCGCCCAATGAGCATTGGTCACCAAGTTTCCAAACCAACTGTGGGATATTTCATGAATAATGACATCAGCCAGAGAACGATCACCAGCTAGCAGACAGGGGGTGACAAATGTTATACATGGATTCTCCATACCACCAAATGGGAAAGATGGGGGCATAAACAAAACATCATACCTTGAAAAAAAAGAAAAAAAAATTTGACAGCAGATATTTATACATGTTAGACTAGAATTTGAAAATTGACACTTAAAAAAAGGTTTGTCTGTTAGCCTGTCAATCTTGCTTAATAAATTCAGAACCTAAAGTAAAATAAAGAGAATAGATACTGACCACCTGCAGTGGCACCATTCCAGCGTGGTCGGTGCTTCTGTTCTCTGAGTGTAACGTCACTTGTATCATGTGCAGGCTGCAGCCAATCAATATTCCATCAGGGCAGCTTTTTCTATGTCATCAGAGCAAACCGCAGCCAGCAAGTGACACAATAAGCTATGTCACTCTCTAGGAACCACGGAGCCAATATCGCAGGAATGGTGCAGCTGCACAAGGTGAGTTTCTGTTGTTCTTTTATACCAAGCTAATAGCTTATCCCCCATTAATAGGATAGTGAGAAACTTAAAAGGTTTTCCTAGATCCATTTTCAAAATGTTAAAACCTTCAAAAATGCTTTAATATCGATTAGTTGAGCTTTGAACAATTGTATAGTCAGAAAAAGATATTATACAGGCAAATACGTTTGCTTTCACCTCACCCCAACCCAAGGAAAAAAAAAGCATCAGAGCACAGATATAGGTGCAAAAAGTCCTCCAAGTACATATAGCAAACTACATTTCGAGTGAAAAAAAAAAAAAAATCTATCCATCTCCACACACGTAATAGAAATTTGAGAAAAAGACTCCGCTAACTAGTCCAGTCTTCATTTCAGCTGGACCAGAGCAGTCATCACTTTATTATTTATTATGCTTTGCTTATATACAGTTATCACATTCCACAGCGCTTTATATATATCATCACTGTCCCCAGTGGGGCTCACAATCTAAACATCACTTTTGTGGCCTGCATTCTTAGCCCACATGATGTAAAAGGGCCCAGTAAATTAGAGGGGCCCAAGATCCCAGCTACAAAAGAAAAAAAAAAAAAGACTGCCCTTGTCAGGCTGCTACAGATGACTGGATCCCAGACCAGTGCAACGGTTTGTGCTGCTATACAAGGGAGGAGACCATGCGACCTCTACTGGCTTATACAGTCATGGCCAAAAGTTTTGAGAATGTCAAATATTATATTTTCACATGATCTGCTGCCCTCTGGTTTTTATGTGTGTTTGACAGATGTTTTTATCACAGACAGAAATATAATTGCAAACATATGAGTAAGAAAAGCTTATATTGACAGAATGAGTTAATGCAGCAAGTCAATATTTGCAGTGTTGACCTTCTTCTTCAGGACCTCTGCAATTCTCCCTGGCATGCTCTCAATCAACTTCTGGACCAAATCCTGACTGATAGCAGTCCATTCTTGCACAATCAATGCTTTCATTTTGTCAGACTTTTTAGGTTTTTGTTTGTCCACCCGTCTCTTGATGATTGACCACAAGTTTTCAATGGGATTAAAAACTGGGGAGTTTCCAGGCCATGGACCCAAAATCTCTATGTTTTGTTCCCTGAGCCATTTAGTTATCACCTTTGCTTTATGGCAAGGTGCTCCATCATGCTGGAAAAGGCATTGTTGATCGCCAAACTGCTCTTGGAGGGTTGGGAGAAGTTGCCCTTGGAGGACATTCTGGTACCATTCTTTATTCATGGCTGTGTTTTTAGGCAAGACTGTGATAGCCGATTCCCTTGGCTGAGAAGCAACCCCACACATGAATGGTTTCAGGATGCTTAACAGTTGGCATGAGACACAACTGGTGGTAGCGCTCACCTTGTCTTCTCCGAATGAGGCGTTTTCCTGATGTCCCAAACAATTGAAAAGGGGATTCATCAGAGAAAATAACTTTACCCCAGTCCTCAGCAGTACACTGCCTGTACCTTTTGCAGAATATCAGTCTGTCCATGATGTTTTTTCTGGAGAGAAGTGGCTTCTTCGCTGCCCTCCTTGAGACCAGGCCTTGCTCCAAGAGTCTCCGCCTCACAGTGCGTGCAGATGCACTCACACCTGCCTGCTGCCATTCCTGAGCAAGCTCTGCACTGCTGGTAGCCCGATCCCGCAGCTGAAACACTTTTAAGAGACGGTCCTGGAGCTTGCTGGTCTTTCTTGGGCGCCCTGGAGCCTTTTTGGCAACAATGGAACCTCTCTCCTTGAAGTTCTTGATGATGCGATGGATTGTTGACTGAGGTGCAATCTTTCTAGCTGCGATACTCTTCCCTGTTAGGCCATTTTTGTGCATTGCAATGATGACTGCACGTGTTTCTTTAGACATAACCATGGTTAACAGAAGAGAAACAATGATGCCAAGCACCAGCCTCCTTTTAAAGTATATGCAAATTGCCATTAGAAAAAGTGAAGCAGTAGACTATGTAAAAATTAATATTTGTGTCATTCTCAAAACTTTTGGCCATGACTGTACTACCTCTTGTGCTGATCTTAATTGAAATCTTATTCAAAATCCCTCCATAAACATTAAAGTTGAATGAAGACAATTATTGTTAGAATGGCCAACAGTCTGTGTATGGGGGAGGATGTGTGCTGGGTCTCATGACTTTCAACTGAAAGATAATGTTTGCAGAGTAGAATCTGGGATGGTGGATTTCCAAAGATCAATGTTTTTCTTCAGCATCAATATAAGCTTCTATCAGAAGAGTCTGGTAGTGTCTCTCTGAGAATTCAAGAACGCTCAACGGCATGTCAGGTAAGGGTGTGTATGGGTGAGCTGCGAAATACTGCTAGTAGTCAAACAATTGTACAGCCGACACCCATCTAATGCATATGGGTGCCCTAAGTTCTTCTTAGCTTCTTCATGCACATGCGGTAGGAGCCTGGCCTCAGCTCTTCCATTGTCGGTGTCTGGTGGCCTGCCTGGTATGGGGTGTTAGAAGTGTTAGAAACAACTGGAATTGAACTGGAAAGGAAGACTAACTTTGCTGACAGTGACATGTTCAGGGCAGATGTCAGCACCCGGGCAAGTGGTGGTGCCCTGAGAAGGTGGGGGGGGGCTGGCATGCCATGGGTGCCCACAAGAGCCCCACAGCTTGCTCAGGGCCCCAATGCATGCAATACTATACTTACCTCTTCCCATTCCTACGCAGTTGCAGCGTCTTCATATCTGTGACGTTTCAGGTCAGAGGGCATGATGACGTCACTAATGTGTGCTCTCTGCTCTGAGCAGTCACAGTGCAGAGAGCTGGAAAACAGCGACACGGAGGTGTCCAGAGCAGAGCAGCGGCCAGCAAGGAGAGCTCAGTATTTCATTTTTTTTAATTTTTTTTCATGTTTCAAGCAATATATGGGGCCCATCATGTACACTATGGAGCAGTATCTGGGGCCAATTATATATGAAGCAATATATGGGGCCCATCATATTGTGTGAAGCATTATATGAGGCTCATACTGTATGGTGCAATATATAGGGCTCATTCTGTATGGAGCACTATGTGGTGCCCATAATACTGTATTGAGGACTATACTGACCGGTTTTTGAGCTAAAGATATTACTCATAACTCATGTAATGTAAGTAGTCAGTGAAATCTTTGGCATTGTACTACACCTATATTTCTCTGCCGTGTTTGTGCATTATGAATTGTGGTATGTGTTAAAGGGGCCCATTCAGACTCTTTCGCCTGCAGCCCACGAAAACCTGAAGCCGGCCCTGGACATGGTACATCACTACTCTCTCAGCCCCTTTATACAGCCCCATCCAGCAGAACATCACCTCTTTCAGGCCCTTTAAATACAACTTCATCCTCCAGTACATCACTCCTCTCAGTCTTCTAATACAGACACAGACTAGATGGACTAGTCTATTGAAGAGGACTTCTCAGACTAACTAAGAAAGCTCTGCACAGACCAAGTGATCTAAATATGGTCTTAACTACGGTATGTTGTTTAATGCAGTTCTAAACTGTACATGAATATAAAGGATAAAACTATGTAATCATAAAAAAAGACATACAGTTAGTGCAATATAATACAACTTATTGGATCCATATGAGACTTTTATTGGTCTAAGACATATACAATATGTCAGCTTATACAGTAGCAACATACTGCATGCATAGCTTTTAAAACATGTTCATTACTCACTGTCCTTATGGATCTCACAATCTAAAATCCCTATGAGTGTTTTTTTTTTCTTTTTTTCTAGGAACTGTGGGAAACTTGAGTTCCTGTCCTGAAGGAATCCTACACAAACACAGGGGTGTGTTCAAAACTACATGTAGAGGTTGATGCTGGTTAGAATTGAAAAGAAAAGCCCAAGTCCAGAGGTAACTGTGTTAATATCTATGAGCAAGACTATGTGGACGTAATGGCCAATATTTGTGGAATGAGCACAAATTCCCAGTCACACCGGAAAATCTTGTGAGCCTTCTCAGAAGAACACTACTTCGGGATTATGTGCAGATCACTAGAGCTCTTCCACACTAAACTTGTCTAATCAGGTCCTTACTGACCTGACAACCAGGTAAGGGACTTTTCAAAACTTCAACGTTAAAAGCAAGTGAATTAAAAGTCTATGATACAGCAAATCCTTCACTTCAATTCTCAACTAAAGATTGGTCAGAACTGTACTGAAGCACAAGGCAGTCAATGATCATAGTCATCTTGATATGCCTACAAGGACCACAAATCAATGTCACTGTTATACAAGTCTACTCACCAGCAACAGATGCCAAGAAGGAGGACGTTGAAATATTCTACAATCAAGTTCAAGAGGAGATGAAAAAGACAACAAAATAAGACTTACTCATTATCATGGGAGACTTGAATGCCAAAGTTGGACATGGAAAACATGGAACCATTGTAAGAAACTTTGGACTTTGCGAATGAAACAAAGCTGGAGGAAGATTCATTGACTTTTGTGATTTTTGGGAAGGTGTTCATAATGGACACTTGATTTGTCATATAAACCTCTACAAATGAACATCACCAAATGAAGCCTATAAGAATCAGATTGAATACACACAGTTGCTTCTCACTAAATTAGAATATCATCAAAAAGTTAAATTCAGTTCTTCAATACAAAAAGTAACGTAGGCACGGTAGTCACTGGATGCACATGGGAGTGATTATGTAAGGGATAAATATTCCAGTAAGGAGCCCAAGCACAGGGTGCATATATACAAGTGCTTCTCACTAAATTAGAATATCAAGAAGTTAATTTATTTCAATACAAAAAGTGAAACTCTATAAAGAGTCAGTACAAACTGAGTGATCTATTTCAAATGTTTATTTCTGTTAATGTTGATTATTATGGCTTACAGCCAATGAAAACCCAAAAGTCATTAACTCAGTAAATTAGAGAAATTAACAAAATACACCTGCAAATGCTTTCTAAGCATTTAAAAAGGTCCCTTAGTCTGTTTCAGTAGGCTCCACAATCATGGGGAAGACTGCTGACTTGACAGATGTCCAGAAGGCAGTCATTGTCACACTCCACAAGGAGGGTAAGCCCCAAAATGTCATTGCTAAAGAAGCTGGGTGTTCACAGAGTGCTGTATCCAAACATTTCAATGGAAATTTGAGTGGAAGGAAAAAGTGTGGTAGAAAAAGGGTGCACAAGCAACCGGGATAACCACAGCCTTGAAAGGATGGTTAAGAAAAGGCCATTCAAAAAAATTGGGAAAGATTCACAAAGAGTGAACTGCAGCTGAAGTCATTGCTTCAAGAACCACCACACGCAGAACTGAACTGTTGCTCAGTGATCCAAGGTGTTTTCAGATGAAAGTAAATTTTGCATTTCATTTGGAAATCAAGGTCCCAGAGTCTGGAGAAAAAGCGGAGAGACACAATCCAAGCTGCTTGAGGTCTAGTGTGAAGTTTCCACAATCCGTGATGGTTGGGTGAGCCATGTCATCTGCTGGTGTAGGTCCACTGTGTTTTATCAAAGTCAGCGCAGGCACCTACCAAGAAATTTTACAGCACTTCATGCTTCCCTCTGCCGACAAGCTTTTTGGAGATGGAAATTTAATTCTCCAGCAGGACTTGGCACCTGTCCACACTGCCAAAAGTACCAATACCTGGTTTAAAAACAACAGTATCACTGTGCTTGATTGGCCAGCAAACTCACCTGACCTTAACATCTATGGAGTATTGTCAAGAATATGAGAGACACCTCAGCAGTGCCACAAGCTGATCGCCTCCATGCCACGCCACATTGATGCAATAATTGATCCAAAAAGGAGCCCGGACCAAGTATTGAGTGCATTTACTGAACATACATTTCAGTAGGCCAACATTTAGATTTTAAAATCATTTTTTTAAGCTGGTGTTTTAAAGTATTCTAATTTACTGAGATAATGACTTTTCGGTTTTCATTGGCTGTAAGCCATAATCATCATTAACAGAAAAAAAACACTTGAAATAAATCACTCTGTTTGTAATGACTATATAATATACGAGTTTCACTTTTTGTATTGAAGAACTGAAATAAATTAACTTTTTCATAATATTCTAATTTATTGAGAAGCATCATGTATGTGTTCTCAAAACAAGGAGGACGTGAAAACAAGGCCAGGAGCTGACTGTGGAACTGATCATGAACTTCTAACAGAAAAGATTAGAGTCAAGATATGCAAACGGACTAGACAACAGGTCATTTCCAACTTTGATTGACCAACATACCTGAAGTTTTACATCACTGGACATGAATGTAAGAAAGCATGAGGAATTATGGACACAAAGATTATTGAAGAAGCTACTGAGCTATTTGAGCAGATAAAAAACTTTATCAAAAGATATGTACAGAGATAGAAAGAACATCTGAGGGGCAAGATCAGAAAAACATACCTAAATATCAAAAGAAATATGCCAAAAGTGTCAACCAAGAGTGGGCATATTGATAGTTGCCACCGGGAACAAACTGAGCCAGAACAGATCAAGGAAAAGATGGAAAGAGTATACGGAGCCCTTCTACAAGAATGACTGACTAATGCGGGAAGAAACAGATTGGAAATGATAGAGGCCAATATCCTGAAAGTCAAAGTCATTACTGCGATAAAGATTCTGTCAAAAAACAAAGCGTGAGAATGGATTCCAATGGAGCTAATAAAATCTTCTGAAGCAGCAGTTGATGTCATTGCATGCCTGTGTCAACAGAAATGGGCAACTGGTCAATGACCCAAGAACTGGACAAGATCCCCGTTTATTCAGATTAAAAAAAAAAAGAGATACTACAGATTGTGGAAACTAACAGGCTTTTGCACTCCTACCTAATACCAGCAAAATACTATCGAAGATCTTAAAAAGACCGTTACAGCCTTACTTTGACAAAGAGCTGCTAGAGGAACAAGCAGGATCCAGAAAAGGAAGAGGAACAAGAGATGTAATTTCCAACATTAGATGGATAATTGAAAACGCAAAAGAATACAAGGAGATAGATTTTTGCTTCATCGACTACAGCAAAACCTTCAACTGTGATCACCAGAAACTTTGGAATACTATGAAAGATATGGATGTACAGAACCATCTGATCAGCCTCATTAGGAACCTTTACAAGAAGCAACAGTCCGAACGGAAAACCGTAACATGAAAGTTCTCACGCAGCGGAGTGAGAGCACCGGAGCTGATCAGCTGATGAACTCCAGTGACCTCTCTCGCAGCGGCTCAGTGATACACTGACAGGAGGTAATCGCTCCCGCAGTATCACCAGCAACCGGGTAGACACTAAGGATTATGTGGACTACGGCGGACAGGTGAGTATATGTAAGTTTATTATTTTTGATCATTTCTAGGAGACCGACATCAGGAACTAGGCGTTAGGTGAGTATATGTTTTTTTATTTTACATTTTTTCTAGGAGACAAGGTCATTGGGAATTTGGTGTTAGGGGAGTTTAACTTTTTTATTTGAATATATATGTAATTATTTTACATGCAGTTTTTTTTTTTTAAAATGTGAGCACAGGAGCTGGCTGACGAGAGACTACATCAGTGGCTCCTGCCATCACGGTTATCAATGACAGCAGACATAGCCTGATGGGATGAGTAGTCTCATCAGCCCACGCCTGTTGACCTGCGGTTAGCTTTTACCACGAGTCACAGCATCTCTGCAGGATCACGCTGACATCCGACAGCATGACCCCGCAGCGCTCTGATCGATGGTCTTATTGGCGGTAGCGTTACTGCTGATAAAAACCACCGCGCAGGTGTTTTCCACGCTATCACACAGCGCTCATGCATTACAGCTCCAATTTATATACAGACCAAATCACAAACCGACAATGGACTAGCACAAAGAGTGTGAAATCAGCTGAATCTCAATAGTACATCACAATCCTTTTTTGTTTTTTGAAGAAAAAGTTTCCAAGTGTATTTAGAAGAAGGTGGTTTACAAAAAGCGCATCACTGTGTAACTTTTGAATAGTGTTCAGTTTGTCAGCCCAACATGCTGTTTGATGAATTAGGCAAAACTACAAGGAGAATAAGCAATTTCTAAGGCACATACTTTTTGTAGTATGCCTGGTTCTGTTCCTTTTTCTATTTAGCAATTAGCAGTTCTCTGTTGAATGTGATTCTATGTAACATCTGAATTTGGTATAGTGAACCATTAGATTTGTATCTGGGATGGTGATGCTTCACATTGGAGACAGACAACTAGTGAAAAGGTCAGGGTGGATTGATTTAAATCACGCCGATTTAAATCAAATGATTTTTTTCTATTTAAATCAGATCGATTTAAATCGTGATTTTAATCATGATTTAAATCACTGATTTAAATCAAAAGATTTTTTTAATATAAATCACAATTAAAATCTAAAACTTTCAATCATTGTTCAATTAACTCCACACTTCTAGCTTGGTTTCACTTTCTGTAGCTTGGTTTCAGTTTCTTTTTCCATTCAGTTGACATGCCCAAACTTGTTGGATAGTCAGTCAGCAGTACTTGGCTGTAGTAACAATCAAACTTCAGAAGTGATCTGCGTGAGCCATGGCAGGTCGTAAGAGAGACCCTATTTGGGTTCATTTTGTTGAGATGCCAGCAGAGCTTGGAAAGAAAGGTGGGAGAGCAAAGTGCAAATACTGTCAAAAGGATATCCAAGGACTTGTTTGCCGTTTGAAATCACATTATGAAAACTGCAACCAGAAGGGAAATGAAGATGTTGATAGTGATACAACTAATGTCAATGAACCCCCACAGCTTCTTATGCACCAGGACCCTAGCACTAGTGGTAAGTCTGGCAATTACAACCTATTTTAACAGACGTTTTACTGGGATGGTTAAAGTCTATGAAAAGAAAAATTTCTTGCACTAGTTCTGGAGTATAGAATTTAAATTTATGTTAAGGCAATATTTCACAGAAGATTAACGTTAAGTAAAAATAAGAGTGTGTATACGCCTATTTTTTTTTTTTTTTATTGTAGGCTACAATTCACTTTTGAAGTCTGCCAAATTGACCATTTTTTTAAAAAAACATTTTTAAAACTTTTGTGACATAATTTTTTTCAGTTGCTCTGATATTACTAGTATTACAGCAACTTCACCGGAAACTTGAGTAGCATAACTTTTGAGACAGCCCTTATAGGACGAGGACCATTACATTGTTCAAAAAGTTTGTTTCAAAATATTTTCGTTATATTTCTTCAAATACGCAGTCGAATTATATTTTTAATTACTGTGCTTTCAGGGTCAAATATGGCTTGTGCTGCACGTGACAATCAATATCTGGGTACAACTTCAACAAAGCAGCCCAACAAAAAACTTTGCGTGCAAAGTGTAGAAAAATTCCTCTTAACCCCTTACTGCCATCGGACGTACTATCCCGTCCATGGTACCTGGGCCCGTATGACCGGGGACGGGATAGTACGTCATAGGCGATCAGCTGCGCTCCTGAGGGGAGCGCAGCTAATCGCCGCCGGGTGTCAGCTGATTATCACAGCTGACACCCATGACTGTGTGTCAGGAGCGGTCACGGACCGCTCCCGGCACATTAACCCCTTGCACACCGCGATCAAACATGATCGCGGTGTACTGGGGGCACAGGGGAGGATCGCGCAGGGTGGGGGCTCCCTGCGCGCCCCCCTGAGACCCTCAGAGCAGCGCGATGTGATCGCGCTGTTCTGAGGGCTTCCTCCCTCCCAGGACCCGGATCCAAGATGGCGCCGGGGTCCTGGAGGGAGGCGGCTACCTCAGTGCCTGCCGAGAGCAGGCACTGACAAGCCTGCATCTATGCCTGTGCGATCGCTGGTGTGACAGAGTGCTGTGCACACTGTCACACCAGCGATCTGATAAAATACTGTGATGTCCCACCCTGGGACAAAGTAAAAAAGTTAAAAAAGTAAAAATAAACATGTGTAAAAAAAAAATCCAAAATAGATAAAAAAAAAAAAAAAAAAATTCCCCAATAAATTCACTTCTTCCTGTAAATAATAAAAAAAAAACAATAAAAGTACACATATTTGGTATCGCCGCGTCCGTAACGACCCCCCCTATAAAATTGTCCCACTAGTTAACCCCTTTAGTGAACCCCTTAAAAAAAAAAAAAAAAAAACGAAGCAAAAAATCAATGCTTTATCATCATACTGCCGAACAAAAAGTGGAATAACGCGCGATCAAAAAGACCGATATAAAAAAACATGGTACCGCTGAAAACGTCATCTTGTCCCGCAAAAAACGAGCCGTCACAAAGCATCATCAGCGAAAAAATAAAAAAGTTATAGCTCGCAGAATAAAGCGATGCAAAAATAATTATTTTTTATATAAAATTGTTTTTATTCTATAAAAGCGCCAAAACATGAAAATGATATAAATGAGGTATCGCCATAATCGTACTGACCCGAAGAATAAAACTGCTTTATCAATTTTACCACACGCGGAACGGTATAAACGCCTCCCCCAAAAGAAATTCATGAATTGCTGATTTTTGTTCATTCTAACCTCCCAAAAATCTAAATAAAAAGCGATCAAAAAACGTCACGTGCTCAAAAATGGTACCAATAAAAACGTCAACTCGTCCCGCAAAAAATAAGACCTCACATGACTCTGTGGGCCAAAATATGCAAAAATTATAGCTCTCAAAATGTGATGATGCAAAAACTATTTTTGCAATAAAAAGCGTCTTTTAGCGTGACAGCTGCCAATCATAAAAACCCGCTATAAATAGTAAATCAAACCCCCCTTTATCACCCCCTTAGTAAGGGAAAAATAATAAAATTAAAAAAAAGTATTTATTTCCATTTTCCCATTAGGGTTAGGGTTAGGGTTGCGGCTAAAGTTAGGGTTAGGGTTGGCGCTAAAGTTAGGATTAGGGTTAGGGTTGGGATTAGGGTGTGTTAGGGTTAGGTTTGTGGTTAGGGTTGGGACTAGGGTTAGGGGTGTGTTGGGGTTAGGGTTGGAGTTAGAATTGGGGGGTTTCCGCTGTTTAGGCACATCAGGGGCTCTCCAAATGTGACATGGCGTCTGATCTCAATTCCAGCCAATTCTGCGTTGAAAAAGTCAAACGGTGCTCCTTCACTTCTCAGCTCTGCCATGCGTCCAAACAGTAGTTTATCCCCACATATGGGGTATCAGCGTACTCTGGACCCCAAGAGTTATTGTGCAATTTGTCCTATTTCTTCTGCTACCCTTGGGAAAATAAAAAACTGGGGGCGAAAATATCATTTTTGTACAAAAAAAAAAATATTTTTTTGTTTTTACGGCTGTACATTATAAACTTCTGTGAAGCACTTGGGGCTTCATAGCGCTCACCACACATCTAGATAAGTTCCTTGTGGGGTCTATTTTCCAAAATGGGGTCACTTGTTGGGGATTTCCACTGTTTAGGCGCATCAGGGGCTCTCCAAATGCGACATGACGCCCCCCAGACCATTCCATCAAAGTCTGCAATCCAAAACGTCACTACTTCCCTTCCGAGCCCCGACGTGTACCCATACAGTAGTTTTCTCCCACATATTGGATATCAGCGTACTCAGGACAAATTGGACAACAACTTTTGGGGTCCAATTTCTCCTGTTACCCCTTGTAAAAATAAAATATTGGGGCAAAAAAATCATTTTTGCAAAAAAAAAAAGGATTTTTTATTTTTACGGCTGTGCGTTATAAACTTCTGTGAAGCACTTCGGGGTTCAAAGTGCTCACCACACATCTAGACAAGTTCCTTGTGGGGTCTATTTTCCAAAATGGGGTCACTTGTGGGGGGTTTCCACTGTTTAGGCGCATCAGGGGCTCTCCAAATGCGACATGACGCCCCCAGACCATTTCATCAAAGTCTGCAATCCAAAACGTCACTACTTCCCTTCCGAGCCCTGACGTGCGCCCATACAGTAGTTTTCTCCCACATATTGGGTATCAGCGTACTCAGGACAAATTGGACAACAACTTTTGGGTTCCAATTTCTTCTGTTACCCTTGTGAAAATAAAATATTGGGGGCGAAAAAAATCATTTTTGTAAAAAAAAAAAAAAAGATTTTTTATTTTACGGCTGTACGTTATAAACTTTAGTGAAACACCTGGGGGTTAAAAGTTCTCACCACACATCTAGATAAGTTCCTTGAGGGGTCTAGTTTCCAAAATGGCGTCATTTATGGGGGTTTCCACTGTTTAGGCAGATCAGGAGCTCTCCAAACACGACATGGCGTCCAGCCAATTCTGCGTTGAAAAAGTCAGACGGCGCTCCTTCCCTTCCAAACTCTGCCATGCACCCAAACAGTGGTTTACCCCCACATATGGGGTATCAGCGCACTCAGGACAAATTGCACAATAACTTTTGGAGTCTTGTTACCCTTGGAAAAATAAAAATTGGGGTGAAAAGATCATTTTTGTGGAAAAAATATGATTTTTAAATTTTACGGCTCTACGTTATAAACTTGTGTGAAGCACTTGGGGTTCAAATTGCTCACCAAAGATCTAGAAAAGTTCCTTAGGGGTCTAGTTTCCAAAATGGGGTCATTTGTGGGGGTTTCCACTGTTTAGGCACATCAGGGGCTCTCCAAATGCAACATGGCATCCAATCTCAATTCCAGCCAATTTTGGTTGGAAAAAGTCAAATGGTGCTCCTTCCATTCCGAGCTCTGCCGTGCGCCCAAACAGTGGTTCCCACCCACAAATGGGGTATCAGCGTACTCAGGACAAATTGGACAACAACTTATGTGGTCCAATTTCTCCTGTTACCCTTGAGAAAATAAAAAATTAGTGACTAAAATATAATTTTTGTGGGAAAAAAATAGGATTTTTTATTTTCATGCCCGGGCATTATAAACTTGTGTGAAGCACTTGGGGGTTCAAAGTGCTCACCAAAGATCTAGATAAGTTCCTTAGGGGGTATAGTTTCCAAAATGGGGTCACTTGTGGGGGGTTTCCACTGTTTAGGCTCATCTGGGGCACTGCAAACGGAACATGACCCCCATCAACGTCTGCATTCCAAAACGTTACTACTTCCTTTCCAAGCCCTGCCGTGCACCCAAACAGTTCCCCCCCCCCCACATATGGGGTATCAGCGTACTCAGGACAAATTGGACAACAACTTTTGGGGTCCAATTTCCTTGGGAAAATTCAAAAATTTGGGACTAAAAAATCATTTTTGTGGAAAATTGTTTTTTTTTTTTTTCACACCCAGGCATTATAAGCTTTTGTGAAACACTTGGGAGTTCAAAGTGCTCACAACAGATCTAGATAAGTACCTTAGGGGGTCTAGTTTCCAAAATGGTGTCACTTGTGGGGGTTTCCACTGTTTAGGCGCATCAGGGGCTCTCCAAACACGACATGGCGTCCAATCTCAATTCCAGCCAATTTTAGTTTGAAAAAGTCAAACGGCGCTCCTTCCCTTACGAGCTCTGCCGTGTGCCCAAACAGTGGTTTTCCCCCACATATTGGGTATTGGCGTACTCATGAGAAATTGCATAACAACCTTATCTGCCCATTTTCTCCTTTTACCCTTGTGAAAATAAAAAAAAAGTTTGTAAAAGATCATTTTTGTGGCTAAAAAGTTAAATATTCATTTTTTCCTTCCACGTTGCTTTAGTTCCTGTGAAGCACCTGAAGGGTTAATAATCTTCTTGAATGTGGTTTTGAGTACCTTGAGGGGTGCAGTTTTTAGAATGGTGTCACTTTTGGGTATTTTCTGCCATATAGACCCCTCAAAGTGACTTCAAATGAGAGGTGGTCCCTAAAAAAAATGGCTTTGTAAATTTTGTTGTAAAAATGAGAAATCGCTGGTCAACTTTTAACCCTTATAACTTCCTAACAAAAAAAAATTTTGGTTCCAAAATTGTGCTGATGTAAAGTAGAAATGTGGGAAATGTTATTTATTAACTATTTTGTGCGACATATTTCTCTGTTTTAAGGGAATAAAAATTCAAAGTTTGAAAATTGCAAAATTTTAAAAATTTTCGCCATATTTGCGCTTTTTTCAAAAATAAACGCAAGTTATATCGAAGAAATTTTACTTCTAACGTGAAGTACAATATGTCACGAGAAAACAATCTCAGAATCGCGAAGATCCGTTGAAGCGTTCCAGAGTTATAACCTCATAAAGAGACAGTGGTCAGAATTGTAAAAATTGGCCCGGTCATTAACGTGCAAACCACCCTTGGGGGTGAAGGGGTTAAAGACTACGACGAGCCAGAAAGAACATTTTGATGAATTAATTGCTAAATTCATATTTGCAACCAATTCTTCTTTCCGACTAGTTGAACACCCATTGTTTGTACAAATGATCGAAGGAATAAGACCAGGCTACAAACCACCAAGTAGATTTGATATCTCAGGAAAACATCTTCAGGCTGTATACGACAAAGAAAGAGCGGCTTGTACAAAATATTTGAAAGACAAAGTTGTTAACATGAGCTTGGATGGTTGGAGCAACATCCACAATGACCCCATAATTTGCACTTGTGTCACAACAGAAGATGGTGAAACTTACCTTACAGACACAATCGACACATCTGGAAATTCACATACTGCTGAATATTTACTTGAAATTGCTAAGAACTCAATTCACCAATGCCAAGAACAGTTTGGATGTAAAGTAAGGAGCTTAGTTACTGATAACGCAAGCAATGTGGCAAAAATGCGAGCGGAACTGGCACATGAGGATGACACAAATGTCATTACATACGGTTGTTCTGCCCATTTGTTGCATCTTTTGGCAAAAGACCTGCATATTTCGGGTGTCAAGGAACATGTTGTAGAAATTGTTAAATATTTCTGCAATAATCATTTTGCACATGCAACCTACAAGGAAATGGGAGGACTGAAGTTGGTTCTACCACAAGATGTTAGATGGAATACCTTGGCTGAATGCTTGGAACTGTTTATTAACAACTGGTCAAAATTAGTGTCCATTTGCGAAACACATCGGGATAAAATTGATGCTAATATACGAAGCAAAGTATTAAATCTTGGTGTGAAGAGAAATGCCGAGGACCTTTTGGAAAGGTTAAAGCCAATATCTATTGCGTTGGATAAAATGCAGAAAGATACTGCAACCATTGCTGATGCCACAGAAGTTTGGAAAGATTTAGAAGGTTCGCTAGATCGCTTGAACCTCTCAAACAATGTAAAGGTTGCAATACACCACCGCAAGGACCAAGCATTAAAAGAAGAACACTATTTAGCCAATATCTTGCATCCCATCTACAGAGGGAAAAAACTATCTGAGGCGGAAATCAACTCTGCAATGGAGTGGCTCGCCAATACTAACCATGACATTGTGGCAACTGTGCTGAAATTGAAGTGTGAATCTGCACCATTTCAAAAATACATGTTTGCAGATAACGTCGTTAATGAACTAAAACCACTGGACTGGTGGAAGTCGCAATCACTTGTTCTTCCAGCGAAGATAATAAATGTAGCTACTCAGCTACTGACTGCATCGGCTTCATCGGCAGGAGTAGAGAGATTGTTTTCTTCATTTGGTTTTGTGCACACAACAGTCCGAAACCGCTTAGGAACTGCTAAAGCAGGACAACTAGTTTTCCTATTAAAAGTCCTAAATAAACAGTAGGCTTAAAGGACTGATGTATTCACTGAAGATGTTTGCTTACTTCAAACGTTAGAGATAGGCTATTGTTAAAAAGTACTTACTCTCTGTAGTTCAATTCTGATTGTTTAATAGTGCAAATAAAAATTATTAGGTTTCATAATCAACTGTTTTAATATTTTTATTTGTGCAAAATAATTTGATTTGCAAAAAGACAAAGTTTTGCTTGTGTACAACTTGATAAAAAAATCCTATTTAAATCAAAAAAATCCGATTTAAATCAAAAAAATCCGATTTAAATCAAAAAAATCTGATTTTTTTGAAAAAATCATGATTTTTATCCACCCTGGAAAAGGTTATCATGGTCAGGAGGAGGAGCTGGCCAATGACCAAAGACTACTGGACCAATGCACATGCTCTGAAAGATGCAGACTTTTTCCAAAACAGAACTCAGGTTACATCAATATTATTGTAGTGAGTAATATTATTATTATTATTGGGATTTTCTGGTACTCACCATAAAATCTCTTTCTTGGAGCCTTCATTGGGGGACACAGGTAACCATGGGTGTATGCTGCTGTTGTTAGGAGGCTGACACTATGCAAAAAAAGGAAAAAGTGGCTCCTCCCCCGGCAGTATACACCCACCGACAGGCACTAAGTGCCTCAGTTGGTGCAAAAAGCAGTAGGAGCAGAAACAAGAGCTCAAACATATGTACCAACTCAAAAGGGGGCTCTAAGACCCAACAAGGTACCATTAACGAACAGGCGGGTGCTGTGTCCCCCAATGAAGGCTCCAAGAAAGATTTTACGGCGAGTACCAGAAAATTCCTCTTTCTTTATCGCTTCATTGGAGGACACCGGTAACCATGGGACGTCCAAAAGCAGTCCCAAGGGTGGGAAAACAACTTAGGCAACGCGAAGAAGGACTTTGGTCGGTCGGTGAGCCACCGCCGCCTGCAGAACCTTCCTACCTAAGCCTGCATCAGACGAGGCCTGGGTATGAACCCTGTAGAACCTCGCAAAAGTGTGCAAGGCCGACCAAGTCGCAGCCTTGCAGATCTGTAGCGCCGAAGCTTGGTGATGGACAGCCCAAGAAGCTCCGACAGCCCGGGTGGAGTGAGGTCTCACTCCCGGAGGGGGCTGTTTCTCCTGAACGCGGTACGCCTCCAGTATAGCAGAACGAATCCAAAGAGCGATCGTGGACTTGGGGGCCAGGAGACCTTTCCGGCGACCATCAGAGATGACAAACAGAGAATCGGATTGACGAAGAGGGGCAGTCCTAGAAAGATAGACCCAAATGGCTCTGACCACATCCAACTTATGAAGGGACTTCTCCAGAGGATGAAGCGGGGAAGGACAGAATGAAGGAAGGACTATATCCTCATTGATGTGGAAGGAGGATACCACCTTGGGAAGGAAGGAAGGAAGGAACGGGTCTCAGAACTACCTTGCCCTGATTAAGAATCAGGAATGGGGAACGACAGGATAGGGCTGCCAACTCAGAGACCCTCCTAATGGACGTGATTGCAATTAGGAAGGCCACTCTCCAAGAAAGGAAGGAAAAGGAGATGTCCTGAAGAGGCTCGAAGGGCGCAGACTGGAGAGCGCTCAGGACCAGGTTAAGGTCCCAGGGGTCCAACGGAGAACGGTAAGGAGGAGCCAGATGGGCAACCCCCTGGAGAAAGGTCTTGACTTGACGTAAGGAAGAGAAATCCCTCTGGAAAAAGGATGGACAGGGCGGAGACTTGACCCTTTAGGGTACTGATTGACAGGCCCGAATCCAGTCCTAATTGAAGAAAGGCAAGAAGGGAAGGAAGGGAAAAGGTCATAGGAAACAGATAGTTTTCCTCACACCATCTGAAGAAAGCCTTCCAGTACCTGTGGTAAATGCGGGAAGAAGCTGGTTTTCTAGGTCTGATCATGGTCTGAATGACCTGGTGAGAAAAACCCGACTCCCTTAGGACCGTGGCCTCAACGACCATGCAGTTAAACTCAGAGACTGAGAACTCTGTTGGAGGAGGGGGCCCTGCGAGAGGAGATCCGGACGGTCTGGAAGCCTCCGAGAGCATGTTTACCAGTTCCGCGTACCAGGGGCGTCTTGGCCTATCGGGCGCTACGAGGATAAGCGGAATCTCTTCCGCCTTTATCTTCTTTACGACCCTTGGGAGTAAGGGAAGTGGGGGGGGAAACAGGTAAGGGAACTGGAACTGAGACCACGGAATCGATCGCCAGAGGGTCCCGGGACCTGGTCACGAATCGAGGAACTTTGTGGTTCATCCAAGACGCCATGAGGTCGACGTCCGGAGAGCCCCACCGTTGACAAATTTGATTGAAGAGTGAGGGATGTAGGGACCACTCGGCTGACGCTATGCCCTGGCGACTGAGAAAAATCGGCTGTCCAATTTTCAACCTCTGGAATATGAATGGCTGATAAGGCCGGAACGTGACATTTCCGCCGTCACTTGTTTGCTGTGGGTCCCGCCCTGATGGTTTATGTACGCCACGACCGTGGCGTTGTCCGACTGAACGCGAACAGGTTTGGCTGCCAGAAGAGACTGCCAGTGGAGGAGGGCAAGGAAGATTGCCCTGATCTCCAGAAGATTGATGGGAAGGAGGGCTTCCTGGGCGTCCCAGCGGCCTTGCGCTGTGTGCCATAGGAAAACCGCTCCCCACCCGAGGAGACTCGAGTCGGTGGTGATGACCTGCCACCAAAGAGGAAGGACCTCCCTCGCAGGACTGACAAAAATAGAGTCCACCAGGTCAGGGGCTGCCTCACCGGGAGGGGCAGACGAACAGGGCAGTGTAGGGCGGCAGAGGTTTTGTTCCAGGTGGACAGGAAGAACAGTTGAAGAGTGCGAGTGTGGAACTGGGCGAAAGGCACGGCTTCCATGCAGGCGACCATCTTCCTCAGGACCCTCATGAAAGATCGAAGGGGAAGGGGAACTGGGCGCCTTAGGGATCGGACTCCCTTGCAGAGAGCAGAAAACTTGTCTCTCGGGAGGAACACCCGGGACAAGTGCGTGTCGAATTTCCATGCCCAGGAAGGTCAGATGCTGAGAAGGACTTCTCTCGGTTGATGATCCAGCCGAGGCGAGTCAGGGTGACTTGAAGACTGAGCACAGTCTCGGCGGGATGAGCCTTTGATTAACAGATCGTCCAGGTAAGGGATTATGAGAATCCCCCTGGAGCGAAGAATAGCCATGACCGCCGCCATCACCTTCGTGAAGACCCTGGGGGCAGAGGCCAGGCCGAAGGGGAGGGCAGTGAATTGGTAGTGGTCGTCCTGGATCACGAACCGAAGAAAACGCTGGTGCCGCACACAAATCGGGATGTGAAGGTACGCATCCTGAATGTCTACGGAGCAGAGGAATTCCCCCGGCTCCATCGCAGCGATCACTGAGCGTAGGGACTCCATCCTGAAGTCGCGGATCCGAATGTGACAATTCAGCAGTTTGAGGTCCAGGATAGGACGGAGAGAACCATCTTGTTTCGGGACTACGAAAAGATTCGAGTAGAAACCCGAAAAGCGCTCGTTTGAAGGAGCGGGAACAACTACTCCGGCGGCCAGAAGAGAAGAGACGGCCTGGAGGAAACCTTGGGTCTGGGACGGCTGTCTTGATGGGCGAGAAAGGAAGAAGCGACTTTCTGGGGGTGGGAAGAAAAGTCGATCTTGTAACCGGAGGTGACGATCTCCCTGACCCAGGCATCGCTGACCACCGACAGCCAAGCGTCCCTGAAGAGAAGAAGTCTGCCTCCCACCCTGGAAAGCCTTCCAGGTGGGGGTGACCCGTCACTTGGAACAAAACCTGTTAGATCGGGACCCGTTCTCCTGAGGTGGAGGGGCGCTCCTGCTGAGAAGAGGATTCTGAAGATGTGAAGGGACGAAAAGACCTAAAGGGCCGAGGGCCCTTCCTGTTAAACGGACGCTTAGGTCTGGATTGAGGGAGAGAGGTGCTATTGCCTCCAGTAGCGTCGGAAATTATCTGGTCCAGCCTAGCACTAAAGAGCCTAGAGCCCTGGAAGGCTAGGTGTGTGAGAGATCTCTTGGACGTAGTATCCGCACTCCAGGCCTTCAGCCAAAGGATGCGGCGAATAGCCACAATGTTGCTGCTTGCTCTAGCGAAACAACCCGCCGAGTCCAAGGAAGCAGCCAGAATGTATTTGCCAGCATGGCCAATTTTGTCTGCCAACTCAGCGAGCTCGTCTGGGGGGGCTGAAGCCAAGATACCCCTGCGAAGCATCTTGGCCCAAGCAGAGATGGCTTTCGCCACCCAGGTGGAAGCGAAACTGGGACAAAGAAGCGCCAGCTGCCTCAAAGGCTGATTTGGCCAGAGATTTAATCTGACTGTCCGTATCATCTTTAAGAGACGCGCCATCCGGCAAGGACAGGACCGTCTTAGAAGACGAGAGACAGGCGGATCCACCTTAGGGGACTCTGCACACTTGCTGAGAAGATTGGGGTTAAAGGTGTATAGAACGTCTAAGTGCTTCCTGCCTGGGAAGCGCTTTTCGGGATGCTCTCAGTGCTTTGACCGGGTAGACTCGAACTCCTCGTGGTTTGGAAGGGTGCGAGAAGGACGCTTAACCCGCTTAAATGAGACAGAAGAATCCTGGGCAGGAGCCTCGTCCTCCTTTAGTTTGAGTGTTTGCGAGATAGCCGAGATAAGGCTATCAACAATGACCTGCATCTTGGAGGTCTGGTCTTAATCAGAGTCAGACCCGGACTGGGAGTCTATGTCTGACCCAAGGTCCTCCTCTGAAGAGGGGAAATGGGCAGAGGATAGCAGCTTGGATGCTGCGGAGGGGCCGGGGAGCCAGACAGTGTCCTCTTTCTAGAACCTCTCAAAGTTCTGTCCCTTTGAAGGTCGAGTTCAGGTGCGTGCGACTCTCCATGGGAGACGTTCGGAGCACTGGTGGCTGAGGAGAGCTGTGGAAGGCGTTCAAGGACCTGGACCAGGGACTGGGACACCTTAGTCAGGTCTGCGACCGACAGACATGGCAACGGCCCACTAGGGGGGAGTGCTCTCATCACGGGAGTCGGAGTGCTCCTGTGGGGCAGACATGGTTGTAGGACTGCAGGACTGACAGAAAGGTGAGGACTGGCCTGACATCCACTTTTTCTTACAGCGTGCGCAGGAGTAGTGGGTCACCGTGGGCTTAGAGTAAGAGGCCCCAGCAGAGTTGGACATAGGTAGAACCTGCTGCGCTATGGCAATAGAAGTATCGATAGAGATACTGCGGAGAAGATAAATAGGGCCCGGAAAAATGGGGGAGAGAGTACAGAGCCTACCCAGTACCGCGAGCTACCGCAGAGTTAGCCGTGTCCCCCAGCAGAGAAAGCGTCCAAGGCAGGGCAGAGGAGAGATGCTGTGCTGCTGAGCCGTTTCCCCAAGATGGAGAAGTGCAGGTAACCTCGTGGTGGAGATAGAGGGAGGGGCCTGACTGCTGAGCGTTCAAAGGCTGCTCGCAAAAGAGAGAGGTGGGGGCTGTGAGGAAAAGTCAAGAAAGAGCCCTTGTGATAGGCCCGTCAGCGGTGAGGGGAGTGCGCGCTAAGGAAGACAGCACCTGATTGATAGGAAAAATAGGCGCCGAGATAGCGCGCGCAAGGAAGGGAGAAGAGGGGGCGTGACAAAGCGCCCGCCGAGGGGAGTGGAAAGTGAAAGCGCCGGGAGGTATGCCCAGCGAGGAGAGAAAAAACACACACCACATGCTGCGGGGTTAGGAGGACCGGGGGCCGGCGAGGGATAGCGCAAGACGGCGAGATGCCGGGGAGTGTTAACCGAAGGAGCCACGCACACACAAGGAGCGGCCCCGGGAGAGGAGCGAGATTCAAAAATGAGAAGCTCTTCTGGGGAGATAAGGAGACCGGGACTGCAGGCAAGACACGCGCTTAATAGTGGCGCCAAATTCAAATACCAGGAGAGCTGTGCAGCTCCCTCTAGCACAAACGCCGGGGTCTAAGCTGAGAGGTTGCAGGGCAGTTGTTGCTGTCGCGGGGGGCCCCAGTACCTGCGAGTCCTGATACCACTTGCCGCGAAGGGGAGGATCACTCAGGGTCCCTTGATGGAGAGGGGCGCTGGAGACGGAAATCCTCCTTCCCACACCATATCCTGGATGGTGTAGAAGACGGCCTCATCCCCTTGTGGGAAAGGGGGAAGGTCACCGCCGGTGACCACAGTCTTCCTCTCAGGGGTGAGGAGGGAATGGCAAGGACCAGCCACTGGAATCAACCCTGGAGCACCTGTGAGGGTGACAGGGTCCTGCATGCGGGCCTGAGAGTTACGATGTGGGTGACACCACACTGCTCGCTCAGTCGCATAATATGGGAAGTCAGGGTGAGAAATTACACCCCGATTCCCAGATAGCTGTATCTGAAAGACAAAAGGAAAAGATTAATAAAACACAACAAAACCTGAAAGAAAAAAGGATTAGTTGCGGATCTGGGGAGATCCAGGTCCGCCTCCTACAGACACTAAGCACAAACTGAGGTACTTAGTGCCTGTCGGTGGGTGTATACTGCCAGGGGAGGAGCAACTTTTTCCTTTTTTGCATAGTGTCAGCCTCCTAGCGACAGCAGCATACACCCATGGTTACCTGTGTCCCCAATGAAGCGATAAAGAAAATAAATTTTATTTCTACAGCGCCAACATATTCCGCAGCACTTTACATTATAGAGGGGACTTGTACAGACAATAGACATTACAGCATAACAATAAACACAGATCAAAGTAGATACCAAGAGGAATGAGGGCCTTGATCGCAAGCTTACAATCTATGAGGAAAAATGGGAGACACGAAAGGTAGATGGTAACAATTGCTTTCATTGTTCAGACAAGCCATAGTGTACGAATCGGGTGTTCATGTAATTCTGCATGAACCAGTTAACAGCCAAAGTATGTAACAGTACAGACACAGAGGACTATTAAATGCATAAAGCGGGTGAGAACATAATACGAGGTACCTGATTATGGATAAGAAAAAAAAAAATCTATTAGAGATTTGCTTGCTTGTAAATTAAGCCTCAGGAATCAATGTTTCTATTCAGTGATAATAAGCAGAGAAAGACGTGCAGGCTGGATATTATGTATGCATAAAGACCAGACCCAAAATTGGTAATCAGCTAAAGCAATCATTCCATTACTCTAGTTAGCGTCTCAAGGGCCTCAAGCCATTATTCTCCCAGTAAATAGTTTCATTGTGTGGATGGGGATAGTAGACCCAGTGAAAAGGTCTCTACAGGGGTCTCACATGCAGTCCCAGGTGATGGAGGTGTTTTCCTCAGGCCGAACCTACCAATGCACAGTTAAGGTACTGCCACACTAAACAATCCCGCTAGCGATCACAATAACGACGCATACTAATGCGATCGCTAGCGGGATTGTTTCTATATCGCTAAATGCGGCCACATTTAGCGATATAGTTAACGACGCTATCGCCGTTAGCGATCTTCTTAACGACTTTAGCGGTAAAAAAGTACCGCTAAATCGCTAAGAAAAGGTGCCACACAGCGATTAGATACTTACCCAGCGGGAGCGCCAGCGATGAAATAGGGTCCGGAACGATTCCAGCGACGAGCGAGATCACAGCAGGAAGCTCGTCGCTGGCAGATGCCGCACTGAACAATATCGCTAACGGGATCGCTAAATAGTGACGTTTTTTAGCGATCCCGTTAGCGATATTGTTTAGTGTGGCATACCCTTTAGCTTTGGAGTAGGTGTGTGTGTGGGGGGGGGGGGGGGGGACACTTCTGCCCATTCAGGGGGATGATCGCATGGGAGGGAGAACAATAAGTTACATGGCTAGTGAGGGAGTTGGTGAAGTGACGTCAAGGATTTATTGCTGAGGTTCTGGTGCCCATGAATGGATGGCCTATGAGGGTTGCAGCCCACAGCTGTCAGTTTTGCCTGGCTGGTTATCAAAATACAAGGGAACCCACGTCGTTTTTTTTTTTCTTAATTTATATATAGCGCATGCGGCGGCTGATGGGAGTACTGCTCTTACGGTTATTAGCGGCAGCAGGTGTAGGCTGATGAGAGTAACAGTCCTATCAGCTGCCGCTTGCCCTCGCTGTTATCAGTTGAATACGACTCAACATTCTCTCCTGCTAGAGCTGACTGCAGTGCAAGCAGGGGAAAATTATGAGAACGGTCTTCAACACCCGGCCCAGGGAACAGCGCTAACTGTACTGCTTTTTTCTAGGCGCAGGTACGTGTCCCACTGAAGACAGGCGGATGTCAGTGTGCGGGAAGTTTTGCGTCCCGTGAGGCTTTCGAAAGGACATGTCAACGTATTCTCCCCACGGACACATGGTCCGTGGAAACACACTGATGTGTGCACAGACCTATTCACTAGAATGGGTCTGTGTGTGTGTAATTGTCTCCAATACGTGTGAAAACGCATCACAGGTACAGGACATACTGAAGTCTTAAAGAGGCCTTAATGTGTATAGGAGCTATTATACGCCTTCATATGGTCATCATTGCACTCTGAGGAATGAATGAATGAAAGAGCAATCGAGCATGCGCACTGCCATTCTATTTAGATGGGAGACGTTCTGGTGATAGATGAGGTCTTGGATGCCCACTAACTTAGAAGTCATCATTGTGGATAGATTTAGTGGTTCAACTTCATGCTTTTTAAAAAAAAAAAAAATCTATGGGCTGTTTACTGCTAACATTTCCCTGGGAAGTATACACCCTTTTATGCATTTTATCGTTAAGCCATTAACTTTATAAATATTTGACGATCAAAGCTTACCTTCCCCAAACATATGGCCCAAAGAGTTTCTCCCCTACACTTAAGAATTTCTTCTATGACTCCGTCATACTCTTTTTTTGCAGCTTCAATTAGACATGGTTCTGCCCAAACCCTGCTCCTAAGAGCAAACAGATTTAAAACGTTTACACACCAAAAAGGATTAATAAGCAAAAATAATGCAGATTAAACAAAAAATATTTCAGGACCCAAATCATATTACTAACCTTGGTCCAACTTCTGCAGACACTATATCCCCAACAACCAGGGCCACAAGGTAAGAAGGAATCGGATGTGTCATTTTAAAAGTAGATGTAGAACCCTGATAATCCCAAACATCAGCACTCATGACTGCTGTAAATCCATCTGGAACCTTCACAACCAAAAACAAATGAAGAAATAAGTTAACAGAGTCTAGTATCAAATTCTCACCACTAGTGGGCATTTAGACTTGAGAGTCCTCAGTGGTTGATACCTTTTAATGGCTAACTGAAAAGATGGTAACAAATTGCAAGCTTTCGAGACTACTCCGGTCTCTTCATCAGGCAAAGACTAAAACAAAAACTGAAGAATCACATATATATATATATATACACACAAGAGGACACAGGAATAGTGCAATAGGTAAGACAAGTGACGTGAAGCAGAACTGTCATTATGGCAGAGGAATGAACATAAATATTGGAACAGATCATAGATAAGGAGAGAATTTTATTACCCTCTGATTGGGGTCTGGTGTTGTGTTTTGATGCCCCTAGAAGGTCAGAGACGCAGATTCCTTAATTGATATAGAATGACATGAATCCATGTGACACGTTCATTCCAGCACTAAGAGTGTCAAAGGTCATCATAAGTTTGTATTCCCAAACCTTTCTATCTTTCTCAGATTTGAAGTTAGATTTTAATACCAGTAATTCCATATCCATTATGCTATGACTGGGCATACAAAAGTGTTTTGCCACAGGTAAATCCATTCTTTTTTCTCTTATCGTGTGGCGATGAGAATTCATCCTTGTTCTCAGTTTGTGCCCGGTCTCCCCCACATACAGACCCCCAGTTGGACATTTAGTACATATAATTAGGTACACCACATTAGATGTGATGCAGCTGAAAGTACCTGGGATCTTGTAGTCCTGATGGGAGTTGGGTATCTTTATCTTGTCCGTGGTCATTATAGATGCACATGTTTTACACTTCTTCTGTTTGCAAGGAAAGGTTCCTGCAGCTGTTGGGGAGGACAGGGGGCTTCTGACAATGATGCTTCTTAGATTTGGGGGCTGCCTAAAACATAGTAGTGGGGGGTCTGGAAATATGGATTGTAATCGGGCATCTTTTTGTAGTAAAGGTTGTAGTTTCCGTGCAGCTCCCCTAGCATCTCCAGATTTGGATTGTAGGTGACCACTAGAGGCACCCGGTTATTTTCTTCTTTAGTTTTGTAATGTAGCAGGTGATTCCTTGATATTCTGGTGGCTCTTGTAATTTGGTTTTCAATTGTTCTTGGATGGTAGCCCTGGTTCAAAAAAGTCTTTCTGAGGCGACCAAGGTGTTCATCTCTATCCATGGGGTTGGAACATATACGGTTGTATCTGATGGCTTGGCTGTAGACTATAGAGTTTTTTATGTGTTTTGGATGGAAACTGTCCCATTTAAGTATGTTGGACGGTCGATTGGCTTATGATACAGGGATGTCTCTATTTCATTGTTCTTTAGCTTAATGGTGGTGTCTAAAAAGTTAATTTCAGTGCTGGAGTAGTTGAGTGTTAAGTTGATGGTTGGATGAAATTGGTTGAACTGTTCATGGAACGTCTTTAGCTGTTGTTCAGACTCCGTCCAGATGATTAAAATGTCATCAATGTAGCGGTAGTAGGCCCCAGGCCTGATGGGACATGAGGACAAAAAGTCGCTTTCAAGCTTGGCCATGAAAAGATTTGCATACTGTGGAGCCATTTTACTTCCCATAGCTGTGCCAGTCTCCTGAAGATAGATCTTGTTGTCAAATTCAAAGTAATTGTGGGTGAGGATAAATTTTGTGAGTTTCACCACAGAATCAGCATCATTCCCGGTGTTTTCCCATGAAGACTTTGCAGGCATTTAATCCATCCTGGTGTGGGATATTAGAGTACAAAGATTCCACGTCCATGGTGGACGTGGTTGCCTGATGAAGAGACCGGAGTAGTCTCGAAAGCTTGCAATTTGTTACCATCTTTTCAGTTAGCCATTAAAAGGTATCAACCACTGAGGACTCTCAAGTCTAAATATTTTTCTATCTACTGGCTAACACGGTACGAAGATACACATCTTTCCTATATCACTAGTGGGCAGTGTTTCAGATTAGATGTTTCACAGATGCAAGAGAAAAACTATTTACAGTTATGGGGAGATCTAAACATAATATCGTTGGAAAAAATAGACAGAGATTGTATAGATGCTACACTTTCGCTGCATTTCAGATGTTTCAAGGAATCACAAAAGAATAGCTTTGTTCCAGTGCTTTCAATTCCCAGATGGGGGGGAAACAGTTGGGGAGATCAGTCCTTCTGATGAAGTCTTGGCTGTGTTTACAGTTGGGCCACAGTGTGGGGATGTTGGAGTTAAAAATATTTAAATTTTCCAGGAATAACTTTGGATAAGTAAAAGCCATATCCACACATTCACCTAGTAGAAAAATGCTTTTATATTGAATCAATAAAAAAAGTATACGCACTTATACTAAATATAGTATGTCAGGCACTCAGAATCATCTATGTATATTTTGTCTATTTTGCAGAAAAAATGCACAAGTTGCGCTCAGATATTCCATTTTTCTGTTCAAAGAATGGACAATTGTCCAAAACGATCAGTTGCATAATTTTATATATCTACAGTCCTGGCTGAAGATTGAAATTGTTCTAGAAAATGAAGTATTTTTCCCAGAAACTTATTGCAATTACACATGTTTATTTCCTTTGAGTGTATGGAACACAAATTAAAAAAAAAAAAAAAAAAAAAAAAAAAAAACAGAAGCAAATTGGACATAAACCCCAAAAATGGGAAGGACAAAATTGTTGGCGCCCTCAACTTAATATTTGGCCACAAGAAAGGTACGAAAAAAAGGGTGCTTGTGACATTAAATATCTGGAGGACATCTATCTGTATGTAAGATTGCTTTATAAACTTTGAAAACTAGTGTTAAATGACAGAATTACTGTATGTAAAGGCTGATGTTAAAGACACATTGCATATGGATACTACTAAAAAGCTTTATTAATTCAGTGGCAATTTATGCTTTCACTTTTTTACAATTATTTTTAATAAACAGGCTGCAGATCTAGCAAGGTGTGCTGGCTCCCACCACTAAATTTAACCAGAGTGTTTCAGTACCCCTGGGTATGATTGAATGGCACCCCAGCTGGAAAACTAATTCTATTAAGCCGTGGTTGGCAAATGGGGAGCTACAGTATAGCACTGCAAGAAGAGGCGGTAAAGGGGCTCAGGAATAAACATGGTGAAAATAAGTACTTTATACACTACCGATTTTGCAAGTTTTCCCGCCTACAAAGAATAAAGATCTGTAATTTTTATTATAGGTACACTTCAACTGTGAAAGAGAATCTAAACATAAAAAAACAGAAAATCACATTATACAATTTAAATAAATTGTATTTTATTGCACAAAGTAAGTATTTGATAACCTACAAACCAGCAAGAATTCATGCACTCACAGACCTGTTAGTTCTTCTTTAAGAAACCCTCCTACTCTGCACTCATTACCAGTATAAAAGACCCCGTCCACACACAATCACAGACCAACCTCTTCACCATGGCCAAGACCAAAGAGCTGTCTAAGGACGCCAGGGACAAAATTGTACCCCTGAACAACACGGGATGGGCTACGTACAATAGGCAATCAGCTTGGTGAAAAGGCAACAACTATTGGCACAATTATTAGAAAATGGAAGCAACACAAGATGATTGTCAATCTTCCTTGACCTGAGGATCCATGCAAGATCACGCCTACGTGTAAAGAGTATTCTGAAAAAAGTCATGATTCAACCCAAAACTACATGGAGGACCGGGACACTGACCTGAAGAGAGCTGGGACCACAGTATCAAACATTACAGTTAGTAACACATTACGCCGTCATAAAATCCTGCAGGTCCACCTGCTCACGCCAGCACATCTCCAGGCACGTAAGAAGTTCACCAATGTCCATCTGGATGATCCAGAGGAAGCGTGGGAGAAGGTCTTGTGGTCAGATGAGACCAACATAGAACTTCACTTGCCGTGTTTAGAAAAAGAAGGATGAGTACAACTCCAAGAACACCATACCAACCATGACGCATTGTTGTTAAAAAAAAAAAATAATAAAAATACATACTTTGGGGGGGTGCTTTTCTGCAAAGGGACAGGAAAACTACAACTTACTGAAGCGAAAATGAATGGCTTTAGGATTGCAGGATTTTGGCCAACAACCTCCTTGGATCATTAAGAGCTTTGAAGAGGAGTCATGGATGGGTCTTCCAGGACAGTAGCCCTAACACACACACACAGCCTAGACAACGAAGGAGTGACTCCATAAGCATTTCAAGGTCCTGCAGTGTCCTGGCCAGTCTCCAGTCCTTTGTAGGGGGTTGAAACTCCATGTTGCCCAGAAAAAGCACGGAACCTGAAAGATCTCGTGAAGATTTGTATATTGGGAGTGGGCCAAAAACCCTGCTGCAGTGTGTGCAAACTTGGTTAATAACTGCAGGAAATATCTGACCTCCAATTGCAAACAAAATTTTATGTACCAAATTTAAATTTCTGTTTTTTCCATTTTATAGAATCTTATTTCATGCAATAAAATGCAATTGTTTAAAAATCATACAATTTTTTTTTTTTTTTTAGATTCTGTCTCTTACAGTTGAAATGTACCTTCTATAAAAATTACAGACCTGTCCATTGTTTGTTGGTGGGAAAATGTGCAAAATTGTATCAAATTTTCCCCACTGTATGGTGTAAATGGAAGACTTACCTGGGGGCTGAATTAGTTTTTAGAATGGCCTGGACATGCTATAATTGAAGAGTCTGGTGAGGGTATGGGTGATATTTAGTCCTTCCACACCTATCCTGCATGTTTTAATTATGTGGATGCAAGCAAGTGTGTGATATAATTGTTTCTGAAAGTACAATGACCATAATCTATACATTTTTATTTACTTGACTCAATGACCAAGTTAGCCTTCAAAGTTTACATGAAACCGGTAAGCACTCATTAGCAAAAGTATGAGGGAATTTGGCAACAATGGAGATCCAGATATACATAGAATCAGTGACAAGATGACAGTTTTGAAGAGGACCTTCACCAATTTGACACGTTAATTGGCCACATCATGGAATAGTGTCCGCAGAGCTAAATACGTTTTTTAATTTTCAATTTCTACTCTGTTGCGTGAGATCAGCATTAGAGGTTTATTTAGTTAGTTAATTTAGAATCTTAAAGGGAACCTATCAGCAGGACTGTGCTCAGTAACTTACAGTGTCAGGTTGCCGCCGGGTTTTACTGATTATGATGCCTTGGTTGATGAAATCCGTCTTGTGGTTGTTCTTTAATCTTATTTTCAGCTTTGTGTTAATGAATTCTTGTGCCCTAAGGCGGGGCTGGGGTATGTGGTGCTCTGATAAGCTATTCATAATGCAGCCTGCTGACAGGTCACTGATCCCTCACTGACCGACCCCCTAGTTTACATAATGAAATCTGTACATACTGGAAAAAAAAAAAACAAGAAAAAAAAAAAAAAAAAAAAACCCCC
>JARQOD010000002.1:441649561-441744780 GCA_033576555.1 Oophaga sylvatica | reverse complement strand
GGTGGATTCGGTTAGCCATTCAGGAGGCTTACCGTATCAGAGGCGCGGTGGTTCCCGCAGGGATCAAGGCTCACTCCACCAGAGCGGTGGGTGCCTCCTGGGCCCTTCGGCATCAGGCTTCGGTGGAACAGGTTTGTAAAGCAGCAACCTGGTCCAGTCTGCATACTTTTTCCAAGCATTATAATGTCCATACCCAGACTTCTGCGGATGCCAGTCTGGGTAGAAGGATTCTTCAGGGCGCGGTTGCGCACCTATAAGCAATGCTTGGTTATAAATTACACTGTGGAGTCGGTTTCCCACCCAAGGGACTGCTTTGGGACGTCCCACAGTCCTGTGTCCCCCAATGAGACGAAGGAGAAATACGGATTTTTGTGTTACTCACCGTAAAATCCTTTTCTCCGAGACACTCATTGGGGGACACAGCACCCTCCCTAAGAGCCGGCTGGCTTTATATTGAGTTAACTCTATTCTCCTTAAATTGGTATCAGCAGTTTTTTTCTTCTGAATATACTGTATCTGTGTTAACTCTTGATTTATTTTTTAGCCTCCTACTGCTTTTTGCACTAAACTGGGTTTGCCTGCGGCCAGTGCTGAGGTGTATACGGCGGAGGAGGAGCTAACCTTTTTTATGTTACTTAGTGTCAGCCTCCTAGCGGCAGAAGCATACACCCACAGTCCTGTGTCCCCCAATGAGTGTCTCGGAGAAAAGGATTTTACGGTGAGTAACACAAAAATCCGTATATTTTAACCAAGAAAATCTGATTAGTACTGCAAGTCTGCAGTGATAGGCTATGTTCACCTGTAGCTTTTTTTGATGTTTTTTCCTGCAGACAAAACCTGATCTCTTGGCAGAAAAAAAATAAATAAATAAGATAGGTTTTGCTGGCTTTTCAGGATCCTAAAGTTCACCTTTGCTTCCACCATACAAGCATGAACAATGCAAGTTGTTAGGCCACCAATGCAAGACATACGGCAAACCATAGAACTTTTTTTTTTTTTTTTTTTTAAAAGGGCAAATTGATCAAATTATTTAGTGGAAAAAGATTTTTTATGTCTGAAAAAAATAGAGACTATTCTGAACAAAGAAGATCATGAAAAAATACATAATTACAAATGTAACACGGGGGGGAATAACACGCGATCAAAAAGACGTATATAAACATGGTACCGCTGAAAACGTCATCTTGTCCTGCAAAAAACGAGTTGCCATACAGTGTCATCAGTGAAAAAATAAAAAAAAGATTTAGCTGTCAGAATAAAGTGATGCAAAAACAATTATTTTTTTCTATAAAATAGTTTTTAGTATATAAAAGTGCCAAAAACATTAATAAAAAATGTTATAAATGAGGTATCACTGTAATCTTACTGACCCGAATAAAACTGCCTTATCAACTTCACCACAAGTGGAATGGTGTAAATGAACCCCCCCCCCAAAAGAAATTTGTGAATTGCTGGTTTTTGCTCATTCTGTCTGCCAAAAATTGGAATAGAAAGTGATCAAAAAAGGTCATGCGCCTAAAGATGGTACCAATAAAAATGTCAACTCGTCCCGCAAAAGACAAGACCTCACATGACTCTGTGGGCCAAAATATGGAAAAATTATAGCTGTCAAAATGTGGTGATGCAAAAACTTTTATTCAATAAAAAGTGTTTTTTAGTGTGTAATAGCTGTCAAACAAAAACCCACTATAAAAAAAAAAAACCGCATATAATAGTAAATCAAAGCCCCCTTTATCACCTCCTTAGCTAGGAAAAAACAAAATAAAATTTAAAAAAAAAAAATGTATTTATTTCCATTTTCCAATTAGGGTTAGGGTTGGGGCTAGAGTTGGGATTAGGGTTGGAGTTAGAATTGGGGGGTTTCCACTGTTTAGGCACATCAGGGGCTTTCCAAAAGCGACATGGCTTCCGATCTCAATTCCAGCCAATTCTGCGTTGAAAAAGTCAAAAGGTACTCGTTCCCTTCCGAGCTCTGCCATGCGCCCAAACAGTGGTTTACCCCCACATATGGGGTATCAGCGTACTCAGGACAAATTGCACAACAACTTTTGGGGTCCAATTTCTCCTGTTACCCATGGGAAAATAAAAAATTGGGAGCGAAAATATAATTTTTGTGGAAAAAATATGATTTTTTATTTTTACAGCTCTACGTTATAAACTTCTGTGAAGCACTTAAGGGTACAAAGTGCTCACCACACATCTAGATAAGTTCCTTAGGGGGTCTACTTTCCAAAATGGTGTCACTTGTGCTGGGTTTCCACTGTTTAGGCACATCAGGGGCTCTACAAATGCGACATGGCGTCCGATCTCAATTCCATCCAATTTTGCATTGAAATGTCAAACGGCGCTCCTTTCCTTCCGAGCTCTGCTGTGCACCCAAACAGTGGTTTACCCCCACATATGGGGTATCAGCATACTCAGGATAAATTGCACAACAACTTTTGGTGTCCAATTTCTCCTGTTACCCTTGATAAAAAGTAAAAAAATAAAAAAATTGGATCTGAAGTAAAATTTTGTGAAAGTAAAATGTTCATTTTTTTTTTTAAACATTCCAAAAATTCCTGTGAAGCACCTGAAGGGTTAATATACTTCTTGAATGTGGTTTTGAGCACCTTCAGGGGTGCAGTTTTTAGAATGGTGTTACTTTGGGGTATTTTCTATCACATAGAGCCCTCAAAGTGACTTCAAATGTGATGTGGTCACAAAAAAAAAAAAAAAAAAAAAAAAAAAAGGAAGACGTTGTAAAAATGAGAAATCGCTGGTCAACTTTTAACCCTTATAACTTCCTAACAAAAAAAAGTTTTGGTTCCAAAATTGTGCTGATGTAAAGTAGACATGTGGGAAATGTTATTTTTTAACTACTGTGCACGATATAACTTTATGATTTAAGGACATAAAAATTAAAAGTTTGAAAATTGCAAAATTTTCAAAGTTTTCACCAAATTTAATTTTTTTTTTTTTTCACAAAAAAAAAATAAGTTATACGGAAGAAATTTTACCACTAACGTGAAGTACAATGTGTCACGAAAAAATAATCTCAGAATCGCCAAGATCCGTTGAAGTGTTCCAGAGTTATAACCTCTTAGGCCGGCGTCACACTGGCGAGTTTGATGCGAGTAAGTCGCACGACTTTCTCGCATCAACACCCAGCACGGCCGCCCTCTCTCGGACCCGAGTGTGCGACTTACTCGCATCAAACTCGCCAGTGTGACGCCGGCCTTAAACGGACAGTGGTCAGAATTGTAACTATTGGCCTGGTCATTAATGTGCAAACCACCCTCGGGGGTAAAGGGGTTAAACACACTAATTTCATTAAATTATACCAATTTTGACTGCCATTCTCAGGTGAGGACACCAAGGCATTTTGGTTTAAACTTGAGAAAAATCACAAAATTAATGAGTTTCACATCCTGCTATACTTTCTTTTATTTCACTAAAAAAAAGCAGGTAACCCAATTGCCCAAAAAAAAAAAAAAAAAAAAAAATTTGCCCTTACTCATTGCTTTCCATTGGTAAAAAAAAAAAAGACCACAAAAACCGCTGGATTTAGTGACATGCTGCAAAAAAAACAATGTGTGTGCACATGAAATCTTAGACTTTGCTGGTACAGTAAAACAGCTTTTAATTTGCATAAAAAAGCAGCAAAAATGCAACATGTGAGCATAGCCTTTGTAGAGATGGTATTGAATCATTATATAAAGCTCTGACAAAAATTAAGAGACCACTGCACAGTTTTATAAAAATCAGCTTTTCTACATGTCTGACAGCCATTCCATTCCAGTGTCGGTTCAATTCAAACCAGAGTACACCTCATTCTACTTAATGTGTGTCTGATTAGGTGATCACCTGAACTAAATCTTATTTAGTGAAGGAAAGTATAAAAAACACTGCTGTGGTGTTCACAATCCTCTTGCAATAGGACAAGCTGGATGGCAAAACAAGTGCTTAGTAATATCCCAAAAGTAATAGAAATGAAAAAATAACTTTTAACCATGCCAAAGGAGTTGAAAAGAAAAGTCTTGAGTGAGGAAAAAAAAAATTGAGATTCTGGCTTTACTAGCACAAGGATACAGTGAGCATCATGTTGCCTCCATCCTTAAAATTTCTAAGACGGCAGTCCATTACAACAAGGTCAAGCAGCAGAAATTGGGGACAACAAAGCTACAGACCGGCAGAGGGCGAAAACTACTCTCCACTGACCGGGATGACGGTCATCTTTTTCAAATGTCACTCAGCAACCACAGAATGACATCAAGTGACCTACAAAAGGAATGGCAAATGGCAGCTGGGGTGAAGTGCACGGCAAGAACAGTTCGTAACAGGCTCCTAGAGGCAGGGCTCAAGTCATGTAAAGCTAGAAAACAGCCTTTCATAAATGAGAAGCAAAGGAGAGCCAGGCTGAAGTTTGCCAAAGACCAAAGGGATTGGACAATAGAGGATTGATCTAAATTAATCTTCTCTGATGACTCTAATGTTCAGCTTTGCCTAACACCTGGTTCTCTAATGGTTAGACGGAGACATGGAGAGGCGTACAAGCCTCAGTGTCTTGCACCCACTAAGAAATTTGGTGGAGGATCGGTGATGATCTGGGGATGCTTCAGCAAGGCTGGAATTGGGCAGGTTATTCTTTGCGAATGATGTATGAATCAAGCCGCATACAAGGTTATCCTGGAAAAACAGTTGATTCTTTCCCCAACTTTGAGGACTGGTTCTTCCAGCAGGACAATGCGCCATGCTACTAGGTCAATCAATGTGTGGATGAAGGACCACCACATGAAATCCTTGTCATGGCCAACCCAATCTCCAGACATGAACCCCATTGAAAACCTCTGGAATGTAATCAAGATGAAGATGGATAGTCACAAGTAGGGTTGAGCATTCCGATACTGAAACCCGGTTCCGATACCTGAAATCCAATGTAAGTCTATGGGAACAAAATATCGGAATATTTTTAATTCCGATATTTTGTTCCCATAGACTTACATTGGATTTCAGGTATCGGAACCGGGTTTCGGTATCGGAATGCTCAACCCTAGTCACAAGCCATCAAACAAAGAAGAACTGCTTAAATTTTTGTACCAGGAGTGGCATAAGATCACACAAAAGCAGTGTGAAAGACTGGTGGAAAGCATGCCAAGATGCATGAAAGCTGTGATTAAAAATCATGGTTATTCCACAAAATATTGATTTCTGAACTCTTCCCGAGTTAAAACATTAGTATTGTTGTTTCTAAATGATTAGAACTTGTTTTCTTAGCAATATTTGAGGTCTGCAAGCACTGCTTTTTTTTGTCATTTTGACCATTTCTCATTTTCTGAAAACAAATGCAAAATTTATTGTTTGGAAATTCGGAGATATGTTGTCAGTAGGTTATAGAGTAAAAGTGCAATTTACATTTTACTCAAAAATATACCTATAAAGAGAAAAATCGGACAAACTGAACATTTTGCAGTGGTCTCTTAATTTTTGCCAAAGCTGTAATAATATTGAGTGTACGTGTTTGGCAGTGCACACCTCTTCCTGGCAGCATGATTATGGGTTTGTACATTCCACTTATTACCCTTCCTGGGTTGATAGTGTAATATACATATTTCAAAAAGAAACATCACTGAGCATGAGCCGTTATAATAATATGGTGAAAATAAGAATGAGTAAATAAATAGAAACATATACAGACACAGTTGGCTACAATATTTTCATTACATACTTGCCTTGACACTTGCAGAATATGTGCATTTAACAGCAGGTGTATCAAAACAAGGGAAAAAACAACGATTTAAAACAGCCTGACCCTGTGTATACAAGTACGGCTTCTTCTTTCCAGCAGTCTGTTCGGGTTCTAACCAACATACCTAGAAAAATAAGAAAAATATATATTACATCAAGTTACCTGATACTTTAATCATTTCGACTGACAAAAAAAAAAAAAAAAAAACGACATCAAATCTCCAGGCACAGAACATACAGCACCATTTTACAATAAACACAATTTAACAACTGTAACCAACTAATCAACTAGCTGGCACCATCATACACATTAGACCGCCGGCCGAAGCAGCCGATATCGGCGTTCACACATCAGTATCTGTAAGCCAAAACCAGGAGAGGGTGAAAATGCAAAAGTGGTCATGTTTCTATTAGACTTTTCCTGCGATTGTAAGCCAAAACCAGAACTGGAACAAATACTGATGTAAACACGGACAGGAATGTGGCCTGAAGGGGCTCTGAGGTAACCATTTGGTTTCTAATAGCTTAATCTTAAGTAGCGAGATAAGAACCAAAGATGTGTTTATTTCTACCCTCCAACTTCTCATCAATGATCTACAGCTACCTTGTAATGAGAAAAGCAAAAAATGCCGAGAGTCACAGTATATGGTGCAAGGAGAGGGCAAAGGTTAGATGTGAGTCCTATCTGGAGCAAGGAGAGGGCAAAGGTTAGATGTGAGCCCTTCCTGGAGCAAGGAGAGGGCAAAGGTTAGATGTGAGCCCTTCCTGGAGCAAGGAGAGGGCAAAGGTTAGATGTGAGCCCTTCTGGAGCAAGGAGAGGGCAAAGGTTAGATGTGAGCCCTCCTGGAACAAGGTTAGATGCAAGCCCTACATAAGGCAAGCAGTGGGCACAGGTTAGGTGCAGACCCCTACATAAGGCAAGCAGTGGGTACAGGTTAGGTGCAGAACCCTACATAAGGCAAGCAGTGGGCACAGGTTAGGTGCAGACCCCCCTACAAGCAGTGGGCACAGGTTAGGTGCAGAACCCTACATAAGGCAAGCAGTGGGCACAGGTTAGGTGCAGACCCCCTACAAGCAGTGGGCACAGGTTAGGTGCAGAACCCTACATAAAGCAAGCAGTGGGCACAGGTAGGTGCAGACCCCCTACAAGCAGTGGGTACAGGTTAGGTGCAGACCCCTACATAAAGCAAGCAGTGGGCACAGGTTAGGTGCAGACCCCTACATAAGGCAAGCAGTGGGCACAGGTTAGGTGCAGACCCCTACATAAGCAAGCAGTGGGCACAGGTTAGGTGCAGACCCCTACATAAGGCAAGCAGTGGGCACAGGTTAGGTGCAGACCCCTACATAAGGCAAGCAGAGGGCAAAGGTTAGATGTGAGACCCTACATAAGGCAAGCAGTGGGCACAGGCTAGGTGCAGACCCCTACATAAGGCAAGCAGTGGGAAGGTTAGGTGCAGAACCCTACATAAGGCAAGCAGTGGGTACAGGTTAGTGAAGATCTAAGGCAAGCAGTGGGCACAGGTAGGTGCAGACCCCTACATAAGGCAAGCGTTAAGGTTGCAGACCCCTACATAAGGCAAGCAGGGGCAAAGGTTAGATGTGAGCCCTACATAAGGCAAGCAGTGGGCACAGGCTAGGTGCAGACCCCTACATAAGGCAAGCAGTGGGCACAGGTTAGGTGCAGACCCCCTACAAGCAGTGGGCACAGGTGAGGTGCAGACCCCTACATAAGGCAAGCTGTGGGCACAGGTTAGGTGCAGACCCCTACAAGCAGTGGGCACAGGTTAGGTGTAGACCCCTACATAAGACAAGCAGTGGGTACAGGTTGGGTGCAGACCCCTACATAAGGCAAGCTGTGGGCACAGGTTAGGTGCAGACCCCTACAAGCAGTGGGCACAGGTTAGGTGTAGACCCTACATAAGACAAGCAGTGGGTACAGGTTGGGTGCAGACCCTACATAAGGCAAGCAGTGGGCACAGGTTAGGTGCAGACCCCTACATAAGGCAAGCAGGGCAAAGGTTAGTGTGAGCCCTACATAAGGCAAGCAGTGGGCACAGGTTAGGTGCAGACCCCTACATAAGGCAAGCAGTGGGTACAGGTTAGGTGCAGAACCCTACATAAGGCAAGCAGTGGGTACAGGTTAGGTGAAGACTAAGGCAAGCAGTGGGCACAGGTAGGTGCAGACCCCTACATAAGGCAAGCAGGGTTAGGTGCAGACCCTACATAAGGCAAGCAGTGGGCACAGGTTAGGTGCAGACCCCTACATAAGGCAAGCAGGGGCAAAGGTTAGAGTGAGCCCTACATAAGGCAAGCAGTGGGCACAGGCTAGGTGCAGACCCCTACATAAGGCAAGCAGTGGGCACAGGTTAGGTGCAGACCCCCTACAAGCAGTGGGCACAGGTGAGGTGCAGACCCCTACATAAGGCAAGCTGTGGGCACAGGTTAGGTGCAGACCCCTACAAGCAGTGGGCACAGGTTAGGTGTAGACCCCTACATAAGACAAGCAGTGGGTACAGGTTGGGTGCAGACCCCTACATAAGGCAAGCAGTGGGCACAGGTTAGGTGCAGACCCCTACATAGGCAAGCAGTGGGCACAGGTTAGGTGCAGACCCCTACATAAGGCAAGCAGGGGCAAGGTTAGATGTGAGCCCTACATAAGGCAAGCAGTGGGCACAGGTTAGGTGCAGACCCCTACAAGCAGTGGGCACAGGTTAGGTGCAGACCCCCTACAAGCAGTGGGCGCAGGTTAGGTGCAGACCCCCTACAAGCAGTGGGCGCAGGTTAGGTGCAGACCCCTACAAGCAGTGGGCGCAGGTTAGGTGCAGACCCCTACAAGCAGTGGGCGCAGGTTAGGTGCAGACCCCTACAAGCAGTGGGCGCAGGTTAGGTGCAGACCCCTACAAGCAGTGGGCGCAGGTTAGGTGCAGACCCCTACAAGCAGTGGGCGCAGGTTAGGTGCAGACCCCTACAAGCAGTGGGCGCAGGTTAGGTGCAGACCCCTACAAGCAGTGGGCGCAGGTTAGGTGCAGACCCCTACAAGCAGTGGGCGCAGGTTAGGTGCAGACCCCTACAAGCAGTGGGCGCAGGTTAGGTGCAGACCCCTACAAGCAGTGGGCGCAGGTTAGGTGCAGACCCCTACAAGCAGTGGGCGCAGGTTAGGTGCAGACCCCTACAAGCAGTGGGCGCAGGTTAGGTGCAGACCCCTACAAGCAGTGGGCGCAGGTTAGGTGCAGACCCCTACAAGCAGTGGGCGCAGGTTAGGTGCAGACCCTACAAGCAGTGGGCGCAGGTTAGGTGCAGACCCTACAAGCAGTGGGCGCAGGTTAGGTGCAGACCCTACAAGCAGTGGGCGCAGGTTAGGTGCAGACCCCTACAAGCAGTGGGCGCAGGTTAGGTGCAGACCCCTACAGCAGTGGGCGCAGGTTAGTGCAGACCCCTACAGCAGTGGGCGCAGGTTAGGTGCAGACCCCACAAGCAGTGGGCCAGGTTAGTGCAGACCCTACAAGCAGTGGGCGCAGGTTAGGTGCAGACCCTACAAGCAGTGGGCGCAGGTTAGGTGCAGACCCCTACAAGCAGTGGGCGCAGGTTAGGTGCAGACCCCTACAAGCAGTGGGCGCAGGTTAGGTGCAGACCCCTACAAGCAGTGGGCGCAGGTTAGGTGCAGACCCCTACAAGCAGTGGCGCAGTTAGTGCAGACCCTACAAGCAGTGGGCGCAGGTTAGGTGCAGACCCCTACAAGCAGTGGGCGCAGGTTAGGTGCAGACCCCTACAAGCAGTGGGCGCAGGTTAGGTGCAGACCCCTACAAGCAGTGGGCGCAGGTTAGGTGCAGACCCCTACAAGCAGTGGGCGCAGGTTAGGTGCAGACCCCTACAAGCAGTGGGCGCAGGTTAGGTGCAGACCCCTACAAGCAGTGGGCGCAGGTTAGGTGCAGACCCCTACAAGCAGTGGGCGCAGGTTAGGTGCAGACCCCTACAAGCAGTGGGCGCAGGTTAGGTGCAGACCCCTACAAGCAGTGGGCGCAGGTTAGGTGCAGACCCCTACAAGCAGTGGGCGCAGGTTAGGTGCAGACCCCTACAAGCAGTGGGCGCAGGTTAGGTGCAGACCCCTACAAGCAGTGGGCGCAGGTTAGGTGCAGACCCCTACAAGCAGTGGGCGCAGGTTAGGTGCAGACCCCTACAAGCAGTGGGCGCAGGTTAGGTGCAGACCCCTACAAGCAGTGGGCGCAGGTTAGGTGCAGACCCCTACAAGCAGTGGGCGCAGGTTAGGTGCAGACCCCTACAAGCAGTGGGCGCAGGTTAGGTGCCAACCACAGTGTGTGGCTGCAGCAGGACAATACACATGGCGCTGTACAGGTCTCACCCCAGGGTTGTCCCCGACCTCATACTCCACACCGACCACAAGGTGCGCTCCGGCGCTGCCAGCCTCGGGCAGTCTGATGACGAGCGCGCTGCCATAGCTGGTGAAAGGCTTCTCCTCCCAGGACAGCTCCCTCCGCTGCCTGGCAGCCGCCTCCAGCCACACGCGCTGGACTTGCAGGCTGGGGAAGGAGTCCAGCCGCAGCTCAGTGGCCTCAGTGAGACCTCGCAGGTCCAGCCTCTCACAGCCCAGCAGCTTCTTGGCCTCCATGTCCACCTGCAAGTCCAGGTGAAAGTGCTCCAGCTGGAAGTCGCGGTAGCTGGAAGCGGTCGCCACATCTTCCACCAGCAGCGCTGCCATCCTGACTCCCGGGGAATAGGAAGTGGAGCTCTGCGCTTTGTGCTTATGGCTTCCGCTGGAGACGGCCCTGCATCCTCCTGGGTCCTAGTGCTGCCCCTCCACAGTGTGGTCTCCATGGGGTCAGTAGAGGGCGCTCCTCTTCCTCCTGCGCTCAGCATTAGTGCACACTGACTAGAGGGCAGGCCGGACCGGGGATAGGAGGAGACATGTAGGCTGCACACTGTACTGCAGATTACAGTCATGGCCAAAAGTTTTGAGAATGACACAAATATTAATTTTACAAAGTCTACTGCTTCACTTTATGTAATGGCAATTTGCATATACTCCAGAATGTTATAAAGAGTGATCAGCTTAACAGCAATTACTTGCAAAGTCAATATTTGTCTAGAAAATGAACTTTATCCCCCAAAACACATTTCAACATCATTGCAGCCCTGCCTTAAAAGGACCAGCTAACCTCTTTTCAGTGATTGCTCCATTAACACAGGTGTGGGTGTTGATGAGGACATGGCTGGAGATCAATCTGTCATGATTAAGTAAGAATGACACCACTGGACACTTTAAAAGGAGGCTGGTGCTTGGCATCATTGTTTCTCTTCTGTTAACCATGGTTATCTCTAAAGAAACACGTGCAGTCATAATTGCAATGCACAAAAATGGCCTAACAGGGAAGAGTATCGCAGCTAGAAAGATTGCACCTCAGTCAACAATCTATCGCATCATCAAGAACTTCAAGGAGAGAGGTTCCATTGTTGCCAAAAAGGCTCCAGGGCGCCCAAGAAAGACCAGCAAGCGCCAGGACCGTCTCTTAAAAGTGTTTCAGCTGCGGGATCGGGCTACCAGCAGTGCAGAGCTTGCTCAGGAATGGCAGCAGGCAGGTGAGTGCATCTGCACGCACTGTGAGGTGGAGACTCTTGGAGCAAGGCCTGGTCTCAAGGAGGGCAGCAAAGAAGCCACTTCTCTCCAGAAAAAACATCATGGACAGACTGATATTCTGCAAAAGGTACAGGCAGTGGACTGCTGAGGACTGGGGTAAAGTTATTTTCTCTGATGAATCCCCTTTTCGATTGTTTGGGACATCAGGAAAACGCCTCATTCGGAGAAGACAAGATGAGCGCTACCACCAGTCTTGTCTCATGCCAACTGTTAAGCATCCTGAAATCATTCATGTGTGGGGTTGCTTCTCAGCCAAGGGAATCGGCTCTCTCACAGTCTTGCCTAAAAACACAGCCATGAATAAAGAATGGTACCAGAATGTCCTCCAAGAGCAACTTCTCCCAACCCTCCAAGAGCAGTTTGGCGATCAACAATGCCTTTTCCAGCATGATGGAGCACCTTGCCATAAAGCAAAGGTGATAACTAAATGGCTCAGGGAACAAAACATAGAGATTTTGGGTCCATGGCCTGGAAACTCCCCAGATCTTAATCCCATTGAGAACTTGTGGTCAATCATCAAGAGACGGGTGGACAAACAAAAACCTAAAAATTCTGACAAAATGAAAGCATTGATTGTGCAAGAATGGACTGCTATCAGTCAGGATTTGGTCCAGAAGTTGATTGAGAGCATGCCAGGGAGAATTGCAGAGGTCCTGAAGAAGAAGGGTCAACACTGCAAATATTGACTTGCTGCATTAACTCATTCTAACTGTCAATATAAGCTTTTGTTACTCATATGTTTGCAATTATATTTCTGTCTGTGATAAAAACATCTGTCAAACACACATAAAAACCAGAGGGCGGCAGATCATGTGAAAATATAATATTTGTGTCATTCTCAAAACTTTTGGCCATGACTGTACAAAGGAGGCATTACAGGAAGGGCCTTGGCAGTATTGGGGTACACAGTTTTTGGGGGGTTAGAGAGTGGGTTCAGGGGCACACCGGAGGCATGATGTCAGTGTAGAGGAGGGGGTTCCGAGAGGGTGCACGGGGGGTTGCTCAGATGCGTAGGGATAGTGGGGTTCACATAAATGGGGTTGGCGTCTAGCGGCACATAATTACACTCATTTCACTCATGCTCTTTAGTTCTGATCTCCCCTGGATTCAAACTCCCATTCTCCTCCTCCTCCGCATCAGAGGCAGGAGCAGGAGCTATGAGCCACAGGTGGTACAGGAGACTTCTCTACTTGGATATGCATTGCATTCATCTTTGCAGGCACATTGAACACTAATATCCTGTAGATGTATTTATTGTATACTAATATCCCGCAGATGTATGTATTGTACACTAATGTACTGTAGATGTATGTATTGTATACTAATATCCTGTAGATGTATGTATTGTACACTAATATACTGTAGATGTATGTATTGTACACTAATGTACTGTAGATGTATGTATTGTACACTAATGTACTGTAGATGTATGTATTGTACACTAATATCCTGTAGATGTATGTATTGTACACTAATATCCCGTAGATGTATGTATTGTACACTAATATCCCGTAGATGTATGTATTGTACACTAATATACTGTAGATGTATGTATTGTACACTAATATACTGTAGATGTATGTATTGTACACTAATATACTGTAGATGTATGTATTGTACACTAATGTACTGTAGATGTATGTATTGTACACTAATATACTGTAGATGTATGTATTGTACACTAATGTACTATAGATGTATGTATTGTACACTAATGTACTGTAAATGTATGTATTGTACACTAATGTACTGTAGATGTATGTATTGTACACTAATATACTGTAGATGTATGTATTGTACACTAGTGTACTGTAGATGTATGTATTGTACACTAATATACTGTAGATGTATGTATTGTACACTAATATACTGTAGATGTATGTATTGTACACTAATGTACTGTAGATGTATGTATTGTACACTAATGTACAGTCATGGCCAAAAGTTTTGAGAATGACACAAATATTATATTTTCACATGATCTGCTGCCCTCTGGTTTTTATGTGTGTTTGACAGATGTTTTTATCACAGACAGAAATATAATAATTGGAAACATATGAGTAACAAAAGCTTATATTGACAGTTAGAATGAGTTAATGCAGCAAGTCAATATTTGCAGTGTTGACCCTTCTTCTTCAGGACCTCTCCAATTCTCCCTGGCATGCTCTCAATCAACTTCTGGACCAAATCCTGACTGATAGCAGTCCATTCTTGCACAATCAATGCTTTCATTTTGTCAGAATTTTTAGGTTTTTGTTTGTCCACCCATCTCTTGATGATTGACCACAAGTTCTCAATGGGATTAAGATCTGGGGAGTTTCCAGGCCATGGACCCAAAATCTCTATGTTTTGTTCCCTGAGCCATTTAGTTATCACCTTTGCTTTATGGCAAGGTGCTCCATCATGCTGGAAAAGGCATTGTTGATCGCCAAACTGCTCTTGGAGGGTTGGGAGAAGTTGCTCTTGGAGGACATTCTGGTACCATTCTTTATTCATGGCTGTGTTTTTAGGCAAGACTGTGAGAGAGCCGATTCCCTTGGCTGAGAAGCAACCCCACACATGAATGGTTTCAGGATGCTTAACAGTTGGCATGAGACAAGACTGGTGGTAGCGCTCACCTTGTCTTCTCCGAATGAGGCATTTTCCTGATGTCCCAAACAATTGAAAAGGGGATTCATCAGATAAAATAACTTTACCCCAGTCCTCAGCAGTCCACTGCCTGTACCTTTTGCAGAATATCAGTCTGTCCATGATGTTTTTTCTGGAGAGAAGTGGCTTCTTTGCTGCCCTCCTTGAGACCAGGCCTTGCTCCAAGAGTCTCCGCCTCACAGTGCGTGCAGATGCACTCACACCTGCCTGCTGCCATTCCTGAGCAAGCTCTGCACTGCTGGTAGCCCGATCCCACAGCTGAAACACTTTTAAGAGACGGTCCTGGAGCTTGCTGGTCTTTCTTGGGCGCCCTGAAGCCTTTTTGGCAACAATGGAACCTCTCTCTTTGAAGTTCTTGATGATGCGATAGATTGTTGACTGAGGTGCAATCTTTCTAGCTGCGATACTCTTCCCTGTTAGGCCATTTTTGTGCATTGCAATGATGACTGCACGTGTTTCTTTAGAGATAACCATGGTTAACAGAAGAGAAACAATGATGCCAAGCACCAGCCTCCTTTTAAAGTGTCCAGTGGTGTCATTCTTACTTAATCATGACAGATTGATCTCCAGCCATGTCCTCATCAACACCCACACCTGTGTTAATGGAGCAATCACTGAAAAGAGGTTAGCTGGTCCTTTTAAGGCAGGGCTGCAATGATGTTGAAATGTGTTTTGGGGGATAAAGTTCATTTTCTAGCCAAATATTGACTTTGCAAGTAATTACTGTTAAGCTGATCACTCTTTATAACATTCTGGAGTATATGCAAATTGCCATTAGAAAAAGTGAAGCAGTAGACTTTGTAAAAATTAATATTTGTGTCATTCTCAAAACTTTTGGCCATGACTGTACTGTAGATGTATGTATTGTACACTAATGTACTGTAAATGTATGTATTGTACACTAATATCCTGTAGATGTATGTATTGTACACTAATATCCTGTAGATGTATATATTGTACACTAATATACTGTAAATGTATGTATTGTACACTAATATACTGTAGATGTATGTATTGTACACTAATGTACTGTAGATGTATGTATTGTACACTAATATACTGTAGATGTATGTATTGTACACTAATGTACTGTAGATGTATGTATTGTACACTAATGTACTGTAAATGTATGTATTGTACACTAATGTACTGTAGATGTATGTATTGTACACTAATATACTGTAGATGTATGTATTGTACACTAATGTACTGTAGATGTATGTATTGTACACTAATATACTGTAGATGTATGTATTGTACACTAATATACTGTAGATGTATGTATTGTACACTAATATACTGTAGATGTATGTATTGTACACTAATGTACTGTAGATGTATGTATTGTACACTAATGTACTGTAAATGTATGTACAGACATGGACAAAAGTTTTGAGAATGACACAAATATTAATTTTTACAAAGTCTACTGCTTCACTTTTTCTATTGGCAATTTGCATATACTCCAGAATGTTATAAAGAGTGATCAGCTTAACAGCAATTACTTGCAAAGTCAATATTTGTCTAGAAAATGAACTTTATCCCCCAAAACACATTTCAACATCATTGCAGCCCTGCCTTAAAAGGACCAGCTAACCTCTTTTCAGTGATTGCTCCATTAACACAGGTGTGGGTGTTGATGAGGACATGGCTGGAGATCAATCTGTCATGATTAAGTAAGAATGACACCACTGGAAACTTTAAAAGGAGGCTGGTGCTTGGCATCATTGTTTCTCTTCTGTTAACCATGGTTATCTCTAAAGAAACACGTGCAGTCATCATTGCAATGCACAAAAATGGCCTAACAGGGAACAGTATCGCAGCTAGAAAGATTGCACCTCAGTCAACAATCTATCGCATCATCAAGAACTTCAAGGAGAGAGGTTCCATTGTTGCCAAAAAAGCTCCAGGGCACCCAAGAAAGACCAGCAAGCGCCAGGACCGTCTCTTAAAAGTGTTTCAGCTGTGGGATCGGGCTACCAGCAGTGCAGAGCTTGCTCAGGAATGGCAGCAGGCAGGTGTGAGTGCATCTGCACGCACTGTGAGGCGGAGACTCTTGGAGCAAGGCCTGGTCTCAAGGAGGGCAGCAAAGAAGCCACTTCTCTCCAGAAAAAACATCATGGACAGACTGATATTCTGCAAAAGGTACAGGCAGTGGACTGCTGAGGACTGGGGTAAAGTTATTTTCTCTGATGAATCCCCTTTTCGATTGTTTGGGACATCAGGAAAACGCCTCATTCGGAGAAGACAAGGTGATGGCTACCACCAGTCTTGTCTCATGCCAACTGATAAGCATCCTGAAACCATTCATGTGTGGGGTTGCTTCTCAGCCAAGGGAATCGGCTCTCGGAATCGGCTTGCCTAAAAACACAGCCATGAATAAAGAATGGTACCAGAATGTCCTCCAAGAGCAACTTCTCCCAACCCTCCAAGAGCAGTTTGGCGATCAACAATGCCTTTTCCAGCATGATGGAGCACCTTGCCATAAAGCAAAGGTGATAACTAAATGGCTCAGGGAACAAAACATAGAGATTTTGGGTCCATGGCCTGGAAACTCCCCAGATCTTAATCCCATTGAGAACTTGTTGTGGTCAATCATCAAGAGACGGGTGGACAAACAAAAACCTAAAAATTCTGACAAAATGAAAGCACTGATTGTGCAAGAATGGACTGCTATCAGTCAGGATTTGGTCCAGAAGTTGATTGAGAGCATGCCAGGGAGAATTGCAGAGGTCCTGAAGAAGAAGGGTCAACACTGCAAATATTGACTTGCTGCATTAGCTCATTCTAACTGTCAATATAAGCTTTTGTTACTCATATGTTTGCAATTATATTTCTGTCTGTGATAAAAACATCTGTCAAACACACATAAAAACCAGAGGGCAGCAGATCATGTGAAAATATAATATTTGTGTCATTCTCAAAACTTTTGGCCATGACTGTATTGTACACTAATGTACTGTAGATGTATGTATTGTACACTAATATACTGTAGATGTATGTATTGTACACTAATGTACTGTAGATGTATGTATTGTACACTAATATACTGTAGATGTATGTATTGTACACTAATATACTGTAGATGTATGTATTGTACACTAATGTACTGTAGATGTATGTATTGTACACTAATATCCTGTAGATGTATGTATTGTACACTAATATACTGTAGATGTATGTATTGTACACTAATATCCTGTAGATGTATGTATTGTACACTAATATACTGTAGATGTATGTATTGTACACTAATATACTGTAGATGTATGTATTGTACACTAATATACTGTAGATGTATGTATTGTACACTAATATACTGTAGATGTATGTATTACACACATACACCAGGACATTTCTTTCAGTCTATATTCTAGGGGGTAAACTAAAAGTCTGGTTATATTTTTTTAGAGAAAAAAAAGCCTGGTAGGTTCTCTCTATTACAAAAACCACTAATGAGTAGAGAAGAGCGAATTTGATCGGGTCGGGCTTATTTGTTAAGATATAGAGCTCACCGAATAAGCTGCAGAGGGAACCCGGATACCTGGAGCGCTCCGGCTGATCAGCTGTTCGTCTCCGCAGCTGCATGTGTTGCGGCTGTGTGACAGTCATAACACATGTATGGAGAGCCTGTGTGTTGGGCTGTCCATGCATGTGTCATGACTGTCACACAGCCGCGACACATTCAGCTGCGGCGCTGATCAGCCAGAGCGCTCCAGGAAAAAAACAGATGAGTGCTATGCGAGTGTCATGCAATTTTTAAATGCAACATCCATATGACATGTGTAACGGGTCTGGTGGGTGGAACTACTGACGAGACAGGTCAGGTTGGTGGAACCACAAAGCTTTATTATACAAGAGAGTCTACTTGTAAGAGAGCGGGTGGCACCCGGGAAAAGGGCAGGGAATCACGGCAGGGGATATAGGTAGTCTCTGGACAGGCAGGTTTGTCACAGCAAGTGACCAAGGAAGTCTCTGGGCAGGCCGGTTGTAACGGTAAGTGACCGAGGCAGTCTCTGGACAGGCAGGCTGTCACGACAAGTGACCAGGCAGTCTCTGGAACAGGCAGGTTGTCACGGCAAGTGACCAAGGCAGTCTCTGGGACAGGCAGGTTGTCACAGCAAGTGACCAAGGCAGTCTCTGGGACAGGCAGGTTGTCACGGCAAGTGAACAGGTAGTATCTGGACAGGCAGGTTGTCACAGCAAGTGACCAAGGCAGTCTCTGGGACAGGCAGGTTGTCACAGCAAGTGACCAAGGCAGTCTCTGGACAGGCAGGTTGTCACGGCAAGTGACCAGGCAGTCTCTAGAACAGGGCAGGCATATACGACCTGATATGGTGGAGCCTCCAGGTAGGCTGCAGTCGGATGGCAGATGATCGCTCCCAGGTGAGCAGGCAAGAGCCGTGGATCTCTGCAGATGATGTCCGAACTTCCGGATGGAGCTGCAGTCGGATGGCAGATGATCGCTCCCAGGTGAGCAGGCAAGAGCCGGGGATCTCCGCAGATGATGTCCGAACTTCCGGATGGAGCTGCAGTCGGATGGCAGATGATCGCTCCTAGGTGAGCAGGCAAGAGCCGGGGATCTCTGCAGATGACGTCCGAACCTCTGGATGGAACTGCAGACGGATGGCAGACAGGCAGGCCGACAGGTAACAGGCAGGTAACTGGAATCAGGAGCTGATGGCTGAAGCAGAATTAGACTGCACAGGAACAACATTGCTCGGGCACCTACATTAAGGAGGAAGCCCTTAATATAGGGTGGAGTCCTCCAGCATTGGCTGGAGACTGATTTGGAAAATGCGCGCGGCTCCTTTAAGAGCGGGGGAGGGTGCGGGCGCGCGCCCTAAGGCCAGTAGCAGGGAAGGAGCGCGCGGGACCAGCAGGGCGGAAGGAGGACGCCATAGGCGCAGAGGAGGCTGGGAGCACTGAGGACGCTAAGCGCAGGTGAGGAGAGCGACGTCCCTGTCTGGCAGCAGGCAGGGACGCGGGCGCTACAGTACCCCCTCCTCTAGGCCCCCCCTTCTTTAGGCCAGAAAGAAATTTAGCTAGGATAAGAGGGGCATGGATGTTCTCCGAGGCTCCCAAGTTCTCTCCTCAGGACCAAACCCCTTCCAATCCACCAAAAAATAAGTCTTTCTTCCTACCCTTTTTGTGGCCAGAATGTTCTCTACCTCAAATTCATCATCAGCAGACACTGGAGCAGGAGGTGTACCTGTAGACTTAAAAAAAGAGTTAAGAACCACAGGTTTGAGGAGAGATACATGAAAAGAATTAGGAATTCTCAAATTGGCCGGGAGTTTCAATTTATAGGACACCGGATTGATCTGACTGATGATCTCAAAAGGACCGATGAACCGAGGACCTAACTTGTAGGACGGAATTTTGAGTCGAACATATTTGGACGAAAGCCAGACTTTGTCCCCAGGACGGAATTGAGGAGGATCCAGACGTTTTTTGTCAGCATGTCTTTTCATGCGCTCGGATGACTGAATGAGTGCGGACCGGGTACTCTCCCAGATGGAGGAGAATTCTCTAACCAGAGATTCCGCAGCTGGATTGTCCACAGAGATGGAAACAGGGACAGGGATCCGAGGGTGCTGACCGAAGACTACAAAAAACGGAGACTTGGTGGAAGATTCGCTCTCATGATTATTGTAGGAGAATTCGGCCCAAGGCAGGAGCTCCACCCAGTCAGAATGGTGGGCATTAACGAAGTGTCGAAGATAACTGGTCAAATTCTGATTTATTCGTTCAACTTGTCCATTGGACTGTGGGTGGTAAGCGGAGGAAAAATCCAGGGTGACGTCTAGCAACTTACAAGTGGCTCTCCAGAAACGTGAGGTGAACTGAACCCCACGATCCGACACAATGTGACGAGGCAGACCATGAAGACGGAAGATGTGGCGGATAAAGTCTTTAGCTAACTCGGGTGCAGACGGAAGACCTGGCAGAGGAATGAAGTGAGCCATCTTGGAAAAGCGGTCAGTGACCACCCAAATGACTGTACAACCAGCAGAGACGGGAAGATCAGTAATGAAGTCCATGGCTATATGCTGCCAGGGGGCAGCGGGTACAGGAAGCGGAAGAAGACGGCCGGTAGGCAGGTGTCTCGGAACTTTGTTGCGGGCACAGGAAACACAGGCAGAAACAAAGTCTATTACGTCTTTGTGCAGGGTAGGCCACCAATAATGCCGGGTAATGAGTTGGAGGGTCTTTTTTTGACCAGCGTGGCCAGCGAGTTTAGACGAGTGACCCCAATGTAGGATTCTCTTCCGATCGGTTTCTGATACGAACGTCTTACCAGGAGGGAGACGATTTAGACTCACGGGAGCCACCTGCATCACTCTGGCGGGATCAATGATATGTTTAGGCTCATCTTCGAGATCCGACACCAGGAAAGACCGAGACAAGGCATCCGCCTTGACGTTTTTGTCAGCTGGGCGAAAATGCAAAAGAAAATCGAAGCGGGCAAAAAACAAGGACCACCGGGCTTGGCGAGGATTAAGTCTCTGTGCCTGCTGGAGGTATGCCAGATTTTTGTGGTCCGTGTAGATGATTACCGGATGAAGAGCCCCTTCGAGTAGGTAACGCCGCTCCTCCAATGCCAACTTAATGGCCAATAACTCTCGATCTCCTATGGAGTAGTTGCGCTCGGAGGAGGAGAAGAGTTTGGAGAAGAAACCGCAGGATACCATCCTCCCGGATGGCGATTTTTGGGTAAGAACCGCTCCGGCTCCAGCAGAAGAAGCGTCCACCTCCAGGAAGAACTGCTTGTTGCCATCCGGGCGATGCAGCACTGGAGCGGAAGAGAAGGCCTGTTTAAGAGAAAGGAAGGCCTCCTCTGCTTCGGTCGTCCACTGTTTGGGGTTAGCATCCTTGCGAGTGAGCGCTGAGATTGGAGCAGTCCTGGAAGAGAAGTGCGGTATGAAGAGACGGTAATAGTTGGCGAATCCCAGAAACCGCTGAATGGCCTTCAACCCCTCTGGTCGGGGCCATTTCTCGATGGCAGACAGTTTCTCCGGATCCATTCGTAGGCCTGTCTGAGAAATAATGTAGCCCAGAAACGGAAGCGAAGTCTGCTCAAAGAGGCACTTCTCATATTTGGCGAAGAGGTGATTCTGCCTGAGCCTGAGCAGAACCTGACGAACATCCCTCCGGTGAGACTGAAGATCCGGAGAGAAGACCAAGATGTCGTCAAGGTACACCACAACACAGGAGTAGAGGAGGTCCCGGAAGATGTCATTGACCAACTCTTGAAAGACTGCTGGAGCATTACAGAGACCAAAGGGCATCACCAAGTACTCGTAGTGGCCGTCCCGGGTGTTGAATGCCGTCTTCCATTCATCTCCTCGACGGATACGAACCAGGTTGTATGCTCCACGAAGATCTAGTTTGGTGAAGACTCTAGCCCCTCTAAGACGATCAAACAGTTCTGGAATGAGCGGAAGAGGGTACTTATTCTTCACCGTGATCGAATTTAGGCCTCTGTAGTCAATACAGGGACGGAGAGATCCGTCTTTCTTTTTAACGAAGAAGAAACCTGCTCCCGCGGGGGAGGTAGATTTCCGGATGAATCCCTTTGCTAAGTTCTCCTCGATATATTCGGACATCGACCTGGTCTCAGCAGCAGACAACGGGTAAATACGCCCACGGGAGGCGTAGTACCGGGCAACAGGTCAATCGGGCAATCATATGGTCTATGCGGGGGTAATGTCTCTGCTTCCTTTTTACTGAAGACATCAGCAAATGACCAATATGGAATCGGGAGTCCAGGTAGATTAGCAGGTGTAGGAGAAGAATAGACAGGATGAACAGGCACCAGACACGTTTTATGACAGTCCTGTCCCCAGCGAAGAACCTCTCCATTCTGCCAGTCGAGCACAGGTGCATGTTTTTGGAGCCAAGGCAGACCTAGTAAGAAAGCATGAGAGAGTCCGGGTAAAACATGAAACGAGATGCTCTCAGAATGCAACATTCCCACCTGCAGGGTTATGACTTCGGTGATAAGTCGGATGGGACGAGGTAGGAGGCCCCCATCCACAGCAGCAACAGATACAGGTTCAACAAGAGGTTTGGTGGGAATGTGATACTTCTCTACTAGAGCCTGTGACACGAGATTCCCAGCTGCTCCAGAATCAAGTTGGGCCATTTCGAAGTGGCGGTTCTTACCGAGCAGAATTGAAACCGACAGCAGCAGGGATGAAGAGGATTTATTTTTGTCTAGATTGACCTCTCCGAGCGAACCTAGACACAGGCGTTTCCCGACTTCTCCGGACAGGTTTGGATCCAGTGCTCCTTACTGCCGCAGTAGAAGCAACTTTTCTCGGCACGGCGTGAGTCCTGACGGGCTTTGACCATCTTGGTCTGGTCGACCTGCATAGGCTCAGCAGTGTGCACCTGAGGAGAAACGGAAGAGGTTATGGATCTCTGACACGAGGGTGCAAGATGGGAAATTTTTTTTCTACGGGTGATCTCTTTGGCTCGTTCCTGGAACCGTAGATCAATTCGATTGGCAAGATTTATTAAATCATCTAGAGAGGTTGGAATGTCCCGACCGGCAAGTTCGTCTTTAATACGGCCGGACAGACCCTCCCAGATGACCGAAATTAGAGCTTCATTGTCCCAAGCTAGTTCTGAGGCTAAAGTCCGGAACCGTATGGCATATTGACCAACGGTGAGACTCTCCTGACGGAGACGCAGCAGAGATGATGCAGAGGAAGTCTTCCGTCCAGGTTCGTCGAATACCTTCCGGAAGGCCGAGAGAAAAGCAGGCAGGTCAGATACCAGAGGATCCTCTCTCTCCCAGAGAGGATTAAGCCAGGCCAGGGCCTCTCCGGTGAGATGGGACATGATGAAGGCAATTTTGGCCCGGTCAGAGTTAAACTGGTGTGCCAGGAGTTCAAAATGCAGGGTGCACAGATTAATGAAACCCCGAGCCAGAGCAGGATCGCCTCCAAACCTAGAAGGAGCTGACAGTCGGGGTCCGGGAATGGAAACCACGGAATTGGGAATCAGCGGGACTGACGGATTATGAGTCATGGCTCCAGCGATGGTTGCTGGTGATGAATTCGGAGTGTCCAGACGGGAATTGACGTTCCGCAGGTGACCCAGGATAGCCTCCTGTTGAGACCTCTGGCGAGACAGCTCATGACACAGTTCCGGGAGTGAAGGGGTTTGGGTGCCACCGGGTTCCATGGCCCGAGCAAACTGTAACGGGTCTGGTGGGTGGAACTACTGACGAGACAGGTCAGGTTGGTGGAACCACAAAGCTTTATTATACAAGAGAGTCTACTTGTAAGAGAGCGGGTGGCACCCGGGAAAAGGGCAGGGAATCACGGCAGGGGATATAGGTAGTCTCTGGACAGGCAGGTTTGTCACAGCAAGTGACCAAGGAAGTCTCTGGGCAGGCCGGTTGTAACGGTAAGTGACCGAGGCAGTCTCTGGACAGGCAGGCTGTCACGACAAGTGACCAGGCAGTCTCTGGAACAGGCAGGTTGTCACGGCAAGTGACCAAGGCAGTCTCTGGGACAGGCAGGTTGTCACAGCAAGTGACCAAGGCAGTCTCTGGGACAGGCAGGTTGTCACGGCAAGTGACCAGGAAGTATCTGGACAGGCAGGTTGTCACAGCAAGTGACCAAGGCAGTCTCTGGGACAGGCAGGTTGTCACAGCAAGTGACCAAGGCAGTCTCTGGACAGGCAGGTTGTCACGGCAAGTGACCAGGCAGTCTCTAGAACAGGGCAGGCATATACGACCTGATATGGTGGAGCCTCCAGGTAGGCTGCAGTCGGATGGCAGATGATCGCTCCCAGGTGAGCAGGCAAGAGCCGTGGATCTCTGCAGATGATGTCCGAACTTCCGGATGGAGCTGCAGTCGGATGGCAGATGATCGCTCCCAGGTGAGCAGGCAAGAGCCGGGATCTCCGCAGATGATGTCCGAACTTCCGGATGGAGCTGCAGTCGGATGGCAGATGATCGCTCCTAGGTGAGCAGGCAAGAGCCGGGGATCTCTGCAGATGACGTCCGAACCTCTGGATGGAACTGCAGACGGATGGCAGACAGGCAGGCCGACAGGTAACAGGCAGGTAACTGGAATCAGGAGCTGATGGCTGAAACAGAATTAGACTGCACAGGAACAACATTGCTCGGGCACCTACATTAAGGAGGAAGCCCTTAATATAGGGTGGAGTCCTCCAGCATTGGCTGGAGACTGATTTGGAAAATGCGCGCGGCTCCTTTAAGAGCGGGGAGGGTGCGGGCGCGCGCCCTAAGGCCAGTAGCAGGGAAGGAGCGCGCGGGACCAGCAGGGCGGAAGGAGGACGCCATAGGCGCAGAGGAGGCTGGGAGCACTGAGGACGCTAAGCGCAGGTGAGGAGAGCGACGTCCCTGTCTGGCAGCAGGCAGGGACGCGGGCGCTACAACATGCATATGCATTATGTATGCAATGCGATTTTAACATGAGCTTTTACATACAGCAGTTCTCTGTCATTTACACAGCTCTGTCATGTATATATATATATATATATATATATATATATATATATATATATATATATATATATATATATATATATATACACAGCTCTGGCAAAAATTAAGAGACCACCACATCAAAACCCTGTCATTGGCAGCCCATTCTCCAGAACTGAACCCCATTGAAAACCTCTGGAATGTAATCAAGAGGATGATGGATAGTCACAAGCCATCAAACAAAGAAGATCTGCTTAAATTTTTGTGCCAGAAGCAGTGTGAAAGACTGGTGGCAAGCATGCCAAGACTCATGAAAGCGGTTTTTAAAAATCATAGTTATTCCACAAAATATTGATTTCTGAACTCTTCCTGAGTTAAAACATTAGTATTGTTGTTTCTAAATGATTATGAATTTGTTTTCTTTGCATTATTTGAGGTCTGAAAGCACTGTTTTTTTTTTAATTTTGACCATTTTTCTTTGTCAGAAAAAAATACAAAATTTAGTGCTTGTGTAAAGGTTTGTTGGATGCAGTAAACAGCAGGAAGCAGAGAAGGGGGTTAACAGGAATTTACTCAGAAAATAGTTAAATATAAATTCAAAGAAAACCTCCACGCAGGGAGGTGATTAAGCAAATGATGAATTACACAATAACCATAACAAAAAATGAAAAACGGACACCCAAGTGCAAAAGAAACAGAGGGAAAGAAGAAAACACTCCAACCAAGGCAGTTGAGGTACACAATGTAGAAATTTATTGAATACTATTACAAATATAAAAGTAGCACAAGCATCAAATAAACAATAAAAAGGAAGCATGAACACCACCAAATAATGTCCAATACCCAGGTGTTAAAACAAATAATAAAATCAGGTAAATATGCAAAAATTCATAGAGTATACAATACTGATAATATAATGGCCCACTATGGTAAAAATAAAGATAGTGTACACAAAAATAATATATGTGCAACCATAAAAAATAGTGTAAATAAAGAAAAAACACAATTGTGCTTAATTGCAATAATAAACCTATTGAAAAATGTGTAAAAACAAAATTAATGGGTATAATAGAATAAAATGCAGTGCAAAGGTATGAAAAGATATATAGGAAACGGCAAATTGCACAAAAAATAGTGCCAATACAAATGCTAAAAGTGACCAAAAGAAGAAAAAAAGGTGGACACCAAGTGCACACAATTAGTGCCTCAAAAAGCGCCAGCCCCAATATAATATGACAAAAAACTATATCCGCCTATTGAAACCATATGGGCAAAGTAAACAACTGGTGCCTAAAAAGGGAACAATTAGCGCTCAATAAAGCGCAAGCCCCAATGTGCTGTGATAGACAATCCCTGTATCGCCTAGTGACGAAGGAAAACTTTCCCGTCGGGGCGCGTTCGTGGCAGCATCGTCACCACCTTCTATTTCCTCCCCCGGTTTTTTCAGGTAATATTTTGCACATTTGGCGTCACTAGGCCGATACAGGGATTGTCTATCACAGCACATTGGTGCTTGCGCTTTATTGAGCGCTAATTGTTCCCTTTTTAGGCACCAGTTGTTTACTTTGCCCATATGGTTTCAATAGGCGGATATAGTTTTTTGTCATATTATATTGGGGCTGGCGCTTTTTGAGGCACTAATTGTGTGCACTTGGTGTCCACCTTTTTTTCTTCTTTTGGTCACTTTTAGCATTTGTATTGGCACTATTTTTTGTGCAATTTGCCGTTTCCTATATATTTTTTCATACCTTTGCACTGCATTTTATTCTATTATACCCATTAATTTTGTTTTTACACATTTATATTGGGTTTGTGCACTGGTTACACATTTTTCAATAGGTTTATTATTGCAATTAAGCACAATTGTGTTTTTTCTTTATTTACACTATTTTTATGGTTGCACATATATTATTTTTGTGTACACTATCTTTATTTCTACCATAGTGGGCCATTATATTATCAGTATTGTATACTCTATGTACTTTTTGCATATTTACCTGATTTTATTATTTGTTTAAACACCTGGGTATTGGACATTATTTGGTGGTGTTCATGCTTCCTTTTTATTGTTTATTTGATGCTTGTGCTACTTTTATATTTGTAATAGTATTCAATAAATTTCTACATTGTGTACCTCAACTGCCTTGGTTGGAGTGTTTTCTTCTTTCCCCCTGTTTCTTTTGCACTTGGGTGTCCGTTTTTCATTTTAGGTCGGTTTTGCCATCCACACTTTGAAGTGGGATTCAGTTTTTAAGTGTAATTTTATTTTATTTATTGAATTATTTTTATAATTTTTATTATTATTTTTACACTGTGCTGTATTTCATTTCTGTTGAGTTTAATAACCATAACAAGAAGGGGAAAAGTGAAGGTAAAGACTTATCGATTGGGGTTCTGGTTGGGGAGTGGCTGGAACAGCTCCTGACGGCATCGCAATCCGTGAGCAAAGTCTCTGGCTCTGCTGTGTAGAAACGAGATGCACTGTCTCCTGACTGTGCCGAAGTGTCCTGGTCCATTGGTCCTGAGTCCGTTGATCTTGGGTCTGTTGATCTAAGGTCCATTGGAGCATGGTTAAAGATCCTGCTGGTTCCTCAAGGAGAACGCGGTACACCGGGAGCACAATGCCGTACAGGCCGCAGGGGTGAAATGGCTTCGCACGGAAACACAAAGTTCAGGCGAAGACAGTACGTCTGCTGCACTGCACGTTCTGGGTCATAAAGGGACACTCGATAAAGTGTATGTGAGTCGGACAGTCTCTATAGAGCTGACGTCAGTGGCAGTAGTTGAGAGGGAGTCAACCTTCCTGCTCTGCAGTCGCCTTCCCGCCAAGTCTCCCCCTTTCCCGCGCTCAGCTCCTTTTATGTTCCCCACACCCCGTTCTGTCAGGTGCTCAGTCTTTCCCCACACAGACAAGTCATCCCCCTGCGATAGTTCCGGCCCCAGAGCTTTCCTCGAACTGGCAGCACTGCTCCTGTTCATTTCCTCACACTCCCCCTTTCCTTTTACTTGCCATTCCACGGGCGAGGCATCCTGGTATACATCATGTTTGCGTGGGTCTCAGCAACCTGTTGCCAGATAAATTGATCCTGGTTGTACCGGTTGGGGGGCTGTCCAGCTATTGTTCGTTCAGAGCGTCGTAGATTGGAAGGAGCAATGGAGTCCTCGAGTGTGGTTGTACCCGGCTGTCCTGATGTTGGAGAAGTCAGATATCCGTGTCCGCCGTAACATTTCCTTCTGAGGTTCCAGGGCTCTGGTTCTCTGACACGTTCTCAAGCTGTGGTTCAGGACCATCTTCATCTTCCTCTACTGTGGGAGGGGCCACCTCCTGAATCTCAGAGTTTTTCTTTCGATAGGGGATCCTCGGAGAGGCATGGCTGGAGCATACTTTGGTGTACTATCCGCGTGGGAGCGTCCATCACTCCTTCCAGTTGAATCTTCTCCAGTTTGTCCCGTGGACGTTTTTCCCTTACCAACACTCGGTCCCCAACCAAAAGATCTGTCCCTCGCAGGGGAAGTCTCTCAGTGTGCTCCAACTTCTGAAGTCGAGTCTTCACCAGACGATGTAGAGTCTGCAGACAATGATGATGTTCTCGAACCCAGGTAGACCCCCTCTTCCGTGGGTAGTCCTCCCTCGGGTCCAATTCCAGCTCAGTGACTTCTTTCCCGTTGCGACTAAACAACACAGTAGGGCATGAACCTGGTGGTCTGGTGCACCCGATTGTTATAGATCCATACCAGCTCCGACACGTATTCAGGTCACTGAGCCTTCCGATCTTCCTCCAAGGTTCTCAGCATCTGTATGAGGGTACAATTAAATCGTTCACAGGCCCCATTTCCTTGTGGATGGTACGGTGTGGTGTGAGAACGGTCAAACTGATATATCTGTTGTAGCTCATCCATGACTCTTCCTAAGAAACAGGCTCCCTGATCAGAGCGGATCCGTTGCAGGCATCCATAGACCTGAATAAAGTTTTTGCAGATGGCATGAGCAGCTGACTCCACCGTTTGATCTCGAGTGGGTGTAACTACAGAAAACTTCAAGAAATGATCAATGATCATTAGACAGTGGTTATATCCCTGGTGCGCTGGTCTGATGGTCAAGTAGTCGACGGTCAGTAATTCCAGGGGTGCCGACGTCACAATGATCTGTGTCGGAGTCCGTTCTGGAGATTTAGCCAATTCACAAGCCCGGCAGAGTTTACAGGCCTCTTCAACCGCTGTTCCTAACCAAGGATGGTAGATGAAACGCTGTAGCCATTGAAAGGTTTTCTCAGCACCGAAGTGTGCTCCTTTTTCGTGAGCCTCAGCCGCGATTTAAGATAACACTGTCTCTGGGATCACCACCTGCCAGGAGGCCCCCAGTTGTTTCTGTAGCTGGACCTTTCGATACAACAGCCCATTTCGCATCTGGAGTTGCTCCCACTATTGGAGTATTTTCATAGCCTCTGGAGTAAGGGTGCTTCTTTGTTCTTGTCTGGGCAACTGTTTCAAAGTTACCCATTGACGAAACAGAGAGAATTCACCATCCTCCTGTTTTAAGCGGACCCACTCGTCCCTGAACCTTCCCAACACTCCTTCACGTGGGGTGGTCCAAATTTGATCCAGTGTAGCTGCCGTCGTCCCAGCAGTCTTCCAAAATTGGGGAACTTTCTTATCCTCCAGCATCTCATCCTTGTTCTTCCCAGTTAGTGCATGTTTTGCTCTGGACAAAGCGTCAGCGTGGGTGTTTTCAGCCCCCCTCCTGTAGGCAATTTTAGGAAGCATACACTATGATGTCGTCCAATGGTATGAGAGTAGCCTCGAAGTTCAGGTCACCTAAGCACCTCTTCATCAGTCATTGAAACGTCCCGGGGGCGTTGGCTAAGCTGAAAGGCATCCAGTTGAATTAGAAGAGATCCATAGGTAGAATAAAAGTCGTCTTCACCCAGTCCTTCTCCGACATGGGCACTTGCCAGTATCCGCTAGCGAGATCCAACAGCGAGAAAAATTTGGCTTTCCCTAAAGTGGATAGGTACTGTTCAATCCGAGGCAAAGGGTATGAGTCTTGCACCGTGCAGGCATTAAGTTTACAATAGTCCACGCAGAACCTCAATGTTCCATCTTTTTTCCTTACTAGCACGATGGGGGCCGCTCACAGACTTTGGCTCTCCCTGATGACACCTGCCTGTAGCATTTGACCAAGCATCTCTCGAACTTCCTGGTATAACTGGGGGGGGGGGGGGGAATTTGCCGGTAACGTTCTCTGATCAGCGCTGTGTTCCCTGTTAGTATTTCGTGAGTAATTGCCGTCGTACAGCCAAAATCGTCCTTGTGACTTGCAAACATGGACCTGTATTTCCCCAGCACTGCCTCCACTTGTACCTGAGCAGGCGTGAGCTCAGACAGTTCGGCATGCATCTGATCTAAGATGTGTCGCCCTCGTTGATGCATTGGGGCTCCGGTGTTGAAGAAGTAGTGACCGTAACTGACCACGGGTCTTCCTCCTGAACTGACAACTGTACGGCCTGGGGCAGGACGACTTCCTCAGGCATTCCTACTATCCGTGCTACTTCGCTCCTGGATGACATTACTATTTCTTGATCTGTCAAATTAATGGAGCACACAAGCAACGTTCCATCTCGTACAACAGCCAGAGTTCGTGCCACCAACCGTCCTGCTGGCAGTGGTTCAGTTAGAGGGGGTTCTAGCTGTACTTCCACCCCCTCCAGCGGGGTGTGAGCTCGAACAGGCAGGGTCAGCACTGTTTGTCCCGGTGGTAGGGTGAGTTTAGTGGAGTATGGCAATGTCACTTTTTTTCCCAAGACGACTCCTGAGCTTGCACGGCATGAAGCAGTCGCTGAAATACTTGTCGCTGGGGGTATGCATACTCCACTGTTTCAGGGACATACTACTCTCTGACCTTTCCCGGTGCCTGTGCACTGCAGTACTCTGCTCTCACTAGGGCAGAGCAGTGCACCTGCGCAGGAGCCGCGACAGAAAGAAGACGCCGGCTTCGTCACAAGATGGGAGGCCCCAGACCTGACCGCGACACCCATCTGACCCGAACGGACGGCGGAACGCCCCTGGGTAAGTATAATATAATTTGTTTTTCTTCACTTTCAGGTAACATCGGGGGCTTATCTACAGCATTACAGAATGCTGTAGATAAGCCCCTGATGCCGGTGGCCCTATCTCATAGGGCGAAAATGAGGTGACAGATTCCCTTTAAACAGGTGTTTGATTCACTGTATGCTAGCTCTATCCTTTAATCTTCTGACTTATACCTAAACAAATATAAAAAAGGCAAGACATACTGTAGACAGGAAAGTATAAGGAAACAGGGAAAAAAGGCACAAACTGTGTAGAGATATTAAGAGAAAAAAGTCCCACCCACTTGAGCTCAATAATAGTCCCACGAGGCCCAAAGGGTATCAAATCTGTCCACTCCAGCTCTCAGCAAAATTGTCAAGTATTCAATTCTACGGATGTCAGCAATTCTATTTAATAAGTGTTGGTGCGAAGGGGGAGAGGCCTGTTTCCAGTTAAGAGCTATCAAACAATGTGCCGCAGTGACAATATGTAGTAGCAGTTTACAAATATAGCACAAAAAGAGGATTTAGAGATCCTCCAACAAATACTAGCAAAAGGCAGATATAGATTACCTGTCAAGGCTTCCAAACAAATGCACTTTCAGGATGCGGTGGACCCATGTAGTTAAGATGGCGGCAACACAGGTGCAGAAATACCGATGAGGCAACCACTCACAACCTACCAATCCCAATGGAGGGGCTGGCTGTTTGGTATATTACTAGACAAAAAGACTTGTATATCGTGCTGTTCACACAATGGAAATGCACAACATCCAGTTTAACAACCTATTAGTGACGCCGTTCAGAGCCTCTCATCTAGCCAAATCAGATCTCTCCTACTTTGCACTGACAAGGACCAATAGTCCGAAACATCGTGTCTGCAAATGGAGATACTGATTTGGCTTTTATCCCAAGTCATATTACAAGACTCGTTAAAGGGTTGATTGTGACTTGTAGGATCGCTACTTCCAATAGGTGGCGCTATAGAGTACAAGACCTCTTTTTTTGAAGAGGCAATTTGCATATTAAATTTCCCAGAGGAGCATTGCACGGCGAATAAGCCTCCTTACCTCGACACGCCAGAGCTGGTATGTCACTCTCCACAAGGAGAAACCTTACCCTTTAGACCCTAGTCCAGAGCCTCTCATCTAGCCAAATCAGATCTCTCCTACTTTGCACTGACGAGGACCAATAGTCCGAAACACCGTGTCTGCAAATGGAGATACTGATTTGGCTTTTATCCTAAGTCATATTACAAGACTCGTTAAAGGGTTGATTGTGACTTGTAGGATCGCAACTTCCAATAGGTGGCGCTATAGAGTACAAGACCTCTTTTTTTGAAGAGGCAATTTGCATATTGCCCTTCTATTAGATCAGGCAGGCTTCCCAGCGCTATCCAAATGCATCCCATGTGGACAGACACCACAGTTTACAAGACAAAATTGGCCAATGTGGTACCCCAGGAGTCGGGTTGCCTCAGTGGCATTGCCTCCCTCACAGGGGGTGATGTCATGCCTGGGAGCAAGTACGGATCCTCTTGCCAGGTAATACCAGCATACACCTTTCCTGACTCCAGACCAGAAGAGGGAGCTCAAAACCTGGTGTCAGGAAAGCTTCCTTATTAGTTCTGGCCTGGAGGCGGGGTTTAGTCAGTCTGTGAGAGTCTGCACAAGGGACAGGAGCTGTGAGGAGCTTGTCCCAAGAGCAGAGTAAAGAGAGAGGAAAGGAGAAGTTTAGGGAACCCTAAGGATTGGAGCTGTGACCAAGCTCACCCCAGGGCAGAGCGCTTGAAACCGAACGCTGGAGTCTGTGGCTGTACAGGTACAACAGTCCCAGCAGTCAAATCCGGAGGGCAGGAGACAGCAGGCCTTCTGGCCCTATCACACACCTGAAGGCACAGCAGCATGCCGGAGCCACCACGGAGGAGTGACACCTGTAAAAGGCTCAAGCTGCCTGCCATACAGGCAAGGACTAAAGAACAGTAAGGAACAGAGGACCAAGCATAGCTTTAGGCAGCAAGGACCTTATAGGACAGCACAGAAAGAAGGCCTCCAACCCATCTGGCTTAGTGGATCCTAAGTTGCTTCCAAGGCTGCCTGGACGTCCATTACCATCTGTGCTCAGTGCCCTTGTCTGCACTTAAAACTGTGAGTAAACTGAAAAGACTGCACCCTGCTGTGTCCTCACAATTATTTGCTGCGTCATCTGCCCTGCACTACAACCACCACCATCTCTTAAGGTACTGCCACACTACACAATCCCGCTAGCGATCTCGTTAGCGTCGCATACTAATGAGATCGCTAGCGGGATTGTTTCTATATCGCTAGTAGCTACCTATTTTAGCGATATCGTTAAGGACGCTATCGCGGTTAGCGATCTCCTTAACGACTTTAGCGGTACAAAAGTACCGCTAAATCGCTAAAAAAGGTGCCACACTTAGCGATATATACTTACCCAGCGGGGCGCCAGCGACGAAAATAGGGTCCGGAACGATTCCAGCGACGAGCGAGATCACAGCAGGAAGCTCGTCGCTAGCAGCTGCCGCACACAACAACATCGCTAACGGGATCGCTAAATAGTGACGTTTTTTAGCGATCCCGTTAGCGATGTTGTTTAGTGTGGCATACCCTTTACACATACAGTTGCCCTGGAGTTTATCTCTACCTGTGGAGAGCTGTAAAAACTCTGCTGCATCACCATCAGCCCCAGCGGACCCTGAAGCAGCATTGGCTAACATCTTTATTGCCGAGTACCACAGGTGGAGTCACGAATTATATCTTATAAACTTTATTCCCGTAATCATCATTTTTATTGGACGCCCAAAGCCACAAACCGGGTCACTGCTGCTGTGACACATCCCCTTAAGAACCAGCCCGGTATCGAGTAACCCCCCCGGCCCTGGTGGGTGCTCCATTTTGGCATCACAAACAGAATTGCGGAGCCCAGCATAGCCGTGTACTGTGTGCCAGAGACTTAAGTGATCTCTGAAATTGCTGCAATTGCTGAGTCACACGGCGCGCGGGAAGAAAGAAGCGTGTCGTCATAGGTGGAACCAAAAGAAGAAGCTCAAAGTGAAACTCAGGCCACGCTCTGTCGTCAGCGGCGGGGAGCAGGAGGCCCCGTCGTGGGAAAACAGGAAGGAGCACTGTTGTGAACACGTTTGGTCTGGCTTCTGAGTTTGGGTTCCCTCTGGTGGTTGCTGCTGGTAATGGAGCTGGTCTGGCTGACAGGAGTCGACCACCTGAAGAGGATGATTGGAGATCAGGTGTTTCTGACTGGAGAGATAACTGAGCAGCCTTCCCTTGGTTGCTGCCGGTGATTTGGTTTCTTCCTGAGCCTTCTGGAAGTTAGCTTGTTCCCTTCTTTGTCCTGCATCTTTCAGATAAGTTATTTGTCTGTTTTAATCTGTGGCATTTTTTCCCGATTTGCTTTTCTCTGCCTTCCTGGTGTGAGTACAGCCGGGTTCCCTGCTGGAACCTGTGCTGGACTCTGTTTTCCTTTGCCACAGCATATGTCAGTCCTTTCTGTATTGCTAGTCTCCTGTTATTTCAGTATCTTTTGGTTTGCATCCAGTTCACACCAGAGTTCTGATTTAGTGGGAGAGAGGTAGAGTTGGAATTTTTATTAGGGTTTTTGCTGGATTGCAGACAGTATCCTGTTGTGAATGGGTTTGAGATGAGTTCTGAGCAGAGGCTCCCTCTGGTGGTTACAAGCGGTACTAGTGAGGATTGTGAGGACTGGGAATCAGGTGTTACTGATTGGTCTTATTTAAGGGAATCATTTTCCCATCAGGGTTGCCGGTGATCAATTGTTCTGGTCTGAATCCTTCTTTCCAGTTTCCCTTGTAGCCTGCTGTGTCGTGTCTGCATCTCCTGCTATCAGATAAGACAATTTCTTATTTTGTGTTTTTGCTATATTTTTGCATTTTGTCCTGCACTTCTGTGGGGGCCTTCAGGGTCCCCTCCGGGGGCTTTTGCCCTCTCAGTTTAGTCCAGCCACTGTGTTTTGTACTTTTGCTTTTTCCAGTTTTTTCAGTGGCTGCTGTTTTTGTTACACCAGAGAACTAATTTAGGTGGTAGAGGTCGTGTGATCTCAGGTGATTTTGAAATTAGTAGTGTTGGTGTTTTTCAGGGTTTTCTAAGATTGCAGTAAGTGCCCTTCCTGTCCTTTTCTATTTAGATAGTTTGGGCCCCAGCGTTTGCTCATACTATTTTCTTTCTGTGTCAGTATTTCCTCTTGTCTAACCGCCATTACATGTTTGGGGGCTTTCTATTATCTTTGGGGTTCTGCTACGGGGCAGATAGCTTTCCTATTTCTATCTTTAGGTGTAGTTAGTTTCTCAGGCTGTGACGAGGCGTCTAGGACCAACGTAGGAACGCTCCACGGCTGCCTCTAGTTGCGGTGGTTAGTCAGGGTACTGCAATCTCATAGATTCCAACTGCTCTGGTGTATTTCCTTTTTTGCCTGCACTCCTCAGCTACCGTAACATAACAGTATCACCGGACATAAAAATTGTATGGTACTCACAGAAGGGAAAAAATATTTTGAAGGAAGAAAAGTTGTCAGAGATATTTTTCTGTTTGTTGCATTTTTTATTTTTTTTTTCCTCTGTATCTCTGGGTGCTGGGGAGGATCTTTTCTCCCAATGGAGTTTGCACAGTTGTCTGGCCGTGTGGATCAGCTTGCCACTGAGGTTCAGAGTATTGCTGCATATCTTGCTAGGTTGCCTGTTGTGGAACCTAGGATCCCCATGCCAGATTTGTTTTTAGGGGATCGAGCTAAGTTTCAGAATTTCAAAAATAATTGTAAATTGTTTCTTGCCTTAAAATCTAAGTCCTCAGGAAACGCAGCGCAGCAGGTTCAAATTATCATCTCTCTCCTGCGCGGCGATCCTCAGGATTGGGCTTTTTCCCTGATACCTGGGGATCCTGTTTTGAGTGATGTTGATGCGTTTTTTCAGGCTTTGGGGTTATTGTACGATGAGCCTAATGTCACTGATCAAGCTGAAAAAGCCTTGTTGGCATTAAATCAGGGGCTTGATGACGCTGAGTTATACTGTCAGAGATTCCGTAGGTGGGCAGTCCTGACCAAATGGAATGACGACGCTTTGGCGGCCCTTTTCCGGAAGGGTCTGTCGGATAATGTAAAGGATGTTATGGTGGGATTCCCTGTCCCCTCTGGTCTCAATGATTCTATGTCATTGGCGATTCAAATTGACAGACGTTTGCGTGAGCGGAGAAGTATGCGTGGAGTGGTGTTGCCTTGTGAGCCAGCTGCTGAGCCCATGCAATGTGATGGAGTGGTGTCTGGGGCACAGCGTCATGAGTTTCGAAAGCGCAATGGGTTATGTTTCTACTGTGGTGATGCCTCTCATGCTATTTCAGTCTGCCCTAAGCGGGGAAGACATTTTGCACGCTCAGTTGTCTTGGGTAGTGTTCAGACTAAGTTTTTATTAACTGTCACTCTGATATGCTCTCTGTCCTCATTTTCTGCTCAGGCTTTTGTTGATTCTGGAGCAGCTATTAACCTGATGGATTATGATTTTGCTAAACGTTGTGGGTTTTCCTTGATACCCCTACAGAAGTCTATTCCTTTACTGGGGATCGATTCTACCCCTTTGGCTGAGAATAAACCCCAGTTTTCTACTCAGGTGATAATGAGGGTTGAACCTGATCACCAGGAGTGCTGCAAATTTTTGGTTCTATATAATCTGCATGACATTATAGTGCTGGGTTTCCCTTGGTTACAGTCTCATAATCCTGTTTTGGATTGGAAATCTGTGTCTGTAACCAGTTGGGGCTGCCAATGTGTTAGTGCCAACACTCCTGTTTTTTCTGCCTCCCCCCAGGCTGAGGATGTTCCTGACTTTTTGTTTGATTTTTCTGATGTGTTTAGCGAAAGTAAATCTGCATCCTTGCCTCCCCATAGGAGCTATGACTGCGCTATTGAATTAGTGCCGGGTAGTAAATTCCCTAAAGGTCGCCTTTTTAACTTGTCTGTACCTGAACATGACGCTATGCGGTCTTATATCAAGGAATCATTGGAGAAGGGTCATATCAGACCATCCTCTTCACCCTTAGGTGCCGGTTTTTTCTTTGTGGCCAAAAAAGATGGTTCATTAAGGCCGTGTATTGATTATCGTCTCTTGAACAATATTACTGTGAAATATCAATACCCGTTACCCTTGATTTCTGACCTGTTTTCCAGGGTGAAAAACGCTACTTGGTTTACCAAGCTTGACCTCAGGGGGGCGTATAACCTTATTCGCATTAAGCACGGGGATGAATGGAAGACGGCATTTAACACCCCTGAAGGGCATTTTGAGTACCTTGTGATGCCCTTTGGGCTCACTAATGCTCCTTCCGTCTTCCAGTCCTTCATGAATGACATTTTCAGGGATTTTGTGGACAAGTTTCTGATTGTTTATTTGGATGATATCTTGATTTTTTCTAATGACTGGGACTCTCATGTGAAACATGTTCGAACTGTATTCCAGATTTTGAGAGAGAATGCTCTGTATGTGAAGGGATCAAAGTGTCTTTTTGGCGTACAGAAGATCTAATTTCTGGGATTCATTTTGTCCCCATCTGTTATTGAAATGGACCCGGTCAAGGTTCAGGCCATCTGTGATTGGGTCCAACCTACTTCATTAAAGGCTCTTCAGAGATTTTTGGGTTTTGCCAATTTTTATCGTAAATTTATTGGTAATTTCTCTGTTATTGTTAAACCATTAACTGATTTGACCAGAAAGGGTTCTGATGTGGTGAATTGGCCTCCTGAGGCAGTCTCTGCGTTTCAGGAACTTAAGCAGAGATTCACTTCTGCTCCTGTTCTACGGCAGCCTGATGTTTCTCTGCCATTTCAGGTGGAGGTTGATGCCTCTGAAATTGGGGCAGGTGCCGTTTTGTCCCAAAAAGATCCAGAGACCTCTAAAAGTAACCCTTGTGCCTTTTTCTCTCGAAAATTTTCTCCTACTGAACGTAATTATGACGTGGGTAATCGGGAGTTATTGGCCATGAAGTGGGCTTTTGAAGAGTGGAGACATTGGCTGGAGGGAGCCAAACATCAGGTGGTGGTCCTTACGGACCATAAGAATCTGGTCTATCTGGAATCTGCCAAGCGACTCAATCCTAGACAGGCCAGGTGGGCCTTGTTTTTCACACGTTTTAATTTTGTGGTTTCCTTTCTTCCTGGCACTAAGAATGTTAAGGCGGATGCCCTCTCGAGGAGTTTCCTTGCGGACTCTCCTGAGCTATCTGATCCCTCTGTTATTTTGAAGGAGGGTGTAGTTCTTTCCGCCATCTCGCCCAATTTGAGACTTGCTCTGGAGGGGTGTCAGGAGGATAGGCCCGAGCGCTGCCCTGTTGGAAAATTGTTTGTCCCGGACCAATGGAAAAAGAGTGTGATGTCTGAGATTCATTGTTCCGCATTGGCTGGGCATCCCGGAATTTTTGGTACCAGAGACTTGGTTAGTCGGTCCTTTTGGTGGCCTACCTTGTCTCGCGATGTCAGGGAATTTGTGCAGTCCTGCGGGACTTGCTCTCGCTCCAAGCCTTGCTCTCGCTCTAGTGGTTTGTTGATGCCATTGCCTGTGCCCAAGAGACCATGGACCCATATCTCTATGGATTTCATTTCCGATCTTCCTGTTTCTCAGAGAATGACCACCATCTGGGTAATTTGTGATAGGTTTTCCAAAATGATACATCTTGTGCCATTACCTAAGTTGCCTTCCTCCTCTGAATTGGTGCCGTTGTTCCTTCAGCACGTGGTTCGTTTACACGGCATTCCTGAGAACATTGTGTCTGACAGAGGAGTCCAGTTTGTTTCCAGATTTTGGAGGACTTTTTGTTCTAAACTGGGTGTTCAATTGTCTTTCTCCTCGGCATTTCATCCTCAGACCAATGGTCAAACTGAGAGAACAAACCAGACATTGGAGACTTATCTAAGATGCTTTGTGTCTGCTGATCAGGATGACTGGGTCTCTTTTTTGCCTTTGGCTGAGTTTGCTCTTAATAATAGGGCTAGCTCTGCCACTTTGATGTCTCCGTTTTTCTGTAATTCTGGGTTTCACCCTCGATTTTCTTCAGGACAGACGGAGGCTTCTGTCTGTCCAGGTGTTGACTCTGTTGTTGAGCGTATGCAGCAGATTTGGGACCAGGTAGTGGAGAGGTTGTCCCTCTCTCAGGAGAAGGCCCAGCGGTTTGCTAACCGGCATAGGACTGATGGTCCTCGGTTTAAAGTGGGGGACTTGGTCTGGTTGTCCTCAAAGAATATTCCTATGAGAGTAGCATCTCCTAAATTTAAGCCTAGGTTCATTGGACCTTATAAGATCATGGAGATTATTAATCCTGTTTCTTTTCGTTTGCTTCTTCCAGGGACATTTAAGATCCATAACGTGTTCCACAAGTCCTTGTTGAAGAGGTTTGTTGAGCCAGTGGTTCCTGCTGCTGTGCCTCCTGACCCTGTTTTGGTTGAGGGCAATCTGGAGTATGTGGTTGAGAAAATATTGGATTCTCGTTTTTCTAGACGAAGACTCCAGTATTTGGTTAAATGGAGAGGTTATGGTCAGGAAGATAATTCTTGGGTGTTTGCTTCGGACATCCATGCTAGGAGACTTATCCGTGCGTATCATAGAACTCATCCTGACCGACCTGGATGCTCAAATGAGGGTTCGGTGACCCCTCCTCAAGGGGGGGGTACTGTTGTGAATGGGTTTGAGATGAGTTCTGAGCAGAGGCTCCCTCTGGTGGTTACAAGCGGTACTAGTGAGGATTGTGAGGACTGGGAATCAGGTGTTACTGATTGGTCTTATTTAAGGGAATCATTTTCCCATCAGGGTGGCCGGTGATACTGTTATGTTACGGTAGCTGAGGAGTGCAGGCAAAAAAGGAAATACACCAGAGCAGTTGGAATCTATGAGATTGCAGTACCCTGACTAACCACCGCAACTAGAGGCAGCCGTGGAGCGTTCCTACGTTGGTCCTAGACGCCTCGTCACAGCCTGAGAAACTAACTACACCTAAAGATAGAAATAGGAAAGCTATCTGCCCCGTAGCAGAACCCCAAAGATAATAGAAAGCCCCAAACATGTAATGGCGGTTAGACAAGAGGAAATACTGACACAGAAAGAAAATAGTATGAGCAAACGCTGGGGCCCAAACTATCTAAATAGAAAAGGACAGGAAGGGCACTTACTGCAATCCCAGAAAACCCTGAAAAACACCAACACTACTAATTTCAAAATCACCTGAGATCACACGACCTCTACCACCTAAATTAGTTCTCTGGTGTAACAAAAACAGCAGCCACTGAAAAAACTGGAAAAAGCAAAAGTACAAAACACAGTGGCTGGACTAAACTGAGAGGGCAAAAGCCCCCGGAGGGGACCCTGAAGGCCCCCACAGAAGTGCAGGACAAAATGCAAAAATATAGCAAAAACACAAAATAAGAAATTGTCTTATCTGATAGCAGGAGATGCAGACACGACACAGCAGGCTACAAGGGAAACTGGAAAGAAGGATTCAGACCAGAACAATTGATCACCGGCAACCCTGATGGGAAAATGATTCCCTTAAATAAGACCAATCAGTAACACCTGACTCCCAGTCCTCACAATCCTCACTAGTACCGCTTGTAACCACCAGAGGGAGCCTCTGCTCAGAACTCATCTCAAACCCATTCACAACAGTATCCTTTCCTGTTATATCTAGACAGTTTGGGCCCCAGCATTTGCTTATTCTATTTTCTGCCTGTGTTTTGTGCTTCATCTGTCTCACCGGCAATATATGTTTGGGGTCTATCTATTCCTTTGGGGCTCTACTCCGGGGCAGTTAGCTTTCCCCTTTCTCTCTTTAGGCTTAGTTAAATCTTTGGCTGTGTCGAGGCGTCTAGGGCATCGTAGTTACGTCCCACGGCTAATTCTCGTTGTGTTGTCCATTTAGGGGTCTGCAATCCGCTAAGTTACCAACCTCTCTGGGTGTTTGGTCGCCTAGCCGATTTCTTTATCATCCTCCTCGGTTACCAAATCATAACAGAGCACCATCCATCACTCCGGTAACGAAACGCAGGGCCTGGCTGAGGTTCACTAGGGGGGGAGGAGAAAATATCCAATCCGGGTGGAGATTCAGCGGCTGCCACAGCCGTAGGGCCGATGGTGAAGCCAGATCCAGCAGCAGCCACAGCCCCCATAGTGCTGCAGTGGCAGCCACAGCTGCAGCCTCTATAATGCCACTATCAATGCCGTACATACCGGGAGCGGCATGATTACCGCAGTACTCGGCAGTCGCACACCCTGAGCGATTTCAAGGAGAGACTATGTAGTTTGTTCAAAGTGTACCCCCTGTTTGAGAGTCAAAAAGTCAGCATCCTCATTGGTCAGTTAACTGTTGCGGCCCAGAGGGAAGTAAAGTCCTGGCCGGACACTGATAAAGGAACTGTCAAGCAAATCTTGGCCAGGCCGAAGGACACCTTTGACACCCACACTGCAGCAAAGATAAAAATTAGATTCTTTGGGTGCAAACAAAAGGTATACGGGACTATGCTCTTAACCTCCAGGAGGCACTATGGGCCATGAAGCAGGTTGACCCTGACAATGTTTAAGACGAGGATAAGTTGCTAATAGAGAAGTTTAAAGAGGGACTCCTGTCTAACAATCAAAGGACACAGCTGTGCATCATGGCCCTACAAAATCGTGACCTGGACTTTGTGCATTTTAAGGATAGAGCCATCCGGGTGCTGCATGAACCAAATACTAGTGGCACAGCGCCCCCTAGGCGACCAGCAATACATACCAGCAGGAGGCAGCATCCTTTCCCCGGACCCCCGTTGGGGCCGCTGCGCCACACCAAGATAATGACTCCAGGTCCAGGAGCTGACTAAAAGTGTGGATGCACTAACCAAAACCATGCAGTCTATGCAAGTGGCTCCAAAGAAGAAGATCCAGCTGGCCAGGCCCACAAAGTTGGCGAGACAAGTATGTGGGAGGACGGCCTGTCCTGCCCTTCGTGATTGATGGCTTCCCGATGAACGCCTTACTGGACACCGGCTCCCAGGTGAAAACAATGCCATATATCCTCTTTAAGCTATACTGGGCTGATTCAGACATTTCTTGCAGCCCAGATGAACACCTTGCCATCTTTGCCAGCCATGGTCAGCCCTTTCCTCAGGTGGCGTTAAAAGAGGTGACCATTAAGATTGGCCGAGTAGAATTGCAGTCGCAAGGATTGATTATAGTTGATATTGACAAATGAGAATGACATCCAATCATTACTTTAGGCACCAATGTAATAGAAAATGTAATAGAAGATTCTCTTGCAGAAATTATTGTTTTGTTACAACAGGTAGCCGAGACCGCCAGTGCCAGTCAGCAGCGTGTCCTGCAAGAGGAGATCAAGGCCCTGATGCAGAGACAACAGGTAGAGCTGTCTGGTGGAGAAGTCGGCAGTGTCAGAGTGAGTGATACGTTCTCTATTGCAGTACCCTTGAGGAGTGAAATGTTAATTTGGTGTCAGGCAGCAATAGGCCTCAGGGATCAAGATTACCAGGCCTTGGTGGAACCAGTGTACTCTGATAGTAGGCCCACTATCCTGACAGCCAGAGGGGTAGTCGATGTCCGCAAGGAGAGGGTACCAATACGCATCTTGAATTGTGGGGAAAAAGAGTTCCATTTACACCGATATGCCACCCTTGTTAAGCTGTTCACTGTCAGTAACAATGCAATACAGGCAGCAGAACCCTTGCTTCCGTCCGATCAGGTGAAGGACAATGGCTCTGAGGGGGCAGCTGGAGGATTGGTGTCAGCAGCTACACGTGGGCACTGACTCTACACCTTCACACGTAAAGCATGGGGCTTATCGGGTGTCTCGAGCGTACGAGCGGGTTTTCAGAAAACACCCTCTAGACTTTGTGCAGGCAAAAGGGGTTCAACATCATATCCCCACAGGAGATCATCCACCTATTAAAACGAGGTACCGGCCTGTACCTCCAGCACACTATCAGTGTGCCAAGAGTATGTTACGGGAGATAAAGGAGGCTGGGGTAATCAGAGACAGTTGTAGCCCCTGGGCAGCTCCATTAGTCCCCGTTAAAAAGAAAGATGGTACTGAGAATGTGTGTTGACTACAGGTGGATTAACAGCATTACACATAAGGATGCTTACCCATTACCTAGAGTTGAGGAATCAATGGCTGACTGAGATCCGCTAACTATTTCTCGACTTTAGATCTCACCAGAGGGTATTGGCAGGTACCTGTGGCAGAAGCAGACAAGAAGACAGCATTTACGACACCAATGGGCCTCTGCGAGTTCAACTACATGCCATTTGGGCTCTGCAGTGCACGGGGGACATTCCAGCAGTTAATGGAATGCTGCCTAGGACATAAAAACTTTGAAACCGTTCTGCTGTACTTGGATGACATCATTGTATTCTCCAAAACCTATGAAGACTACTTGAAGCACTTGGCCGAGGTGTTCGAGGCCCTGTCCAACTTTGGCTTGAAAGTGAAGCCATCCAAGTGTCACCTTTTGAAGCCCAAGGTGCAGTCCCCAGGACATATGGTAAGCGCGGAAGGCGTGGCACCAGACCCTGACAAAGTCTCCGTTATCCGGGACTGGCAAAAACCCAGCAACATTCATGAAGTAAGGCAGTTTCTTGGGTTGGTGGGCTACTACCGGAGATTCATCAAAGGCTTCATCAAAATAGCCGCACCCCTGCAAGACCTTTTAGTGGGCAAATCCAAGAAGGCCAAGAACAAGAGTTCTGCGTTCGAGTGGAACAACAGGCTAGAAAAATCCTTCACTCGGTTGAAGCTGGCTCTCACGGGAGATGAAGTCCTGGCCTACCTTGACTATGACCAACCATTTGTACTTTACACAGACACCAGCAACGTGGGATTAGGAGCAGTACTGTCATAAATGCAGAAAGGCAGAGAGAGAGTGATTGCCTACGCCAGCAGGAAGCTTCGTCCCACTGAAAGGATCTCCGACAACTACTGTTCCTTTAAACTAAAAAACAAAAAGGTGGACACTATATCAGAGCACAGCCAACCATATATATATCAAATAAAATTGCTTTAGTGTAATGACTCAAAAATCAACTGGTATTCGTGCTAACTGAAACCTGGACAATTATAAATAAATGGACAGTCGGAAATTAATCCAACAGAAGCAAACAAAAAAAACGACCATGAGTCCATATTATTACAGATGATGCAAAATTTATTAGTATGTAAAATTTATAGTATCTAGAGATGAGCGACTTTCCCTTTTTTAGATAGTCGGCCGATTTCATTCGACCCGACTATCGGGAAAAGTCGGGGGTCCGACTGAAACACGAAACCCAATGCAAGTCAATGGGGAGGCAAAGTCGCCATGGAGTGGAGGACAGTAAACACACCAGTGTCCATTTCAATGCCAACAACATAAATTCTTACTACTTACGCTTGGCAACCTTAACCCCTTAATGTCCACTGACGTGCAGAGTCCGTCATGGCAAGGTGTCAGTTTTGGCACCTTGACGGACTCTGCACGTCATGGCTTTGATCTACCACTGCGTGTAAACACGCAGTGGTAGATCAGTGCCGACAGCTGTCACAGACAGCTGACAGGCACGGCAAGCGGTGCGGGGACCTTTGCCGTCGGTCCCCGCACCTACAGCGCTGTGCTTGGTCAGTCAATCTGACTGACCAAATACAGCAGCGATCGCGCAGGAGAAGCTGAAATTTCAGCTTCTCCAGCGCGATCAGTGCAGGAGCCGGCGCTGCAGTGGCCAGGCTTCCTGCACTGACAGCCAGGAGCGGAGCCCCCACCGCCCCTGGCTGTTAACCCCCTGACTGCTGCGATCGAGCACGATCGCAGAGCTCAGGGGGGAGGCAGAGGGTCGGGAGCTCCCTCTGCCTCAGATCGGCGCCCTGCAATATATTTGCAGGGCCCGATCTCTGCCTTGATGACCCGGGGTTGTCATGACAACCTCAGGGTCATCTAGTTACGGAAAGCTGCTGTGATCATTGTCACAGCAGCTTCCACTATAGTTGCAATGCATTGCAATGCCAGAGCATTGCAATGCATTGTAACTGCAATAAAAAGTAAAAAAAGTGAAAGTCCCATAAAGGGACAAGTTAAAATAAATCATTTTTTTTTAAAAAATTGTAAAAAAAATATTAAAAAATAATTTTAAAAAAATCCCCTAAAAATACACATTTTTATGTAATAAAAAAAATAAAAAACAAAAAACATACACATGTTTGGTATCGCCACGTCCATAAAAATCCCATCTATAAAAGCGTAACCCTAGTTAACCCCTTCAGTGAAAGCCGTAAAAAAAAACACAAAAAAGTAGTAAATTATACTTTTTCCAAGCGGTATCTTTATACCGCTTGGAAAAAGTGCAATAACACGCGATCAAAAAGTCAGATATAAATAATCATGGTACCGCTGAAACGTCATCTTGTCCCGCAAAAAACAAGCCGCTATACAGCATCATCAGCGAAAAAATAAAAAAGTTATAGCTCGCGGAATAAACTGATGCAAAAATAATTATTTTTTCTATAAAATTTTTTATTGTGTAAAAAACGCCAAAACATAAAAAAAATATATAAATGAGGAATCGCCGTAACCGTAGTGACCCGAAGAATAAAGCTGCTTTATCAATTTTACCACACACGGAACGGAGGAAAAAAAAACAAAAAAAAAACAATTCCTGAATTGCTGGTTTTTGTTCATTCTGATTCCACAAAAATCGGAATAGGAAACGATCAAAAAACGTTATGTGCCTGAATATGGTACCAATAAAAACGTCAGCTCGTCCCGCAAAAAATAAGCCCACAGCTAACTCTGTCGGCCGAAATATGGAAAAATTATAGCTCTCAAAATACGGCGATGCAAAAATTTCTTACAAAAAATTATTTGAAAAAAAAGCATCTTTTAGTGTGTGACAGAAGCTAAACATGAAAAAAGGGTATAAATCTGGTATCGCTGTAATTGCACCGATCCGAGGAATAAAGTCGCCTAATCACTGATACCGCACGAGGAACGGCGCAAAAAAGAAAACCAATTCTTCACCTTTTGTGGATTTGTTCATTGTGCCTCCCAAAGATCACAGTAAGGCGATCACAGTGGTTCCCCCCCACATATGGGGTATCAGCGTACTCAGGACAAAATGCACAATAGCTTTTGGGGTCCTATTTCTCCTGTTACCCTTAGAAAAATAAAAATTTGGGGCAAAAAGGTCATTTTTGTGGAAAAAAATATGATTTTTTTATTTTCACGGCTCTACATTATAAACTTCTGTGAAGCCCTTGGGGGTTCAAAGTGCTGACCACACATCTAGATAAGTTCCTTGGGGGGTCTAGTTTGCAAAATGGGGTCATTTGTGGGGGGTTTCTACTGTTTAGGCACATCAGGGGCTCTCCAAGCGCGACATGACACCCGCAGACCATTCCATCAAAGTCTGCATTTAAAAACGGTGCTCCTTCCTTTCCGAGCTCTGCCATGCGTCAAAATAGTGGTTCCCCCCACATATGGGATATCAGCGTACTCAGGACAAATTGCACAATAGCTTTTGGGGTCCTATTTCTCCTGTTACCCTTATAAAAATAAAAATTTGGGGGCAAAAAGATTATTTTTGTGGAAAAAAATATGATATTTTTATTTTCACGGCTCTACGTTATAAACTTCTGTGAAGCACTTTGGGGTTCAAAGTGCTCACCACACATCTAGATAAGTTCCTTGGGGGGGTCTAGTTTCCAAAATGGAGTCACTTGTGGGGGGTTTCTACTGTTTAGGCACATCAGGGGCTTTCCAAACGTGACATGACACCCGCAGACCATTCCATCAAAATCTGCATTTGAAAAAGGAGCTCCTTCCCTTTCCAGTTCTGCCATGCATCGAAATAGTGGTTTACCCCCACATATGGGGTATCAGCGTACTCAGGACAAATTGCACAATAACTTTTGGGGTCCTGTTACCCTTTGGAAAATAAAAATTGGGGGTGGAAAGATCATTTTTGTGGAAAAGATATGATTTTTTAATTTTACAGCTCTACGTTATAACCTTCTGTGAAGCCCTTGGAGGTTCAAAGCTTTCACCACACATCTAGATAAGTTCCTTGGGGGGTCTAGTTTCCAAAATGGGGTCACTTGTGGGGGGTTTTCACTGTTTAGGCACACAGGGACTCTCCAAATGCGACATGGCGTCCAATCTCAATTCCAGCCAAAAAAGTCAAATGGCGCTGCTTCCCTTCCAAGCTCTGCCATGCGCCCAAATAGTGGTTTACCCCCACATATGGGGTATCAGCGTACTCAGGACAAATTGCACAATAACTTTTGGGGTCCTTTTACCCTTTGGAAAATAAAAATTGGGGGTGGAAAGATCATTTTAGTGGAAAAGATATGATTTTTTAATTTTACAGCTCTACGTTATAACCTTCTGTGAAGCCCTTGGGGGTTCAAAGCTCTCACCACACATCTAGATAAGTTCCTTGGGGGGTCTAGTTTCCAAAATGGGGTTACATGTGGGGGGTTTCCACTGTTTAGGCACACAGGGGCTCTCCAAATACGACATGGCGTCCAATCTCAATTCCAGCCAAAAAAGTCAAATGGCGCTGCTTCCCTTCCGAGCTCTGCCATGCACCCAAATAGTGGTTTACCCCCACATATGGGGTATCAGCGTACTCAGGACTAATTGCACAATAACTTTTGGGGTCCTTTTATCCTTTGGAAAATAAAAATTGGGATGAAAAGATCATTTTTGTGGAAAAAATATGATTTTTTAATTTTACGGCTCTACGTTATAACCTTCTGTGAAGCCCTTGGGGGTTCAAAGCTCGCACTACACATTTAGATAAGTTACTTGGGGGGTCTAGTTTCCAAAATGGGGTCACTTGTGGGGGTTTCCACTATTTAGGCACACAGGGACTCTCCAAATGCGACATGGCGTCCAATCTCAATTCCAGCCAAAAAAGTCAAATGGCGCTGCTTCCCTTCCGAGCTCTGCCATGCACCCAAATAGTGGTTTACCCCCACATATGGGGTATCAGCGTACTCAGGACTAATTGCACAATAACTTTTGGGGTCCTTTTATCCTTTGGAAAATAAAAATTGGGATGAAAAGATCATTTTTGTGGAAAAAATATGATTTTTTAATTTTACGGCTCTACGTTATAACCTTCTGTGAAGCCCTTGGGGGTTAAAAGCTCTCACAACACATTTAGATAAGTTACTTGGGGGGTCTAGTTTCCAAAATGGGGTCCCTTGTGGGGGTTTCCACTGTTTAGGCATACAGGGACTCTCCAAATGCGACATGGCGTCCAATCTCAATTCCAGCCAAAAAAGTCAAATGGCGCTGCTTCCCTTCCGAGCTCTGCCATGCGCTCAAATAGTGGTTTACCCCCACACATGGGGTATCGGTGTACTCAGGAGAAATTGTACAACAAATATTGTGGTTCATTTTCTACTGATACCCTTGACAAAATTTAAAAAATTGTGTCGAAAGAAAAATTTTGGGAAAAAAAGTTAAATGTTAATTTTTTCCTTCCACATTGCTTCAATTCTTGTGAAGTACCTAAAGGGTTAATAAACTTCTTGAATGTGGCTTTGAACACGTTGAGGGGTGCAGTTTTTAGAATGGTGTCACTTTTGGGTATTTTCTGTCATATTGACCCCTCAAATTCACTTCAAATGTGAGGTGGCCCCTAAAAAAAATGATTTTGTAAATTTTGTTGGAAAAATGAGAAATTGCTGGTCAACTTTTAACACTTATAACTTCCTAACAAAAAAAAATTTTGGTTCCAAAATTGTGCTGATGTAAAGTAGACATGTGGGAAATGTTATTTATTAACGAAGTTTTGTGACATATCTCTCTGATTTAATGGCATAAAAATTAAAAGTTTGAAAATTGCAAAATTTTCAAAATTTTTGCCATATTTCCGTTTTTTTCATAAATAAATGCAAGTTATATTGAAGAAATTTTACCACTATCATGAAGTACAATATGTCTCGAGAAAACAATCTCAGAATCGCCAAGATCCGTTGAAGCGTTCCAGAGTTATAACCTCATAAAGAGACAGTGGTCAGAATTGTAAAAATTGGCCTGGTCTTTAACCTACAAAATGGCTTGGTCGTTAAGGGGTTAATTAACTTTATAGTAATAGTTACGCATTGGAAACTGAGGGTTATTTGGCTAAACTTGTGGGGGCGGGTAAGGCTGGCTCCCGGTTTTCGTGTGCCCCGGGCCAAAGAGTGTCAGTGGGCCCCTTTAACACATACCACAATTCATGATGCTCTTATACAGCACAGAAATATAGGTATAGTACAATGAAAAATACTTCACTTCTTACATGACATGACTGATATCTATGTTAAAATCTACAATAGCTCAAAAAACGGACAGCATATTCCTTCATACAGTATTATGGCCACCACATAGTGCGCCATACAGAATAATGAGCCCCATATATTGCTCCATACATAATTGGTCCCATATAATGTTCCATACAGTATATGATCTGCTCCAGTATATGATAGTCCCCATATAATGTGCTATAAAGTATAGGATGGTCCCCATAGAGTAGAATGAGCCCCACATATTGCTCCATACAGTATAATGAGTCGCATATAAAGCTCCATACAGTATATGATGTGCCCCATATATTGCTCCATACAGAATGGGCTCCATATAATGCTCCATACAGAATAGGCCCCATATGTGCCCCATATGATGCCCCATAAATAATGAACCCAATATGATTCTCCAGTATATGATGGGCCCCATGGATGATGCTCCAGTGTCTTATGGGCCAAAATAATGCTCTATATATAATGGGCCCCATTTATAATGCTCCATTGTATAATGGTCCCAGTAAATGTTGCTCCAGTGTCTGTTTTGCCGCTTTTAGAATGCTCCAGTATGTGATGGGCCCCATGGACGCTGCTCCAATGTCTGATCTGCCCCATTTAGAATGCTCCAGTATATGATGGGCTCTATGGATGCTGCTTCAGTGTCTGATCTGCCCCATTTAGAATGCTCCAGTCAGGGCCGGCTCCAGGTTTTTATGGGCCCCGGGCGAAAGAGTCTCAGTGGGCCCGCTTAACACAGACCACGATTCATGAAGCACAGATACTGCAGAGAAATATGGGTATAGTACAGTGCCAAACACTTCTCTTCTTCCATTACATGACTGATACCTATTGTAAAATGTACAATAGCTCAAAAACCGCCAAATCCTCACAGCGCACAGTACAGACTGGACAGTACAGTCCTCCATACAATATTATGGGCAACACATAGTCTCCCCCTCATCACCCATATAATACCCCATGCAGGATGTCACCCCCCATCCCCCATATAATGCTCCATACAGAATACTGGACCCAATATAATGCTCCATACAGAATACTGGCCCACATAAATTGCTCCATACAGGATACTGGTCCCCATATAATGCTCCATACAAAATATGGAGCTCTCCTCTACACTGTGCTGCGTTCTGCACTGTTACGGCTCAGGAACGGGCGCTGTGGAAAGAATCCCCATTATCATCATCATTGCCTGCCCATCATAATCATTGCCTCCCCATCATTGCCTCCCCATCATCATCATTGCCTCCCCATTATCATTGCCTCCCCATCATCATTGCCTCCCCATCATCATCATCATCGTCTCCCCATCATCATCATCATTGTCTCCCCATCATCATCATTGGCTCCCCATCATCATCATCATTGCCTCCCCATTAATATCATCATCATCATTGCCTCCCCATTAATATCATCATCATCATTGCCTCCCCATTAATATCATCATCATCATTGCCTCCCCATTATCATTGCCTCCCCATCAATATCATCATCATTGCCTCCCCATCATCATTGCCTCCCCATCATCATCATTGTCTCCTCACCACCATCACTGCCTCCCCCACTACCATCACACATACACAGACAGCACCGCAGCACTCTCTCACATACATACACACAGACAGCACCGCAGCACTCTCACATACATACACACACACACACCTCACCTGTCCGGTGTCCACGTCCTCTGCCACAGCCGGCCGCTGAATGATGACGTCATTCAGCGGAGCTCCTATGAGAGAGGAAGCGCTGGCGCAGGTGCCCCCTGGAGCCCGGAGCTGCGTCAGCGGAGGCACGGGGAGAGGTAAGTATTGCGCTGGCTGCTGCCGGGGCCCTGAGCAAGCGGGGGGCCCAGTGGTGGCACTGGCACCGCTAACGGGCGCCGGGGGTGCCCGACGGAGAGTGGCCCCCCAGCCTGCTCAGGGCCCAGGCACTTGCCCGGGTATGCCGGGTGCTGACGCCGGCCCTGGCTCCAGTATATGATTGGCCCCATGAATGATGCTCCAGTGTCTTATGGGCAAAAGTAATGCTCCATATATAATGTGCCCTATTTATAATGCTCCAATGTATAATGGTCCCCATAAATGCTGTTCCAGTGTCTGATCTGTCCCATTTAGAATGCTCCAGTATATGATGGGCCCCATGGATGATGCTCCAGTGTCTTATGGGCCAAAATAATACTCCATATATAATGGGCCCCATTTATAATGATCCAGTGTATAATGGTCCCTGTAAATGCTGCTCCAGTGTCTGTTTCCCCCTTTTAGAATGCTCCAGTATATGTTGTGCCCCATGGATGATGTTCCAGTGTATGATGGGCCAATATAATGCTCCATATATAATGGGCCCCATTTATAATGATCCAGTGTATAATGGTCCCCATAAATGCTGCTCCAGTGTCTGTTTTCCCCCTTTTAGAATGCTCCAGTATATGTTGGGCCCCATGGATGCTGCTCCAGTGTCTGATCTGCCCCATTTAGAATGCTCAAAACCACAAAAAGCGGATTGAAAAATCCAAAATTCAAGAAAACACCACCAAAAACAGGCAGAGATGCTTACCTGTCTGAAAAGGCCTCAATACTGATGCACTGACAGAGTGTTTCGGACCCAAGTAAAATGGCGACTACACAGGTGCATTAATACCAAATTAAACAGCAGCTTCAATCAGGATTGGCGTGTGGCAGCAGTGCAAAAGTACAATCTGTATATGGAGTCACATAGGAATGCAGAGCGTTGGTCACAGCCTATAATGACGCTATGCGGGCTGCCAGTGCTAACTATAATGCATCCAGTGTGAACAGAGGCCACAGTGTACAGAACCATTTGGGCCCAACTGCACTACTGCAAAAGTATAATGTGCAAAAAAACATATAATGCATGTAAGGTATTAGTTGATATTCTGGCCAAAATATTGTAAGCTGGCAACCACGTCACGGATCCTTGCACTTGCCAGTCCTACTCTAACATCTCCTACTCAAAGATCAAACCACAAAAAGCAGATTAAAAAAAAATCCAAAATTCAAGAAAACACCACCAAAAACAGGCAGAGATGCTTACCTGTCTGAAAAGGCCTCAGTACTGATGCACTGACAGAGTGTTTCGGACCCAAGTAAAATGGCGACTACACAGGTGCATTAATACCAAATTAAACAGCCAGCCTTCAATCAGGAATTGGCCGTGTGGTACACCAGTGCACAAAAGTACAATCTGTATATGGCAATGTTCACACTAGGAATGCAGACGTCTGGTTCACAGCCTATTAATGACGCCTTATGCGGGCTGCCCAGGGCTAACTATAATACATCCAGTGTGAACAGAGGCCACAGTGTACAGAACCATTTGGGCCCAACTGCACTCTGCAAAAGTATAATGTGCAAAAAAACATATAAATGTATGTAAGGTTTTAGTTGATATTCTGGCCAAAATATGTAAGCTGGCAACTCACGTCACGGATCCTTACACTTGCCAGTCCTACTCTAACATCTCCTACTCAAAGATCAAAACCACAAAAAGCGGATTAAAAAAATCCAAAATTTTGGCATATACAGATTGTACTTTTGTGCACTGGTGTACCACACGGCCAATCCCTGATTGAAGGCTGGCTGTTTAATTTGGTATTAATGCACCTGTGTAGTCGCCATTTTACTTGGGTCCGAAACACTCTGTCAGTGCATCAGTATTGAGGCCTTTTCAGACAGGTAAGCATCTCTGCCTGTTTTTGGTGGTGTTTTCCCGTTTAGAATGCTCCAGCATATGATGGGCCCCAAGGATGCTGCTCCAGTGTATGATCTGCCCCATTTAGAATGATCCAGTGTATAATGGTCCCCGTAAATGCTGTTCCAGTGTCTGTTTTTCCCCCTTTTAGAATGCTCCAGTATATGTTGTGCCCATGGATGATGCTCCAGTGTATGATGGGCCAATATAATGCTCCATATATAATGCGTGTGGGGTCAGGCATGCACATGCAGCAGAAGTACCACTGCAGCAAAAGTACAGTGAAGCTGCAGTTATTTCAACGGCTGACAATTAACATCCATCTCCTCTCTTCACACAGGTACAATCTCTACAACCTCTGCTTGCTGGGATCTGACTTTTACTACTGTGCAACCTTTCCCTTTTAAATGGTACAATCTCTACAACCTCTGCTTGCTGGGATCTGACTTTTACTAATGTGCAACCTTTCCCTTTTAAATGGTACAATCTCTACAACCTCTGCTTGCTGGGATCTGACTTTTACTACTGTGCAACCTTTCCCTTTTAAATGGTACAATCTCTACAACCTCTGCTTGCTGGGATCTGACTTTTACTACTGTGCAACCTTTCCCTTTTAAATGGTACAATCTCTACAACCTCTGCTTGCTGGGATCTGACTTTTACTACTGTGCAACCTTTCCCTTTTAAATGGTACAATCTCTACAACCTCTGCTTGCTGGGATCTGACTTTTACTACTGTGCAACCTTTCCCTTTTAAATGGTACAATCTCTACAACCTCTGCTTGCTGGGATCTGACTTTTACTACTGTGCAACCTTTCCCTTTTAAATGGTACAATCTCTACAACCTCTGCTTGCTGGGATCTGACTTTTACTACTGTGCAACCTTTCCCTTTTAAATGGTACAATCTCTACAACCTCTGCTTGCTGGGATCTGACTTTTACTACTGTGCAACCTTTCCCTTTTAAATGGTACAATCTCTACAACCTCTGCTTGCTGGGATCTGACTTTTACTACTGTGCAACCTTTCCCTTTTAAATGGTACAATCTCTACAACCTCTGCTTGTTGGGATCTGACTTTTACTACTGTGCAACCTTTCCCTTTTAAATGGTACAATCTCTACAACCTCTGCTTGTTGGGATCTGACTTTTACTACTGTGCAACCTTTCCCTTTTAAATGGTACAATCTCTACAACCTCTGCTTGCTGGGATCTGACTTTTACTACTGTGCAACCTTTCCCTTTAAATGTGCCTGCTGAATGTTTGCTAAATTAATTTGTTGCATTGTATTCAATACTTACTGCTGTATAGCCATGCTGGGGCCAGTAGAGATGCTATCAGGTGCAAGGTATTACCAGCATATGGATGCAGCCAGGCCCTGTGCCTTTGATTGTGTATCCTCCCCTGGTGTGCTGGGCAGCTGCTAATTTATCCCAAAGCAGCTACCACAACTCCTCCCACCTGATCCTCTACTCAGTCCTATATATTCAGTAGCAGTCTAAGGGGGGCACGCGTGTGGGGTCAGGCACGCACATGCAGCAGAAGTACCACTGCAGAAAAAGTACAGTGAAGCTGCAGTTATTTCAACGGCAGTTAGTCACGGCAGGAGTCAGGACCCCACACTATGTCTCTTTTGCGTATGTCTGCTGAGTAAGCACTTCCAATTACTTGTACCTGGCTTTTCTATTTACCCATCTCACTCTTTCACCATGTTCACATATGCCTTCACAGTGTTTGCTCCGTTAATCCTCTCTCTCCTTTGCTATCCCCAAACCCCAGCACCCTCTAATCAAATAATCATCTCCCCTTCCCTCCTTCCTCCCCACCTGTCCTCCTCTGCTGACCTGCTCCTCAACCTCAAATCTGTCCTAATAAAACACAAAACAAGCTTCCCTCTCTCCTTCTCCCACCTGCTCTCCCTTTCTCTGCTCCTCCTCACTGCTGGTGACATATCTCCCAATCCTGGACCTCCACAGTTCATACCCACCATTAGTACTCCTTCCTACCGCTCCCTATCTAATAGGAACTACCGCAATCTTTCCAACGTAAAACCTGTGCCATTGACACCCACCCCCCTGCTCCCTCTCTCTGGAGCACTCTGGAATGCCCGCTCCATCTGCAATAAGCTTCATGTGATTCATGACCTCTTTCTCTCTCGCAATCTTGCTTTCCTCGCCCTCACAGAAACATGGCTGACACCCTCTGACACCGCCTCCCCTGCTGCGCTGTGTTACGGTGGCCTCCAATTCACCCACACTCCTCGCCCTGGAAACAGACATGGTGGAGGAGTGGGTGTTCTCCTTTCCTCTAACTGCAACTTTAACCCAATCCCACCTCTTCCCTCCCTAATCCTCCCTTCCTTTGAAGTCCACTCTGTCCGCATTTACTCTCCCTCCAACCTCCAAGTGGCCGTCATATACCGACCTCCAGGTCCGACCACTGCCTTCATCGACCAATTCACTACCTGGCTTCTTCACTTTCTCTCCACTGACATCCCCACCATCATCATGGGTGACTTCAACATCCCCACTGATACCCTTCAGTCAGCAGCCTCCAAACTTCTGTCCCTTACTTCATCCTTTGGACTTACTCAGTGGTCCTCCTCAGCCACCCACACGGATGGTCACACATTAGACTTAGTCTTCACCCGCCTCTGCTCTCTATCTAACTTCACCATCTCCCCTCTCCCTCTATCCGACCACCATCTACTCACTTTCTCATCCCTGTCCTCCTCTCCTGTCACCCATGTCCAGCAACACGTGCACCCCCGCAGACACCTTGCACACCTAGACATCCACACACTCTCTGACTCTATTCTTTCACTGGCATCAATATCCTCACTCCACGATACAGACAGTGCCACTGCTTTCTACAATGCCACTCTCACATTGGCTATTGACACGGTCGCCCCTTTCGTTCATGGCAGAGTGCGACGTACCAACAGACAACCTTGGCACAATAACACCACTAAAAAGCTCCGGCAAGTGTCCAGGATTACAGAGCGGCGTTGGAAAAAAACAAATTCGCAAGACGACTTCACTGCATTCAAACAAGCAACACTCTCTTTCAAATCTGCCCTCACCTCTGCTAAACAGGCCTACTTCACAACCCTCGTATCTTCCCTATCCTACAACCCCAAACAGTTATTCAAAACTTTTAACTCCCTCCTCCGCCCACCACTGCCCCCTCCTACCTCCCTCATCTCTGCTGAGGACTTTGCCACACACTTCAAAAATAAGATCGACCAAACAAGGCAAGTCTTCATTGTTCAACCACCTCAACCACTTTGTATACCAGACCAATGCCCCAACCCCATAACCTCCCTCTCCAACATAACTGAAGGGGAGCTTAATTGTCTTCTCTCCAAATCGCACCTCACAACCTGTGCACTTGACCCCATCCCAACCCACCTCCTCCCCAACCTCACCACCACTATTATTCCATCCCTAACCCACCTCTTCAACCTATCACTAACTTCCGGTACCTTCCCTTCTGCTTTCAAGCATGCCACAATCACGCCTATTCTTAAAAAGCCAACCCTCGACCAAACCGCTATGTCCAGCTATCGCCCAATATCGCTGCCCCCATTCGCTTCCAAACTCCTGGAGCTGCATGTCCACGCTGAGCTTTCCTACCACTTCTCTTCTAACTTGCTCTTTGACACTCTACAATCTGGTTTCCGCCCCTATCACTCCACTGAGACAGCCCTGACCAAAATTACTAATGACCTACTTACAGCCAAAGCGAACAGACAATACTCTATACTCCTGCTTCTTGACCTGTCCTCTGCTTTTGACACAGTTGACCACTGCCTTCTACTACAGATTCTTTCCTCCTTTGGCGTCAAAGACCTCGCCCTATCCTGGATCTCCTCATACCTTTCCAACCGCACATTCAGCGTCTCCCACTCACACACTACCTCCTCGTCCCACCCTCTCTCCGTTGGAGTCCCCCAAGGATCTGTTCTAGGACCCCTACTCTTCTCAATCTATACACTTGGCCTGGGGCAACTCATAAAGTCCCACGGATTCCAGTACCACCTTTACGCTGATGACACTCAGATCTACCTCTCTGGCCCAGACATCACCTCTCTGCTATCCAGAATCCCGGAGTGTCTATCAGCCATATCCTCCTTCTTCTCCTCCCGCTTCCTCAAACTCAATGTGGACAAATCTGAACTCATAATCTTTCCCCCATCCCACAGATCTTCCTTACCTGACCTATCTATCACAATTAACGACATCACGCTTTCCCCCGTACCAGAAGTCCGCTGCCTCGGAGTAACCCTTGACTCTGCCCTGTCCTTCAAACCACACATCCAAGCTCTTTCTACCTCCTGTCGCCTTCAGCTCAAAAATATTTCAAGAATCCGTCCTTTCCTCAACCCTCAATCTACTAAAATGATTGTGCACGCCCTCATCATCTCCCGCCTCGACTACTGCAACACCCTTTTCTCTGGCCTCCCTGCTAACACCCTCGCACCTCTCCAGTCCATCCTTAACTCTGCTGCACGACTAATTCACCTCTCTCCTCGCTACTACTCCGCTTCTCCCCTCTGCAAATCTCTTCACTGGCTCCCATTCCCTCAGCGTATCCAGTTCAAATTACTAATACTGACCTACAAGGCCATCTATAATCTGTCTCCTCCTTATATCTCTGAACTAATCTCCCGATATCTTCCCTCACGTAATCTCCGATCCTCCCAAGACATCCTTCTCTCCTCCAGACTTATTCGCTCCTCACCCAACCGCCTCCAAGACTTCTCCCGAATATCCCCCATCCTCTGGAATTCTTTGCCCCAACACGTCCGACTATCAAACACATTCGGATCCTTCAGACGGAACCTGAAAACCCATCTCTTCAGGAAAGCCTACAGCCTGCAATGATCCCCGCTGTCTCCTCACCACTACCGGAGATATCGCCTCAACCAACACTGGAACTGCTGCAACCCACCAACCTGCTGTCTCCTGCCTCACAATCCTGTAGAATGTAAGCCTACAGCCTGCAATGACCCTGCTACCTCCTCACCACTACCGGAGATATTGCCTCAACCAACACCGGAACTGCTGCAACCCCCCGACCTACTGTCTCCTGCCTCACAATCCTGTAGAATGTAAGCCCGAAAGGGCAGGGTCCTCTCCCTCTGTATCAGTCTGTCATTGTTAGTTTGTTTACTGTAAGTGATACCTGTAATTTGTATGTAACCCCTTCTCATGTACAGCACCATGGAATCAATGGTGCTATAGAAATAAATAATAATAATAATAATAATGGGCCCCATTTATAATGATCCAGTGTATAATGCTCCCTGTAAATGCTGCTCCAGTGTCTGTTTCCCCCTTTTAGAATGCTCCAGTATATGTTGTGCCCCATGGATGATGCTCCAGTGTATGATGGGCCAATATAATGCTCCATATATAATGGGCCCCATTTATAATGATCCAGTGTATAATGGTCCCCCATAAATGCTGCTCCAGTGTCTGTTTTCCCCCTTTTAGAATGCTCCAGTATATGTTGGGCCCCATGGATGCTGCTCCAGTGTCTGATCTGCCCCATTTAGAAAGCTCAAAACCACAAAAAGCGGATTGAAAAATCCAAAATTCAAGAAAACACCACCAAAAACAGGCAGAGATGCTTACCTGTCTGAAAAGGCCTCAATACTGATGCACTGACAGAGTGTTTCGGACCCAAGTAAAATGGCGACTACACAGGTGCATTAATACCAAATTAAACAGCCAGCCTTCAATCAGGGATTGGCCGTGTGGTACACCAGTGCACAAAAGTACAATCTGTATATGGCAATGTTCACACTAGGAATGCAGAGCGTCTGGTTCACAGCCTATTAATGACGCCTTATGCGGGCTGCCCAGTGCTAACTATAATGCATCCAGTGTGAACAGAGGCCACAGTGTACAGAACCATTTGGGCCCAACTGCACTCTGCAAAAGTATAATGTGCAAAAAAACATATAAATGTATGTAAGGTATTAGTTGATATTCTGGCCAAAATATGTAAGCTGGCAACCCACGTCACGGATCCTTACACTTGCCAGTCCTACTCTAACATCTCCTACTCAAAGATCAAAACCACAAAAAGCGGATTAAAAAAATCCAAAATTTTGGCATATACAGATTGTACTTTTGTGCACTGGTGTACCACACGGCCAATCCCTGATTGAAGGCTGGCTGTTTAATTTGGTATTAATGCACCTGTGTAGTCGCCATTTTACTTGGGTCCGAAACACTCTGTCAGTGCATCAGTATTGAGGCCTTTTCAGACAGGTAAGCATCTCTGCCTGTTTTTGGTGGTGTTTTCCCATTTAGAATGCTCTAGCATATGATGGGCCCGAAGGATGCTGCTCCAGTGTATGATCTGCCCCATTTATAATGATCCAGTATATGATAGGCCCCATGGATGCTGCTCCAGTGTCTGATCTGCCCCATTTTGAATGCTCAAGTGTATGCTGGACCCCATATATAATTCTCCAGTGTATAATGCTCCCATATATTGCTCCAAATATTTAAAAAAATGAAATACCTGTCCTCGCTGTACACTGCTCTACTCTGGACTCCTCAGCGTCGCCATGTTACAGCTATCTGCACTTGGACTGTTTAGGCAGAGGGCATACAGACGTGACATCATCGCGCTCTCTAAGCTGAATGTCACTGTCAGGAAACGCGGAAGACGTCACAGCGGTGGAGCAGGGAGAGGTAAGTATTGCAAGTGCTGGGGCCCTGAGCAAGCAGGGGGGGCTGACTCGTGGGCGACGGCACTGGCACAGGTCCCCTCATAGTACGCCGGTGTGTCTGACGGCGAGTGGGCTCTCCCACCGTCAGAGACACTTTTTTGTCCTATGAGGGGCCCTGTGTCAGTGCCATCGCCCACGAGTCGGCCCCCCCCACCTGCTCAGGGAACCTGCACTTGCCCAGGTGCGCCAGTTGCTGACGCCAGCCCTGGGGGGATTTGTAGGTTTTGTAGTCCGTCCATGCTTGCAAGTGCATGTTCATTAAATGTTTAAGCATGCAACTGGTAAAAAAAATTTCAGAGATTTTTCCCTCGGCTAAAGGTCCTTCCGCACTTCTTACAGATAACCTTTGCCTCATCAATAAGATTTTGGTCAAAAAAGTGCCACACTGGACTCTTCCTACTATGGTATAAATTTTCAGGGCTTGCACTCTGTGCTAATTTGACCATCTGGACAAGCTGTCCTGCAACTCTTTTTTTTTAACACCTTTTTGGACTTCTACGGGCCTGCCAGATAACCCCAGCTGCGATGTCGATACCTGCTGCGGATCCTCCTCTTCTGAGCTATTGCCAGCGGCACCCTCTTCCCCAATAGATGCCAATCCGGGTCAACAACTGGGTCATCCATCACCTCCTCTTCAATTTCATCTGCACCTTCCTCTGTCACTGTGTAATGTGGTACGGTATGCAGGAAGGGGCACCTGAGTTTCATCAGGGTCACATTCAGGCTCAGTAGACTGCAAAGGAAATGTAGTGCTCTGGGTGAATGTACCAGCAGAATCATCTAGCAGTGGCTGTGCATCAGTGCACTCCATCTCTGATTCATGTTGGACTGGGGAATTCAGGATTTGACTTGATAACCCAGGCATGGTATGTGAAAAGAGCTCCATGGAGTAATCTGAAGTGTGGGCTGCCGCATCCTTCACTTTTGGTGGGGGTGAAGCACACAAGGAAAGGTGTTGTTCCTGACAAGGAGCCTGCACTGATGACTCAGTGCTTGCATTTTTTGAAAATTCATAAGAGGAGGCGATAGAGCTGGAGGCTGTTTCTGCAATGTAAGCCAAAACCTGTTCCTGATGCTTCGGCTTTAAAAGCAGTTTACCTACTCCCAGTAAAGGGAGCCTTCCAGGTCTTCTTGAGCGAGACGATGACGCAGGCTCAACACCTCCTGACTTAGGTGCTATTGTGCTTATGGCACTTCCAGCAGATGCACCACCACCACCATCAGTACCAGCTGGCCCCCCCACGCCCACGTCCGTGGCCTCTTCCACCATACTTCCTCATTTTTGTGAAAATGTACCCAAAATACCAGCAGATATATGTTACTGTATCAGAAGTGTACAGCTGTATACAGTCTAGGGATAATTGTAAATCTCCGTATATATTTCAGGAGTCACACACAGACGTTCTCATGCTCAGTATGGATTACACCAGAATATAAAAAGTAGAGAAAGGGTAATGTATTACAAGCGTACAGCTGTATACAGTGTTAGGGTAATTTTTTAATCTCCGTATACATTTACGGAGTAACAGACAAACGGTCACAGGCTCAGTATGGATTAGACCACAATATAAAAAGCTGAAAAAGGGGTACTGTATCACCAGATACCAGGTATATATAGTATGGTGAAAATATTGTAAATCTCCGGATATATTTCAGGAGGCAGACACAGATGCTCTCAGGCTCAGTATGGATTACACAATATTATAAAAAGATGAAAAAGGGGTACTGTATCACCTGATACCAGGTATATATAGTATGGTGAAAATATTGTAAATGTCTGGATATATTTCAGGAGGCAGACACAGACGCTCTCAGGCTCAGTATGGATTACACAATAATATAAAAAGATGAAAAAGGGGTACTGTATCACCAGATACCAGTTATATATAGTATGGTGAAAATATTGGAATTCTCCATATATATTTCAGGAGTCAGACAATGACGCTCACAGGCTCAGTATGGATTACACAATAATCTAAAAAGATGAAAAAGGGGTACTGTATCACCACATCGGAGGGAGGTCATCACAGTCAATCCAGATGTGAAGGGTGAGGGCTTTGAATTGGTTAAGTTTCTGCAGTAATCCTTCACACATCGGAGGGAGGTCATCCCAGTCAATCCGGGTGTGAAGGGCAGGAGCTTTGATTGGATAAGTTCTCACAGTAATCGTTCACGTAAGGGGGGAGGTCATCCCAGTCAAATCAGACGTGGATGGTGAGAATTTTGATTAAGGCTATTACAGATTACTGTGACCGACGTACCAGCTAGGGCGACCGGTTTTCAGAGTAATAGACCTGGAGCACCAGTGCTCAGTGCAATTGGTGAGTTATCAGTTTCCAGAGCAGCTTGTACGTGTCACATGTTAAAAAAGAGGGATTCATATTCTCCCAGGTGTCTGTTTCATTTGTACGTGTCCCTGTCTGTATCAGGTACTGTCGCTTTAAATTTACACTCAGAGCAGAGTGCGCTCTGTCACTACCTCATTCAATGCTGGCTGCAGGCTAAAGCCCCTTTGACCCCCCTCCTCTGCTAATCACGTTGTCACATCTGTTTCCTGGTTTTGATTGTTTTGAGCTAGTTTTTGGCTACAGGCTGTAGCGTGAAAATTCTCAGGCATTCAGACTGAACTGTATTCATTTTTTTTTTTTTCCTATTCTGAGGGATAACCTTATTTTTTGATACGTGATTTCAGTGTCTGTAGACACAGCGAGCAGAGATATAAGGGAGGAGGGAAATGCCAGCAGCAGTGAAGAGGACATTCCGGAGGGCGGGAGGATAAAGCCTACGCTACCAGACAAAAGTCTTAAAGTATTTTTTCTTTTTGCTTTTATCATTTTACAATCAGTTTTTCCACCTCTTTTCTGCTTTTTAATTAGCTGTTTTAGTAACAAGGGTTTTTTCTTCTTGTCAACCTTGTTGTTTTTTAAAGTTTTACTATTAATACGTTTTTTTTCCCTCCTCTTTTTTGATCAGTTTTTTCTTTTTGCTTTTGGAGTTTTTATTTTGATTAATCTTTTTCCTAGAGTTTTTTACTAAATCTAACTCTTGTTTTTTTAAAGTTTTTCTTTTAAGTAAATTTTTAAATAATTTTGGAGAGGTTTTTCTAATCAACTTATTTTAGAGTTTTATTCTCCAACCATTTTTAAAAAAAATACAAGATCTACTAGCGTGCTTTAGACCAAGGACAGAAACACAGATAAGAAATTGCAAGCTGAGTGAGAACACACAAACAGTTGCGCAGCGGCTTCACTCACCCCTCCCATCAGGCATTCAGCAAAGACAAGAATTTCAGTGTCCTTTCACACTGAACCAGAATGCAGCAGTTCTCAGATTTTTAATCACCTTTGTTGAATAGGTTTTTGGAATAGACACAGCACGTGAGAATCAAAGGGCTAGGCATGTGAATAGAAGGTCAGAGTACGTGAGAATCCAATGGACGGGCAGACTTTACGCTGCTCAATGAATTAAATGTTTTTTTTGTTTTTTGAAAGGCACAGGAAAGTTTGTTTTTAGATTGCCGTCTGCTATAAAAGAGCAGTGGTAGTCTTGCATCGTGTAGAAGGTACAGCAAGTTATTTGAACGGACCAGGAAGTGATTTTTATGTGAATAAGATTGAAAAGGTGTTAAAGAAGCATTGAAATCATCTGTGACGAAATGATCACGGATATGTCACAAGAGCAGAATTTAGAGCCTCACACATCACATGTCCATCATGTGGAGACACGGGACAGGTGTAGGCTGCTCTCATTGAATAAGGAGCCTTATACAGGGAAAAACGCTCCCCGCCTCTCTCCACAGGGAGAAGGCATTTTTGCTTCAACGGTCCCCTCTCAAGCATCGCAGGGGGACACCCTCTCCTCTTTCTTCTCTCAGTCCCTTTCTCCTTCTTCTTCAGACTTCTCTCCTCTTTCCTCGCTGCCTTTCCTCTCTATCCTTCTTTCCCTATCATTCATTCTTTCCCCTCCCTCACATCTCTGACACATCCATTTTCTTCCTCTTCCTCTTCTTCTATCTCTTCCTCTCCATCTCTCAAACCTTCTTCTTTTTCTTCTTCTACTTCTCCCCCTCCATCTTTCTCCACTTCTCCTCCTCCATCTCTCTCTCTCCCCCCTCTTTCACGCTCTCCTCCTTCATTTTCTTCTCTCCCCCTCCATATCTCCTCTCTCCCCCCTCCTCTACACCTCACTCCTCCCTCACACCTCCCCTCTCTTCCTCTTTTTTCTACTTCGTTATCAACCGGGTCAGCGCCCAATCAAAGCAATGTGGTGTCCCTGTATTCAGTGCCTCCTGCACAGGGCACCCTGTCTATCCCAAGCACAGTACAAACATTGCCAGTCATTATATCAGGAGAAGAAAGTGCAAATCTCCCTACACAAAACGCTGCAGGTAGCCCCCAGACACAACAGCTAGCAGAGCCCACAGCCGGGGCTTCACAGGGGGAGGTGTAGCTGCAGACACAAATAAGGAACCTCAGTGCCGAGCAGAGCTGCCAGCATGGAACTATGACACTGATCCACCGCAGCCTCACCCAGTGTATGCCCCAAGCACACCATGTCACTTCTCATCTGATGAAGATGAAGACACAACGTCATACATGCTGCCCAATACTAGGGAAGAAAACCCACAAGCACCAAGAGAGCAGGGACAGGTAAAGGCACCATCCTATGAGCCCTTCATCCCAAGCCAGGTGATCAGTATGCTGCCAGACCTAGGGACACACCCCATGCCATTTTGCAATAAAATGCAGCAGATCCAGCGAACGTATGCAGCAGCCTGGATTGATCTCTGGGCCGTAATGGAAATAAAAGCAGGTGAGGCATTCTGGCCAATTATGAGAGAACACTTCAAGCTTCCAGCAGAATTAGATGCGTATGCCTGGGAGACAGGACCAAAGCTAATTGAGCAGCTCAGAGAATGGGCCAAAAGCAGACTGACAGGACAAGCTATCAGCCTACATGTCACGAGCCAAGACCAGACAGAGTCTGTAGAGGGGTTCCATGACAGAGTGATGCAAGTGTTTCAAGATTTGGGCCTCATTACCCATGATCAGACACACAGACGGATGTTGGCACACACTTTTGTGCATGGACTGAGAGAACCAAACAGGAAACAACTGGTAGTAGCCAGGCCTGAGTACACGTCAATAGCAATGGATACCCTGCTCGCAGTAGCAAAAAGGATTGAGTCCCGCCGGGACAGAAGGGATGTCCAGTGTTACAACTGTGACAAGTTTGGTCATTTCCGGAACCGGTGCAGAACACCGACTTCGCCCAGAAGAAGAAGAAACACAGAAAGCAGTGAAGAACCCCGTCCATTGGACAGGAGCACGCCAAGTCCACAGGGAACCCCACCAGTGGGACCAATATCCTGAGAGTGCATGGCGTAGTCAGATCTTTTCTTGTGGAACTCCGCAAACTCACCTATCTATCAGAATCTTCTGGGTCCTGCATGGGAATTGATGGTCAAGTCAGACATTTCCAGATTATGAAGCCCCTGAGCGTGTGGAGTCAGCCAGAACACTCCATCATGTCCCAGTTTGTTGTGTCAAAGACCTGCACCCTCAACCTATTGGGAGTGGACCTACTGCAGAAGCTGAAAGCGACCAGAGTGTTCCAGGAAGATGGGACCATGACACTTTCTTCACCCCTGACCCAAGAAGAAACAGGAACCTCAAACAACCACACTACAGACCTATCACAGGAGGTGCTGGAAATAGTACCAGAATTGCCACTCCATCACCCAGAGTCAAGATGTTTCTGACCAACTGAAGGTCTAAGTGAACTCACCTAAGAAGACAGCCTGAGAACTTTGACATTGGCCAGGATATTCAACTCAAGAAGGACCCTACTCGCTTCATGGAATGGCAACACCACATCCGGCTCCAACGCCAGAGGTTCATCTTTTGCAAGCACCAGGAGGTGCCCCCTGCAATCAACCAGTTCACCCAGGCCCTAGACCGGCAAAAGGCCACTCAGCTCTTCAAACTTGTGCACAAATACTGACCTGAGACCGAGCTGGAGAAAAAGAAACAACTGATGGCCAGTGCTGAGAAAAAAGCAGTCGGTTAAGGAGACGTCCCAACAAGAAGACCCCCTGTGACCAGATCAGGCGCTAACACAGTGACTGCCTTGGTGGAGAACAAGAAATCCAGCTGGTCGTCATCTCTCATGATGTGGATCCTAGTAGATGGCTTGTTTTCCCGCCAGCTTTGTGCCAGGAGATGGGAGTCCCCTGCCGCATAGTGAAGGACAAGGCCAAACTGGGCTGCCTCGCCCATCGGAATCAATCCCAGCTTTCCACAGTGAAGAAAAAGACTGTAAACCCCACTGAGATCAGAATGGTGCAAGGCCTGGAGGCCGTGAAAGAGGCTACAGTATTTGAAACCCCAACAGTGCTGAACCCGCACACTCTGCTCTCAAAAGTCCCAGTCACCGCAATGGTATTCACGGTGATCAACCTGGCCAGTGCCTTCTTCAGTTTTCCCCTCCACCTGGATGACCTGCCTGCCTTCACGCACCAGTGCAGTGCATATGGACAGTGTTTGTCTCAAGGTGCTCAGAACAAGCCCTTCAAGTTTCACCAAGACAATGTCCTCCATCCTCGTCAACTGGATTGCAGAATATGCAGGAGTCACTCTTCTACAACACGTGGATGACCTTCTCTTTTGTGTGGTTGACATCGATACCTGCACAGTCCATTCCTTGTCTCTCCTACTCTACCTGGAGGAACAGCAACGCAAGGTCTGGAAGAACAAAGTCCAGTGGTGTCAGAAGCAAGTTACATCCCTGGGACACTGTATTGCCCACCAGATGAAACACCTGTCAAATGACTGGAAGACCACTGTGGAGAAGATGGCTCCCCCAACAACTCCAAAAATGCTGCAGGCCTTCCTTGGTCTAGTGTCGTGATGCAGAACATGGATTCCTGATGCCTCAGTGCTAATGCAGCCTCTGTGCGCTTGCATCAACGCAACCCCGCTCCTTCTATCGGATGCAGCCTTCAACTCATTCAGGAAATTGGAAGAACTCCACAGTCTCAGCGCCAATACCAGGCCTACCTGACTACGAGAAGCCTTTCCGTCTACCTGATGGAAGAAAGAAGGTCATGCTACTGGAGTCCTGACACGGATTCACGGGGGAAAACAGAGACTTTTAGGCTGCTTATCAGCCCGCTTGGATCCAGTTGCAAGAGGAGCACCCTCCTGCCTGGTGGCAGTATCTGCACCACACACCTTCCTGGACAAGACTGCTGACATCACTCTTGGACAGCCACTGGAAACTCTCACTCCACATGACATCTTGGCAATCCTCAATCAAGCTCAACCAAATAAATCTCCCCACGCCAGGCATCTTCACCTCTATCGCCTTTGTCTCACAATTTCACCGTCTCCAGACCTACAGTCCTCATCCTGGCCACTCTACTCCCACTCCCAAGGGGGGATACAATATGGACTTTTCAGAACAAAAATTTACAGAATTTATCCTCCACTTGGATGGCTCCAGATTTGCAGATGATTAAGAAGTATCCACACAGGAAGTGCAGTGACCAGCAATCAAGAAATCCTGTGGTCCAGAAGTCTGTCACCTAGCCTGTCAGCCCAGGAAGCAGAACTGATAGCGCTGACGAAGGCCTGCCAGATGGCAGAAGGCAAGACTGCAAACATCTACACCGACTACAGGTGCTCGCATGGCATAGCACACGACTTTGGGCCCATCTGGGCTGCAAGGGACTTCATCACAGCAAACAGGACAACCGTGAAGCATCATGGAGCCTTCAGGGACCTGCTGGGTGTATTCCAACTTCCAAAATGGTGGCAATTTGAAAAATCAAAAGCGCATGGAAAATTGAGAAGAGAAGAGGCATGAGGCAATAACATGGTGGACATGGCAGCCGAAGAAGTGGCCAAAGGAAGACAACATGGAGAAGTGGGAGAGGTCGTAGAGCCGAACAGCTACTACATGACGACTGAAGACAAGAAACCTGACAAAAAGACGTCCTGGGATCTGCTCAAGAAGCTGCAAGACCAAGCTCCAAAAGGAGAAGAAGAGCTGAATGCGAAAGAAGCAACAGGTGAAGAGGGAAAACTATCTACAATGGACTCCAAACCCTGCCTCCCACAAAGTATGCGGCAAATGCAAGCCTGGACGTGTAGAAGAAAGTCCCCCTCACCTCATCCGGCAAGACCACTCTACCAGCCTCAGAGGATCCAGATAGACCACATCCAGATATCGCCAAGTGAAGGATTCAAATACGCCATTGTGGTCAAAGAAGTATTTTCAAGATGGACAGAAGCGTTCCCAGCCAGCAAAGACTAGTGCAAAGAAGCTACTTTCGGAAAATAGTGTGCAGATACGGGTTCCAGAAATGATAGAAAGTGATCAGGGACCCGCATTCACAGCAAATCTGACACAAGAGATCTGGTTAGCAGTAGGGTCAGATTTAGGCCTACACACTCCTTACCACCCCCAGAGCAGCGGAAAGGTAGAAAGACTGAACGGAACTCTTAAGAATAGGATGCTGAAAGTTGCCCAAGAGACACGCAAACCATGGCATGAGACACTCCCAATTGCACTGTTTAGCGTAAGGCACACTCCCAGAGACCCAGAAAAGCTGTCACCATACAAAATTTTGTTTGGGTCTAGTCCCAAGTTAGGTGCATTCTTCCCTCAGCAGCAGAATATGCAAAATGATATCTTGTTTGCTTATGTAATTGAATTGGTCAAAAAACTAATGTCCATTCTCGAGTTTTTCTCTTCACTGCCAGATCCAGACTCAGTGTCCGGTACGCACTCCTTGAAAGCCAGGAGACTGGGTGTTGGTGAAAAAAGTTGGAAATGAGAACACTCGATCCCAGATTTGATGGTCCTGTCCAAGAGCCCCAGATGACACCAACCTCTGTCACTAGAGGGAAAGCCTGCTTGGATCCACGTATCGCATCGCAAGGAAGCTCCCATACCAAAAGAGACACCTAAGCCATGAATGATGTCGTGGATGCTCTGACTGACCAGACAGATGACCTACCTGATGAAGAATACACATGTTTTTCTGAACGTGCAGTTGAATAAAGAGACTGATTGCAAACACATGAACCCCTGTTAGGGACAGTCCTCCTGACCGCCCATTTGCGAAAAGCCTGTATCGGTGGGGAAGGCATGTATTAGGCATGTCTCAACCCGCCGGCAGCACAAAAGAGTTGCAGCGCTTTGGGACAGGAGCAGGTTTTTAGGGCAAGTGGTATCTAAGGGGGGACTGTCATGGAAATATATATGTATTCCACGTATTCAATATATATTCATATATATGCATTTACAGTTAGATAGATCTCACTTGCTAAAAATCCTGTGCTCAGCATATCTATGCAAAAGCTGATGCTAGCTATAATCAGTTGCTTAACATGACCCCTGGCCTACATAAGTCTGGTATGCTACAAAAGATAGCTCATAGGGACTTTTTATCAAGGACACAGAAAAATGGAAACAAGGACAGAAGATATCTATTATTTTTTTTACTAGCCATGTAGGAAAACTGGGTCAAAGAGCAATAAATCTGCAACTTCAGCCCTTTTATCATAATTATCATACTTATACTAAAACAGCCAATAACCTAACAGCTTTTAATTGTATGCTAATTGACTAACCAGCCCCTTTTTGTAAACGTATAAAACCTTGAATGAATAATAAACTGTTGGTCTTGACGAACTGTTATACTGACACTTCCGTGTGGACAGTCCTCATTTCATTCTGAGCGCTCAAAAAGACATTTAGTCTAAAATTGGGAACAGCAGCAGCAAACACTGCAGGATAGATTTATCCTAATTAAATTTCCATAACACAGGTATATATAGTATGGTGAAAATATTGGAAATCTCCATATAAATTTCAGGAGGCAGACACAGACGCTTTCAGGCTCAGTATGGATTACACAATAATATAAAAAGAAAAAGGGGTACTGTATCAGCAGATACCAGGTATATATAGTATAGTGAAAATATTGGAAATCTCCATATATATTTCAGGAGGCAGACACAGACGCTCTCAGGCTCAGTATGAATTACACAATAATATAAAAAGAAGAAAAAGGTGTACTGTATCAGCAGTTACCAGGTATATATAGTCTTGGGAAAATATTGGAAATCGCCGTATATATTTCAGGAGTCAGACAATGATGCTCACAGGTTCAGTATGGATTACACAAGAATATAAAAAGATCCGCAAGAAATAATCTCACATGTGGGACAATGTTCCAGGTGTCAATGATGCAAATTGTCTCTTCAGAGAGGAAGAGAGCTAGAACTCTAGTGCCACCTTTTGGAAGGTAGCAATCCTACAAGTCAATGTCGACCCTTTAACGAGCCTTATCACATGACCTAGGATAATAGCCAAACCAGAATCTCAGGTGTCAATGATGCACTTACAGTTGGGGGGAGGAGGACTTTCTGCAAAAATTGTACTGTATCCCAAGCGTACAGCTGTATACAGTCTAGGGGTAATTGTAATTCTCCGTATATTTTGCCAGAGTCAGACACTGGCTCTCACAGTCTCAGTATGAATCACACCAGAATATAAAAAGTAGAAAAAGGTTAATGTATTACAAGCGTACAGCTGTATATAGGGTTGGGGAAATTGAAACTCTCCGTATATTTTGCCAGAGTCAGACACAGGCTCTCACAGGCTCAGTATTAATCACACCAGAATATAAAAAGTTGGGGGTGGAGGAGGGGGACAGCCCAGATAGGGAGGTGGCAAAAATGGCATAAGTTGAGGTGTATAATGGACGTAAGAAAAGTTTGATGCTTAAAGTGGATATTTATTGAACGTATAGGCGAAAGCGATAAGTAATTTTTGACGTTTCGGCCTCCACTGGGCCTTGATCACAAAATCGCTGTGAAAGACAGAGAGTGAACATTATAGTACAAGACAAGAATATACAGGAAATATTTACATATATTTACATTATAGGATAATACGTAACCATGTCATGGTATATGGATTGTAATTTAAATAGCATTTGGTTCAGTAGGTTGCAAGACATAGGAGGGGGCTAGGTAAGGAGAAGAATTCTACATTGAGATATCAGAACCCAGGAAAAATGCAAACAATTATTCGTTGAACACCTACCCTTATTGTGTTGATATAAAGGGAAGTATTCTGGACATCCTAGCATAGGATAAGTCCGGAGAAGAGGAATGAGATCCTTGTAAGAGTTACTGGAATAAATCGGAATAGAGTGAGTAATGGAGACCCAGAATAGAATATCTTATACACATGATCTATAGTGAATAGTAGTAGTAGTAATATGATACCTTTAGAACAATAAACGCATGTAACACATGCTTGTAGTGTGATCCTCTAGGGACGGGATCAGGATCAATTGTATAGGGTCTGGGTCTTATAGATAACACCGCTTAGGAGAGGTAAAGATAACATAATTATATTTTGTTCACATGGGTATACATGTATGTATTTAAATGGTAATTACCAGGAGTAAGATAGTAGACCGTCAGCTGAGGAGTTAAATATAATCACTGCTAGGCTGTAATGAGAATGTATAGAGTCAATTGGCTCACAATAGAGTATATGTTTATCCACTTATGGCTAAGGATATTTACCATAATGTGCAGGAAAGACTTGCCAGCTATGGTGCTTGTCAGCATAAGAGATAGGCAGTAACTGTAGAGCACATTAATACAGGGTAAATGGTGTGGAAATGCCGGTGGTATAACTTATCTTAGGTGGTGGGAGCTCACATCCGTGTTGGTGGTCGGTAGTCAGGTCCAGAGCATTGGTGGCTCAATGTAGAAGCTGGCACATCTGTGCCTGAGCATGTGGGGACTGTGGTGAACTCACAGCAGCGCTATAAGAAGCGCTTGCTGATCGCATTGCCGGATGTGACGTCACACGCCGGCGCATGCGCAGAAGGGATTGATAGTGACGTGAGACGCCCACTGAGCATAGAATCGGTAGTGGCCAGTCAGCGCTTGCGCAGTGAGTGCTAGAGGATGTGGCACTCACTGGGGTAAAGGCACTGTAAGTTGGTGAAAGTTCTAGCTGTTCCTGTCAGTGAAAATTGTGGCGGTCAAAATAAATGTAGTGACAAAACGGGGAATGAGTAAAATGGGGGAAAAAAAAGGGACATGATAGCGGTGTAAAGGAACAAAAACAATGGATAATAATGATACAATTGAATGGACAGTAAAATAAATACAAGATGCAAGTGGATAGGTAGTAGGGAAATCATAAAATTAACAAAAAAGGGATAAAAATAACAAAAAAGGAGGAACATAAACAATGGATAATCATAGTATAATTGAATGATCGGTAAAATAAAAAATGCAAGTAAATAGATGGTGAAAGAAATCATAAAATTAACATTAATGGTAAAAGTCCAAACAAAAATAAATAGGAAAATCATAAACATAAAATAAAACATAAAAATAATGGTAGGAGTCCAAACGAAGATGATAAATAAATAGTAATAAATGAGGGGCATGATACGGAGTATGGGTCTTACCATCTCAACTGTAGTGTAAGGCCAAACTTATGAGCACCTACGGATTGTTCTAGGGGGAGAGAAGGAAATTAGGTTAGCCAGTCCATCTCCCTGTTAAGACCTTTGGGGTACAGTGTATCTAGGGTGTATATCCAGTATGTCTCACGTTGTTTGAGTAATTTAATGTGGTTACCACCTCGTCTGGGTCTGGGGACGCTTTCTATCACTTGCATCTTGTATTTATTTTACTGTCCATTCAATTGTATCATTATTATCCATTGTTTTTGTTCCTTTACACCGCTATCATGTCCCTTTTTTTCCCCCATTTTACTCATTCCCCGTTTTGTCACTACATTTATTTTGACCGCCACAATTTTCACTGACAGGAACAGCTAGAACTTTCACCAACTTACAGTGCCTTTACCCCAGTGAGTGCCACATCCTCTAGCACTCACCGCGCAAGCGCACATCCTCTAGCACTCACTGCGCAAGCGCTGACTGGCCACTACCGATTCTATGCTCAGTGGGCGTCTCACGTCACTATCAATCCCTTCTGCGCATGCGCCGGCGTGTGACGTCACATCCGGCAATGCGATCAGCAAGCGCTTCTTATAGCGCTGCTGTGAGTTCACCACAGTCCCCACATGCTCAGGCACAGATGTGCCAGCTTCTACATTGAGCCACCAATGCTCTGGACCTGACTACCGACCACCAACACGGATGTGAGCTCCCACCACCTAAGATAAGTTATACCACCGGCATTTCCACACCATTTACCCTGTATTAATGTGCTCTACAGTTACTGCCTATCTCTTATGCTGACAAGCACCATAGCTGGCAAGTCTTTCCTGCACATTATGGTAAATATCCTTAGCCAAAAGTGGATACACATATACTCTATTGTGAGCCAATTGACTCTATACATTCTCATTACAGCCTAGCAGTGATTATATTTAACTCCTCAGCTGACGGTCTACTATCTTACTCCTGGTAATTACCATTTAAATACATACATGTATACCCATGTGAACAAAATATAATTATGTTATCTTTACCTCTCCTAAGCGGTGTTATCTATAAGACCCAGACCCTATACAATTGATCCTGATCCCGTCCCCTAGAGGATCACACTACAAGCATGTGTTACATGCGTTTATTGTTCTAAAGGTATCATATTACTACTACTACTATTCACTATAGATCATGTGTATAAGATATTCTATTCTGGGTCTCCATTACTCACTCTATTCCGATTTATTCCAGTAACTCTTACAAGGATCTCATTCCTCTTCTCCGGACTTATCCTATGCTAGGATGTCCAGAATACTTCCCTTTATATCAACACAATAAGGGTAGGTGTTCAACGAATAATTGTTTGCATTTTTCCTGGGTTCTGATATCTCAATGTAGAATTCTTCTCCTTACCTAGCCCCCTCCTATGTCTTGCAACCTACTGAACCAAATGCTATTTAAATTACAATCCATATACCATGACATGGTTACGTATTATCCTATAATGTAAATATATGTAAATATTTGTAAATATTTCCTGTATATTCTTGTCTTGTACTATAATGTTCACTCTCTGTCTTTCACAGCGATTTTGTGATCAAGGCCCAGTGGAGGCCGAAACGTCAAAAATTACTTATCGCTTTCGCCTATACGTTCAATAAATATCCACTTTAAGCATCAAACTTTTCTTACGAGTGCAGTGTTTATGAACTCTAATATTTAGGGGTCTCTGATCCCGTTCACTTGCACCACCATTCACCCGTGTGCCAAACCCTCGCTATCTAACTATAATGGACGTAAAGCAGCTGCAAATGGAGGAATTGGAGAAGTCAGGAAGAGGAGGACAAAGCGAGCCATTTTGCTGGCAACCTATGTGTCATCAGGGGAAGGTGGGACAAAATCCTTTGCAACCCATGCATGGTTCATTTTAATGAAGGTTAGATCATCAACATTTTGTGTCGACAGACGGGTCCTTCTTTCTGTCAGGATTGATCTAGCAGCACTGAAGACTCTTTCTGATAGCACACTACCAGCAGGGCAAGCGAGCTCCTGTAAGGCATATTGTGCGAATTCAGGCCAGGTGTCCAGTTTACAGGCCCAGTAGTCAAAGGGGAATGACCGGTGAGGGAGAACATCGATAGGGGAGGAGAAGTAATTTTTAACCATAGTTGACAACTGTTGTCTCCTGTCTGTTGCTGTAGATTCAGTATTACCAGGCGTGTGAGCTGTCCTGGAGAAATCAGTCCACAACATGGTCATGAAACCCCTTTCTCCAACGCCACTTCGGCTGTGTGCACCACGAACACCTCTTCCATTTGGCCCAGTACGGCTCGTGGTAGAACCTGCACCGCTGCTGTTTGCTGGGAATGCCTCTAACAAACGGTTTACCAGAGTTGCTTGTTTGGTCCCCAATATTAGCTCTAGGTTCTCCTGTGGCATGATGTTCTGTAATTTGCCTTTATAGCGTGGATTGAGGATGCTGGCCAACCAGTAGTCGTCATCCTTCATAATTTTGGCAATGCGGGGGTCCCTTTTTAGGGTCCGCAAGGCATAATCACACATGTGGGCCAATGTTCCAGGTGTCAGTGATGCACTGCCAGTGGTGGGTGGAGGAGCACTCTCTGCCAAATCCACATCCCTCCAGTCACGCACAAACCCTGGACCTGAACTTGGCAAGCCAACATTTTCATTTGTCCCCTGAGAAGCATCCTTCTCCCCAAAATAATCATCCCACTCATCCTCCTTTTCCTCTTCTTCCTCCACCTCGTCCTGAGCAGACAATGGCTGACTGTCATCAAGGCTTCCCTCTTCCTCCTCCGCTGCCGTTGCCTGATCCTTAATGTGCGTCAGTTTGCATGAGCAGACGCATAAGTGGGATGCTCATGCTTATGATGGCGTCGTCTGCGCTTACCAGCCATGTGCATTCCTCAAAACACTGAAGGACTTTACAGAGGTCACCCGACAGCTCCATGTCTGCCCTCAAACTGCCTGCCCGTGTATCCTCCCTTAAATGCATTACAGCCTACCTCTGTTCGCACAGCCTCTCAACCATGTGCATGGTGGAGTTCCACCTTGTTGCAACGTCTATGATTAGGCGGTGCTTGGGGAGGTGGAGCGATCTCTGCAGGCTCTGCATACAACTGGAGTCTACAGGCGAGCGACAGATGTGCGAGCACAGTCTTCACACTTTATGGAGCAGGGCTGTTAACTCCGGATAATTAAGAAGCACTGCACCACCAGGTTCAAAGTGTGAGCGAGGCAAGGTATGTGTCTGAGTTTTGCCAGGGCTATGGCCGCCACAAAATTACGTCCGTTATCACTGACTACCTTGCCTGGCTCAAGATGTATACTGCCCAGCCATGACTCAGTTTCTCGCTGCAAGTAGTCGGCCAGTACCTCCGCGGTGTATCTGTTGTCTCCCAAAGACATTATTTTTAAAACAGCCTGCTGACGCTTACCACTAGCTGATTGATAGTGGGACACCTCGTGTGTGCAACACTGGCAGTTGAGGATGGAGTGCTTGTGCGACTGCGCTCTGTCGACGAGCTTTCGCTTCTGGAGGAGGAGGAGCGTCGAACACCTACAGCCAACTGTTGCCTATACCGTGGGCTAGGCAGCACTGTCCCACCGCCGCTGTCCCCTGTGGACCCTGCATCCACCACATTAACCCAGTGCACAGTGATGGACACGTAACGGCCCTGGCCATGCCTACTGGCCCATGCATATGTTGTGAGGTGCACCTTTCCACTTACTGATTGTTTGAGTGCATGGACAATGTGGTCTTTCACATGCAGATGGAGGGCAGGGATGGATTTTCTAGAAAAGAAGTGCCGACTGTGTAGGTCATAGCATGGGACAGCGTAGGCCATGAGGTCTCTGAATGCTGCGCTTTCAACCAAACGGAAGAGCATCATCTCTAATGAGATCAGTTTGGCAATGTAGGCGTTCAAACCCACAGTACGCCGATGAGAGGATGAGTACTTTCTTGTCCAACTCAGAGTGTCTGGTAGGGTGAACTGGACTTAAGAGCTGCATATGGTGGAACTATCGGTGGACATGACGGACTGAGAGGGGGTTGGTTATGGTGATGGTGGTGGTGGTGATGGCCTAGATGCAGTCTTTCGTTGCAAAAACACTGTGATTCCCTGACTGCTTTGGCCTTGCAACGACACCTCAACATTTCTTGCTGGTGGTGTGCTAACCAGTGGGCTTACAGTGGGGGAAGTGATGGAGCGTTGCAGGCTAACTTCAGTCGGAGCCAGTGCACATGTGCTACCTGAGGTTTTGTAGTCCGTCTACGCTTGCAAGTGCATGTTCATTAAATGTCTAAGCATGCAACTGGTATTCAAATTTCTTAGATTTTTCCCTCGGCTAAAGGTCCTTCCGCACTTCTTACAGATTGTAAGGTTCTTTGTCTCTTTTGACATGTTCCTTGAAACTCAGTTTTCCGTCGGCCATTTTGCTTTCTGTCTTTCTGCAGCTCTTGCCCTCAGTTAATATGGAGTTTCCAGTTTTCATGTTCCCGCCCTGATTCTCTCCCTCTTGCTTCTTAAGCAGCCTCAGCTGAACAATCAGTGCTCCTGAATCAAGCCTCAGTCAGCCTGTGACCTGACTCCTGGAAACCTAGGATTTTGGACTCCAGCTATTTCCTACTGAGGAACTTTGGAACACTTTTGGACTTTGGAAACCTGCTGTCTGGTGAATCCATGTTTGCAGAGGAATTACGGTACAGAGAAGAGATCCTGAACCTGCTTGGAGAGTTATTGTAGAGCTTGAAGTTACTCTGGCCTGCTGTGTTCTCCTGCCTCTGTTCCTGCAAACTGTGTGACCTTTTCTGCATGCTTGTATGAAGTAATACAAGTCATTTCATATCAACCTATGTCTCATGTGTTTTCCTCGCACCCAAGCACAAGACGCTATAGGAACTGTACACTATACATGACAAGATTCAGGAGCCAATGTTTAGTGTCTGCTGGGTCTGGGAAAGCCGTGTCTGCTGTGACTGTGGATATCAGATGTCCGTTTAATACCTTCTGTGATGACAGTGGTTGTGACTTCTCACAACCATTCCAGGTGAGCGCATTCCCTTAAATGTTACTCTGGAGTGTTACCACAGGTAAACACTATTGTTTTTTTTTTTTCCTTTCCTCTTCTCCTTCCAGCACTTCTGCCTTAAAAGATCTGGAAGATGGAGGCCCGCATAAAAGAGCTTTGCGGAGTGACTGATACAATCCTTGCAGATATACAGACTATAAAGACCCGTTTTGCAAGCCTACAGGACCTCACTAATCATAATTTGCAAGTGTTTGGACAAACTACTCAGGAATTACGAGCCAGGATTGAGGCTCTAGAGGAACGAGTCCAGGCTCCTGCCATAACCGAGTTCTGGGATCCCCAAGTTACCTCCTTTTCGTTTTGGCGGTGAACGTGAGAAATTCAGGGGATTTATTAACCAATGCAATCTATTTTTCTCTGCACATGCTTCACAATTTCCCACTAAACGATCCAAAGTGCTTACTATAATCATGTTGCTTACCAATAAGGCTTTGATGTGGGCAAACCCTCTGATTGAGACTGAGGATGATTGTTTGAATCACCTTGATGCTTTTATTTCAGCCATGGGGCAGGTGTTTGATGACCCCAATCGAGGTGCAACAGCTGAAGCAGCCATGTTAACTTTGCGCCAAGGTAAGCGTTCAGTAGCCAAATATGCCTTGGATTTCAGGAGATGGGCTCTTGATACCACTTGGGACACTTCCGCAAAAAAATCTATTTTTCGGAAAGGGTTGTCTCCACTGATTAAGGATGAACTTGCTCGTGCCGACCCTCCCACTGCGTTAGGTGACTTTATTAACTATTGTATCCATATTGATGCTCGTCTGACTGAACGCAGAAAAGAGAGATGGTTCGAAAATAATCGCACTAACCTTTTCCTACCTCCCTCCTCAGCTAAGGAACCTTTGAGTAGGATCACAAGGGAACCAGAACCCATGCAGGTGGACTCTTTACAAAGACGGGTTAGTGATGCACGCAAAGAACATCCTATAAAGGAAAATCTATGTTTTTACTGTGGTAAGTCAGGGCACTTCATTATAAACTGCCCCAGCCATTCTCGTAAGACTACTGCAGCAGTCATTCACTGTGAGTGTTGCGAGAGGAGCTCTGTCATGTCCGAGCCTCAGATTCCAGAGAGATCTGCTGCAAGAGATCTTGATTTTTCGGACTTAAACTCTGTTAGTTCTGGGGACAATGACGGTATAAACGCTGCAATTTTTCAAGTTTCCTCAGCGGTGTCCCAGCTGAGTTGTAAAAGAAATAATTCTCATTGCTTCCTTTCCTTCAAACTCTGGGTGGACTCAGTCTGGGTGTCTAGCTCTGCTATGATCGACTCAGGAGCAAGTGGAAATTTTATGGATATCTCCTTTGCTCTGAAACAGGGGATATGTTCAGTGAAGAAGGCTACTCCAGTACAGGTGAAGACTGTGGATGGCTCCCTGCTGACCTCTGGACCAGTGGATCAGGAAACAGAGCCTTTGAGGGTCCTTATGGGTAAAGATCATCAGGAGAAAATGTCTTTTATGCTTATCTCTTCTCCCCACTTTCCCATTATTCTAGGGCTACCATGGCTACAGGCGCAGAATCCTACGATTAACTGGGAGACCAAGGAATTACACTTTCCGGAGAAACAGATGAGTCAAGGAGTTTCAGCTTGCTCTGTTCCTAAAGGAACCATGTCAGTCCCTGAACTACCAGCTGTATACCAGGACTATGTGGATTTATGTGACAAGAAGAACGCTGATCAGCTTCCTCCTCACCGTCCATATGATTGTCCAATTGAATTATTGCCTGGAGCAGAGATACCTTTTGGTAAGATCTACCCCCTAGCGGGGCCCGAGCTAAAAGCTTTGAAGGATTACATAGACGAAAATCTAGCCAAGGGCTTCATACGCCCCTCTTCATCTCCCGCAGGTGCACCCATCTTCTTTGTGAAGAAGAAAGATGGATCTCTGAGACCCTGCATAGACTATAGGGAACTCAATAAGGTTACTATTAGAAACCGTTATCCATTGCCTTTAATCCCTGAGTTGTTGGAGAGAGTGCGGCACGCCAAAATTTTCTCTAAACTGGATCTCCGTGGGGCCTATAGCTTGGTCCGTATTAGACCTGGGGATGAATGGAAGACTGCATTCAGGTCACGCTATGGACACTTCGAATATCTAGTTATGCCTTTTGGTCTGAGTACCGCCCCAGCCACTTTCCAACACTTGGTGAATGACATCTTCAGGGATCTCCTAGATACATTTGTGGTGATTTATCTGGATGATATTCTAATTTTTTCTAACTCCACAGAGGAACATCATGGACATGTGAGAATGGTCTTAGAACGCCTAAGACAAAACCATCTCTACATCAAACTTGAAAAGTGTGAATTCCATAGGACCGAAATTCAATTTCTGGGGTATGTACTATCTACGCAAGGGATTAGTATGGATGGAAGCAAGACCCAAGCCATCAAGGATTGGCCAATTCCTAGAAATGTGAAGGAGGTGCAGCGCTTCATCGGTTTGCCAACTTCTATAGACGCTTCATTAGGAATTTCTCTGAGGTAGTGTCACCTATCACCCAACTTACCCGGAAACAGTCTAGGTTCTCCTGGACCCCGCAAGCTCAGGAAGCATTTTCCTGTTTAAAGGACAAATTTACCACCGCACCTATCTTAGCACATCCCAACCCCGAGCTTGCCTTCATAATAGAGGTGAATGCTTCAGACTGTGCCGTTGGAGCTATACTCTCTCAGAGAACAGGTGAGAAGAATGTCTTGCATCCCTGTGCCTTCTTTTCCCAGCAGTTGTCTTCGGCTGAGAGGAACTACGATGTGGGCAATAGAGAATTGTTGGCCATTATTGCCGCCTTCAAGAAATGGAGACACCTTCTTCAGGGAGCTGCACAGCAAATAGTCGTCCTGACAGACCATCGTAACCTTGAATTTATCAGGTCGGCTAAGTGCCTGACTCCTCGCCAGGCTCGCTGGAATCTTTTCCTAAACCAATTTAATTTTGTCATTTCTTATAGACCAGGATCGCGCAATGGAAAGGCTGATGCACTCTCTAGGATTCATTCAGCAGAGACACGTCCACTTACTCCTCCTAAGACTATTCTTCCTGACTCTGGATTCCTGGGAGTGATTCATAATCAAGACCTACTTAAGGACATCAAGGAAGCATACCATGCGGATTCTTTGTTGGCTCAACCCCCAAGGGACGTAAGTCTTGTCTTTAAGAATGGTGTGTGGATTCAGGGACAACGTCTGTATATACCTGAAACAGTCAGATTGAGAGTATTGCAACTCATCCACGATTCCAAGATAGCCGGGCATAGGGGAATTCTAAAGACACAAGAATTTCTTTCTCGTTTCTTTTGGTGGCCCACTTACAGGAAAGATGTTTTAAACTATGTCACTTCATGTGAAGTCTGTGCAAGATGCAAAACACCTCGCTCCTCACCAACTGGTCTGTTACAACCTCTTCCCACCCCGTCCCGCCCGTGGGGATCCATTTCTATGGACTTCATTGTGGAGTTACCAACCTCTCAAGGGAAGAACACCATTCTAGTGGTGGTTGATCGTCTAACAAAGGCAGCTCATTTTATCCCTTGTGTCGGCTTACCCACTGCAAAACAGACATCAGACTTGATGATTAAGAATGTGTTTCGCTTACATGGAGTACCGGATGAGGTTATTTCGGATCGAGGGGTGCAATTCACTTCAAGGTTTTGGCAAAATTTCTGTGCCGCATTGGACATTAAAGTAAACCTTTCTTCTGCTTTTCATCCCCAGACTAATGGACAGACAGAACGAACCAATCAGACCCTGGAGCAGTATCTCCGCTGCTTTATCTGCCACCTACAAGATGATTGGGTGGATCTACTTCCACTGGCTGAGTTCTCTTATAATAACTCTCAGAGCGCCTCCACTAAGCAGTCTCCTTTTTACTCCAATCTAGGTTATCATCCTAACATTCTTCCTCGATTTCCCATAGATACGCCCTTGCCGGCAGTGGCTGAAAGAATCACTTCTTTACAAAAGAATATGGATCTTCTAAAGGAAAATCTAGAATTGGCTCAGGAAAGGTACAAGAAAGCAGCAGATAAATTTCGTAAACCTGCACCAGCTTTCAAGGTAGGAGATTTGGTCTGGCTGTCAACCAGAAATCTTAAAATAAAGATTCCATCGTCTAAATTGGGACATAAGTACATTGGACCTTATAAGATCAGTAAGATTATAAGTGCTGTTGCTTGTCGTCTTCAACTGCCCAGAACTATGAGAATCCACCCTGTCTTTCATGTATCCCTACTAAAGGCTGCAACATCCAATACGTTTCCTGGACGCTCTTCTCCTTGCCCTGACCCAGTGCTGGTCGATGGTCAGGAAGAATTTATGGTGGAAAGGATTCTAGATTCCAGGTTGTACAGAAATCAGTTGCAATATTTGATTAAATGGCAGGGCTACCCAGTGGAGGACAACTCATGGGAACCAGTCAATAATGTAAATGCTCCTCGCCTGCTCCGCCAGTTTCATCAGAGGTACCCTGACAAGTCTGGTCTGAGGTCAACCGGAGGTTGTCCTTAAGGGGGGAGTAATGTAAGGTTCTTTGTCTCTTTTGACATGTTCCTTGAAACTCAGTTTTCCGTCGGCCATTTTGCTTTCTGTCTTTCTGCAGCTCTTGCCCTCAGTTAATATGGAGTTTCCAGTTTTCATGTTCCCGCCCTGATTCTCTCCCTCTTGCTTCTTAAGCAGCCTCAGCTGAACAATCAGTGCTCCTGAATAAAGCCTCAGTCAGCCTGTGACCTGACTCCTGGAAACCTAGGATTTTGGACTCCAGCTATTTCCTACTGAGGAACTTTGGAACACTTTTGGACTTTGGAAACCTGCTGTCTGGTGAATCCATGTTTGCAGAGGAATTACGGTACAGAGAAGAGATCCTGAACCTGCTTGGAGAGTTATTGTAGAGCTTGAAGTTACTCTGGCCTGCTGTGTTCTCCTGCCTCTGTTCCTGCAAACTGTGTGACCTTTTCTGCATGCTTGTATGAAGTAATACAAGTCATTTCATATCAACCTATGTCTCATGTGTTTTCCTCGCACCCAAGCACAAGACGCTATAGGAACTGTACACTATACATGACACAGATAACCTTTGCCTCATCAATAGGATTTTGGTCAAAAAAGTGCCACACTGGACTCTTCCTACTATGGTATCAATTTTCCGGGCTTGCACGCTGTGCTAATTTGACCGTCTGGCCAAGCTGTCCTGCAACTCTTTTTTTTTTAGTGCACTGGTTGAATGTACCAGCACAATCATATAGCAGTGGCTGTGCATCAGTGCACTCCATGTCAGATTCATGTTGGACTGGGGAATTCAGGATTTGACTTGATAACCCAGGCATGGTATGTGAAAAGAGCTCCATGGAGTAATCTGAAGTGTGGCCTGCCGCATCCTTCCCTTTTGGTGGGGGTGAAGGACACTAGGAAAGGGGTTGTTCCTGACCAGAAGCCTGCACTGACGACTCAGTGCTTGGAGTTTTTGAAACTTCAGAAGAGGAGGCGATAGAGCTGGAGGCTGTTTCGGCAATGTAAGCCAAAACCTGTTACTGATTCTGCAGCTTTAAAAGCGGTTTACCTACTCCCAGAAAAGGGAGCCTTCCAGACCTTCTGGAGCCAGACGATGACGCAGGCTCAACACCTCCTGCCTTAGGTGCTATTGTGCTTTTGGCACTACCAGCAGATGCACCACCACCATCATTACCAGGTGGCCTCCCATGCCCACGTCCGTGGCCTCTTCCACCATACTTCCTCATGTTTGTGAAAATGTACCCAAAATACCAGCAGCTATATGGTACTGTATCAGAAGCGTACAGCTGTATACGGTGAGGGTGAAAAATTTTAATCTCCGTATATATTTGCGGAATAACAGACACAGACTCTCACAGGCTCAGTATGGATTACACCAGATATAAAAAGCAAAAAAGTGTACTGTATCAGAAGCGTACAGTTGTATACAGTGCTGGGTTAATTTTAAATCTCCGTATATATTTCAGGAGTAACACACACGCTCACAGGCTCAGTATGGATTACACCAGAATATGAAAAGCAGAAAAAGTGTACTGTACCAGTAGCGTACAGCTGTATACAGTGTTGGGGTAATTTTAAATCTCTGTATATATTTAAGGAGTAACACACACGCTCACAGGCTCAGTATGGAGTAGACCAGAAATATGAAAAGCAGAAAAAGTGTACTGTTATGATTTGGTAGCTGAGGAGAGCAAGCAAAAACGGCAATACACCAGAGAGGTTGGAATCTACTGGATTGCAGTACCCTGACTAACCACCACAACTAAAGGCAGCCGTGGAGCGTACCTACGTTGGTCCTAGACGCCTCGTCACAGCCTGAGAGGTTAACTACACCTAAAGATAGAAAGAGGAAAAGCTATCTGCCGCGGAGCAGATCCCCAAAGAACATAGGAAGCCCCCAAACATGTAATGGCGGTTAGACAAGAGGTAGTACAGACACAGACAGAAAATAGTACGAGCAAACGTTGGGGCCCAATCTTCCTAGACAGAAAAGGATAGGAAGGACACTTACTGCAATCCCAAAAAAAACCTAAAAAGTACCAACTCTACTAATTGCAAAAACACCTGAGATCACACGACCTCTGGTGTAACAAAACTAAGCCACAGCCACTGAAGAAAAACTGGAAAAGGCAAATGAACAAACAACAGTGGCTCAGACAAACTGAGAGGAGCACAAGCCCCCGGAGGGGACCTGGCTGACCTCCACAAAAGTGCAGGAAACAATGCAAAAAGCAAGCACAAAAATAAAAACAGAAAATGTCTTATCTGAGAGCAGGAGAAGAGGCAAGATTCAGCAAGCTTCCAAGAGAACCAGGAATCACAGTTGAGACAAGAACAATTGATCACCGGCAACCCTGATGGGAGGGAACCTCCCTTATATAGGACCAGTCTGTAACTCCTGATTGCCAATCTTCACTAAATGGTTCAGCACTGTCTGCAACCACCAGAGGGAGCTTCTGCTCAGAACTCATTTCTAACACATTCACAACAGTACCCCCCCTTGAGGAGGGGTCACCGAACCCTCACTTGGGCAACCAGGTCGGTCAGGATGAGCTCTGTGATACGCATGGATCAGTCTCCTAGCATGGATGTCCGAAGCAAACACCCAAGAATTGTCCTCCTGACCATAACCTCTCCACTTAACCAAATACTGGAGTTTCCGTCTAGAAAAACGAGAATCCAATATTTTCTCAACCACATACTCCAGATTGCCCTCAACCAAAACAGGGTCAGGAGGCGCAGCCATAGGAACCACTGGCTCGACAAACCTCTTCAATAAGGACTTGTGGAACACGTTATGGATCTTAAATGTCCCTGGAAGAAGTAAACGAAAGGAAACAGGATTAAGAATCTCCATGATCTTATAAGGTCCAATGAATCTAGGCTTAAACTTAGGAGATGCAACTCTCACAGGGATATTTCTTGAGGACAACCAGACCAAGTCCCCCACTTCAAACCGAGGACCATCAGTCCTATGCCGGTTGGCAAACCGCTGGGCCCTCTCCTGAGAGAGGACAACCTCTCCACTACCTGGTCCCAAATCTGCTGCATACGCTCCACAACAGAGTCAACACCTGGACAGACAGAAGCCTCCGTCTGTCCTGAAGAAAATCGAAGGTGAAACCCAAAATTGCAGAAAAATGGAGACATCAAAGTGGCAGAGCTAGCCCTATTATTAAGAGCAAACTCAGCCAAAGGCAAAAAAGAGAACCAGTCATCTTGATCAGCAGACACAAAGCATCTCAGATAAGTCTCCAAAGTCTGGTTTGTTCTCTCAGTTTGTCCATTGGTCTGAGGATGAAAAGCCGAGGAGAAAGACAATTGAACACCAAGTTTAGAACAAAAAGTCCTCCAAAATCTGGACACAAACTGGACTCCTCTGTCAGACACAATGTTCTCAGGAATGCCGTGTAACCGAACCACGTGCTGAAGGAACAAAGGCACCAATTCGGAGGAGGAAGGCAACTTAGGTAATGGCACAAGATGTATCATTTTGGAAAACCTATCACAAATCACCCAGATAATGGTCATTCTCTGAGAAACAGTGAGGTCGGAAATGAAATCCATAGAGATATGGGTCCATGGTCTCTTGGGCACAGGCAATGGCATCAACAAACCACTAGAGCGAGAGCAAGGCTTGGAGCGAGAGCAAGTCCCGCAGGACTGCACAAATTCTCTGACGTCACGAGACAAGGTAGGCCACCAAAAGGACCGACTAACCAAGTCTCTGGTACCAAAAATTCCAGGATGACCGACCAACGCGGAACAATGAATCTCAGACATCACACTCTTTTTCCTTTTACTATTTTTCCCTTCTGTTGAGTACCATATAATTTTCAGTTTGGCTGGTGATACTGTTATGATTTGGTAGCTGAGGAGAGCAAGCAAAAACGGCAATACACCAGAGAGGTTGGAATCTACTGGATTGCAGTACCCTGACTAACCACCACAACTAAAGGCAGCCGTGGTGCGTACCTACGTTGGTCCTAGATGCCTCGTCACAGCCTGAGAGGTTAACTACACCTAAAGATAGAAAGAGGAAAAGCTATCTGCCCCAGAGCAGATCCCCAAAGAACATAGGAAGCCCCCAAACATGTAATGGCGGTTAGACAAGAGGTAATACAGACACAGACAGAAAATAGTATGAGCAAACGTTGAGGCCCAATCTTCCTAGACAGAAATGGATAGGAAGGACACTTACTGCAATCCCAAAAAACCCTAAAAAGCACCAACTCTACTAATTGCAAAAACACCTGAGATCACACGACCTCTACCACCTAAATTAGTTCTCTGGTGTAACAAAACTAAGCCGCAGCCACTGAAGAAAAACTGGAAAAGGCAAATGAACAAACAACAGTGGCTCAGACAAACTGAGAGGAGCACAAGCCCCCGGAGGGGACCTGGCTGACCTTCACAAAAGTGCAGGAAACAATGCAAAAAGCAAGCACAAAAATAAAAACAGAAAATGTCTTATCTGAGAGCAGGAGAAGAGGCAAGATTCAGCAAGCTTCCAAGTGAACCAGGAATCACAGTTGAGACAAGAACAATTGATCACCGGCAACCCTGATGGGAGGGAACCTCCCTTATATAGGACCAGTCTGTAACTCCTGATTGCCAATCTTCACTAAATGGTTCAGCACTGTCTGCAACCACCAGAGGGATCTTCTGCTCAGAACTCATTTCTAACACATTCACAACAGTGTACTGTATCAGTAGCGTACAGCTGTATACAGTGTTGGGGTAATTTTAAATCTCCGTATATATTTCAGGAGTAACACACAGATGCTCACAGGCTCAGTATGGATTACACCAGAATATGAAAAGCAGAAAAAGTGTACTGCTGTATCAGTAGCGTACAGCTGTATACAGTGTTGGGGTAATTTTAAATCTTCGTATATATTTCAGGAGTAGCACACAGACGTTCACAGGCTCAGTATGGAGTAGACCAGAATATGAAAATCATAAAATGTGTACTGTATCAGTAGCTTACAGCTGTATACAGTGTTGAGGTAATTTTAAATCTCCGTATATATTTGAGGAGTAACACACACGCTCACAGGCTCAGTATGGATAACACCAGAATATGAAAAGCAGAAAAAGTGTACTGTATCAGTAGCGTACAGCTGTATACAGTGTTGGGGTAATTTGAAATCTACGTATATATTTCAGGAGTAACAGACAGACGCTCACAGGCTCAGTATGGAGAAAACCAGAATATGAAAAGCATAAAAAGTGTACTGCATCAGTAGCGTACAGCTGTATACAGTGTTGGGGTAATTTTAAATCTCCCTGTATATTTGAGGAGTAAAACACACGCTCACAGGCTCAGTATGGATTACACCAGAATATGAAAAGCAGAAAAAGTGTACTGTATTAGTAGCGTACAGCTGTATACAATTGTCGGAATCAAAATGATAAACCACTCATCCTCCAGTCACCCCAGATTAGACTAGGAGCACGGGTCGACCGAGAATGAATCAGACAATACGCTGGTTCAGACTTCAGAACGTGCCCTAAAGAAAATGGTGCTATTAGGCGGCCATCTCCAGTAAGCACTGAACTCTTTATTCACATACACGAGATTTCATACACAGAATATTGGGGTGGAGTAAAGGCGGGATTGAGGAAAAAGAGATAAGCTGAATCATGTCTATATATGTACACATTCAGCATCTGGTCATCCTAATTGGTCCTTAGATCTTCTTCTAAGTCCTCCTTGATGTGTTGTCATCCTCAGTTTCGTTTCTTGAAGAAAGATTCTATTGTTCTCATGTATCATGTCTTCAATACTCCAAAGGTGGGGGCATTTCAGTAGATCTAGCTCAATTTAGTGTAATACAGTGATAGGACACAAGGTGGAGACAAACACCAGCAGATACTAACATTATCTTATTATTCTTTTAAGGAAAACTTTGTGTTTATAAAATACATATACATACTATGAATATGAAAGTATAAAAGTATAAAATTATATTTTACCTTGACAATCCCCCCTAAACACTAAGTTTTTCCCTTAATTTATGCGGCCTTCGAGACTGTCCATGTGTGGGGACAGGGGTAGTGGATTTCTTCGCTTGGTCATTTTAGAAGCTAGCCCCTTATGGACTGCCCCCAAACAACCAAGTCCCTACCAAACCTGCACATGGAGTTCTCCCACTATCCCTAAACTAAATCTCTTATTTCCATTTGTATTTTGTTATAGGGGGTTTTATCAGGTTTATCCTGCGGAGTATATTTCTCCATATCACCATTATCAGTGTCTTCATATAGTAGCGACACAACTTCCTGATGAAGGAAAGTACCTGAGGAGGCGGCTGCATTGGTCACAGCTTTCCTATACATAGATATCACACAACATAGAATTATCAATCCTAGCACCAAAAGCCCTGTTACCACTAAGCAGGCTTGTTGGAGAAATTCTTTAAGTCCTCCAAGCCATCTTAAGAAAAAAAGAGGTATCTACTTCTGCATTGGCTTTTATTTCCTGAGCCAGATTTTTAATCTCTGTAAGGGCCACTATAGTTTTACCATTGATTCCAGAATTCTGAGGAATATAAGTACAACATTTTTCCCCTATCATCCCACAGACTTCATCTTTTTCAGCTAGAATCATGTCAATGGCCAGTCTATCTTGAAAAGTCAGTCTTTTGTTTTGGGCCCAGTTTCTCAACTATACCCTGGAAAGCATCTTGACTAAAATTGATAAATCTTTGCTCGGTGTAGTATATATAATTTATCCAATCTACATTGTAATTGATCTGTACATTGGGAGGAGAGAACGGAAACCTGCCAGGATCTGATTCTGAGCTTTGTATTCGTCTGGGACCCCCCTAGGAACACCTATGGGATCCATATAAACTTTGGGATCCTCAGCATAACCGGTGTGCAGCTGACCCAGACTCCTTCTTTTTCTGGATATCAGTGGAGCTATATTCTCGGATCCAGACTCTTTCTCACGTGTCTTTTAATGACTACCAAGTCTCGAGACTGCAGACTGCAGACTCCCAGGATCCTGGTTCGGATCTGGAAGAGAACTGAAAACATTATCATATACTTTCTTGAGTCTTTTATACAAATCCCTTACATATGAGCTTAATACATGGTCACTTATTTCCAATGCTTGGGAAAAGAAACATCCTAAACTAGGCACTTTGCCAAATAGTACTTTATACGGAGAAAGTCCAGTTTTTCTACTTGGAGTGTACCTTACTGAGTATAGGGCTAATGGTAAACATTCAGGCCAAGATTTCCCTGTTTCAGCCATGGCCTTTTAGATTTTTAACTTCAATATCCTATTTAGTCCTTTTACTTTTACACCGCTTTGTGGTAATATGGGGTGTGGAAAACTTGTTGAATTCCCAGCGCTGTCAAGACTTCATTCATTATTTCACCTGTGAAATGTGTACCTCTGTCACTTTCGATCACCTCTGGTACTCCATACCTGCACACCACCTCCGCAAGCAGCTTCTTTGCGATTGCCGCAGCCGTAGCCTTGGCAATCGGGAAAGCCTCCAGCCAACCTGAGAATAAATCAAAAACACACCAACACGTACTCCCATGAACCTGATTTTTGGCAGCTGAATATAATCAATCTGCAGTCTCTGGAAAGAATAGAAGGGCCGAGGGGCATGTTTGGGTGGTGTCTTGACTACCCTTCCCTGATTATGTGTAGCACATACCATGCATCCCTGGATCAAACCTTCTATACAGGTGGAAAAGCCTGGTGCCGCCCAATGCTTCTGCATCACACTCATTACAGCAGTTTTGGACTGGTGGGTTGGCCCATGTATCATCTGGGCGACCGCAGGGTACAACGCTCTTGGAAGGCATCGGCGCATCCCTCTTCCCCATACCCCAGTTGCTGCATTCAGACATGCACCTTCTTTTTCCCACTTTTCTACTTCCTCCTGGCGCACCTGAGCCTGCATCTGGGCTAAGGCATCCTCCGACACAAAGGGATTTTTGGGAGCGCTTACCTGGTGCATCGTTACCCCTTGGAGTGGTCTACTGGCTGCTGTTTTTGCTGCTGCATCGGCCATTGCGTTTCCTTTACTCACCTGATCAGTGCGTCTGGTATGTGCTTTAACTTTTATGACAGCTACCTCTTTTGGTAATTGTAATGCATCAATTAACTGCTGGACTGCGTCAGCATTTTTAATGGGATGTCCTGCTGCCATCAGGAATCCTCTAGACTTCCAAATTGGACCCAAATCATGAGCTATACCGAATGCGTATCTAGAATCTGTGTAGATGTTAACAATTCTACCTTCAGCTATCTTACAGGCCTCGGTCAGAGCCTTAAATTCAGCCTCCTGGGCCGACTAATGTGGGAGTATTGGTTCTGCTTTGATCACTGCATTCAGGGAGACGATGGCATACCTGGTGTGGAAGGTACCTGAGTCATCTTGGTAGCGAGTTCTACAAAAAAAAATTTAAAGTCAACATTACGTCTTTCAGTTTTAAACACTGTGGGTAGGCCTGCTGTTTCCTGTGCCATAAGCTGAACATAATCATAAGGAATCTCCTCTCTTGGATCTTCTTTGTACAATACCGTACAATACCTGACCTCCCCCCTAGATCCGAGAGAGGTAACAATGTGGCAGGATTAAGTGTGGTACATCTCTGCAAAGAAACATTTGGAGGCATTAAAAGTGCACATTGCAATCGAAGGTGACGTGCAGCTGAAAGGTATGCCGGCTGCACCTGGTTCAGTATGGTGTATACATCATGAGGTGTAAGTGCTGTCAGTGGATAATCAAGAACGATATCTGATGATTTGTGGAGCAATAGTCCTACAGCATGTACCGCCCGTACACAGGACGGGGCACTCTAGCCACTGCATCTAGTCTTCCACTGAAATAGGCTACAGGCCTTTGATTGTCACCATGTAACTGAGTCAATACTCCTGCTGCGTGTCCCTGCTGTTCATGGAGATACAGGGTAAATAGTAGTTCATAGTTGGGGGTTCCTAGCGCTGGAGCTGCCACAATCCTGTTTTTGAGAGAAAAATAAAAACCGTCTATACCTTCAGGAGTTAGTTTAAAAAGCACAATGGTGATACAGTCATAGAGAGGTTGCATGAGGATTGACACAGCATGTATCCACTGCCTGCAGCAGAAATTCAGTCTAAGAAATATCCTAAGAGCGGCAACATCAACAGGAATAGGAAAATTCTGTACAGCTTTTTTGCGAGCGCTGGTCAGATGTCGTTTCCCCCGGTATAATGCAATGTCCCAAAAAGATAACTGAAGATTTACAAAATTGCAGTTTATCCTTCAACGCTTTACAACCTGCTTGGTACAAAAACAACATAAGTAATATTGTTGCAATACTACACTGTTTCCTGGAGGAACACAAATCAGTAAATCATCAACATATTATAAAAATAACATTGGCAAAATCAATAACTGTAAACTAAGCAGCATCCTGAGATATCTGGAACAAAAGTGTATATATATATATTAGACACTACTGGAGTTTCCAGATCAGTAGCTGCATTAACTGCCCATAATTTTTGTACCAACCCGTACACAGGGTTAAGTTGAAGGGGGCTGGAGTTTGCTATGTGGGCACTGATAAGAACTGTCCTTGGACCTGCAGCTGCCTGCTTGCAAAATGATTGTTCGGAGTGGACAGGGAAAACATACAGGATTACATTCTGGACAGCTTCAGTAAGTAATTGTTGGGACCTAGGCATATTAGTAGAAGTATATCGTGATTTCATTGCATATATTGCATATTGACACGGCAACTGTCCTGCTCTGGTTGCTGGGACCTGTCCTATTTCTACCTGACCACACGTTTGTATATACGAATTAGATTCGTCCTGTATCATGGGTCCGCCTTTCTGTGAAATTGTTGCGGCCAGTCCTCCAGCATAGTGGAGTTGATTATTTGCAGCATTTACTATGACCCCAACATGTTGTTTCGTAAAATCCCCTGTCCTTATCCTAAAGAGTACATCATGACAGTGGGGTCTAGGATTAACATTGGAATATATTTCCTGAAAATCTTCTCTTTCCTCTGTGTACTAGCAACGTCTAGCGACATGATTTTACAAAGAGTGCTCTGCTTCAATCCTGGTGTCATAGTGACAGTTCCAACTGGATAATACTCAATACGTGCTTGTAATTGTAACAACACATCACTTCCTAAAAGATTACATTGACCCCGTGGTGATATCATTAACTGTGTGTGTACAGTGGTTCCTTGAATTTGCAGGGAAATCTTTTTAGTGACGGGGAGCTGGAGAGTTGTCTGTAATTACTGAATTGTCTGCCCCCGTGTCCACTTGGAACTCAACCTCATGTCCCCCCGGTTGGTTCACCTGTACTGTGCAATTAGGAGTGGGGGGTAAGGAGACAAGGGGGTTCATGTGCAAGCTACCTCTTTTTGCCTGCACTAAATCATGTTGTGCCCCCTGTGCTATTCTGGCTAGATCCTCTGCTTTAACTGATCTCCAATCTGGTCTACTTACTTTCAGTTTTTCCTTGTCACTTTTTTTTTTTTTTTATGCCATTCATATAAACCTTGCTAGAACTTTCTCACTAGTCTTGTTTTCTTTGACAAAACCCATTTCCACCCAAGTTTTCCTTAGAGTCCAGAAATAATCCTTTGGCTCTTTCCTGAACTCTGTCTTTTAGTGTAACTTCCTTTCTCTGCCTGTCTATTTGCTTCTTACATACTCTGACCTTCTATTCTTACGTATTGTGTCTATTCCAAAAACCTATTCAACAAAATTTGAAAATTGTTGCACTTTTGCTCTGCGTCTCTATGCTGAATGCCTGATGGGAGGGGTAAGTCGGGTCGCTGCGCAGTTTGTTAGTGTGCTCTCCCTCAGCCTTCAGCTTCCTTATCTGTAGAATGACCTTGGTGTACAGCAAAATACCATCTCGCTGCTACCAGCACTTCCTCCCTCCCTTATACCTTTGCTTGCTGTCACTGACTCCTGCATTCTTAGATCCGTTCCTACAAATATAATACTTGTATATCTCATTTATCAATCTATTGTATCTAGCTTCATCTGCCAATTTTCCCTTTTTCTGTTTTCTATCCCACATCTAACCAATCATAACAGTTTTCATTCCCTGGGCGGGTGACATAGAGATAAAATATCCCTTTTCCCCTAAGTTTAATATATTGATCCCTTGAAATCATTCCTATTACAGTTGAATATTTGATAGAAATCGAACTTAAAGATAACCACAGGGGTTGTAGTATTAACCCAGAAGGTGGGCATACTGGCACTACTGGAGATCAGGATATAGCTCAAAAGGATATGTATATCAGAAACTTCATAACTGCTGATTAATCTTGTCCTTCTTGCAGTGGGAGGCGTGAATCCAGGTGCTCTTGCCCTCGAGCTTCGGGCAGTAGGGGTGGACAGGATCACAGTGTAGGGACCCTCAAATCTGGGCTGGAGACAGTCTCTTTCCATAAATTTTTATATATATAAGGTCATCAGGCGAGAAATCATGCACCGTGTCACCTGTAAATTCTGGGAGAGAAGCAGACACTATAGAGTGGGTGTTAGTTAACTCTTTAGACAAAGCAATCACAAATTTACTACTTTATCATTGGTTTCAAATAATTCCTGGTGCCTAATGTCTTCTGTTTTTAACATACCAGCATGATGGAGTATTGAATGTATGGTGGCCCGAAGGGTGGCCCGTGACTCATCTGGGTTTAGGGGATCATGAACTGGACCTACTGCATGGATGATAATATCAGCGGGAAGGTCCCCTGCATGGGTTGTCAGAGTCTGTCCAGGTGGCAAAGGGTCATGTGTGTATATATGAGCCATGCATTCTGCAGTGACGATGGGACCACCAGCTTGGGCTATTAATAGAGCCAGACCCCCTTTCTTGGAGCAGTTTGAGTTGGCAGGACTAACTATAGCACCAACCCGATGTGTCAGGATATCACCGTACCCTATGGACAATGTCACTGGATTTCCGTTGCGGTCTGTGTAATGCTGTGAATGGCAGGGATACCAGTTTTCAAATACACCGGAAGCTGGGGGCCTGACCGGGGTTTCCGTGAATCTTACAGAGCGACTGTCCTCTCTGAGGATTTGTGAAGGAGAGGAAGGTGCCTTATCTCTGAAGTAGGGGTGGAATAGGCCCTAGGACCAGGGGTTGACAATGGTGGTGGGGGAATGGAGGAGGGAAGAAAAGGTACTGGTGCTGCTGGGGATAGTGGTGGCTGTTAAGGGGCCCACCCCTCTTCTCTCTCCTGATCCTTCTCCCCTTCGTTAGATCCCATAATATCATGGCGGCGGCTTCTGATTATTGTCTGGAAAGCTGAAGATTCATGCATTGCAGCAATGGCCGGGTTGGGTGAGTGAAAGGGAACAATGGTGTTGCATCTGGTGCCATGCTGGGAGCTGTGGCCTGTACAGATGCAGGCGGGGGCTGGTAGTAGGCCCTGGTTGGTGTCAGCAAGGGATATAGGCCTGACTGGGTGTGCTTGGGTGTCTCAAGATGGCCGCCGGAGGAGATGGGGTGTCGACCATTTCCGGGTGTATCAAGATGGCTGCTGGGTGTGGGAAGATGGCTGCTGGGTGTGGGAAGATGGCTGCTGGTGTGGGAAGATGGCTGCTGGGTGTGGGAAGATGGCTTCTGGGTGTGGGAAGATCGATGGGCTGGGCATTACACCAGGAGCGACCTGCCCCACAAACACGGCAGGTCTCCGCCCAGGGCGGATTCTGTTCACCACACACATGACAGGTCCAACCTCCCTTTGTTCTGAGATCGGCACCATTATAGGGCGGTGGCCGAGGGCTTGGAGCGGCCATTTTAGTTACATCAACAAGATCATATGCAGAGCATTTTACATATCCGAACAAAGGCTCAGCACTTTCCGAACCTCCTTATTCCATCTACCTCTTTCCAACCCTCAACTTTCAAATCATTTGCTACTCTCAAATGTGCTTGGGCTTGATACAAGAGCCCCTGATCTCTCAACTTTCCCTCATTCTGTGCGACAAAGTCCTTCCACACTGAAGGCTGAAGCCTGCCTGTACTTGGCAAGCTCATTATTTTATACAAACTCCTGACTCTCTTAACAGCCTTCTTGCCTCCACGTGATTCCATCAATTCAACCACTCCCAAAGCACCACCCTCTAACTTGTGGGTTTTGTTTGATTTAAACATGCGCATCATGATTTAACAGAGTGAAATGATCTGTCGCGACTCAGACCACCGGCGTCACTCGCAGGTCACCACCCGTCACTGCAGAGTCCTCCTCAATGCTGTGACAAGACAAAAGAGTCCTCCTCAATTCTGTCTTTTTCCCTAACTATGGATGGTGACTTTAAAGCGCAGTACACCGTGACACTCTACACAGCACAGAGTCCCCCTCCATGTGCTGACACCTGGGCTTCTCCTAATGAGACTTCCCGGGTTGGACAAAGAGTCCTCCTCTATTTGTCACTTTCTCAGACGAAGAGTCCTCCTCTATTCGTCTCCTAAGGAAATTTGGATATGCGCACCCCTACCACAATTCTCTATACAATACTAGAAATTTAGACACTACCAAATAATCACGGGAGGCAACTATCTGTATAAAGGTACAATGACCGGAGGAGGAGGAACGTGGTAATTCTCACGAGAACGTGCAGGAAGCAACGTCACTCGGTCAGACTTGCTGGTTCGTGGCGTGGGATCGCCTCTGGTCTCACCACTTAACCAGTCACCCATCCAGACCCAAAT
>JARQOD010000002.1:441506758-441649461 GCA_033576555.1 Oophaga sylvatica | reverse complement strand
CCCCCACAAGTGCCCCCATTTTGGAAAATAACCTCACAAGGAACTTACCTAGATGTTGGTGAGCACTTTAAACCCCCCGAAGTGTTCACAAAGTTTATAACGCACAGCCGTAAAAATAAAAAATCCTTTTTTTTTTACAAAAAGATTTTTTCGCCCCCCAATATTTTTTTTCACAAGGGCAACAGGAAAAATTTGGGGACCCCAAAAGTTGTTGTCCAATTTGTCCTGAGTACGCTGATACCCAATATGTGGGAGAAAACTACTGTATGGGCGCATGTCGGCCGGAAAGGGAAGAATGACGTTTTGGATTGCAACTTTGATGGAATGGTCGGGGGGTCAGTCGCATTTTGGAGAGCCCCTGATGTCCCTAAACAGTGGAAATCCCCAACAGTGACCCCATTTTGGAAAATAACCCCAAAGGGGAACTTATTTTTGTGGTGAGCGCTTGAAGCCCAAGTGCTCACAGAAGTTTATAATGTACAGCCTTAAAAAACAAAAAATCTTATTTTTTTACAAAAAAATTTTTTTCGCCCCCAGTTTTTTTTTCCCAAGGGTAACAGAAGAATAGGACAAATTTACAATAACTCTTGGGGTTCCAAGACGCTGATACCCCATATGTGGGGAAACTTCTTTTTGGACGCAGGGGCAGAGCTCGAAGTGAAGGAAACCGTTTGACTTTTTCAACGCAGAATGGCGGAATGGGATCGACGCCATGTCACTTTTTGAGAGCCCCTGATGTGCCTAAACAGCGGAAACCCCCCAATTTAACCCCAAAACCCTAACCCCAACCAAAACCCCTAACCCTTTTCCCAACCCTAATCCCAACCCAACCCAATTAACTCAACCCAATCCTAACTTTAGCGCCAACCCAAACCCCTAACTTTGCGAAACCTAACCCTCCCTAATGGGAAAATGGAAATAAATAATTTTTTTTATTTTATTATTTTTCCCTAACTAAGGGGGTGATAAGGGGGTTTGATTTATATTTATAGCGGTTTTATGATTGGCAGCTGTCACGTAAAAGACGCTTTTTATTGCAAAAAGTAGTTTTTTGCATCGCCACTTTTGGAGCTTTAATTTTTGCATATTTTGGCCCACAATGTCATGTGAGGTCTTAATTTTTGCGGGACGAGGGTGACGCTTTTATTTGTACCTTTTTTGAGCACGTGACATTTTTTGATCGCTTTTTATTTCGATTTTTGGGAGGTTAGAATGAACAAAAAATCAGCAATTCATGAATTTCTTTGGGTGAGGCGTTTTTATTGTTCCGCGTGTGGTAAAATCGAAAAAAAGCAGTTTTATTCTTCGGGTCAGTACGATTATGGCGATACCTCATTTATATAATTTTTTTTATGTTTTGGCGCTTTTATGAATAAAAAACAATTTTATATAAAAAATAATTATTTTTGCATCGCTTTATTCTGCGAGCTATAACTTTTTTATTTTTTTCGCTCATGATTGTGTGTGACGGCTCGTTTTTTGCGGGACCAAGATGACGTTTTCAGCGGGTACCATGTTTATTTTATATCCGTCTTTTTTATCGCGTGTTTATTCCCTTTTTGTTCAGCGGTATGATGATAAAGCAACTGATTTTTTTGCTTCGTTTTTATTTTTTATTTTTTAAGGGGTTCACAAAAGGGTTAACTAGTGGGACAGTTTCATAGGGGGGGTCGTTACGGACGCGGCGATACCATATATGTGTACTTTTATTGTTTTTTTTTTTTTTATTTACAATAGTAATGAATTTATTGGGGAATATTTTTTTTTTTTTTGGATTTTTTTTTACACATGTTTTTTTTACTTTTTTTTACTTTTTTACTTTGTCCCAGGGTGGGACATCACTGTATTTCATCAGATCGCTGGTGTGACAGTGTGCATAGCACATCTGTCACACCACGATGTGACAGGCATGCAGGACGCTTCCTCATGCCTGCTCTCGGCAGGCACTGAGGAAGCCGCCTCCCTCCAGGACCCCAGCGCCATCTTGGATCCGGGTCCTGGGAGGGAGGAAGCCCTCAGAGCAGCGCGATCACATCGCGCTGGTCTGAGGGTCTCAGGGGGGCGCGCAGGGAGCCCCCTGCCTGCGCGATCCTCCCCTGTGCCCCCAGTACACCGCGATCATGTTTGATCGCGGTGTGCAAGGGGTTAATGTGCCGGGAGCGGTCCGTGACCGCTCCTGACACACAGTCACAGGGTGTCAGCTGTGATAATCACTGACACCCGGCGGCGATTAGCTGCGCTCCCTCCGGGAGCGCAGCTAATCGCCTATGACGTTACTATCCCGTCCATGGTCAGAATGGCAACGGGTTTTATGGACGGGATAGTACGTCTAATGTCAGAGAGGGGTTAAAAAGAATCATTTTTTTTCCATCCAGTTTACTGGTGTCAACAGTCCCATCCCACTCCATTTTGGAAATCAGTTCTGTGAGGAGGTGTCCAGAGGAATAAACTTTTTTTCACCCCACATTAAAAACGCGTACCTTTGGTCAATTATGTTTTTTTCCCACAATACAACGTGATCAGGGCAAAACATAGTCAGAAGAACATTTTTTTTACACTACGTGTTGCCCATTATGGTTTGTGTATGCCTCCATATACGTCTGAATACCATTTTTTTTTGCAATTCAGACATATTTGTCCAGCAGACTGCACTGTATAAATGTGAGCCAAGCCTAAAGAAGTCCTTTTTGTCCAAGGAGGATAAAGCACATCATAAACACAAGTCCATACTGTGTGTTGCTGCTTTGCAGTGTGTACAGTATTTTTGCCATGCTGATTTTACAGGTGAAAGGTATTTACTTTGAGCCTTTTTTTGGTTGTAATGGTGAATGCTTCAGGATTATCAATGACCAAAGGGGCGGCAAATTTTTCAGCCGCCCTGGGCCCCACAAACAGTTGCTACGCCACTGCACACACAATATGGTGAGCCTGGCTGGGGGTCGATTTTTTTTTTTAAATGTGTCCCCTCACTGTGCTGGCACTTTACATTTACAATGGCTCTGACTGCACTTTGCACCTTAGGGAGGGGGGCCCGGCTGCACGCACTGTGGAGGGTGTAGGGGGCCCTGCATGCACTGCAGGTGTGTGTGTGTGTGGAGTTAAGAGCACCTGTTTGTTTTTTTTGGGGGGGGGCCCCATTCAACTTTTGCTATGGGGCCCCATGATTTCTATGTACGCCCCTGCTTGCCTGGCTCAAGATGTAGACTGCCCAGCCATGACTCAGTTTCTCACTGCAAGTACTCGGCCAGTACCTCCGCGGTGTGGTCTGTTGTCGCCCAAACACATCAAGCTGACGCTTACCACTTGTTCTGTTCTGCTACAAACACTAAGGAAAGAAAGGGATATCTGTCCCCTACTATAGAACTAAGCTCGATCCCTACGATGTAACGGAGAACCTGATCCTGCGATCAGACCCGCTAAAGTCCTCAGCTAGTCTGTACGAATACCTATAGATGCGAGGGAGGGATCCCTACAAGAACTAGGGACTGGGAGAAAAGATGGACACCTCCTAACAGAAGTTGTAGCAGTAAAAGGAAAAACAAACAACAGAACATAGAGATCAAAAGACCAGACAAAACTAATATAGAAAGGTAACAAAGCACCCAGCTAGCTTTAGAGTAGAAATTACAATGAAGTCCAGCAAAGCCAGAAGGGCGGAGCAGGATTAAATAGGCAACAAAAGTCATGTGACCGAAAGATAGAAAAAACCTAACAGGAGAGTTCTAACAGTACCCCCCCTTCTAAGAGGATCCTCCGGATCCCCTAGGCCCAGGCTTACCCAGAAACCTCTTGTGAAACGCTTGACAAGTCTGGACGCAGAAACATCATCCGCCCTCACCCATGAGTTATCCTCGTGTCCAAAACCCTTCCAAGCGACGAAATACTGAAAACTCCCTCTATACCGTCTAGAATTTAGGATGCGGGAAATTTCATATTCCCCGTCCTCCACCACCGGGGGAACAGTGGCAAAGGCGTCTCCATCCGACACATCAGCTCTTTTCAACAGAGAAACATGAAACACCGGATTAATCTTCCAGGAGGTAGGAACCTCCAACCTAACAGCAGATTGGTTAACAACCTGAAGCACCTTAAAGGGCCCTACAAACTTGGGACCCAATTTTTTAGAAGGAATCCTCAACCTCAGATTCTTAGAGGATAACCAAACCATGTCACCATAGCAAACAAAACCTCTTGCCGTTTCCTATCAAAGTACCTTTTAGATTTTCTGTTAGCCTCCTGAAGATTACCACCACATCCGTCCAAACTCTCTCCAAATCACCAGAAAAATTCTCCTCTTCAGGCACGGCCGATACCAATTTGGAGAATGACCCAAACGATGGATGTCTCCCAGTACAACAAAAAAGGCGAACAACCAGCAGAAGCGGATTTATGGTTGTTAAGAGCAAATTCAGCAAGTGGCAGAAACTCAGACCACCCCTCTTGATTGTCTGCCACAAAACAACACAAAACTGCTCAACATCCTGATTTTTCCTTTCTGTCTGGCCATTAGACTCAGGATGATATCCGATGAAACGACAAATGAACTCCCAACCTGTCACAAAAGGCGCGCCAAAAACGAGCCACGAACTGAGGTCCCCTGTCAGAAATAATGTCAGTAGGAACACCATGTAGTCTGACAATTTCCTTGACAAAGGCCTTAGCGAGAGTCTTAGCGCAGGGCAGTTTGGTGAAAGGAACCAAGTGACACATCTTGCTAAAACGGTCTAACGACCACCCAGATGACAGTGAAACCCTCAGAGGGGGGAAGGTCAGTAATAAAGTCCATAGCCAAATGTGTCCAAGGAGCACTAGGAACTCCAGAGGGCAAAGCAACCCCTCAGCAGAGTATGTGAAGACTTAGATCTAGCACACACAGTACATTGACGCACCCACTTAATGACTTCCATCTGCCATCCAGGCCACCAAAAACTGCGATCCACAAGTCTCTTGGTCTCAGAGATTCCAGGATGACCTGCCAACCGAGACTCATGACACTCAACAAACAAATCTCTCCTAAAGGTCCCAGGCACAAACAACTTCCCATGGGGAGTGTTAGATGGGGCATTCTCCTGTGCTTTAAGAATCTCATCTTCCAGCACAGAGTCCAAAGCAGCAATCACAACCCCTTCTTGTAAAATGTTCTCCTCCTCCTCAGCACCAACCATGGAAGAAAAGCTGCGAGACAAAGCATCGGCTTTCACATTCTTAGTACCTGGGATGTAAGTAACGGAAATATTAAACCGCGAGAAAAACAGTGCCCACCTAGCCTGACGGGCATTCAAGTGTTTGGCAGCATCAAGATAGATCAGATTTTTATGATCAGTGAAAACCTGAACGGGAAATTCAGCACCTTCCAAGAGATGCCGCCAGTGTTCAAATGCGAGTTTAATGGCCAACATTTCCCGATTACCAATATCATAATTCAGTTCAGTCTCAGAAAAATTTTTTGAAAAAAATGCACAAGGATGTACTCCATCCGTGTTTTCCTGAGACAAACACCGCACCGACCCCCACAGAAGAAGCATCAACCTCAACCAAAAACGGTTTAGTCACATCAGGCTGCATAAGGATGGGAGTAGAGCTGAACTTCTCCTTTAAAAACACAAAAGCTTCAATGGCCTCAGTAGTCCACTGAACCGCATTAGCACCTTTCCTGGTGAGATCGGTCAGTGATTTGACAATAATAGAACATTTTTAATGAATTTTCTATAATAATTGGCGAAACCCAAAAACCTCTGTAACGATTTCAAACCAATAGGCCTAGGCCATTCCTGCACAGCTTGAACTTTCACCGGTGTCCATCTCAAAACCTTCGCTGGAGATAATGTAGCCCAAAAACTAATTCTCTGTACAGCGATCTCACATTTCTCCAGCTTAGCAAAAAGCGAATTGTCACTCAATAACTTTAATACCTCACGAACGCTCCGCCAATGAGACTCCAGATCCGGCGAATAAATCAAAATGTCATCCAAATACACAACACATTTTTGCCGATCAAAGGTCTAAGGATGTCATTAATAAGAATCTGAAAAAATGCAAGAGCATTGGTAAGGCCAAAAGGCATAACCAGATTCTCAAAATGACCACAGGAGTGTTTAAAAGCAGTCTTCCATTCGTCCCCCTCCTTCATGGGCAACAAATTGTATGCCCCCCGAAGATCAATTTTAGAGAACCACTTGGGCCCCGCTAACTGGTTAAACAAATCAGGAATCAATGGCAGTGGGTAAGGATTGCGTACAGTAATTTTATTAATCTCACGAAAGTCCAGACAAGGACGTAAACCACCGTCCTTTTTTTTAACAAAAAAAAAATCCAACAGCCACAGGAGACTTGGAAGGCCTAATGTGTCCGGCGGCCAAGCTTGTCTGTATATATTCCTCCAAAGCCTTTCTCTCAGGAATAGTGAGATTAAATAAACGACTTTTAGGAAGAGTCGCTCCAGGGACAAATTCAATAGTACAATCATAGTCTCTATGGGAAGTAAAATCTGCGATTCCTTCTCAGAAAAAACTTTCCAAAATCCTGAATAGGTACAGGTAGTTCCCCCTTTATCCACAGCAGCAATACGCCCATTACAACACTTGTCATAACACTTAGAACTCCAGGACTTAATTTCATTGGTAGACCAATCCAGAACAGGATTGTGCAATTTTAACCAGGGTAACCCAAAATCACCGGAGAAGGTAAATTATTCAATACTACCAAATCCAAATTCTCTTGATGAACACCATTAATAGTAAGGGGAAATTCACAGACCTTGGGAGTAACATTCTTCAAGGGAGAGCCATCAACAGAAACCACAGCAATAGGGGATGACAAAGGTTTGGGTTTTTAATTTAAGTTTTTCCAAGAATCCCCATCAATCACATTCAGAGTAGAACCACAATCGACAAATACCCGAAAATCCATTAATTCTTCCTGAGCCGCAGTAGTAGTGGCAAGAAAGAAAGACGCCCTTAGTATTTAAACAGGCTTACGGGCGGAACTGACCTTTTTTTTTCTCTTGTTCATACGAAGCACACAGTTCTTAATGAAATGGTCAGATTTACCGCAATAAAAGCACAAACCTTCAGAAAACCTGCGGTCTTTTTCCTGAGAGTGAGGTGCCATCGCTCCAATCTCCATCGGCTCTCCAATGTCAGTACAGACCCTCTCAAGACTTGGAGCTGACATGGCAGAGGATTTACTCTCATTAACCCTTGCACGCAGTCTCCTATCCACCCGTATAGCTAACTGCATAGCCTCTTGCAAGTTACCAGGTATGGGGTAAGCAATCAGCAAATCTTTAACCCTTTCACTTAGCCCTGCAAGAAACAAACTTTCAAAGCTGAATCGTTCCACCCACCTGAGTAGACCACCGTCGGAAGTGAGTACAAATATTTTTCCACATTACCAGATCCCTGTCTCAAATGTCTCAATTCTGTCTCAGCTGATGAGACACGATCAGGATCATCATACAATAACCCCAAAGCAGAAAAAAAACTATCCACTGATCTAAAGCATGGATCACTAGGTTGCAGAGAAAAGGCCCACTCCTGAGGTTCTTTGCGCAAAAGTGACATTATGAACCCTATGCGCTGTGATTCATCACCAGAGGATCTGGGTCTCAAACGAAAATACAACAAGCAAGCATTTTTAAAAGAAAAAAAATCTTGTTGTTCACCAAAAAATAAATCAGGCTCCACGAAATGTGCTCCAGAACAGCTACTCACGTGTTGCTGAAGCTCGGACACCTCCAGAGAGAGTCCTGCAGACGTTGAGCCAACTTCTGAACCGACACCATTAGGAAAACAGGAAATCTTTCCTTAGAGATATTTTTCTTGGGCTGGACTTACTGTTATGTTCTGCTACAAACACTAAGGAAAGAAAGGGATATCTGTCCCTACGATAGAACTAAGCTCGATCCCTACGATGTAACGGGAACCTGATCCTGCGATCAGACCCGCTAAAGTCCTCAGCTAGTCTGTACGAAGACCTATAGATGTGAGGGAGGGATCCCTACAAGAACTAGGGACTGGGAGAAAAGATGGACACCTCCTAACAGAAGTTGTAGCAGTAAAAAGAAAAACAAACAACATAGAACATAGTGGTCAAAAGACCAGGCAAAACTAATATAGAAAGGTAACAAAGCACCCGGCTAGCTTTAGAGTAGAAATTACAATGAAGTCCAGCAAAGCCAGAAGGGCGGAGCAGGATTAAATAGGCAACAAAGGTCATGTGACCAGCAAGATAGAAAAAACCTAACAGGAGAGTTCTAACACCACTAGCTGTTCGATAGTGGGACACTTCGTGTGCAACACTGGCAGCTGCGGATGGAGTGCTCATACTACTGCGCTCTGTCGACGAGCTTTCGCTTCTGGAGGAGGAGGAGGAGGGTCGAACGCCTACAGCCAACTGTTACCTATATTGTGGGCTAGGCAGCACTGTCCCACCGCCGTTATCCCCTGTGGACCCTGCATCCACCACATTAACCCAGTGTGCAGTGATGGACACGTAACGGCACTGGCCATGCCTGCCGGCCCATGCATCTGTTGTGAGGTGCACCTTTCCAATCACTTATTGTTTGAGTGCATGGACAATGCAGTCTTTCACATGAAGGTGGAGGACAGGGATGTCTTTTCTAGAAAAGAAGTGCTGACTGGGTAGGTCATAGCATGGGACAGCGTAGGCCATGAGCTCTCGGAACGCTGCGCTTTCAACCAAACTTAAGGGCATCATCTCTAATAAGATCAGTTTGGCAATGTAGGCGTTCAAAGCCAGTGTACGCGGATGGATGAGGATGAGTACTTTCTTGTCCTACTTAGAATGTCTGCTAGGGTGAGCTGGACTTTTGCATATGAGGGAACTAGCGGTGGACATGGCAAACTGAGAGGGGGTTGGTGATGGTGATGGTGGTGGTGGTGGTGATGGCCTAGATTCAGTCTTTCGTTGGAAAAACATTGTGATTCCCTGACTGCTTTGGCCTTGTGACAACACCTCAACAATTCTTGCTGGTGGTGTGCTAACTGGTGGGCTTACAGTGGGGGAAGCGATGTAGCGTTGCTGTCTACCTTCAGTCGGAGCAGGTACAAGTGTACTACCTGAGGTTTTGTAGTCCGTCCACGCTTGTAAGTGCATGGTGTTTAAATGTCTAAGCATGCAACTGGTATTCAAATTTCGGAGATTTTTCCCTCGGCTAAAGGTCCATCCACACTTCTTACAGATAACCTTTGCCTCATCAATAGGATTTTGGTCAAAAAAGTGCCACACTGCACTCTTCCTACTATGGGATAAATTTTAGGGCTTGCACGCTGTGCTAATTTGACCATCTGGCCAAGCTGTCCTGCAACTCTTTTTGTTTTTTTAACATGTTTTCGGACTGCTACGGGCCTGCCAGATAACCGCAGCTGCGATGTCGATGCCTGCTGCGGATCCCCCCCTCTTCTGAGCTATTGCCAGCGGCACCCTCTTCCCCCCATGGATGCCAATCCGGGTCAACAACTGGGTCATCCATCACCTCCTCTTCAATTTCATCTGCACCTTCCTCTGTGTCACCGTGTAAGGTGGTATAGTATGCAGGAAGAGGCACCTGAGTTTCATCAGGGTCAAAATCTGGCTCAGTAGACTGGGAGGGCACTCTGGGTGAGTGTACCAGCAGAATCATATAGCAGTGGCTGTGCATCAGTGCACTCCATGTCATATTCATCTTGGACTGGGGAATTCAGGATTTCACTTGATAACCCAGGCATGGTATGTGAAAAGAGCTCCAGGGAGTAATCTGAAGTGAGGCCTGCCACATCCTTCACTTTTGGTGGGGGTGAAGGACACAAGGAAAGGTGCTGTTCCTGACCAGGAGCCTGCACTGACGACTCAGTGCTTGCATTTTTTTAAACTTCAGAAGAGGAGGCGATAGAGCTGGAGGCTGTTTCGGCAATGTAAGCCGAAACCTGTTCCTGATGCTCTGGCTTTAAAAGCTGTTTACCTACTCCCAGAAAAGGGAGCCTACCAGGCCTTCTGGAGCCAGACGATGACGCAGGCTCAACACCTCCTGCCTTAGGTGCTATTGTGCTTTTGGCACTACCAGCAGATGCACCACCACCACCATCAGTACCAGCTGGCCCACCCGCCCACGTCTGCGGCCTCTTCCACCATACTTCCTTATGTTTGGGAAAATGTACCAAAAATACCAGCAGATATATGGTACTGTATGAGGAGCGTACAGCTGAATACGGTGTAGGGAAAAATTTAAATCTCTGTATATATTTCCAGAGTCACACACAGACGCTCACTTAGTATGGATTTGACCGTAATACAAAAAGCAGAAAAACGGTACTGTATCAAAAGCGTAAAGCTGTATACGGTGTAGGGGAAAATTTAAATCTCCGTATATATTTCCGGAGTTTCACACAGACGCTCACTCAGTATGGATTTGACCGTAATACAAAGATCAGATATACGGTACTGTATCAGAAGCGGACAGCTGTATACGGTGTAGGGGAAAATTTAAATCTCTGTATATATTTCCGGAGTCTCACACAGACGCTCACTCAGTATGGATTTGACCGTAATACAAAGAACAGATATATGGTACTGTATCAGAAGCGGACAGCTGTATACGGTGTAGAGGAAAATTTAAATCTCCTTATATATTTCCGGAGTCAGACACAGACGCTCACTCAGTATGGATTTGACCGTAATACAAAAAGCAGAAAAACGGTACTGTATCAGAAGCGCACAGCTGTATACGATGTAGGGGAACATTTAAATCTCCGTATATGTTTCTGGAGTCACACACAGACGCTCACTCAGTATGGATTTGACCGTAATACAAAAAGCTGAAAAACGGTACTGTATCAAAAGCAGACAGCTGTATACGGTGTAGGGGAAAATTTAAATCTCCGTATATATTTCCGGAGTCACACACAGACGCTCACTCAGTATGGATTTGACCGTAATACAAAAAGCAGAAAAACGGTACTGTATCAGAAGCGTAAAGCTGTATACAGTGTAGGGGAAAATTTAAATCTCCGTATATATTTCCGGAGTCACACACAGACGCTCACTCAGTATGGATTTGACCATAATACAAAGAGCAGATATACGGTGCTGTATCAGAAGCAGACAGCTGTATACGGTGTAGGGAAAATTTAAATCTCTGTATATATTTCCGGAGTCAGACACAGACGCTCACTCAGTATGGATTTGACCGTAATAAAAACAGCAGAAATACGGTACTGTATCAGAAGCATACAGCTGTAGACGGTGCAGGTAAAAATTTAAATCTCCTGTAACATTTCCAGGGATATAGCTCTAGGATCGCTGTCTGGGTAGACAGAGTGACATGAAAACAGTTCATTCAGACAGCAGTTCTGATGAAAACTGGCCGCAACCAGCTTTATTTAAAGTCCACAGCAAACAGATAAAAATAAAGCATAAACAGAAAACCTGGGCTTGTCTAACCACTAATTACACATAGATCGATTGCCCTGTCTATCCGGGTCCCGGCTCTACCAGCCTGACCCAAAACAACACATATGATATATGTTACCAGTATGGAGTTTCACAGATACTCCTCCTTGTGTCTGAAGGCACCTTCCATGTCCAGACTTGAGAGAGATCCACTCCTATTCAGCCGCTATTCACACGGATTCGCACTGAGACTACTCCTGTGTCCGGGTACTTCCTGCACCCAGACTGAGATAGCTCAAACTCCTGGAGACTGCTTCTTGTGCCGGGACACCTTCCTGTGTCCAGACTGAGCCAGCTCCCACTCCTGGAGACTGTTTCTTGTGCCGGGACACCTTCCTGTGTCCAGACTAAACTAGCTCCAACACTCCTGGAGACTGCTTCTTGTGCCGGGACACCTTCCTGTGTCCAGACTAAGCCAGCTCCAACACTTCTGGAGACTGCTTCTTGTGCCGGGACACCTTCCTGTGTCCAGACTAAGCCAGCTCTCTGACTGTGTTTCCAGACACCTACTTCTAGTTTCCTAATTATCACCTGAGTGATTTCAGGCCTGAGCTGCAAGTGTGTAATGAATGTAAGGTGTAGTGACCTTTCTCTACCACTAGGTTTACAAAGCCACACATTTCCCTTATACCTAGGTGAAATGTACACCCCATTCAACACATATTCCTTCACTGTCTCACATATCCCCTCCCTCTTCTCCAGACCGGAGGGCTGGTCATCCAGACCGGAGGGCTAGTCAACAATCCAACAGAGACAGTGAACTCTGGACCAGTCATGGCCCTCATCAGCTTCATCTTCACCACTGTCATAGCCAACATCAGTTTTCTCTTCATCTGAAGCATCCGCACTACCCTGTACCCTCCCAGGCCTATACTCTCTGCGGGCCTCGGTATCCTGCACGGTTTCATCTTGACCTTAAGGCCGGGCTCAGTTTCGATATAGTACCTGGCCAGAAAAGTACGACCAGGCACGTCAGAACACCTCTGCTGATACTTCCCCAGAAACTCACGTACCTCCTCTGCTACCATGCATTCCTCATTTGCACTGGTTGCTTTATGGTCATCAGACAATTCACTATCACTATCTGACCCTCTTCTCTCAGCCACATCTGGCTCACCGTCAGGGTTATACAATTCATTTTCATTCACATCCTGCTCACTGTCAGGGTTATACAATTCATTTTCATTCATATCCTGCCCACTGTCAGGGTTATACAGTTCATTTTCATTCACATCCTGATCTGGAACCTTAGTTAACATGTCATCCACAACATTACCTTCACCATCTGGTCCCTCAAGTATGTGACTATGTGACAACCCCAGCACTATACTTCTATATAGCTCAGGAACTAGGAGCTGACTCACGACCTCTCCCTGGACTTCAGTGTCCCTATACAATAGGCTATTGTCCATGGCAGCATGAGGAAACCTCTCCTCAGAGCCAGGCTCCTGGGAAACCTCATTTAGAACAATCATATTTTCCTGTGCCGTCCTAAGAGTGGGGTCTCGCCACTGCTCACCCTCAAAATTGTCACAGGACACAGGCAAGTCAGGGACACTCGGTTCCCGAGAACCACCATCCTCGTCTCCCAACATCACCTGCAAAGGAATTTCATCACTATCACAGTCATCATCATTATCAATATCATTATCATGACCATGATCAGTATCATCATCACTATCATGATCATCATCACTATCATTATCAGCATCAGCATTATCACATAAGTTCAACGGCCCACTAGCATTGTGTTCCGCCCCTCGGGACTGCGCACCCTCAATAGGAGCTTCACCACACTGTCCATCAAAAACATTTTTCCCCCAGAGATCCTTAGACTGGGGAAAGTTATTACCCAATATGACGGGTTGCACCAGGTTCTTCACTACCCCCACTTCATATGAAACCTCCCCGAGTTTGGGGACCAAGTCCACGGCAGTCTCTGGGTAGACTTTGGTGTCTCCATGGATGCACACCATACTCAGGGGCTTATCAGGGATAAAGTCCCTATCAATCAGGCTGTCACATACGGAAGTCACTGGACTCTCTGAGTCCAAGAGGGCCTGTGCTGGGCAGTCATTTACAACCACCGGGGACACCTGTGGTCCAGTCTCTTCGGCTGAGGTGGACACACACACAGGTTCTGTGCAGGGAGAGAGGGACCTGCCAACATCACGGCACATAGGCTCCCCCTCTAGTGAACAGCCGGCAGCAATTTCACGACATCTCCAACACTGTCCACCACAATCACCCTCCCATATGTCCCCTCGGGCCTGAACCCGCTTATCAGCATACCGCATGTCCCCAATAGCTGGAACACTCTTACCGGGAGAGTTCGGCGTCCGGGAACTCTGAAGTGACGACCTCTCAGACGGCTGTACCTCAGGAGGACATGCTCGGGTGTAGCGGTTCACTATCACCTTTTCAACTCTGCCGACACGACGGCCGCCGTCAGGCTCCAACCGCTTCTTTACTGCAGGCAACGCAGGTGCCTTCACAACATTACTCTGGGACGACGCGCTGAGAGCTGCAATCTGCTCCAACAACCGGTCATACTCCTGCTGGCGCTGCAGGTGCTGCCGCTCCATGCTCCGCTGCAGGCTCTGCTGGGTCCGTACCAGGTACTCAACGAGCTCCTTCATACTGCCGGACTTATCTGTCTCAACCACGGCAGTCTTATGTTGCACATTAACTTGCGCCATTTGTTCAAACAGCGCCTCCATGCTGTCATCCATGCTGTCAGACTTCTCTGTCTCAACAATGGCAGTCTTCACTCAAGACATACACACTCCACAAAAAATTCAGCTCTGCTGTGCAGACACTTTTTTTTTTTTTTCTTTGCAAAGTCTATTAGGGCTCCTGTCTCTTTAAGACTGCTCCAAACAGACGTTTCTGCTGACACACTTTTTTTTTTTTTCTCTGCTGCTATTTCAACAGACTTCACCTTTATTGCTGTCTCTAATCCACTGTGCTGCATGCACACTCCAGCACTAACTGTATCAGCCACTGCGCTGCCCCAGCATTCTCCGCCAATTGTAACATTTCCAGGGGATATAGCTCTAGGATCGCTGTCTGGGTAGACAGAGTGACATGAAAACAGTTCATTCAGACAGCAGTTCTGATGAAAACTGGCCGCAACCAGCTTTATTTAAAGTCCACAGCAAACAGATAAAAATAAAGCATAAGCCGAAAACCTGGGCTTGTCTAGCCACTAATTACACATAGATCGATTGCCCTGTCTATCCGGGTCCCGGCTCTACCAGCCTGACCCAAAACAACACATATGATATATGTTACCAGTATGGAGTTTCACAGATACTCCTCCTTGTGTCTGAAGGCACCTTCCATGTCCAGACTTGAGAGAGATCCACTCCTATTCAGCCGCTATTCGCACGGATTCGCACTGAGACTACTCCTGTGTCCGGGGTACTTCCTGCACCCAGACTGAGATAGCTCAAACTCCTGGAGACTGCTTCTTGTGCCGGGACACCTTCCTGTGTCCAGACTGAGCCAGCTCCCACTCCTAGAGACTGTTTCTTGTGCCGGGACACCTTCCTGTGTCCAGACTAAACTAGCTCCAACACTCCTGGAGACTGCTTCTTGTGCCAGGACACCTTCCTGTGTCCAGACTAAGCCAGCTCCAACACTTCTGGAGACTGCTTCTTGTGCCGGGACACCTTCCTGTGTCCAGACTAAGCCAGCTCTCTGACTGTGTTTCCAGACACCTACTTCTAGTTTCCTAATTATCACCTGAGTGATTTCAGGCCTGAGCTGCAAGTGTGTAATGAATGTAAGGTGTAGTGACCTTTCTCTACCACTAGGTTTACAAAGCCACACATTTCCCTTATACCTAGGTGAAATGTACACCCCATTCAACACATATTCCTTCACTGTCTCACACTCCGTATTTATTTCCGGAGTCTCACACAGATAGTCAGCATGTATTTGTCCGTGATACCAGCTGGTACACGGTAGTGTGTGAGGAGCGTACAGCTCTATACGGTGTGGGAAAAAATGAACGCTCGGTAACTGTGCAGCAAAAAAAAAAGTATTAGTGCTGTGTAAAAAGCAGTCTGCACAGCAGTGTACACACAGCAATACAGCTATCAGGCAGCCTAATAACCAGCGCTGCTGCACACAAGAAAATCCTCCCCTGTCACTGCACACTAACTGTACAGCACAATTGCTATCAGCACAAGCACAGAAGAACTTCTCTTTCCAGCCCTAACTCTCTCCCTACTGATAAACAGTCAGCAACCTCTCCCTACTGTTAAGATCGGCAGAAGTAAAATGGAGGTCGGCGGTCAGGGCTTTTATAGACACTATGACGCCCCCAAAGCAAGCCAATCACTGTAATTTCCTTCTCTAAGATGGTGGTGGACGCTTCACATGTCATCTCGTTGCCCACAGTGTACGTCCTCACTCATTGGCTGAAAAAAGGCGCCTGAAAGCTTTCTGGGAAAACCAACTTTGGCGCTTGTTTTGCCGACCGCATGGCCAACTTCACGCTATGGTCGGGTTTCGGTCAGCGAAACTCGACTTTGGCGAAAGTCGACGACTTATGAATCTGACCGACCTGTTTCGCTCAACTCTACTACTAACAAAATAAAAGAAAGTTTGAAAAATGATGCTGACAAAGTAGACACATGAGAAATGTTGTTTATTAACTAGTTTATGTAATATGATTAACTGGTCCAAGCATGTAAGCATTTAAAGCTTGAACATCGCTAATTGTTCTATATTTTCATCAAGTTTCAGATATTTTCATAAAAAACATATCAACCTAAATTTACTATTAAAATGAAATACAAAGTGTCATGAAAAATTAATGACTGGGATATGTTGAAACATTCCAGTATGTTAGATTTAAAAAAATGGGGATTGGTCAAGAAAGCCATGTGGTTTAAATTTCTTTACAGTATGTCCCTATGGTGGACGGATGCCTCAACATCCATGTCGACTATGCACAGTCACACATACGTTCAGGAGGTATGCGCCCAACAGTAGCCACAAATGTGATATTCTAATGTGGACCTAGCCTTATTTTTTTATTGGATGGCACTCAGACCCATAAATTAGGATGGATTTATTCTCACACCTATTAAAAACAGGGATCTGGAAATGAGAGCCGAGTGACTCAGGGTATGTCCGACTCTGATTCAATTTTGTTGATCAGAATCGGGCATTAAAGTCTATGAAGATCCATGAGACATGGATGTAAATTGGATCCATGTCTCACCGATGTGTTGCTTTGTGATGAATTTGAATAAAATGTGATGTTACTGGAATCTTTTTATTGGTTTGGAAGCAGGCATGCTTCTTTAGAGAAAAAAAAACATAAGAGAAAAAATGGAAGCAACTACTATGTAGCTAGGATGACATCTGAGAAAAAAATTGCTACATTTCTTTAAGTGATACACTCACATGGATGTGTGAATGCAGCCTAAAACATAAAGGACCCCACAGATTGTTGAATTTGTGCCTGTGTTTTGTCAAGTTTTTAGTGTTTTGTACCTTTTTATTTGTGTGTGCCATGTTCATCTTCAGGTTTATGCTTTTTTAAGTCTATTTTATATGCGTTTTTTTTGCGTCTATGTTTTTATATTCGCTATTGTTGGTAGACTTTGGAATTTCAACATGTTTTCGACCAATTCACCTTTGTGACTTACCGAAAAGTTGCAAAATGTATCACAAATGTACTCCAGTTTCCCCTGGAGTGACTATATGTGCAATTCTTGAACCATTTAAATTTTTGTGCAAAAAAGCTGCAAAAAAGGTTAAAGACAAAAATAAAGCACACTTTTGACTTTGCATAAAATTCTTGGGTGTGCCATTTTGAAGAATTTAGTGCAAAAAAAGATGTTAACAAATAACACAAGACAAAAACAAGTGAATTAAAAAAAATTCAAATGATTAATCAGAACCAAAATATTTGTTGGACAATTGATTGCCTACATTAGCTATATTAACCCCTTAATGACCAATGACCCACATCTACCTTGCACTAAAATTAGTTCCAGAAGTGTTTAAAAAGGCACAGATACATTTCATACACGTTCTAGCACACCTTTTGAATCATTCCTGTTCTTAATGTTATTTTTCCCATTGATACTGTAAGATGCAAGTCATTGTTTTATCATACCCTTTGGAACTGGTAACTTTTCAGTATGGGATCTACTTTAAAAAATATGTAATTTAGGGGACTTACCTGAGAATGAGAGACCAATGGTGCATGCAGACTATGCTGCAATTTTTGAGGGATGTACCTTTTTATGTTGCCCCATTGCCCCAAGTAAATTGAATTCAATTTCAGTAACTTTCACTACAAGACTGTTTGCACTCTAGCTGTAGAAATCATTTTATTCAGCTTTCCAAAAATACAAATACATTATTTTCAACATAATCTTCCTGCTTTTCAATACACATTAAGACTAGAGTAGCGCACATTCACGCTATACCAGTCTTGTTGGAGTACACAAGGCGCCGACTTCATTAAGAGGTGCACTTCACCTAATGAATTTGACACCTCTGCTGAGTGCCGTATGCCTTTGTGCACGTGCCAGAAATGCTACTATAGCATACGACTGGAGTAGCATTTCTGGCATCCAAAATATTGGTATTTTTGATTAATTAGAAGGGTGGTTTAGCAACCCCCCACATTCTGCCTAGTTTAATTCTTGAGCATTACTTCCCACTGCCAGTTATAGTCTAACTAGCACTTGTGTGGTTTAGTGGATATACCTGATCCTGGCTTGTTCACTGACCATTCTCCTGCTTGACAATTTTGTACCTACCTATACCTCCTAGTATTGACCCAACTACCTGACTATTCTTCTTGCCAGCTTGCAGCACCGAATAGCAGCTGACTCTGCTGCCCCAGCCCATGGGCCACTGTAAGTCTAGATCCCTGTGCAGGGGTTTAAGGATGAAGATCAGGGTAACTCATGAGCTCTAGTAACCTGAGTGGCTAGTCCTAAGACTGTTGGAGCTGCCAGGTGACCTCATGACACATATCCGCTCATTTAACAGCATATTTACACGTGACAATATGCTGCCAAAAACTATGATTTTTCCACCAGCTTATTTTCACATTCGACATACTGTTTACATGAAATTCACCAGAACCCGAGAAAACCAGGGAACAAGAAGTGTGTATAATGATAGCGAATTTTATTATTACATTAATATAAAAATACAATTAAAAGGAACCTGTCACCCCCCCCCCCCCCGGCGTTTTTAAGTAAAAGAGCCACCTTCATTAGCACTAGGCAGCAGTCTGTGAAGGTGGCACTTTTTTTTCTGGTCCCCAGCAACGCTGAAATATAGACTTTTAAAAATATGTCCCCACACCATAATTGTGACCCATAGGTCGGTGTCTGTCTCCCTGTAATCCTGCTCCCATCCATCCATCACCCCCTTCAGCGTCACAGCCCCTCCTCCTGAGTTGTTTTCCTTTGATTAACCAGCTGTCGGGCGCCTGCGCTCATGGAACAGTCTTCGGCATTCGCAGTGCGCGCTGCCCGGGGACTGACATAAGGCTATTGTGCCTGCGTCTTTTTCAGACACCAGATCACGCTCCGCAGTGTGTTTATCATGTATTCACACTGTGGGGCTTGGAATCTGGCGCCTGCGCAGTCAACATGTTTAGCTGCGCCTACCCCCTTCTCCCTGTCCCTCCACTTTTGTTTTCATCCCATGTGCTGCGTCGGATGTGCTGATCATTTTCCTGTGGAGGGATGGACGGATGGGAGGAGGATTACAGGGAGACAGACGCCGACCTATGGGACGCAATTATGGTATGGGAACATGTTTTTAAAAGTCTATATTTCAGCGTTGCAGGGGACCCGGAAAAAATGAGCCACCTTCACAGAATGCCGCCTTAGTGCTGCTGAAGATGGCTCTTTTACTTAAAAATGCCCGGGGGGGGTGACAAGTTTCCTTTAAAAGGATGCCTCCGGGAAAAAGAATCGGAAAACGCGCATTGGGGTGGGAGACACAGCAACTTTGGACTTACAACCCAGGTAGAAACTATTGCCCTAAGCATTACACTCAATGTGGTTGGAATTTGTTGCCTACTATTTATAACATATGTCTTATTTAATGGGACAATCTGCATTTTGTTCATGATGCTAGCTGTTGTTTCTACAGCAGTAATATTGGTTTACATATGCACTGAGGCACTTTATAATTACCTCTAAAAAGTACTTGTTTACACTAGTATATTTATGGATGCATCCCTATACAAGCATAATGCACATCCCACTTTTTTGTGGTCAAACTTGTTGTTAAATATTCTATAGTGCACGCTGCTTTATGCTAATAATTTGGGTTTTGTATATCCATTGAGGGACATGGAGTAATCTTCCATACAGCCAATACTTGCCATTTAAGCAAATGAGCAAATGACTATAAAATCATAAAAGAGAGCCACTTAGCTCACAGATATATTATACAGTGGGTACGGAAAGTATTCAGACCCCTTTAAATTTTTCACTCGTTTTTGAATTTACCAAATGGCTGCAATGAAGCAAAGTTCATTTTTATTTCTCATTAATATACACTCTGCACCCCATCTTGACTGAAAATAACCAGAAATGTAGAAATTTTTGCAAATTTATTCAAAAAGAAAAACTGAAATATCACATAGTCATAAGTATTCAGACCCTTTGCTCAGTATTGAGTAGAAGCCCCCTTTTGAGCTAGTACAGCCATGAGTCTTCTTGGGAATGATGCAAAAGTTTTTCACATCTGGATTTGGGGATCGTCTGCCATTCTTCCTTGCAGATCCTCTCCAGTTTCATCAGGCTGGATGGTGAACGTCGGTGGACAGCCATTTTCAGGTCTCTCCAGAGATGCTCCATTGGGTTTAGGTCAGAGCTCTGGCTGGGCCAGTCAAGAATGGTCACAGAGTTGTTCTGAAGCCATTCCTTTGTTATTTTAGCTGTGTGCTTAGGGTCATTGTCTTGTTGGAAGGTGAACCTTCAGCCAAGTCTGAAGTCCAGAGCACTCTGGAAGAGGTTTTCATCCAGGATATCTCTGTACTTGGCCACATTCATGTTTCGTTCAATTGCAACCTATCGTCCCGTGCCTGCAGCTGAAAAACACCCCCATGGCATGATGCTGCCACCACCATGTTTCAATGTTGGGATTATATTGGGCAGGTGAGGAACAGTGCCTGGTTTCCTCCACACATAGCGGTTAGAATTATCACCAAAAAGTTCTATCTTTGTCTCATCAGACCAGAGAATCTTATTTCTCATAGTCTGGGAGTCCTTCATGTGTTTTTTAGCAAACTCTATGCGGGCTTTCATATGTCTGGCACTGAGGAGAGGCCACTCTGCCATAAAGGCCCGACTGGTGGAGGGCCGCAGTAATAGTTGACTTTGTGCAACTGTCTCCCATCTCCCTACTGCATCTGTGGAGCTCAACCACGGTGATCTTGGGGTTCTTCTTTACCTCTCTCACCAAGGCTCTTCTCCCATGATTGCTCAGTTTGGCTGGACGGCCAGGTCTAGGAAGACTTCTGATGGTCCCAAACTTCTACCATTTAAGGATTATGGAGGCCACTGTGCTCTTAGGAACCTTGCGTACTGCAGAAATTATTTTGTAACCTTGGCCAGATCTGTGCCTCAGTCAGTTCCTTTGACTTCTCATTTGGTCTGACATGCACTGTGAGTTGTGAGGTCTTATATAGACAGGTGTGTGCCTTTACAAATCAAGTTCTATCAGTGTAATTTAACACAGCTGTACTCCAATGAAGGAGTAGAACCATCTCAAGGAGGATCACAAGGAAATGGATAGCATGTGACTTAAATATGAGTGTCTGAGCAAAGGGTCTGAATACTTATGACCATGTGATAGTTAAGTTTTTCTTTTTTAATACATTTGCAAAAATGTATACATTTCTGTTTTTTTTAGTCAAGATGAGGTGCAGAGTGTACATTAATGAGAAAAAAATGAACTTTTTTGAATTTACCTTATGGCTGCAATGAAACAAAGAGAGAAAAATTTAAAGGGGACTTTCCGTACCCAGTGTATGTAACCTTTATAAGGGTTGTCAGTCTGTTGCTGTGCCTGTGTAGTCTGACACGAGGCATCCTTTTAATTGTATTTTTATATTAATGTATTAAAAAAATTAGCTATCTTTACACACACTCCTTGTTCCCTGGTTTTCTTGGGTTCTGGTGAATTTATTATGATACGCAGTGTATCCTTCTTGGTTTAGGTTATCTATGGACTAATATGTATACCCATACTGTTTACATGGTCTGATAAATGGAAATGACTGGTCATCTTGTAAATTTTGTTAACTACTAATTTGAAATGAGCAACTTTATGTGACTGGAATTTAATTCTACTCGAATACACAAAAAAACATACTTTTTTAAAGTATGGATTTTTGTAAAATCACTTTGCGAGGCTGGACATTATTTTGCTAAACCAAAATGGTCTGCAAAATTTAAGAAAAACAAGCAAACATATACTCACCTCACTGCTCATCTACTGTATATGTTATCTCAGTCCCCGGCTGCATCACCCAGTCTATCACTCTAGGCTGAGACCCTTTGGTCAGGTTAAGGCCCTTTAGGTCACTGCAAGTCATAATATCACAGATGTATGATGTGTCGTGAACTCTGAGGCCTTGTTGTGACCTCAAAGGTATGGTCGTGGCTGAATGTCCTAGCTTAGAATGAACAGACTAGAAGATGTTGCTTGACCTAGAGGGAAGAAGAGCGGCTCTGAGGATGAGACAGTAATCAACAGAGCAAATAGAGGGGCTATGCAAAAAGAGGGGCTATGCCCGGAATATGCATGCACGGACTAGCGGCGGATACCGCGTCCACCGCAGGCACATTTTTGCTCCACCGGGACCCCCCAGGTAACCGCTGCCATATTTGATCACCTATATCGAACAGAATTTAAACCTGATATTCCGGGCATAGCCCCTCTTTTTGCTGGGTCCACCTACTCACAGTAGTCTATGTGACTGATGAAGGTCCAAGTTCAGGACCGAAACGTTTCTGTTATTACTGTGGACACGATTAAAAATCATCACTCTACTGAAGTTGAGTTCTGAGTTTATTTGCTATATTTATATGGTGTGGGAACCTACTCAGATACTCCTATACGGCTGTGCACATGATTATTCACTTTGCAGTAATCAACAGAGCAACTGGACATATGAGTGGTGAGGTGAGTATAACTTGTTTTTTGTTATTGTTGTTTTTCACATCTTACATTGTCTACAAACACCAGAAAATAATAAGGGAAATTCCATTTTCATAAAATAACTTCTCTACTTATCAAATTTCCTTGGAAAATCCATGCCATCATATAAAATTTGAATTTTGTTAACGCTCATCGTTACTGCTGATGTATAAAGAGGGATGCAATACGGATGTAAAAAGCCACAGGTATTTGGATAGCCTACAGATGGAAAATGGACGACAATACAGATGAAAAACCATCTGTTTTCTCTGGATGAAAATAGGGTGATTTTTTTTATACTCTCGTGTGACCTTAGGCTACATTCACACATCCATTTAAATGTTACCATACAACAGAAATGGACAGATTTTTTTCTCAGGTGTCATCCTAGTTGTATCCTGTTTGCTTCTAGTTTTTTTTTCAGTCAAGAGTTGTGCTCACTTCCAAGCCAATAAAAATCCTTTGAAATGTTATATGCCCTTTGTTTATCACTAAGCAACAGATCTGTGGGACACGGATGCAAAACGGAAGCAATTCCAAAACCTTCCGATTAGCATCTGTGTCTCATGGATTCCCACTGACTTGAATGGCCAACTCTGATCAGCAAATAGGATCAGAATAGGACCTACTCTGAGTCCTATGGATCCCACTCTCTAATTTGTGATCCTGATAGATGTCAGAGAAAAAATTAAACAGCACTCAGACATGTCACACATATGTGTGACTGTAGCCTTACATTTATGTCAGCTACTGGTTGAGATTCAAAATTCCCTATATAATTTTTCTATTAACAAATGTGTTTCTTGTTCTAGTCTGAGACCTCATTCTGAGGCTGTGGAATGCTATGTAATATTTTACCACCAATGCTTTAAAAAATATATCATTCTGTGTTTCATACAGGTTTGCTTTGGAATTTGTCATCCACTGATGAGCTGAAGAAGGAACTGGTTACTGAAGCTCTTCCTGTATTGAATGAATGTGTTGTGGTTCCATTTTCTGGCTGGACAGAGAATACAGTGTCTGCTCAGAAGAGTTCAATGGACCCCGAAATATTCTTTAATGCAACTGGATGTTTAAGGTAAGAGATTTATAAACAGTTTGCTTGTATAAGCACACTTGCAATTTATTCTTTCAATTAGTTGTTCGTAGTAAGCCCATAGTAGCCCATGGCCCTCGTCTCTCTACAACCTATTGACACGTGGATGTCATAACAGGTGTCTGCTTGAAATGTTTATTGGTCAGAATAGACAGCTGTTGAAAAGAGTACCTCTAGTTCGGAAGAAAACAACTTGTATTCATGATTGTCCTTTAATGTGAATGGACACTTTGTACTGCTAGATGTCATAGAGGGGAAAAAAGGATTACAACTAGAGATGATTGAATTGATTCGATCAAAATAGAATTTAAGTTGAATTTTATGAAATTTGTAGATCCTGAAAAATTCAAACAATCTGTGACACAATTCAAATGAAATGTCAAAAAGATGCCTGCCACCTTTTCCCACATTGCAGAATATTGCATCAGTAACAGTAGGCTGGCATGATCTCAGGTGTAAATACACAGATTTCCCCATAATTCCTTTCAGCTAGCGCATTACAGTGTGTAGTGCTGCTTATCAAAAGGAACTTTCATAGCCTGTGTAAAACTCTATGCAGGGAATGAAGCAGCCATTTTAGGGCTCTTTTCCACTTGCGAGAAATACGTCCGATTCTCGCATGTGAAATCCCAGCTCTGGGGCTGGCATTCGGGAGTGGAGCGAGCAGCAGCATACAAATACATGCAGCCGCACACTCCACTCCCGAGTGTCAGGGCCAGAGCTGGGATTTCACATGCGACCATCGGACGTAGTGGAACGGAGCCCTTAGGTTGATTTTAGGATAATGAGAGAAGACATCAGAGCTGACAGCTCAGAAAGAGGTTGGAAGAAAAAGCCCTAAAACACTGAACAAATACTGCAGACAGTAATATTATGAGTAACTGCAGCAGTGAAGATGAATAACAGAATAACAGTCTGCGAATAATACCTCTGTATTAGATTCAATAGGGGAGAGAGTGATAGGAGAAATGCCAGGCTTAGTGTGATTAATCAGTTATACAGTGATACACATTTTTTTCTTAATTCTCAAACCACTAAAAAGCAGAAGAAAAACAGCAGAATAGTTTTTATAGTAAAAAAATGACAATGTCTTAGGGTGCTTTCACATTAGCGTTTGGCAGACCTGCGCCTGTCTGCGCACGGCCGCTGCTAAGCTCCGCCCCCAGCCGTGCCTCCTCCCGGCGGCTCCGTCTATGGGCGCATGACGCTGCATGCGACCTGCGTAACCTATCTTTAGCATTGGGTACGCAGGCCGTGAGCAGGTATGCGTTTGGTGGCGCATGCGTCCTTTTGACCATGCGCCGAGCGCACCAAAAATGCAACATGCAACATTTTGGTGCTCTCTGCGCACCGTCAAAAGGACGCATGCGCCGCCAAACGCATACCTGCGCACGGCCTGCGTACCCAATGCTAAAGATAGGTTACACAGGTCGCATGCAGCGTCATGTGCCCATAGGCGGAGCCGTCAGGAGGGGGGCAGAGCTTAGCGGCGGCCGTGCGCAGACAGGCGCAGGTCTGTCAAACGCTAATGTGAAAGCACCCTTAGACAATGTGCTTACTTGACACAATTGACTGTAGTCAGTTTTTGCATTCTTTGTGCAAATGTTTTGGGGAAGAAATAATTGTGCTTTTAAAAATACCCTAAATTCCCTAAATTCCACACATGTGCATACTAGATACTTTTTTTTGCACATCTGTTTTACTAGAAAAATGTTACACCCAAACATGCCACACTAATACAGCTCTCTGTTGTAGGTGTTAGCTTTTTGGTCATGTAGCTACCAGGCATTTTTGTCATTTTTTTGGAAGTGGGTTGAACATACAACTTTTAACATAAAGGGCTCCAGCTGTTCAGGCAGGATTCCAGCCAAATACAGGCCACAATTGGCCTCCTTTTGCCTCTGGCAAGTGAGAAAGAAGCAAGGACATTGTGGAATATATGGTACATCAGTTGTTTCAATTACAGCACGATGGTGTTACCTCTAACAGCGACACCATCAGTTTGATATATTGGTCACAGTTCTACACAAACTAGTCTGCCTGATCACAAATGACTACAACAAATGATTTTTGGAATTTTTTTGTTATTTTAAAACATATGAACAGTCTGTCATTGCACTATGTTATTAAATGAGCTGTTGATAATTATTGGATTACCTTGAGTTTCTATTGAGTGGTCTATTTATTTATTTAATGTGTTGCCCTTCCCCCACATGAACTGCTAGGACCTTATCTGAAAGGTATTAGTCATCTGTGCTTTCTAATCATGCAGGAGGTTAAGGTACTGTCACACTAAGCGAAATCGCTAGCGATATCGCTTAAGCGACACCGATTTTATGACGCAGCAGTGACATCGTTAGCGATGTCGCTGTGTGTGACATGTAGCAGCGATGTGGCCCCTGCTGCGATGTCGCTGATCGTGCACGAACGCTCTGAACCGTTTTTTGATCGTTGGCATCCCGCTGGTGAGCCTGAATCGCTGAGTTTGACACCCTTTATGAACGACGAGCGACCTCGTTGGCGACTCATATGTCAGCGGCGCAGGCGGGGACTAGGTTTTAACGCCCCTCAGCTCCGATTGGTAGCCACAACATCTAGTCCTTTGTGCGTTGTTGCGAGGACACTATCGTGTGCGGGGTTTTGCGATCCTGTCAGAGTCGCTACAGCACTTCATCTTTGCCATTTATACAAGACATTTTTGGGATCCTGAAAAAATGAATCCGGGGCAAACGCAATAGTGGCACAGACTGGATCGCAGTAGCTGCAAAGCAGAAGGCTAGCAGGACGCAGTATGGAACTATGCTGGAAATTCGTATGAACCACTTGCGCTCGAGAACAATGGAAGGGAGCGCTAATACGTCGTCTTTTATGACGCGGACGTCCAATCACAAAGCGAGAACTGAGGGGCGTGGAAAAGGTTGCGCTCAATCTTTAACAATACATGCTGTGTGACAGGTCCCAACGACCGCTGAGGTCGTTATACAGATCGCTGATCGCTGATGTGTCGTTTATGAGATCTTCCTGTTAGGAAGCTACTAGCGACCTATATAGCGATGTACAAACGATCTCTGCCAGATCATGTCGTTGTTGTGATCGCTGGTGCGATCGCTTAGTGTGACAGTACCTTTAGACCTAGAGATGAGGACTGTAAGATATTGTACATTTTGCACACTGGGAAACCTGCTAAGGTGGGCACATGCTCACCCGAGTGTTTGTCTGCTTATGATTGGTCAACGTATACAAGAGGACAAATGTGCACTAAATGCCAAATATTTTGATTGCTAATATGTCCACAACTCAAAGGTAAAATTGAAAGAAAAAAAAGTTTTATTGCGCTCTGCAGCAAATATTATGTTGTGAGTCCAGCTCAACAAGAAAAATGTGATGTGGGGTATTTTTCCATGCATTTGTATTATTCTTTGCTGTTTTTAGTTTGGATAATGAATATAAGAATTGGAGGTTTTCTTCATTGCACAGCCTACCATATGTAAGCACAAGTGGAGCAGGAGTTCCTGGGTGAATGATGATGTGGCAGATGTGAGCATGTTGCCTACCTGGAAGCTTAGTTTAGAAATCTGAAGGAGCGAACTGCAACAGAAAAAGTCACTAACAATTGTGAGAGGAGCATGCTGTTAAATGAGTTTGGGATTAGTGGGGGAGACATGGAGAGTGGAGAATAGTAACTTGAAGCTTGTAGGTCCCAATGCAAAATCTTCAACAAGGCCCCCAATTATCACAGGTATTTAACAGTAATAATCTTTTCATATGAGGACAAAGGAACAGGGGCGCTCCTCTATCCCTGTCTGCTCTTACTGCACGTTATAGTTATTATATTTACATCCCAGGTGGAAAATGTTTGACGAGCGGGTAAGGAGCTGAGTTAATGTAGTAAGTTGGAGTGGAAAGGGGTCTAAGAAAATAAAGGCCATTCCTGTTTCTGTACTTCCAAGCAAAATTACCAGATTGGGTGGTCATGCAAGAGTGTCAGTCTTCAAAATGGCAACCCTAGTGGATGTCACTTTTCATAACAGGCAAGAGAACCAAGAGAACAACCCAGCTAGTAGTTGGGTAAAGGGGTAATGTAGGTATTGTAAGAGCTTGTGCATCTGACTATATTATCATTCCGAGTGCAAACATTGGATTGCACTCAGATTGATTTTCAGTCTCTGTCCAAGGAGAAAATTGCTGCATGCCCGAGTTTGATTCAATATTTTATATTTTTCTCCATCTTATCCTCTTCCAAGAGAATTGGATCACACAATGCTGAAACTCTGATCAAACTCTGATCGGTATAATTTGCATAATTGATCCGATTTCCTAGGATGACAAAAAATACACTCGTCTGTATCTTGCCTATGACAGTTGTGTATTTGGGGGGAATCCTGTAATTGGGAAGACTGATTTATATGACACCAATACCAACCCAACTGAACGAGTTGATATATTACTGTGGAGGGTGGTGATGATACGGCCAGTGTGGTGATCGTGAAAATCAACGACCTGCCGCCAGGTCAAAAGTGGCAAGTTTTTGCTTTTATTTTGTTCCCCTGCTACCCTGATTAGTCCATATTTTTATAAACCTGCCATATGATATTTAGAGATATGGGCCTCTTTACATAGTTTTAATTTTATGGTCTTTTGGGTATTAATTTGTGGAATGACCTACCTCAAGAGCTGGACACAGTGGGAAGCATTAATGGTTTAAGAAAAGATATGGATGTTTTTTTTAAAAGAAGAAAATAACCTAAATATTTATGTAAATGTATAAAGTTTTTTTCTTAATGTTTGTTCTAGTGGATCGACAATTGGAATCAGGAAGGAAAGATTACTGCTTTTGGAGTGGAATTTATTATGCATCATCATGTTATGCATTATTTTCCATCCCTCAGTTGAACTTGATGGACAATTGTCTTTTTTCATCCATACAAACTACCGTATGTAACTAGTAACTCCTTGTTCATCTTTAAGCTGAAGATAGCTATCAATTACATTGGCTGTATGTTTAGGGTCATTGGCCTGTTGCAGAATAAATTTGGAGTAAAAAATTGCCTCCTTGATGGCATTGGATAAGGGTATCTGCCTCTATTTCTCATTATTTACTACACAATAATAATCTTTATATAGCGCTAACATATTCCGCAGCGCTTTACAGTTTTTACACACATTATCGTCACTGTCCCCGATGGAGCTCACAATCTAGATTCCCTATCAGTATGTTTTTGGAGTGTGGGAGGAAACCGGAGTACCCAGAGGAAACCCACGCAAACACGGGGAGAACATACAAACTCCTTGCAGATGTTGTCCTAGGTGGGATTCGAACCCAGGACTCCAGCACTGCAAGGCTGTAGTGCTATCCACTGAGCCACCGTGCTGCCCACAATTAATACTGACCAAAATTCAACACCATTTGATAGAGTGAAGGCCCGCCATGCTTTACTGCTGCCTGCAAACTTTCATTATTTTACTAGTCTGCATTTCTTACATGAACAAACTACCTTCTGTTAGTTGAATTTTTTTCTCATTTCTGTGTCAATAGTATGATTTTCTAACTGCCTTTAAGGCAACTTCTTAACAGACTTCTCTGAACAGTAGATGGTTCCCACTGATTTTTGCTACTTCTGAGCTCACAGCACTAGAGATGAGCAGCTCGATCCACGAAAAATCAAATTTACAAATTCAAACAGCTTGCAATTCCATTCGCGAGGATTGACCCCCAAAAAAATTTCCTGTGCCATTTCACACACTTCTAAGGAGCTGACTTATTTTGTTGGGCGCAACTGCACAGGCTTTACCATAATGCCAAGCAACTATCACATATTTGGGGGGATTATCAAAGAAAGTAGAAAAGAGGAGGGCTGGCCAAGCAGCACCAGTTTAGGATACTACAGTATAGGGATAGAAGGAGGTCAGAGCGCACAGTTCAATCTATATAAAGGCAGAAAAAGGTCTAAATTAGATTGTGCTGTACTGCTGCACCAGTGCTGAAGCACATTGAAAATGGGTGTAGTAGTTAGTACCTGCTTAGTTAGGTCACAGTCAGACCATTGTATAAATCGGACTGAGATCTTGTTGCAGTGCCTGGACTAGCCGGCGGCTTTCTCAACCCGAGCATGACAGCTTCATATATTTCTATGCAGTTGTCATGCTCAGGTCAGGAGAGCTGACTGCCAGTCCAAGATCTGCAGTCCGATTTATATGGCTGTCTGACTGTGCCCTTAGGGTGAGCATAAATTCACTGATCTGTGACATTGTACAGGAGCTCCTTAAATGGGTGGTCTGAAAGTAATATTTATTTAAATCCTAAATGTTTGTCTATTTAATTACATAATCTAATATTTTTTCTAATATACTTTAATTTAAAAATGTTCTATCGTTCCCTCACTACGTTGTTTTATTTCTTTTTTCCTACTTCCTGTTTATTGACAGTTCATTTGAGAGCCCCCAGTGCATTCTGGGATACTCCAACGAGTTATTATCAGGGAGCAGGGGCTGCGGTCACTGACGCAGTTGCATGCAGTTGCGCAAATGAAGACAGGAACTCACTACTGACTCTGAACCTCCACATTAGACTTGTATAAATATTACCGTTACTGAGGAGCACATGCAAATTGGGGTGGCCCACTCCCATCAACATCAAGGGGTCAAATGACAAAAACGGGTTCTTAGCAATAACTGAAGAGAGTCTAAACATCAGATGCATTTCTTCCTAAAGAAAGCTGCTGCCAAAAAGATGCCAGTGACTAGGTGGGTCTCGGAATGCCCACCTGGCTGCAAAGATATTTCCATATGATTCTGCAAAATTATTGCTCCCTATTTGTTTATCCTATCTAGAGAAATCTGTGACGCTTGAGATCTTTATTGATAGCGGTTCCGCAGCAAATTTTGTTAATACGATGGTGACAAAGGATCTTGGTTTACCCTTGCTAAAATTATGTTTTCCTATGAAAGTCACTGCTATTGATGATACACCTCTCACCCAGGGCATGGTGAAGTATGTCACTAAGGAGGTGTCTGCTTAATGGAGCTTTACATTTAGAATCTGAAATTTTTTTGTCCTTGATAACCTGTTGGTTTCTGTGGTCTTGGGCATTCCTTGAATATGTAAACATAACCTGGTTATTGACTGGCACCAGGGTGTTAGTCTATATTGTAGCCCTGGTTAGATATGCAAATACAGGTGGTAGTACACAAGGGTATACGCATATGGAACCATGTTGGTTACAGGCTTGATGATCATCCTTAGAGCCCACATGGGGTTGGGTGCCAGCTGTTTCCAGTTCCTTCCAACATGATACATTTCATGACCCCCCCTCAAAAGTGAACCCCAAGAAAAATAAGAGCAGAGTCACACAGCCTCAAAGAGCATTTAATCCCTTGTTTGGTCACTTTCTTTCCCATCTCTGGGATGGTTCTAGCCCTCCCTCCCCTGGGCTCTTGGTAGCTGAAGCTCCAAAACCTATGATGGATCATATCTTCTCAACAAAAGGTCATAGGTTGGTGATTTTGGTGCAATTGGAGCTGGCCAGGCCCCTGTAACGCTTGGAGACCAAACACAGCTTTGCTACCTGGCTTCTATTAGACATTCTACATATTTAAGGAAAAGAGAAATGTCCAGCTCAACTGATTCCGTGAAGATCAAATTTTATTCACACAAATAATTACATAGAGGATAAAATCTTCAGTGCAGTAGATGACTAGGCTCTCTTAATCTAAGGCCAGTTCCCGAGATCTTGAAAATGTAACCAATATACAGCTAGGATGTACGATAAATCCATAATCTACCTATAAAATTCCTATCTGACCAGGGGAACTTTAATGAAGTAGTTAAACAGCGTGCAGCAGGGGTCATCCTGTCAAGAGATCCTTGGTACAAGCTAAGCGGGGGTGTGAGTTTTTTTCCTTTTAAAACTGATGAGGCTGGACCACATGCTAAGCTAGGTGTCCTCTTTCAGCTTCACATGTTCAAGGAGGATTGTAATCTCAGACCGGATATGATACATTTTATTGGCATGATGTTAAATCCTTCCATATTTCTCACACAGCCTCTCTACTAAATATCTGAGAAATGAATATGTTGAAGTGTTTTACTTTGTGATCACTATTGAAATAGAAATCTAAGTGCTAAATAGCAATTATAAGAGTTAGCTCCCATTTCTGATGTTAGAGGAAGCTGCAGACTGTATAACAAGTGTGATACTTGCTGCATATGGACATTAATAAAATATACAATTAATCATGAAACTGTGTGACAAAATGACACATCCCCAAATACAAGCTGGTATTCTAGAGTGACATACTTTAGAGGGGCCTATATTAGAGCAAGCAATTAATCCCATGCGATTACTGGCCATGAGTCCATGTTCCCAAAGATGCATATCAGATTAGAAAAATCTGTCTATATCCCAAGGACAAAGTAGGTTCTGCCCTTAAGAGGTTAATTTGGCCATAAACAAGAAATCAATGGACAGTTGTTAATGTTTGATGCCCCAAGTTATCCCTGAGTTCTACTTTTAGATGAAACGAGGATTGACCTTTTGGGATCTTAAAATACCTGAGGATATACAGAGGATGAGAGTGATTCAATTGTTGTGCATGCAAATTTATAATAGCAGAAGTAGAGTGAACTATATGGGAAAATGTTTTCATCATTCAGATATTACAAAAATGCAAACATATTTGTTTCTACTGCACTCTTCCTTTGAAAAGATTTTTACATTTTCTAGACTGATGTTTTAATATTTCCATCAGGAACCTTAGCTCTGCAGATGTTGGACGACAGGCCATGCGCAAAACTCCAGGGCTAGTGGACTCGCTAATGCATTATATTCAGCAGCGTGTGGCTGCTCATTGTCCTGACGACAAGGTAATATTTGCATCTAATATTAGCATGTCACTAAAAAATTATAGATTATTATTTATTTATTATTTCTCTATATTTGCTTCATTTTAGTCCGTTGAGAACTGTGTTTGTATTCTTCACAATCTGTCTTACCATTTGGACTCAGAAGTAGCCAATAAATATACACAACTGAATGAGCAAATAAGGAATAACCAGCAAACCAACAAGACATCTACAGGATGCTTCAGCAACAAAAGCGACAAAATACAGGTAAACAAAGGATATGACTAGTTTTAGTCTTAATGGGAATCTGTCGGCTCAGAAGATGTTATTTACCTTTTAGATGTAGGGTTAATCTGACAATAAATAGCATTATAGTGCTGCCTTGTCACCTTACTGAAAGTGCTTATATGGGGGTAAGCTTATTTCCTCTCGGGAGCCACTGACTTTCAGGCATGAGGTGTACACTGAGTGGCTACAGTCACTGTTCACATCACTGCTCTGCAGTGCTCCAGCACTTTGAGTGATAGTTCGCTCATACTTAGTATTACAGGTATGAGTGTTATAGCTTGTGATGGGACGTTGATGTAGGGAACTAGTCTGAATGAGAATGCCAAGAGTGTGCAAAGCAGTCATCAAAGCAAAAGGTGGCTACTTTGAAGAACCTAGAATATAAGACATATTTTCAGTTGTTACACACTTTTTTGTTAAGTATATAATTCCACTTGTGTTAATTCATAGTTTTGATGCCTTCAGTGTGAATGTACAATTTAATTTTCATAGTCATGAAAATACAGAAAAATCTTTAAATGAGAAGGTGTGTCCAAACTTTTGGTCTGTACTGTATGCTTGTAACTATGCTACTGAGTTGAACACCTTGCATCAGTGTTCAGATCTAACATACCTTTAGAAAAATTGCATCTCTTAGCTTGCTTGACATTGACAAGCTATCAGGACACTTAGGAAGACCTAACTAGTAGTTTTACACAAATCTTAGTGTTAGGATACTCCCTGTTGTGGTGACCTCATGAAAGTCCATCAATTTCACTACATTGTTGTGTTTTTCTTTTTCTTGTGCTGCAGAATAATAATTTTGAGTTACCACTTCCAGAAGAGGATGCTAATCCTACAGGATCTGGTCTTCTGTCCCACTCGAACGCCATTAGGACTTACCTGTCTCTTCTAGGACAGAGCAAGAAGGACTCAACATTGGAGGCTTGTGCTGGAGCTCTACAAAACCTTACTGCTAGCAAAGGATCGGTAAGTATCCTAAACTTTAAAACAATATGAGATTTGTATTGTTGCATAATTGTTACTAATTGTTATAAACAGATCACTCTTTTTTGTTCCTATTTTGTAATCTTTTGGTTACAAAATCAGGTACTGCATACTGGCATTTTGTGTATAATTCATATGTAAAGCGCCATGGAATAAATGGCGCTATATAAATGTATAATAATAATAATAATCTTGCTTTTATTATACACTTTTACAACAAAATACAGGATGAGTCTCTCGCTACTTTACCTGGAAAAATTGCTGTAATTCTAAAAGAGACAATCTATCATACTGAAATTTGGACTGTACATACCTTGGTTCATGAGAATCTGATGCTTTAAAGCAAACGTTGAAAATGTCCACCATTCACATTTAAGCATGCCTGCATATGCCGTTCCATATAGTTGAATGTATTACGCAGGACGTCTGGAGTCATAGCCTAAATTTCTTGCTGTATGTCCTCTCAGAGTCTCTGTAATGTTTATGGCTTGTTACTGTACACCTGGCCCTTCAAATGGCTCCAAAGGAAAACATCTGGCAATAACGAATTATTTAAACTTGATTGGGCCTTTTCAATTCCTGAATAACAGTGACTCTGTACAGGTGACCACGACCTTTCTTGGCCGCTGACATGTTGAATAGGACATGCCTCTCTCCTGGGAAAGCCTGTGCAATGATTTACATGGAGATGCCAGAAGTCACTGTTTCACATCTTGAATTGTTTTCTCAGACATTTTCGAACGTCCACCATCATGCCTATCTAGTAATGTTCATGTACGTTTCAGCTAATTCACCAATAACAGAATACACTGTTTGGATGGTGGATTTTGGCTTATATCCATCTCAACCAACTATCCCATACACAGGAGCTCTCTGTCGGCAGAGGTTTCCTGTGTTCTCTATCAGAAAACCACTTACTGACACATTGGATAAGGGCTTATTTCAGCAAGAGCAGTGTGGTCAGCAGTCCAAAATCGGACATATGCGATCAACATCGCCCAAGATCCTCAGTCAGCTGGCACCCACATACACATTAGACCGTTGGGCACACCTGTCGATATCGGTGGGTTTGGCCGACATTAATTTAATGTGTATGTGGGCCTTAAGGGAAGGTTTTAGCGATGTTGCTTTTCCTAGTTTGCCTCAGTCAGATTACGGCAATAAAACAGTACTTTATCAGGATATCAATCAACCCAATCAATGTAATTTTGTGAAAACAGTGGGATTGGGGATCTGGATAGTGACTCTCCTTTCAATACTATGTTTTCTGAGGTTACTGAGATGGGTTTTTTGGTGACTGGGATGTCACCAAAAAACCCATATCTATAACCTCAGAAATCCAGGAAGCCTGGTTCCCTTTGCAGCTTATCCGGTAAGCGCTATAGCTTGCAGAATAAGAGGGAACCCGAACAAATTTGCTCAACTCTACTCCTGACAAAACTGGTGTAACTGATCCAGGTTTGTAGGTTTCAACTGTATTCCTAAAACTCCTTGGAACCACCTTTCCATGAACTTCATTACTGATGTATCAAAAATTGGATACTTTGTTTGTAAAAACCATCAAACTTTATTAGTGCAAAAGATGGCACAAGCTAAAAACATCAAGACTGTAAGGGGTCGAGTTCCCGCTTCTGCACAAGGGCAATCTCGAGCCATCCCTGCTGCGGTCTCCCATCCGTCTCCGGCCACAGTGGACTCTGCTCAGCTTAGACGTCGGTCCCAGCGTCTCGCCCAGTCTAACATTGTGCAGAGGATTACTGCTGCTCCTCCAGGCTCTGCTATTATAGCCAGTACTGGTTATTGGCGAGCAGACGTCTTTAGGACAAAGTCCTTGCTTTCCACTTCTGAGCATGCCCAGAGTAAGATCTATTATTGGAGATCAGGGGTCACATGCTCAGGTACTGCAGCAGCTCCTATTGGTCCGCCAGGAAGGTCCTGAAACCACTTGTGTTCTGGAGCAGTTTCCTATTGGTCCTTATCTGGCAGGCCCTGTAATTGCTACTATAAAAGGGTGGCATGGTCGTGCCGCCATGCGCTAGTATCAATCACATTATGTGCTTTGCGCCAGGGTGATCTTGCACGCATGTGTTAGGGCTCGGCTGAAATAAGCCCCTAGAATATCGGCACCTCCGGTGAGGAGATTGTATGCACGTGTTTAGGGCTCGGCTGAAATAAGCCCCTAGAATACCGGCTTCTCCGGTGATGAGATTGTCTGATTGTGTTGCTGATTGCGTTACTACGGACTGCTGTCCGCACAGCAGTTGTCTGTGCATACCTGTGGAGTTAACAGGACACAGTCCATATTTCTGCGTTTCTACCTTAGCGACTCTGTTGCGTAACAGAGTTCGCTTATACCGCCATATAGTGCCACAGTATCTATATTTGCGACTCTGTGAAGTAACAGAGTTCGCCATACCGCCATCCTACTAGCAGCAGGCTCTGCCTGCACGGTGGACCCCGGGCTGCGAACGCACTTATTATTTATATTTATTTTGTGCGTTCCGCCAGCCTTAACAGTAAGTTGGTCATAGAAATCTATCACTTGGCTAGATCATACATAATCAACACAGAGTAACAATCATCATATGAACCAGATAAGAGGAAAGAAAATCTCAAGACAAAAGATAGATTTAAAATATAAGGATAGTCTAGAGGAAAGCTGACAAAATAGTGGATTAGTAGCCAATAAAGTGCATAGCAGAGGTGTGGAACAAATAACATCCAGTGATATAATAAATAGATCAATCACAATGAACTATTATATTTATGTCCATAATATAGAAGGCCTTTCCAACCTTCTGTTGCTACTTAGTGGTGATAACTAAAGATGGGCGGACTCCTGGATGTTCGGGTCTGGCGGGTTTGGCCAAACAGTTAAAAAAAAAAGTTTGGTTCGGGTATCAAAACAGCACCTGGACCTGAATCCGGATCCCATTCTCTTGTATGCTGGGCCTGAACATCCAGTGTTTGCAACTCTATGATGTGCATGACAGCACGATAAACACTGCTTTTGATCAGCGGTAAAATCATTACCGTCAGTCAGACAGCAGCAGTTATCACGCTGTCAAGCGTGAGCCCACAGCTGTGATCGGATGTGGAAAGTTTACCTCCGGTCACTGGCATTGGCTGATACGACTACTGTTCCTATCAGCTACGCCTGCTGCCGCTAATAACAGCAGAGTAGGCGTCGGCTGATGTGAGTATTCATCAGCCGCAGTCTGCACTCTACATAAATAATTTAAAAAAACAGCGTGGGTTCCCCTGTATTTTATATAACCAGCCAGGCAAAACTGACAGCCTGGGGCTGCAACCCTCAGCTGTAAGTATTAGTAGGGCTGGTTATCAAGAATAGAGGAGTCCCCATGCTGTTTTTTTTTTAATTATTTCAATAAATAATTTAAAAAAAAAACGGCATGGGTCCGCCCATTTTTGACAACCAGCCAAACTAAAGCTGACAGCTAAGGGCTGGTATTTTCAGGCTAGTAAGAGGCCGTGGATATTGGCCCACCCAGCATAAAAATAGCAGCCGCCCAAAAAAGACGCATCTATTAGATGTGCCAATTCTGGCACTTTGCCCGGCTCTTCCCACTTGCCCTGTAGCGGTGGCAAGTGGGGTTCATATTTGTGGGGTTGATGTCACCTTTTTAATAGATTAAAGGTGGAAAAGTCCTGAAATGATTCTAGTTGGCATGATTTTTTTATATGACAAAAACTTGGCATTTTAACAGGTGTGTGCAGACTTGTTATATCCACTGAACATGATTGCAGAGGTGCCCTTGTGTAGAAAGGTACTAAGAGCTGAGCTCTATCCACAAACAGTTGATGTTGGCTATAGCCAGCATCTATGTCTATCAGCAATACTCGAAGCTGAGCTCAAAGCACTGCTGTTAACCATTTTAATGCCTCTGCCAATCATTAACAGTGTTTAAATGGTGCAGTGACAGGTGCTAATGCCCACTATCTCCCATTGGCCCTATGCAATGTTGTGAGGCACCAATGGGTTACCATGGCAACCAGGGGCCTGCCAAAGACTCCCATCACTGCTACCTTCGTTCTCCTATTAAAGTCATAGTAGCTTCTTCAAATCCCAGCGATTTTTGGCCTGATATGTCTTTCAAGGGAATCTGTTAGCAAGTTTTTATGCAATCTTAAAGCAGCATGATTTGGAGGAAAATAGATAATGCTCAGGGGCGGACACTGAAATTGAAGGGCCCCTGTGCAGGACTTGTGTCTGGCTCCCACTATAAAAACACACGCATATTTACATGTCAATTCACATTAAGCATAATATTATAAAATATACATATGACCATTAACACTTTACACACATGCACAAAAAGAATATATATCATATGCACATAACACAATGACATTTTTGTGATACACAAAGCTGATGCACGTTCAAACTGGCAATCGCATAATGTAAATGCTGCGGTCAGTGATTGACAGCAATATTTAACTGGTAAGACAGCAGCAATCATAGCAAGGTACGGTTGCCGCTGTTACAGGCATATGACGGCTGTGTAATGATGGTTGCGTCTGGTCGGTATGGTGCGGGCTCAGCTCCTGAGGACCCACCACAGGACATACTATTATGTCTTATTTTGCGAAGGGGTTACATTTATTTAAAGAGTTTCAACAGTTATTACTCATTCTGATGATTATGTATTTGGTTGCGCACTGTCCGTTGACCATAGGCAGCACACCGTCTCTATATACAATCAATCGTCATACAATTTTTCTGATGGATTGACGGTCTGTGTGAAAAAAGGAAAAGTATAATAGAAACATGTCACCACTTCTGCATTTTTCACCCGCTCCTGAAGTAAAATACTGACCAAATACTGAATGTGTGACCGTGGTATCATTTTATTGGTCTTATCATATTAGTTTTTCCACCTTTAGGCTCCAATTCAACTTTAAAAACGTATCGAAAAGTATTGTTCTTGTGATGGGAAAACCCCATGTAATACATTTTGAAAGGAATTTTTCAAGGCTTTAGCATAATAATAATAATAATAATCTTTATTGATATAGCGCCAACATATTCCGCAGCGCTTTACAGTTTAACTGTTTCAAACACAAGTCATAAGTAACTACGTTAACAATACAATAATTAAAGCAAAATAAGACAACCCTGCTCGTGAAAGCTTACAATCTACAATGAGGTGTGGGAGATACAAACTATAGGTGTTTATATACAATGGTGCATTTACAATGATGGTCCAGCCATCTTGAGGGAGTGGGGGATAGATAGAGATAGTAAATGGGCTACACACACACACTTACACATAAAATGACTTTGATTAGGGAATGTGATAGGCCACTCTGAACAAATGTTGCGCGCCTAAAACTATGCAAATTGTGGATGGTCCTAATTTCTTGGGGTAGAGCATTCCAGAGGATTGGCGCCGTGATGGAGAAGTCTTGGAGTCGGGAGTCGGAGGTACGGATTAGTGCTGCATTAAGGATAGACTGGAGAGGGGAAAGTCGAGTGAGGGGGAGGCCAATTAATAGAGCGTTGCAGTAGTCCAGACGGGAGTGGAACCACGCAACAGTGAGAGTTTTTGTTGTTTCTATGGTGAGAAAAGGGCAGATTCTAGAGATGTTCTTTAGGTGTAAGCAGCATGAGCGGACAAGAGATTGTATATGGGAGGTGAAGGAGAGATTGGTGTCAAACATAACACTCAGACAGCGCGCCTGCTGCCTAGGTGTTATTATGGTGCCGTCCACGGAGATGGAAAAGTTACATTTAGGGAGGTTAGTAGACAGCGGGAGCAGAAGAAGTTCAATTTTGGATTGGTTGAGTTTCAGATAGAGAGCGGACATGATGTCGGAGACTGCGGACAGACAGTCACTGGCGTACTGTAGTACAGCGAGGGAAAGGTCAGGGTATGACGTGTATAGTTGTGTGTCATCAGCGTAAAGATGGTACTGAAAGCCAAATCTGCTGATGGTCTGTCCAATTGGGGCCGTGTAGAGAGAGAAGAGAAGTGGGCCAAGGACTGAGCCCTGAGGTACCCTGACAGTGAGAGGAAGAGGAGATGAAGTGGAGCCTGCGAACAAAACACAGAAGGAGCAGTCAGAAAGATAGGAAGAGAACCAGGAGAGGGCAGTATCCTTAATGCCTAGTGACTGGAGCCTAGAGAGTAGGAGATGGTGGGCAACAGTGTTGAAAGCTGCAGAAAGGTCGAGAAGAATGAGCAGAGAATGGTCACCGTTACATTTTGCTGTCAGAAGGTCGTTGTTCACTTTGATGAGTGCAGTTTCTGTCGAATGTAGGGGGCGGAAGCCGGACTGTGAAGCATCTAGGAGGGAGTGAGTGGAGATGTAATGGGTGAGGCGGGAGTAGACCAGGCGCTCCAAGCGTTGACAGATGAAGGGGAGATTGGAGACTGGTCTGTAGTTATTTTTGCAGGATGGATTGAGAGAGGGTTTCTTTAATAATGGAGTAATGATAGAGTGTTTGAAGGAGGATGGAAGATGCCAGAGGAGAGGGAGAGATTAAAGATTGTAGTTAGGTGAGTTGTGATGACTGGAGAGAGAGACTGGAGGAGATGTGAGGGAATGGGGTCGGTTGTGCATGTAGTTGGATGAGAAGAAGAGAGGAAATTGAGAGCCGCTGACAGCACAACAGGAGTATTTGGGATGCACGCTTCCAGTTCAAGGACCCAGTTGAACCACAAAAGTCATAAAAATATATAAAGCAGCATCCAGTCCAGGTGAAAAAGTAAAAAAACTTCTTTATTCTGCCATCAAAAACATCAAATGCAACGTTTTGGCCATAATGTGGTCTTGAAAAAGGCCACATTATGGCCGAAACGTTGTAGTTGATGTTTTTGATGGCAGAATAAAGAAGTTTTTTTACTTTTTCACCTGGACTGGATGCTGCTTTATATATTTTTATGAGAAGAAGAGAGGAGTCTGGAGACTTCTTCTTCTGTGATGGGATCAAATGTGTAGAGTGAGCCAGGGGAAATGCAGGGAGGGATCGGAGTCACAGCACTTGGTGGCTGGGAGTAGATTTCCTGACGGATGTTATCTATTTTCTCTATAAAGTGGGAAGCCAGGTCATCAGCACGAATATTTGTGACAGGGACTTGTGCTTTTGGCCTGGGGAGCCAGTGAAAGGTGTCAAAAAGTTTCTTGGGGTTGTTGTATAGTGAGGAGATCAGGGTGGTGTAGTAGGTCTGTTTGGCGAGGTGAAGGTCAGAGTTATAGGTTCTTAACATAAATTTGAAGTGGATGAAGGCTTCTGGTGTGCGAGTTTTCCTTCATAAGCGTTCAGCACTCCTAGAGCTTCGCTGAAGAAGTCGAGTTTGCGATGTGAGCCAGGGCTGTTTTACTCTGTGCTTGGAGGTTCTGAGGGTGGGGGCGCTACTTGGTCCAGGGTGCTTCTGAGAGTGTCATTGTAGTGGTGTACAGCCAGATCAGGACAGGAAAAAGAGGAGATTGGGGACAGTGATGAGTCTGAAAGTGTATGAGAGTTAATGGCTTGTAGATTTCTGAATGAGTGGTAGGTAGTGGTAGGCAGATTTCTGAATGAGTGTGCTGGGATGGGCTAGGAATTGTGAGCATGAAGGAGAGAATGTCGTGGTCAGAGAGGGGAAGCGGTGAGTTTTTTAGGTAGGAGATTGAACAAAACCAGACAAAGACCAGGTCAGAGGTGTTTACCGTCCTTGTGTGTTTCAGTGGTTGAGAGCTGTGAGAAGCCAAGAGAAGTGGTTAGTGATAGAAGCTGGTATGCAGATGTGGAAGTGGAGCTGTTTATGGGGATGTTGAAGTCTCTCAGGATAAGGGTTGGTAGTTCTGAGGACATGACGTGCGGCAGCCAGGCTGAGAAGTGGTCAAGGAACTGGGTGGGCGAGCCTGGGGGCCGATATATGACCGCTACTCTGAGGGAGAGGGGACGGAAGAGCCTGATGGTGTGGACCTCAAAAGAAGGGAATGAGAGTGATGGAATTGGGGGGGGATGACCGGGAAGGTGCATTGTGGGGACAGGAGTATGCCGACTCCACCACTAGGTCTGTTTGTGGGTCTCGGGGAGACAGTGTCAGAATTCTGAATCCAGGTTTCAGTGAGGGCCAACAGATTAAGAGAGTTGTTCAGAAAGTAATTGTTATGATATGGTAGCCGAGGAGGACAGTAACAAAACTAGCAGAGGAAGCAAGTCACCCAGAGAGGTTGGTAACTAATGGATTGCAGAACCCTAAACTAACCGCACAACTAGAAGCAGCCGTGGGACGTATCTAGACGCCTCGACACAGCCGGAGAGTTAGCTAAGCCTAGAGATAGAAAGGGGAAAGCTAACTGCCCCGGAGTAGCGCCCCAAAGGAATAGGTAGCCCCCACACATATATTGGCAGTGAGACAAGATGAAATACAAACGCAGGCAGAAAAAAGAGTAAGCAAACGCTGTCTAGATAGGACAGGACAGAAAAGAATACTTTCTGCAATCCAGCAAAACCCTAAGAAAAATTCCAGCACTTCTGATTCCAAAAAATACTGAGACCACACGATCTCTCCTCGCTATGTCAGAACTCTGGTGTGAACAGGTAGCTACCCTGCAGCCACTGAAATAACAGGGACTGAACAAATGAACAGAGATAACTGAGAAACAGAGACCAGCGCAGGCCCCAGCAGGGGGACCCGGCTGACCTCACTCAGAAGGCAGAAAAACAAAAGAAAACCACAGAAACAAGCAGAAAATAGCTTATCTGAAAGTTGCAGGAGCCCCCAGCAGCTGACTTCCAAACTGGACCAGGAAGAGAAAACTAATCACCGGCGAGGATCATGGGAAAGTTACTCTCTTAAATCTCCCCAGTCATCACTCCCAGATCGTCCACAGCTGGATCCTCAGCTGAAGGGCCTCTGTCAGTCAGGACAGCTTCATTAATATCAACAGCCACCAGAGGGAGCCCCAACTCAGAATCCATAGCATTCACAACAGTACCCCCCTTGAAGAGGGGTCACCGAATCCTCACCTGCGCCACCAGGCCGATCAGGGTGAGCATGAATGTCAGAAAGCAAACACCCAAGAATTGTCCTCCTGACCATAACCTTTCCACTTAACCAAGTACTGGAGTCTCCGTCCAGCCAGACGAGAATCCAATATCTTCTCCACTTCATACTCCAGATTGCCCTCAACCAAAACAGGCTCAGGGGGCGCAGCCATAGGAACAGTGCACTGGCTCAACAAACCTTTTCAATAAAGATTTGTGGAAGACATTGTGAATCTTAAACGTCCCTGGAAGAGCCAAATGGAAGGAAACGGAATTAAGAAATTCCAAGATCTTATAAGGTCCAATGAACCTTGGCTTAAATTTTGGAGACGCAACCTTCATAGGGATATTTCTTGAGGAAAACCAAACCATGTCACCCACTTTAAACCTAGGATCATCAGTCCTATGCCTGTTGGCAAACCGTTGGGCCCTCTCCTGCTAGAGAGACAGCTTATCAACTACTTGATCCCAAATCTGCTGCATTCTCTCCAACATAGAGTAAACACCCGGACAGACACAAGCCTCCACCTGCCCTGAAGAAAATTGAGGATGAAACCCAAAATTGCAGAAGAAAGGGGACATCAAAGTGGCAGAACTAGCCCTATTATTTAGAGCAAATTCAGCCAAAGGCAAAAAAGAGACCCAGTCATCTTGATCAGCAGACACAAAACATCTCAAATAAGTTTCCAAGGTCTGGTTTGTTCTCTCAGTCTGCCCATTGGTCTGAGGGTGAAACGCAGAGGAGAAACCCAGCTGAATTCCCAGTTTAGAACAAAAGGTCCTCCAAAATCTGGAAACAAATTGGACTCCTCTGTCAGACACAATGTTCTCTGGAATGCCGTGCAACTGAACCACCTGCTGAAAAAACAAGGGCACCAACTCGGAAGAGGATGGCAACTTCGGCAGTGGCACAAAATGGATCATCTTGGAAAACCTATCACAGATCACCCAGATAATGGTCATTCTCTGAGAGACAGGGAGGTCGGAAATAAAATCCATAGAGATATGGGTTCATGGCCTCCTGGTCACAGGCAATGGCATTAACAATCCACTAGAGCGAGAGCAAGGTTTGGACCGAGAACAAGTCCTACAGGACTGCACAAAATTCCTGACGTCACGAGATAAAGTAGGCCACCAAAAGGATCGACTCACCAAATCTCTAGTACCAAAAATACCGGGATGACCAGCCAACGCAGAGCAATGAATTTCAGACATAACTTTTTCCCTCCATTGGTCTGGGACATACAATTTCCCCGTAGGGCAACGTTCAGGTTTATCCCCCTGAAATTGCTCCACGGCCAGTCTCAAATCGGGTGAGATAGGCTACTTTCACATTTGCGCTCGGGCGACCTGCGCCTATCTGCGCACGGCCGCCGCTAAGCTCCGCCCCCGGCCGCGCCTCCTCCCGGCGGCTCCGCCTATGGGCGCATGACGGCGCATGCGACCTGTGTACCCTATCTTTATCATTGGGTACGCAGGCCGTGCGCAGTATGCGTTTGACTGCACATGCGTCCTTTTGACGCTGCGCCGAGCGCACCAAAACTTAGCATGTTGCATTTTAGTGCGCTCGGCGCACCGTCAAAAAGGACGCATGCGCAGTCAAACGCATACTGCGCACGGCCTGCGTACCCAATGATAAAGATAGGGTACACAGGTCGCATGCGCCATCATGCGCCCATAGGCGGAGCCGCCGGGAGGAGGCGCGGCCGGGGGCGGAGCTTATCGGCGGCCGTGCGCAGATAGGCGCAGGTCGCCCGAGCGCAAATGTGAAAGTATCCATAGCGGAAAGAACGACACCCTCCTTCAGAATGGCCGTAGGCTCAGTCACATCAAGAGAATCCGCAAGGAAACTCCTAGAGAGGGCATCCGCCTTAACATTCTTAGTACCCGGGAGAAAGGAGACCACAAAGTTAAAACGTGTGAAAAACAAGGCCCACCTGGCCTAACTAGGATTCAATCGCTTGGCTGATTCGAGATGGATCAAGCTTTTGTGGTCAGTGAGGACAACAACTTGATGTTTGGCTCCCTCTAACCAATGTCTCCACTCTTTGAACGCCCACTTCATAGCCAATAATTCCCGATTCCCCACATCATAATTACGTTCAGCTGGGGAAAACTTTCGGGAGAAGAAGGCACAAGGGTTAATCTTAGAGGTTACAGGATCCCTTTGGGACAAAACGGCTCCTGCACCAATCTCAGAAGCATCTATTTCCACCTGAAATGGGAGAGAAACATCAGGTTGCCGCAAAACCGGATCAGAAGTGAATCTCCGCTTAAGCTCCTGAAAAGCCAAAACTGCCTCTGGAGACCAATTTACCACATCAGAGCCCTTTTTGGTCAAATCAGTCAGTGGTTTCACAATACCAGAAAAATTACTTATGAATTTACGGTAAAAATTAGCAAAACCCCAAAATATCTGAAGAGTCTTCAATGAAGTGGGCTGAACCCAATCAGAAATGGCCTGAACCTTGACTGGGTCCATTTCAATAGCAGACGGAGACAAAATGAATCCCAAAAACAAAACCTTCTGTACGCCAAAGAGACATTTTGATCCCTTGACATACAAAGCATTTTCTCTCAAAATACGGAACACCATCTGAACATGCTCCACATGAGAATCCCAGTCATTAGAAAAAATCAAAATATCGTCCAAATAGACGATCAAAAACTTATCCACAAAATCCCGGAAAATATCATTCATGAAAGATTGGAAGACGGAAGGGGCATTAGTGAGCCCAAAAGGCATCACTAGGTACTCAAAATGCCCCTCAGGGGTATTAAACGCCGTCTTCCATTCATCCCCATGCTTAATGCGAATAAGATTATACGCCACCCTTAGGTAAAGCTTGGTAAACCAACTAGCACCTTTCACTCGGGAGAATAAATCGGAAATCAGGAGTAACGAATACTGATTTTTAACAGTATTCTTATTAAGGAGACGATAGTCAATACATGGTCTCAATGAACCATCCTTTTTGGCCACAAAGAAAAAGCCGGCACCCAAGGGTGAAGAGGACGGTCTAATATGACCATTCTCCAATGACTCTTTGATATAAGATCGCATAGCATCATGCTCAGGTACAGACAAATTGAAGAGCCGACCCTTGGGAAATCTACAACCGGGCACCAACTCAATCGCGCAATCATAACTCCTATGAGGAGGCAAGGACGCAGACTTACTTTCACTAAACACATCAGAATAATCAGCCAAATAGCCGGGGATCTCCTGAGGCTGGGGAGAGGTAGAAAATACAGGAGTGTCCCCATGAACACATTGACAACCCCAACTGGCCACAGACAGACTTCCAATCCAAAACAGGATTATGGGTCTGCAACCAAGGAAAACCCAGCACAATAATGTCATGTAAATTATATAACACCAAAAATTTACAATTCTCTTGATGGTCCGGGGCTACCCGCATTATCACCTGGGTCCAAAACTGGGGTTTATTCTCCGCCAAAGGGGTTGAATCAATGCCCAGCAAAGGAATAGGAGTCTGCAGGGGTACCATGGGAAACCCACAACGTTTGGCAAAGTCGAAATCCATCAGGTTCAGGGCTGCTCCTGAATCGACAAAAGCCTTAGCAGAAAATGTGGACAAGGAGCAGATCAAGGTAACAGTCAAGAGAAATTTAGACTGTACATTGCCCAAAACAAATTAGCGCAAAAAACGTTTTCCCCGTTTAGACGGAAATATGAGAAGCATCTCCACAATAAAAACACAACTTATTACGCTTCCGAAATTTTCGACGCTGAGCCCCAGAAACAACCCCATCACACTGCATGGGCTCAGGGGCCTGTTCGAAAGGTAACACCACCTCTCGCATAGTTTTACGTTCACGCAGTCGTCGGTCAATTTGAATGGCTAATGACATAGAATCGTTGAGCCCCGAGGGAACAGGAAATCCCACCATAACATCTTTTACGGTCTCTGCCAGCCCTTTCCGAAAAAGAGCCGCTAGTGCATCATCGTTCCATTTAGTAAGAACTGCCTATTTTCGGAATTTCTGACAATATAACTCTGCAGTTTCCTGACCCTGGTTCAATGCCAACAAGGTTTTCTCAGCTTGATTAATCACATTGGGTTCGTCGCACAACAATCCCAGAGCCTGAAAAAAAACATCAACATTAGCCAACACAGGTTCTCCAGGAGTCAGGGAAAAGGCCCAGTCCTGAGGGTTGCCACGCAACAGGGAGATGACAATTTGAACCTGCTGCGCTGCGTTCCCCGAGGACTTAGGTTTCAAGGCAAAAAACAATTTACAATTATTCCTAAAGTTCAAAAATTTAGACCGATCACCAGAAAATAAATCAGGCAGAGGAATCCTAGGTTCCATATCAGAAAACTGAGTGAGATAAGCAGAAATTCCCCGAACTTCAGTAGAGAGCCGCTCAACATGACCAGACAACTGCACAATCTCCATTGAAGAAGAAAGAAAATCCTCCTACGGCCCCCAGAGAAAAAGAGGAAAAAATTAAAAAATTTAAAAAAACGTGAAACTCTTTTATTTTTTTTTTCTTTTACTATTCTTTCCTTCTTTTGAGTACCCTAGGATTACGGTTAGGCCGGTGATTCTGTTATGATATGGTAGCCGAGGAGGTCAGCAACAAAAATAGAAGAGGCAGCCAGTCACCCAGAGAGGTTGGTAACTAATGGATTGCAGAACCCTAAACTAACCGCACAACTAGAAGCAGCCATGGTACGTACCTACGATGACCTAGACGCCTCGACACAGCCGGAGAGTTAGCTAAGCCTAGCGATAGAAAGGGAAAAGCTAACTGCCCCGGAGTAGCGCCCCAAAGGAATAGGTAGCCCCCACACTTATAGTGGCGGTGAGACAAGATGAAATACAAATGTAGGCAGAAAATAGAGTAAGCAAACACTGGGGCCCAGAACTGTCTAGATAGGACAGGACAGAAAAGAATACTTTCTGCAATCCAGCAAAACCCTAAGAAAAATTCCAACACTTCTGATTCCAAAAAATACTGAGACCACACAATCTCTCCCCGCTATGTCAGAACTCTGGTGTGAACAGGTAGCTACCCAGCAGCCACTGAAATAACAATGACTGAACAAATGAACAGAGATAACTGAGAAACAGAGACCAGCGCAGGCCCCAGCAGGGGGACCCGGCTGACCTCACTCAGAAGGCAGAAAAACAAAAGAAAACCACAGAAACAAGCAAAAAATAGCTTATCTGAAAGTTGCAGGAGCCCCCAGCAGCGGACTTCCAAACTGGACCAGGAAGAGAAAACTAATCACCGGCGAGGATCATGGGAAAGTTACTCCCTTAAATCTCCCCAGTCATCACTCCCAGATCGTCCGCAGCTGGATCCTCAGCTGAAGGGCCTCTGCCAGTCAGGACAGCTTCATTAATATCAACAGCCACCAGAGGGAGCCCCAACTCAGAATCCATAGCATTCACAACAGTAATTGTGCAGGAAAAGAAGTTTGTTACATACAGACCTTGGATTCCAGACGGCACAATTAAAAGAAGGAGATGAAGGAGTAGAAGTAATATTAATAAGATTAGCGTGGTTTCAATATAAGGTAGGGTAGGGTTTGAGGTTGGGGGATGGTGGACCAGAGTTGTGGGAGATGTCACCCGAAATTAGTAGGAGTCGGAAGATAAAGAGCAAGTAGTTATTGGACTTGTGAGAAGTTTTTTTGAGCGATGTCTTTTGGCAAGATGGGCTGAGGTTTTTCAGGAAGGTGAGGAGTGCATGGGAGCTGTATATGGGAGAAGGAAGTGTAGAGGGTCTGATGTGTATGGAGGGGGGATGGGGCGGTAAATGTGGATGGCAAGGGACACAGGAGGATAGAAATAAACCACATGGCTAAAATAGAGAGCAAAGTGTGGCTTACCTGTCTCCTGCACTGACAAACTGCCATGGAATAACTGCCTTTTGCTTTATGCTTAGCTTCTGTGATGCTTTGCTTTATGGGATGCATGCACCCCACACTGCATGCACCTCTTAGAATGTTTCTAAATTTATACAACACACAACACACAACAGGGTCAGGCGAGAGGGATTGTGGGAGCTGGTTTGGGATAAAATTAGCAACAGTTGCTCTACACATCCTGGTGTGGATAGCTGATCAAAGACACTAGTCCTGATTCCATCTCTATGCTATAACACCTCTCCCAAGATAACATCTACAGTGACCCCCCATGGATATATAACATTGAGTACTGAGAACAATGCAACTAATGAATTATAGCAAATATTCAGTAAGCACAGTTTCAGGTGATATGCAGCAGACATAGTTGAATGATCTGATTACCATTCAGGCTGCTTGCTGACATAAAATGGAGTGAATACATGCAGGGTGGATCAGTGCAGAAGTTGAATGATCTGATTACCATTCAGGCTGCTTGGTTACATAGAATGGAGTGAATGGAACATGTAATACATTTTGAAAGGAATTTTTGAAGGCTTTAGCATAATGTTTCTAATATTAAGTCTATATTTAGTATTTATATTTTAGTATTATGTATTTAGTATTATGTTTCTAGGATTGTGTTTCTGTTCTAGATGTCTAGTGGAATGAGTCAAATCATTGGACTGAAAGAAAACGGACTTCCCCAAATTGCGCGTTTGCTCCAGTCTGGAAACTCTGATGTGGTTAAAACAGGAACTTCACTTCTTAGCAATATGTCCCGTCATCCATCGCTTCACAAGAGCATGGGTAGGACGCCATATTACATAGTTTGTTTTGCTTTTTTTATCCATCGTTTACTAATTTCATTATCATTATAAATTATTTTCACAATTTTTTATTACACTTTCAGTCAGTCCATTTAATTAGCATTCCTTTATTTGCAGGTACACAGTTGCTTCCTGATGTATCTCGCCTTTTGTCACAAACTTCTGGAAATACCTCAAACTCAGAGGATATTCTGTCTTCTGCATGTTACACCATGCGAAATCTTGTAATGGCCCAGCCACAGCTGGCAAAACAAAGCCTTTCTACAAACTTGGTAGGAAATTTGGTCAACATGTGCAAATCTGGGTAAGTATTTGTGTCCTAATTTTTTGTTACATCCTGTTAATTTTGTGATGATTTTCCATTTTCTTTCATGTCCTTTTTTTTTTTTAAAGAAAATCGATCTGAAGGTTTATGCTGCTCCACCTGAGAGTAACATGAAGTAGAAACAGAGACAAACTTCTGCAGACAACGATGCAACCAGGGTCTTTGTCCCTTTTGTATGTTGACCAGAGAAGCATACAGCAAATCAGTGGGATAGATTAAATTCATAGGGAACCTGTCATGTAAAAAATGCTATAAACCTGCAGATATGGGGTTAATCTGCAAGTTAATAGCATTCTGATGCTGCTCGGTGGCCGAACTGAGAGCCCCGCTGCCAGGAGCATATGCCTTTTCACAGTGATGAATTGGAAGTCCTGTATATGTATCTTGAAACGTAATACTTTTTACTTTTTTTTTTACTTATAAGGTTCACTGGTAAAATCTGTACACAAGGTGGAGATTGGATGGACTTTCAGGTTAAAGTGGTTTTCCTCTATTTTTAAAGTATTTCTGTATGGGCCACAAGGTGGAGCAATTTAAAATATACATTTTTTGGCTTGCCACCCAGACACAATTTGGTCACAACTTGGCAACAGTCATGTGATACCCCCTAAATGTTGATGTCCTCAAACTAGAGGGGGACACAGAGAGTGGGGAGGAGCAGGGCTGTTCCAGCAGATAAGTACAACATTCTTACCCTTGGTACATGCAGAATAATCTTAAAGTTGGGGAGAATACATTTATCTTTCAGGTCAGGTTACACCTGAAGCCCATTATTGTTTATGTATAGGGGACGTGGCTTCTGCAATCTCACCCCAGAGCTGAATTCACAATGGCACTGCTCGTTATATGTGTATAATGCCCTATATCTAGGTAGCAGCATTTGTGAACAAAGATGGACTGGGTCGGGGGCAGAGGTCTATTACCCTAGGGAGTCCCCTAGTACCTGCTTAAGGTCGCTCAAGCATCTACTGCCTTAGCGGTAGTAAGCCAGCGCTGGGGGCATGATTCAAAGAAGAGCAGCGCTATGAGAGCATTATACTGCGTACAGGGGGCTATGGAGGCATTAAACTGCATATAGCGGGGCTATGGGCCCATTATACTGCATATAGAGGGCTATGGGAAATATGTATTAAATTTGTAAAAATACTTTTACATTTGTGTTAGCGAATTCTATTTGTCTTTCGTGTTTTAGGAAGAGATAGGTGAAATTAATGTGCAAAATAGATTTGCTTTATAACAAAGCAAAGGGAAGGTGATGGGTCCTATGGCTTCTGTCTGGGTTTTGATACATTATTGTTTTTAGAATGGAGAAAAAGTTTTAAAAACTAACTCAACGAAACCCAGACAGAACCCACATCCTCCTTCATCCCAGGAAGTAGCTAAAACTAGCTGCACTGATAGATATGTGTAAATTTTGAATACTTGAAGCTGCAGTGCACGCTTTGAACCCACAGGCAGATTATACTGGTATTTAGAGATACATCTGTACCATCTGTACATACCAGTGTATTTCCATGGCCCTGTATTCTAAAGGTGAAGAGAAAGTCAGAATTTTTTTTTTATATAAAATTACTGAAAAATAATGAAGAACAAATACAAAAATGTAATTTTTTCTTCTTGTGATGTTGTCTCCCCAGGAATCAAACACATAACCTCTATCATTGCAGGCAGCAGCTTAAGACATGAGCTACAGGCTGCACTGGTATTACTGGGAGAATTTTCTATAGTTGAAGCTGCATTGTAGGCTGTGAATCCTCAGGCAGATTATACTGGTACATAGAAATACCTTATTTTGCAGATTATAAGATGCTCCGGACCATAAGATGCAGCCCAAATGGGGAGGAAAATAGGAAACAAATGTTTTAATAAAATGATGGTGCATCTTATAGTCCGCTTTTACAGTATCTTACTGGGGGGCCACTGCGGTGGAGTAGGATCTCAGGAGGCGGGGTTGCTGCTGCCGGAATATGGCAGCAGCAGGAGTGGGGAGATTCTGCGGGCCTCTGGCTGGGAGGAGGGAGTGTTCGTTGGTGCGAGGCTGCTGGAAGCTTCGGGTTTTCAGAAATGTCAGGATTCTGTACACTCCCATTCTTTTCACTGAGGTGCACTTTGGGAAAATGCGCAGATTGAGATCTTGGTAGACAAGCGAAAATAAAAAAAAGATTTTTTTTCCTAAAAAATTACTAAAAAATAATGAAAAACAATTACAATAATGTAATTTTTACTGCATTTTTTAAAAAAAGTAATAAACATCACAAATCAGCTAATAACACGGAAATGTTTGTTGTCACTGTAGTTGTAACGACCAGAATAACACAATGATCACATTATTTACGGTAATCGGCAAATGGTGTTAAAAAATGGCATGATTGATTTTTTTTCTCTATTAAACCAATACAAAAGGTAATAAAAATGTAATGCTAAAAGACTGTGCACACATGTCATGTAAATGCTGCTTTCTTTCTGCTGGTATCCTCACCAGACGACGCAGTAACAATCTTCTCTGATTATTGTGTGTTTGCTGCATTTCTTTTATGTGTTTTCACTTTATTTGATGCGTTTTAGTTCACATTTGAAGGCATGTTTTTAATCATTTTTTAATAGCACAGAAAATATTTTATTCTGCTTTTAAAAATGCTATTACTTTTTTTTTACATATGTTTTTACATTCTCCATTTACAGTAGAAGCTTATATAAAACCACACAATACAACAGTGTCTTTAGTGGTACTGAGGGCGTAATTTTTATGAAATCACATTCACTTTGTTTGGACATTTAGGCCGTGTTCACATATAGTGCAAATTCTGCATGTTTTTTGATGTTTTTTTTTGCACAGAAATTCTGCTGCATGTAACTGTCCAAGCAAAGTAGATGTGATTTCATGAAACCTGCGGCCCCCTGTTTGTCTAAAGACGCTGCTGAACTGTGCAGGTTTTTTTTTTTCTCTGGAGGCTTCTATGTGGAGCATGTGCAAAACTGCGGTTACTTTTTTACGTGCAGATTCCAGGCTTTTCTATACAATAAAAAACATTTACAAATGTTGCTTCAAATCTGCACCAAAAAAGTATCAAATAAGGGGAAAAAGACAAAAAAAATGCAGCAAACATACAATAATCAGAGAAGATTGTTATTGTCTAGTTTGGTGCAGACACCTGCAGAAAACAAAAAACACAGTATTTCTGCAACATGTGAATATGACTTTCCAGACACAAAAAAGCCAGATGTCATATAGTGAAGCTACATAAAAAGAGATAGTTTTGGCGGCTCTGACTGTGAATGAATGAACATAAAATAAATCCACAGGTCCCAACTAGAGATGAGTGCGCCACCCGCCGTGGGGTACTCGGGCCGGGTCGAATGACTCTTAAAGGGATGGTCACGGCTACAATGATCTGGTCCGTGGCCCTTGGGCGCGCAATTAAAAGGGATGAAGTGAATGTTTGAAGGGGCTTGTTCGTGACGCCACCTGTGGTATTCGGCTATAGATGGCCGACGCTGCTTAGCGGGACCACTGGGGCCGATAGTGATGCAGCCGAGATGGTTCTGCTCCCCACAGGTGGAGCGGGGCCCCAGGGCTACTGGAACAGTCTATGAGGGGTTGTGAACGTTGGGGTGCAGGAATGGTTAGAGGACACAAGGGCAGTAGTTTCTTTACCTTTAATTGTAGGTACAGTCCGGAGTGCTGGTACAGGTGGTATTGGAGAACCGGGCAGCCTGGAAGCAGTTCAGAATCCCCCTAGCCAAGTGGAGTCGGAAGCCTTCCTACTGCGCTGTTCTTTAGGTTCTTGATGCCTTAGCTCTCTTCAAGTCCCTCTCTCTCAGTCCGTCCTTTAAGTGGAACACTACCCGTATGGCAGGCTGCTCGAACATTTCTCCTGATGTCACTCCCTCGTGGTGACTCTAGGCTCTAGTTTGCTGCTGTGCCTTCGGGCATCAGATTTGACCAGGAGACCTGCAATCTCCTGTTCTCTGAATTCAGTTGCTGGGCATGCAGTTCCCACACAACCATGGACTCTGTTGTCCGGTCTGTTGCGATCAGTCCTGGGGTGAGCTCAGTCACAGCTCTGGTCCCCAGATTCTCCTCACTTGCTTCCTCTTCCTTCACTGTCTCACACTCACACTCTCTAACCCCTCCTCCAGACCAGAACTTATAGGGAAGTTCCCCTGAAACTAGGTTTAGAGCTCCCCCTTCTGGCCTGGAATCAGGAAAGGTGTTGCATGTCAGTGTTACCTGTTAAGGGGATCCCTTCTTGCTACCAGGCATGACATCCCCCCCTGTGAGGGAAGCTTTGCCACTGTAGCATCTAGACTCCTGGGTGCCACATGAGCAGGATGCACAAATGACTTCACATCAGTTCAGGCTAATCAAAAGCTACACCAGGGACGACAGAGGGTAACAGATTCGCAGGCCAATAAAAGCAATAAGTGAATTGCTGGTTTTTGGTCATTCTGCATCTGAAAAACCTAAAAAAAAATTGATCAAAAAATGTTATTATATACCTCAAAATGTTAACAAAAAAATTTCAACTCGTCCTGCAAAAAATAAGCCCTCAATCAACTTTGCTCACCCAAAAAATTACAGTTAAAGCTCTCAGAATATGGCAACAGAAAGCAATTTTTTATATATATTTTTTTTTAAAAAAAATAGTGTGTCATAGTGGCAAAACAAAATAACACTATATGTCTTGTTTTTCTGTAATCACACTGACCCAAAGAATAAACCCGTCTCATCAATTTTACTGCACGAAAAATGACATAAAAATTAGAACTATTCTTGTATTGCTGTCTATTTGTTCATTCTGCCTCCCAAAATATTGGACTAAGGCCTAGTTTACATTTATCCTGCACTCTCCACTGAGCGCTTAGAGCCGAGAGCTGGAGAGCTGCTACTGCACAAGCGCGGGTGGCGTCATTTTGGAGGAGGAATTTTTTTTCTTCTCCCATAAGATGGCGCTGACAGCGCATGCACAGTAGCCGCTATGGGATCACAGCTATAGACACCGATAGCAGCTATTGCACAGGTGCGTGAGCGCCATTTTCAAATTGATTTTTTATTTTTTTTTCTAGCTGAACAGCTTGAAGAAAATGTGTTGTTGGCACATAAAACATGCAATTATGCTGCAGAGTAGGTGCCTGGCTGGCACCTGCCAGCAGAAGGTGTTTTTTTTTTTTTTTTTTTTTAAGTATGTTAGGTATCCATTATGCAAACTAGGGGGCAGGTCACTAAGGGATCAGTGACCTGTCAGCAGTCTGCATTATGAATATCTAATCAGAGCACCACATGCAGACCCCCCTCCAGGCCTGACTTAGGAAACAAGCACATTATTAACTAAAAAGTGAAAATAAAGATTAATCAACAACCATAAGACGGATTTCATCAACCAAGGTATCATTTTAATCAGTGTAACGGCGCCGACCTGACACTGTGTGTAGATTACTGTGCACAAACCTGCTGATAGGTTCCCTTTAAACTTTCTGTCAGCATCTCATCTTTTGGTGCCATTTTTCTGATATATTCCTGGATACTCCTTGTTTCATCCATGATGGTGGCTTGGATGCTTATCAAGCCTTGACCACCCTCCATTCTGTTGGTATACAATCTTTGTGTGTTAGACTTAGGGTAGAGATCTCCATTCATTGTGAGGATCTTTTCTGTCTTCTCGTCTGCTGCTTCCATCTCTTCTTTTGGCCAGCAGGTATCTGATAACTGGCAGGGCATATGTATTGATGGCACAGATTTTATTCTTCCCATTGAGCTGGCTCTTCAGGACCTGTCTTACCCTTTGATGGTATTTGGATGTTGCTGCTTTCCTTGCCTCCTCATTATGGTTACCGAAGGATGAAGTTGGGTACAGTGGTAATCTTATACATTGCACTTAAAACATTATCCTCAAAGGGATATAATAACCATATAACCCGACTTGAAGCAACATGTCACTGGTGGACTCCGTCTACTCATCTCCCATCAATATGTTAATACTGGCCTCTGGCTGTGACTTAAGAACAAAATACTACAAAACCCAAGAACAAACATACAATCAGGGAGGGAGGGTTGGAGGCTCCACTGATGCAACCACTCTAAAAGAGGAGCTACTGGCCAAAGTGTGAGTTATATTCTCAAAGGACTTAACTTCTTTTTTAACCCATGACACAGAAGGGGGTGTGATATTGAGAATCCAAATATATAATAATAATAATTGCCAGCACTCCCTCCAATGGCTGGAGGTGCACATTAACTCATCCTCGATACAGGAAAATACAGTGGGCAAAAAGAGAGTAATTGTAAAACATTTAAAGCACCCTGCCCACCGCAGTCAGGGGAAACCTGTTGAGCCACTGCGACGCCCTACAGAAATGAATAGCACTCGGAAAATGTGTTGTTATGTTTCGGTAGCTGAGGAGAAACTGCAAAAAATAGCAAAAGTAGCAATACACCAGAGAGGCTGGAATCTATTGGATTGCAGTAACCTAAACTAACCGCCACACTAGAAGTAGCCGTGGAGCGTACCTACGGTGATCCTAGACGCCTCGTCACAGCTGGAGAGATAGCTACACCTAAAGGCAGAAAGATGAATGCTATCTGCCCCGGAGCAGAATCCCCAAAGAAATAGGAAGCCCCCGAACATGTAATGGCGGTTAGACAAGAAGAAAACACGGACACAGACAGAAAATAGAATGAGCAAACGCTGGGGCCCAATCTGTCTAGATAGAAAAGCATAGGAAAGAATTCTGACTGCAACCCAAAAAAACCCTGACAAAAATACCAACACTTCTGATTACAAAAACCTTAGATCACACGATCTCTACCACCTAAATCAGATCTCTGGTGTAACACACAGCAACACAGCAAATAAAAAGTGACAAAGGAACAAAGCAAAAATGCAAACACACAATGAGCACAACTGCAGCGCAAGACCCCAAAAGGGGACCAGGCTGCAGTCCACTGCAAGCAGCAAACCAGCAGTGAAAATCCAACAGAGGAAAAAAAGCAAAACACTTATCTGAATTAGAGCAGGAAAGCAAGATGTGCTCCAAGCAAGAGCAGGAGGAACAATTGATTACCGGCAAGGCTGCTGGGAACTCAGGTCACTTATATCATACCATTCAGAGCCAGCTGAAGGCCATTCAGTAGTTAGTTCATTACCCTCAACAACCACCGGAGGGAGCCTCAGCTCAGAAGTCGCCTCCAAGGTATTCACAACACTGTGTGCCATCCTATTGCAGTCCACTTTTTAATAATGTAAAGGAGAAACATGGAATTTTTTTGAGACTGTACTGTGTGGTTTAAGCAAAATGTTTACTATAATTCTATCATATTCATGAACTAGAAAACTTCAAGGGGTTTTTGTTTTTTCAAGAAAGATCTAAAAGAAAAAACAAAACAAACTGTTCTTCACCTAACCTCCCTGGGTCCAGCACGGAGTGTCCGACGCTGATCTTATTCTCTAATATTGTTTGCAGCACTACAGCCAATCAGTGAGCTCAGCGGCGCTGACCATGTAGCTGTCATGACTGCTGATATCAGTGATTTTCTGTAGTGGGAGTAGTGGCGAAGACATATCGCTGGACCCGGGAAGGCGAAGTAAAGCAGAGTTTGTATGATTTCCACACAAACTGCATCTGAGGACACAACTAGCTTGAAAATGGAAAAACACTTTAAGCCCCCCATACAAATCAGTCAGTTACCATATATTTCAGCTGAAGCTAAAAGCATTCTCCCTTGTAATTTAAAAGTGTAATGAGACCGCACCCCAAAGCCTGAATAAAGTTCAGTTTTTATTTGTATTTTTTGTAGGATGCTTCTTTTATATTTTTTAACATTTCAATTTTTACTTTATTCTTAGATTTAAAATTTGGTACCAAAACAGATCAATTTTCTAAATTGTTGGCAACATTTTCAATACATTGTTTAGATTTTAACTGTTTGTACTTTTACAGAGCTTCACCTAAAGCTGCAGAAGCAGCTCGCCTTTTCTTGACGGACATGTGGTCTCAAAAAGAGTTGCAAGGAATTTTAAAACAGGTACAGTAGCATTTGATAATTTTACAGAAAGTACCATAAAGTTGAAGTTATTTAGAACATTTCTTAGTTCTGCTATTGCATTTTCCATCAAAGTAAGATCACTAGAAGAATAAATTTCCAAAACTAAAAATTTCAGATATAAATATTACTGCTGGTCCTGTGTTCAATCCAAACTTCTGAATATTCTGTTACTGTTGTTTTGCTATACTGACCAATCAGACTTATATAAATACGTAAATAATTTATTAGATATATAAAATTATAGTATAATACAAGTTAACACACTTAAGGGAGTTATCCAGGACTTTGGGTTTTTTGGATATTGGGTTAAAAACTTACCTGCAAGTAGAACTAAACTACCTGCCTTTTTTGCTCTGGAACAAAGTGTTCTGCCTCAGGTGGTAATTCTCATTTGACCTCACATCAACAGAGCAGCTCTTTCACTTCTGGTCTGGTCTGTCAACAGGGCGTCACTGCCAACGTCTTGCTTATTATCAGCCATTTCCTCGCAGTTAGGCAGTGGAAAGCCAGCTGTCAATCAGCACGACATCAGCAGTGACACACCATCTACAGAGCAGAAGAGAAGAAGATGCTTTGTTGACGTGAAATCCCCCCAAACAGGAGAATTGCTGGTAGGAGTGATCCATGACTGCTCTGAGCCGGAAGAGATTAGAGTTTGGCAGAGCAGACAAGTAGTTGGCAACTACCTAAGGACTCCTTTAACCTCTTCATGACATGCGCAGTATATATACAGTACAGACCAAAAGTTTGGACACACCTTCTCATTTAAAGATTTTTCTGTATTTTCATGACTATGAAAATTGTAAATTCACACTGAAGGCATCAAAACTATGAATTAATACATGTGGAATTATATACTTAACAAAAAAGTGTGTAGCAACTGAAATTATGTCTTATATTCTAGGTTCTTCAAAGTAGCCACCTTTTGCTTTGATGACTGCTTTGCACAATCTTGGCATTCTCTTGATGAGCTTCAAGAGGTAGTCACTGGAAATGGTTTTCACTTCACATGTGTGCCTTGTCAGGTTTAATAAGTGGGATTTCTGGCCTTATAAATGGGGTTGGGACCATCAGTTGTGCTGTGCAGAAGTCTGGTGGATACACAGCTGATAGTCCTACTGAATAGACTGTTAGAATTTGTATTATGGCAAGAAAAAAAGCAGCTAAGTAAAGAAAAACGAGTGGCCATCATTACTTTAAGAAATGAAGGTCAGTCAGTCTGAAAAATTGGGAAAACTTTGAAAGTGTCCCCAAGTGCAAAAACCATCAAGCGCTACAAAGAAACTGGCTCACATGAGGACCGCCCCAGGAAAGGAAGATGAAGAGTCACCTCTGCTTCTGAGGATAAGTTTATCCGAGTCACCAGCCTCAGAAATCGCAGGTTTATAGCAGCTCAGATTAGAGACCAGGTCAATGCCACACAGAGTTCTAGCAGCAGACGCATCTCTACAACAACTGTTAAGAGGAGACTTTGTGCAGCAGGCCTTCATGGTAAAATAGCTGCTAGGAAACCACTGCTAAGGACAGGCAACAAGCAGAGGAGACTTGTTTGGGCTAAAGAACACAAGGAATGGACATTAGACCAGTGGAAATCTGTGCTTTGGTCTGATGAGTCCAAATTTGAGATCTTTGGTTCCAACCACCGTGTCTTTGTGCGACCCAGAAAAGGTGAACGGAATGACTCTACATGCCTGGTTCCCACCGTGAAGCATGGAGGAGGAGGTGTGGGGGTGCTTTGCTGGTGACACTGCTGGGGATTTATTCAAAATTGAAGGCATACTGAACCAGCATAGCTACCACAGCATCTTGCAGCGGCATGCTGTTCTATCCGGTTTGCGTTTAGTTGGACCATCATTTATTTTTCAACAGGACAATGACCCGAAACACACCTCCAGGCTGTGTAAGGGCTGTTTGACCAAGAAGGAGAGTGATGGGGTGCTACGCCAGATGACCTGGCCTCCACAGTCACCAGACCTGAACCCAATCGAGATGGTTTGGGGTGAGCTGGACCGCAGAGTGAAGGCAAAAGGGCCAACAAGTGCTAAGCATCTCTGGGAACTCCTTCAAGATTGTTGGAAGACCATTTCTGGTGATTACCTCTTGAAGCTCGTCAAGAGAATGCCAAGAGTGTGCAAAGCACTCATCAAAGCAAAAGGTGGCTGCTTTGAAGAACCTAGAATATAAGACATAATTTCAGTTGTTACACACTTTTTTGTTAAGTATATAATTCCACATGTGTTAATTCATAGTTTTGATGCCTTCAGTGTGAATGTACAATTTTCATAGTCATGAAAATACAGAAAAATCTTTAAATGAGAAGGTGTGTCCAAACTTTGGTCTGTACTGTATGCGCATACCCGACAGATGATGGCTGAGTATTACAGTCAGGAGCTGCCTCTAACAATAGCGGGTGCAGCGGCGCTCCGCCCACAATTGGTTTACTTGCTAAATGCTGATGTGCCCTTGTGTCAGTACCTCCTCCCGTGATGTGATCACAGGTCGCCGATGAGTTGCCATGACAGTGGACGGCCAATGTGTTTGTCATTACAGAGCCTTTTAAACCCTGCCTGTGGCATTACTCCAAAGGTGACCATGATTTCTGCTATATGCAGCGATGCTTGGCATCGCTACATATAGCACAAGCAATTGGATAATTGCATCTTCAAGTCCCCTGAGGGGGCTAGCAAGAAAAGGAAAAAGGAAAAAAAAATTGGGCCTTTGTAAATATATCTACAGTTATATCATCAGTTGGACAGTTTCTGTTAACGTCCAAGTTCTTGAATCATGCATAGATTAATTTCTGTTTCTGCTGCCTTTATCCATTTCCCTTTCTGAGAGTTGAGATATATTTTCTGCAGACTTATTATATGTTGGAGGAGTTACATTGCAGTGTCAGCAGATGGCACTGTTGTATCTGTTGATGCTTAATAATGTGTAGTGTATATAACTGTTTCGTTTGTATTATCTTGTTTTTCTCACTGACAGCAATCTTTTTTTAAATTGTCACTCTCTAGTGTAACAGTCATCTTAGGATGAGTCTTGTTTTTCCTCTCTGTTGATGATTTGTACAGATCCGATATGTCACAAGTAAACTCTGGTTTGTCCCACAAATGTCTGACTGCTGTTACTTTTGCTGAAAGCGAACAAATCAGCAGCAATAGTGACCAAATTATACGACATGCAAGTAATAAATACCGCCAAACCATGACTAGACCACATATTGCCACCACATAGTGACCGAATAATACCACATACAAGGAACAAATACCACCACACCATGACCAGATGAAATGTTACTACCATGCAGTGACCAAATAATACCACATACAAGGGACTAATACTGCCATACCAAGGCTGGACTACATATTACCACCACAGTGACTGAATACTACAATACTGATCATTAATAAAAACCCACAATACTATTACTATGCATGCCATTATACACATGCAGACTGCCATCAGCATTGTTTTGCATAAAAATCATAGTTTTCTTGAAAGATGCAGACTATTTCCTGTACCACTGCTTGAAGAAAGTGTCTTCTAAAATCTAGCAGTAGATTTGGGAATTCACTTTGAGTCCATCTTCAACACAAAAAGGTCCAACTAGTTTATCTTGAATAAAACTGCTCATAGCAGTACCCAGCTCATCCTTGTTGGTGTCTTAGTGAAAGTGGAGGTCTGTGCCAATTACTAATCCAGTCACGGGCCCATCAGTCTGGTTGGTTATAAGTCACTCATCTCATCAGTCCACAAAAGCTTTGAAAAATCTGTATTCAGATATTTCCTGGCCTATTCTTGACAATTCAACTTCTGTGTCTTGTTCAGATGTGGTCGGGTTTCAGCCTCCCCTTACCTGAGCCATGTCTATGAGCACTGATTGACTTCTGGAAACTCCAGTGAGGTTGCAGTTCGGGACTATGACAGTTCTGGAGGATAATGGCTGCTTCATATTTGTTTCTTCTCAATCTTTGACAGTTAATGTACATCTTTTTGTCATCACATTTTTTGGCGATCCTGTTGACTATTTGCAGCAAAACATTTGATATTTCTGTGTTCACGCCACAGTATCTTAGCAATACTCTGATGCCTAATAATTCTCTACAGTCTAGATAAAAATCATGCTCTGCTTTGAAGGCGGGTCTTCACAACCCATCGGCGATTGGAGCTGTTTATGCAAATGTCAGTGACTGATATCATCATTTAAAGGGAACCTGTCACCAGGAATAATGCTGTTAACCTGGAGATATGGTTGATAACCTCAACCATAATAATTATATTGTAACGCCTCTGTGGCGTCTCCAAGAGTGGACCCTCTGGGTCGTGTCACCAGAGCCCCCCTGGGTGAGCTACCCTAGTGGAACCACCCCCTAAACAGGGAGCATCAGGAACAGACCCAAGGAAGTTTAATATCACAACAGCCATTACCAAAGGGACGGCTCGAAGGGGACAATGGAAACCACAAAGCGTAGGTCAGAGGAAGGACTGATGGACTAATGGGGACCAGGAATGTGGCTAGCAAGGATGCAGGAACAGTAGTGGACGAGGAAGGAATATGGACGAGATCCGTGGAGAAGGGAGGATACAGGACCCCTATGGGAACACAGCGAGGGATGACTCTGCAAGATAACAAGGACAGAAGTAGGTAAGATACACACAGAACGAATGCCAGGAAGGAGACAGGGCAAGGCAAGGACGTGCAGGGCACACAAGAACGTAGACAGGGACCTGAGGAAATCAGAATTTGCACCAGCAAAAGTACCAGCGCACACACTGCTGATAATCAGGCGCCTTCCCTGACAGGAAGCAGCCTGATATACCCGGTGGCTGCGGCCATGACAGGGCGGCGCCACTGGGTTATGACCTCCTCCTATTACTATTAGCCGAAAGGGAGCGCGGCCGTGAGCTATGCGGGATCCCCAAAGCAGACGAGAAGCCGAAAGTGCCGGTGAGACGTGGCGAGGGACAGCATCATGCCGGAGAAGGGCGGAGCGCAGGTAAGTATCATGGGTGGTAACATATATGCACATTACACATGCGATTATGCTGCAGCGCAGGTGCCACGACTGGCGCCTGCCTGCAGAAGGTTTTTTTTAACATGTATGTATAATATTCATTATGTAAACTAGGGGACAGGTCAGTGAGGGATCAGTGACCTGTCAGCAGTTTTCATTTTGAATAGCTAATCAGAGCACCACATGAAGACCCCAACCCACAGGCCGCCCCGGAGCACGAGCATATAATTAACTCAAAACTACAAATAAAGATTAAACGACAACCACAAGATGGATTTCATCAACTAAGGTATCATTTTAATCAGTATAATGGCGCCTACCTGACACTGTCTGTAGGTTACTGTGCACAATCCTGCTGACAGGTTCACTTTAAGGAGCCAAGAGGTTTTGTGAAATAACCCTCCAAAGTGGCACGTGGTTGGTGGTGAGAAAGAATAGGTCACTGTGAAATTTTCTTGAATGCTTTTTTACTAATTGAAGGAGCATTGAAAATATCTGGTCTAATGTAGCAGTATCACATATAGAGTGTTAGGGTACCTACATGTGTGAGGGAGGGTCAGGGCCGTAATCATGGCCAAAGACACCGGTATGTCTGTGCCCTGTCCTCCCTTCACATGAAACTAGTGTCCATTACTCTGCATACCACTGGCTTCACTTTCTGCACCATCAGGGTTCTCTCTGTGCTGCTGAAGGCTCCCTATAGACGGTTTCACATGAATAGAGACACAGTCCACTTCAACTTTCAAATGAACAACTTTACTGGTTTCCTTACGCAGCACATCCATATTCGTCACAGCATTAAGAACAGGTTCTACAATACACATTTCTTTCTTTTTCCCTGTATTTCTCTCTCTGTCACACAGCACGTCCCTGGGTCAGACCGTATCATACGGTTCCTCAGCGTCCTCTCTGTTCAGCTCTGTCATGGTCAGGCGTTCCCGAGTCTGTTTCGCCCCAGACATTAGAACTTCAGCCCCCGAAGTCAGCTGCCAAATGGTGAGCGACCTGCCCTTCTGCACTGTCGTGACTTCTCCTACAGTTCTTCCTACGGCCTTCAGTACATTACGGGCCCGTACCGCCATTGGAAGTTCCCTCAGCCGTTTCGCCCCGGATCTGAGGGCATCAGCCGATGCTATGAGTTGCCACATTTTGGAATACCTGCGTCCCTGTACCCTTCTGGCCTTTCCTTCAGTCTCTGTTCAGCACTGCTGTAGACCATTGCTGTTCTATCCTGTTGCTGTGGATGGCTGGGCTCTAGCTTGCAATGTTACATGGTCACACTGCTGTAATTCACGGCACTTAAGCCCATGTAGGCGGTTTGGGCACCGTGGCCCGACTGACTACTTTGAGGAAGTCCTCCCTCTCTTAGCTGCAGGTGAACCCTCCTATGTTTAACTATTTTCTAACTGGTTTCACTACACTGTGTTCCAAATTATTATGCAAATAATATTTTCTCAGATTTTCCCAAATTACCTATATGAATTGCAGTCATTGTAATTTTCCAGTCAAATAACTATTAGAGTACAATTGAAAGGTTTTTGTACAAACTGCCTATGATAACAGTATTTTTTTAAAAAAATAAAACACTCAAACTGCACTCAAAATGCATGTTCCAAATTATTATGCACAGCAGAGTTTTCAACCTTTTCATTTTAATAAAGAACAAAAAAATTGTATTTTTGAAATTATAAGCATTAGCAGGTTATTACAAACTGAAATCAAACAGTTTTCAACTCAGAACTTTATTCTAGGTGATGTTACATTTGCACATAGGACCCCTTGTTCGAAAGGAGCTTCTGAACTCTCTCGTCCATTGAATTTGTCAGGTTTGGATAGTTTCTGCTTCATTAGTTTTGCATGAGGACAGAATACCCTCCCAGAGCTGTTGCTTAGATCTGAACTGCCTCCCGCTATCATAGACACTCCTTTTGATGATGCTCCAGAGGTTCTCAATGGGGTTGAGGTCAAGGGAGCATGGGGGCCACACCATAAGTTTGTCCCGTTTTATGCCCATAGCAGCCAGAGATGCAGATGTGTTATGTGCAGCATGAGACGGTGCATTATCATGCATGAAAATGATCTTGCTGCGGAGTGCACGGTTCTTCTTCTTGAACCATGGCAGGAAGTGCTGTTTGAGAAGCTCAACATACACTATGGAGTTCATCTTTACCTCTTCAGGGATCCTAAAGGGGCCGACAATCTCTCTCCCCATGATTCCAGCCCAAAACATTACTCCACCTCCTCCTTGTTAGCTCCGTAGCCGTGTTTGCATGGGGTGTCCATCAACCAGCCATTCTCCACTCCATCCATCTGGACCATCGAGCGTTGCACGGCACTCATTGGTGAACAAAACAGTTTTGAAGTCAGTCTTCATGTATTGTTTGGCCCACTGGAGCCGTTTCTGCTTGTGTGCAGTGGATAGAGGAGGTCGACAGGATGGCTTACGCACAGCTGCAAACCTCTGAAGGACCCTGCATCTTGTTGTTCGGGGACGTTGGAGGCACCAGCAGCTTCAAAAACTTGTCTGCTGCTATGACAAGGCTTTTTTTGCCGCTGCTCTGACGTAATTGCCTGTAGGAAAGAGTCCTCAATTTTCCCTTATCAGCACGCACACGTGAGTACTGTGAATCAGCTACATACTTCTTGATTGTGCGATGATCACGATGAAGTGTCTTGGCAATGTTGATTGTAGTCATGCCTTGACCTAAACACTCCACAATTTGTTGCTTCTCAGCAGCCGACACATCCTTTTTCTTTCCCATTTTGGCAGAAAATGTAGGCTGCTTAATAATGTGGGACAGCCTTCTTAAGTAGTCTTGCCTTTCATTGGACACACCTGCCAAACTAATTAGCACAGGTGTCTGCAATTGCTTACAGTGATATAAAAAGCCCTGACACACATCACCATCAATGAGTTTAACTGACAACAAAAAAATTCTTGCCTTATCACTCCTAAACATTTTTTGCATAATAATTTGGAACACAGTGTATACTATATTACATGTACTATAATGCCCCATCTAGTGGCCAGAAATGAATAGTACGCTTTCCCTATTTCACCGATACACACATTAGCAAATATATACATTGCATTATACACATAGCAGCATTGCTCATTATTCGCAGTAACAGTATGGGAAAGCAATATACACATACATCACATTAATTATAAGGGTATGTTTCCACTATCAGGGAACAGTCCGGATTAGCTGCGTGTTTGACGCTGTGCGTTGGCGCAGCGTCAAACACGCAGCGTCCAGATGTTACAGCATAGTGGAGGGGATTTCAAGAAATCCCGTCTCCACTAAGCTGTAAAACACGCAGGCGGAAGACCTGCGTTTCCGGACATGCGGCGCGTCTTTTCAGACCGCAGCATGTCCTAGTCCCTTGCGGCGACGCTGCGGCGCCGCAAGGGAAATAACACAGGGCTATGCAGTCCGGAAAGACCGCGCGTTCAAAAGGGGGCGGGGCTTTTGGAGGAGCGGAATTTCCGCTCCGTCCAAAGCGCTGTGGTTCCGGACCGTGGAACCACAGCCTAACAGTATCAACACAAGGAAAGGGAGTGGAGTATTACACGGTCCTGGTACACCCCTTACACATGCTCATAGCGATAAGTGCCTTTTCAGTGGCGCATTACCATGCAGATTTAGAATGAGATGCAGTCCTTTTAAGGGTTGTAATTATAATAAAACTGATAGAATAATAGGGCCACCAGCAGAAAATAAGCAAAGCTAGAAGAACTGTCCTTTTAAGTGTTATACTTCAAATAATGGAGCTATACCAGAGACTATGTCCTTTTTAAATATAATACGTTGAAAAGAATGGATAGAAAATAGTCCCAAGTAGAGGGTTGGCTGTGCCAGGATAGAAAAACTTGGCACACTCACAGTGCCTGAGAAGGGTTAATTCTGGCATTTATGTTGAGAGTTTCAGCTAGGCAGCTGTGATTTCTTACTGTGCTCATTCTGGACAATAGAAAGTGCAGCAATCAGATTCTCCTAGTAGTATATGCAGGAGCCTGTCCCAGAAGATGGTCCTGGAGGAGAATCTGCAGGAATCCAGGCCGCAGTTCCTGAAGGCCCGATAGGCCATGATTTTTACATTTTTGAAATAAAAGGTAATGAACTTTTTCCAGTACATACTCTTGATTTGGGGCAACAATTGGGCTACAAAGTGGGAGTAATTAGGCCCTAGGAGCAGAGGATGGCACGATGGAGCAGCGTTCTAGTCCAGCAACACTGCAAATTGAGGTTGCAGCTTTACTTGCCCGTGTAGTCCACAAATTTAAAGTCTTATCGCTATGGGCATGTGTAAGGGGTGTAGCAGAACCGTGTAATACTCCACTCCCTTTCCTTGTGTTGATACTGTTAGAATTAATGTGATGTATGTGTATGTTGCTTTCCCATACTGTTACTGCGAATAATGAGCAATGCTGCTATGTGTATAATGCAATGTTTATATTTGCTAATATATATAATATATAATAATAATCTTGCTGCAGTATGCGCAAGAAAATTCAGATGTTAAAAAGAGTCACTAGGGTACCTGGTGAAACTTTTCATTATTCATTTATATAGCGCCATTTATTCCATGGCGCTTGCATGTGAAAAGGGGAAATATAGACAAGTACAATAGACATGTGTAAGACAAGGGACATACAAGTACAGAAGGAGAGAGGACCCTGCTGCGAGGGCTCACAGTCTACAGGGCAAGATCCATATAAACAGATGGAACTGATTTTCATTTACAAGAACGTCTCCAAAATGCTGCCGCTTGTGAATATACCCCTAACTGGGAATGATTTTTAATGCATGTAAATGACTGTAGTACACGAAGCTACTTTCACACCAATATGTCACCCTCTCTTACACCCATTACACCCCAGGAGAGTTTTAGGAAAGAGGCCAGAGAATAATAGACCATACAGGTCCAAAAAGTAGCAGGAATGTTCTAGAGGTTTGGGGAGTTAAAAAGTTGTTCTTTTTTATTGTGCACTTTCATTCATTAGTTTAGAGGCTTTGCTGTTTAATACCGTTAATGATTTTTTATTGTACTTTTTTATTGTTATATTGTGTTGTGTTGTGTTGTCATTATTTATATCATTCTCACAATTCTCTTAAACAGCAAGGTCTAGACAAGAGCGTTATGGGATCCCTAGCAAGTTCTACCCTTCGAAGTACAGTGACCAATTTATTCTAACATCAAATGCAATCTACATTACTTAAGGTAAAAAGAAATAATTAAAACATTATTAATGTAATTCACAAAATAGCTGAAATAATTTGTTTTGAGGTCCACATAATGTCATGCTTCCCACTTGGTAAAAAAGTTTTGTAAAGAAAAATGTTTTTCCTTTGTTTTCAGATGTTCTTCCTTATTAAAACCTTGTCTTTCTGCTGGAGCCAACCAAAGCATGAGGGAAGAAATTCACATTTGTACATTAAAAACAAACAAAATGAAAAAAGAATTCAAGTCCTTTTTTAATGGATATCTGAAAGTTCTGAAAGTTAGGCTTTATATAGTTACTTATGTTGACAAAAATGAACATTTTCAGTGCAACCTTTGTAACCTTTTGGGCTAAAAAAGAATGTGTCATCAGAAAATAACCTATTGTTTAGATCAGGTTTTTGCTAATAAAATGTTTGTCAGTGTTTTTTTTCTCATTTTATAATCTATATTAAAAATAAAAATTATGACTGTTGCAATTTTCACACTGGCCACTGGAGCTAGCTATTTTACACTTGTAGTGCCTGTAGTTTCAGGAACTGCACATGTACATTAGCAGCAACAGTCTGACTCAAAAAGACTCTTTAGTATTGAATCATCGAAAGGGGGATGAAAATGTCTGTGTTGGGGAGCGGTGACACCCCCTATTGTGAATGGTGGATTTTGTGTTATCAGCTAGGTATAGAGGTGCTGTTAGGGCTCATTCAGCCATCCGTTTTTCATGTACAATTTCTAGCAATTTTTTTCACGAATAGAACTCGTACGTAGTATAATCTACTGGCTCTTGACGTGAACAATTTTTTGTGAGTGTTAAATCGCAGAGAAATGTCTAATATTGATCCAAGTGCTGCACCAAAATTTCCAATTCCAGTCTATGGGTCCTTGAAAAAATCTGACAGCACTAGGAAGCCATTTTTTCACGGACTGCTAGATAGAAAAAGGAGACTTTCTTATCATCCAAGAAAAACTGGTGAAACTCGAGAACAAAATCACTGATGAAACCATCTCTTATGTGCAAAAAAATGTCCAAATTTGCTCTCATGGTAATCCTGCTTTTTAGGGCTCGCTCACACCACCGAATAAATCGGACAAGTGCAATCCGATAGAAAAAGTTATTACACTCGGACCAATGTTATTCAATGATGCAGTGCAGATCTGGGTATTTTTTCTCAGTTGTATCTAGTATCAGTAAAAAAATGACAGCACGCTGAGATTTCACTCCAAAATCGGGTGGGTGTGAGAAAGAAATCGGATGCCATACAGACCATCAGTATAACATGTGATTTTTATGGATTCATTACACTTCTGTAACATAGGAAACTAAATGGTCCTGTAAATCATTAATAGCTGCTGCATAAAAATGGATTGCACATGGACAGCACACAGATGACATGTGAGGAAAAATTCATCCCACTCCCCTGGATGAAAATGGGACTAATTTTTTTAAATATTTTTAATACGCTCATGTGACCCTAGCGAGACTCTTCCTGAAAGGTCAAGAAATATGAGTCTAAAACCACGTAAGTGGCCAGTGTGAAAATTCTAGAATTACTTATTTATTTTTTTTAATACATATCTTGATATGAACAAAAAAAAATGCAAGAAAAGTAAAAAAAAATACATGTAATGCAAAAATCTGATCTAAACAATTGGTTATTTATTGATGAGACATTTCCTTAAAATGTTTCAATATACTGTTCTCATCTTAGCTATTTTGCACTATTCTGCTCAGTTTGCTGTTGATTATCCTACATGATCAACCTGGGCCATGACAATAGCTGACTGTCATGGTTCTGCAGTTCAAAAATATTTTATATCTTAAGGAGTAACTAAACTTTGTTTTAAATTATCGATCGAACTTTTGTAAAGTTATGAATCTTTGTGACATACTCCATTACTCTAGCTTTAGCACCATGCTGAAAGTGCTGGCTCGTCTGCCTAGGTCATCCTGACATAGTAGCTAAATGGAACTGCAGATGAAAGATCTTTACTCCAGAAAGTGATCTTCTCTGATCCCCTCCCCCATGCTCACATAGGGAATAGTATCAGAACATGGGCGTGGGGGGCAGAAAACATGCTTCTGTATGTTCTCTACAGAACTAGACCTGCAGTTGAAATCAACCACTAAGGGTATGTTTCCACATGCCGGATTCCTTCAGTATTTGCTGCAGATTGGACGCTGCGTACAGCCACAGCGTCCAGTCCGCAGCTCCAGATGTTACAGCATAGTGGAGGGGATTTTATGAAATCCCATCTGCACTATGCGTGCACAGCCGCATCCGGCTGCCCTGCGTAACCGGACATGCGGCACATCTTTATAGACCGCAGCATGTCTATTTATCTTGCGGAGACGCTCAGTCTCCGCAAGATAAATTACACAGTCTATGGATAGGATGCGGTGATTCCGCATGTGTTCAATGAAGAAATGCTGAATCAACGTGCGTACAGAAGCCGGCAGCACTTTGGGCGTAGTGCTGGGAATCCGGCACGTGGAAACATACCCTAAGACAGGATGAAGTAGAGAGACAAGTCAACACTTTCAGCATGGGATTAAAGCTAGAATAAAGTAAAACATAGTACTTGAGTTTATCGAAAGATTCCTAATTTTACCAAGACTGATCAACAATTACATAAAGAGAAGTTTTAGTTACTCTTTAAGTTTTGCAGTATAACTTCAAAACAGCTTTTGTAATGGTGTTAAAAAACGTGTAACCAAGCTTTTTTTTTCCCTATAGTTTGTTTTCATATGTTTCTTATATCGGTTTTGGGAGAAGTTTTACAATTTAATGAAAAGTTCAAAGAAAATATCCGTGAAAGAGTAATGTCATTTTAATCTTTTTTCCAAGAGAAAATAAGAAACTTTACAATATGTCTGATATAGGAAATCTTTCATCTTCTGGACTAATTTTTCATTCCTAAAATTCTCAAATCATGAGCAAAATCAGTCTTCAATGAATACAGACTTTTCCCATTACAGATATAGATGACAGTTGGTGCTCCTAAAGTTCTATGGAGAACTGTAACTGTCATTTCAGGAGAACGTGCAGAGAAATATCTGTGTCTTTACTAAATACAGATGTTACCTATGAATTAAGGGTCAAAGCTCAATCCAGGAGAAAAAAGAAAATTGACACAAGGAGGAGAAAGAAATTAAAATGACGATTTCTCTTCAAATGAACAACCAAAAAGTATCAGTATTTGTTATTTTTAATAAAAAAATGTTTAAATGACTGCAAGCAATCTATGGCTGAGTGACATACACATTATATAAAGTATATGTACTTTGCTTTATTGAAATAAACAATGATTTATGTAAGCTAAAATTAGAAAAAATCATATAAAAGGTGTTTTTTTATTTCAACTTCTGTATCCCTCATTGGCCTGTGAGTGTACAGATACATTTACAGTGAAACCTGAAGTAGAATCCACAGATAATCAGCAGATTTTGATATGGAATCTATAGTAAGGGCTCATACACATTTGCGAGAAAAAAAACGGTCCGTTTTCTGGATGGAAAAAACGGTCCGAATATATGCAACTAGTGATTAACCCGTTCTACGCCCGGGTGGCAAGCATTTTTATAGGTACATGGTCTCCCATTCTGGTATGTGCTGCCCCCCTCCTATCCTAGTATGCATGGCACCCCTCATCCCCACCCAAATCTACTATGCATGGCACCCCATTCCTCATCCTGGTATGCATGGTCCCCTCATCCCCCAATCCTGGTATGCATGGTACCCCCTCATCCCTATCCTGGTATGCATGTTACCTGCTCATCCATATCCTGGTATTCATGGTTCCCTCACCCCCCAATCCTGGTATGCATGGTCCCCTCACCCCCCAATCCTGGTATGCATGGTTCCCTCCTGCCCAATCCTGATATGCATGGTCCCCTCACCCCCCAATCCTGATGTGCATGGTCCCCTCACCCCCCTATCCTGATGTGCATGGTCCCCTCACCCCCCTATCCTTATGTGCATGGTCCCCCTCACCCCCCAACCCTGATGTGCATGGCCCCTCACCCCCCAATCCTGATGTGCATGGTCCCATCACCCCATCCTGTTGAGCATGGTCCCCTCACCCCCAAACCTGATGTGCATGGTCTCACCCCCCAATCCTGATGTGCATGATCTCCTCACCCCCAATCCTGATATGCATGGTACCCTCACCCCCAATTCTGATATGCATGGTCCCCTCAACCCCCAATTCTGATATGCATGGTCCCCTCACCCCCAATCCTGATATGCAAGGTCCCCTCACCCCCCAATCCTGGTATGCATGGTCCCATCACCCCCCAATCCTGATGTGCATGGTCCCCTCACCACCCCAATCCTGATGTGCATGGTCTCCTCACCCCCTATCCTGGTATGCATGGTCCTCTCACCCCCTATCCTGGTGTGCATGGTCCCCTCGCCCCCCAATCCTGATGTGCATGGTCCCCTGGCAAGCATTTTTAAAGGTATATGGTCTCCCATGCTGGTATGTGCTGCCCCCCTCCTATCCTGGTATGCATGGCACCCCTCATCCCTATCCTGGTATGCATGGTACCCCTCATCCCTATGCTGGTATGTATGGTCCCCTCACCCCCACCCAAATCTGGTATGCATGACACCCCATTCCTCATCCTGGTATGCATGGACCCCTCATCACCCAATCCTGGTATGCATGGTACCCCCTCATCCCTATCCTGGTATGCATGGTACCTGCTCATCCATATCCTGGTATTCATGGTTCCCTCACCCCCCAATCCCAGTATGCATGGTCCCCTCACATCCCCAATCCCGGTATGCACGGTCCCCTCACCCACCAATCCTGGTATGCAAGGTCACCTCCCACCCAATCCTGGAATGCATGGTCCCCTCACCCCCCAATTCTGGTATGACTGGTCCCCTCACCCCCAATTCTGGTATGAATGGTCCCCTCACCCCCCAATCCTGGTATGAATGGTCCCCTCATCGCCCAATCCTGATGTGCATGGTCCGCCACCCCCCAATCCTGATGTGCATGGTCCGCTCACCCCCCAATCCTGATGTGCATGGTCCCTTCACCCCCCAACCCTGATGTGCATGGTCCCCTCACCCCCCCTATCCTGATTTGCATGGTCCGCTCACCCCCCAATCCTGATGTGCATGGTCCCCTCACCCCCCAACCCTGATGTGCATGGTCCCCTCACCCCCCAACCCTGATGTGCATGGTCCCCTCACCCCCCCTATCCTGATATGCATGGCCCCCTCACCGCTATTAAACTGCACAGATACCCCAAAAAAAAAAATTATACTCACCTTTCATCCCTGTGCTCCGTTCTGCTGGACGCCGGGGGAGGAGAGCGGCGCCGGAGTACGCGCATGCCCATACCGCGCGGTCCGGCGCCATATTGCGCATGCGCGATCCGACGCGCACTCCTGGTCTCCTGCCCCGGGAGAAGAGAAGCGCCGCGGCAACGCTCCTCCCGGTCAGGTAAGTATGTGAGTATGGCGCCGGAGATCGCGGTATGCATCCAGTACGCATACCGCGATCTCCGGCGCCATACAGAGTACTCACCGCTCTGGATGCCTCACTCTGTCTGGAGCCAGACTGCGCAGGCGTGTTGCGCTTGTGCAGTCTATAAAGGCTTCAGACAGAGTGACGCTCCTACCGTTATATTATAGATTGTCATGCGATTGTCATGCGATTCGTATGCGATTTTTAATCGCACCATCCGTTTTCCATCTGTATGCAATGCGATGTTAACATGACGTTTTACATAGAGCAGTTCTCTCTATGTAAAAACTCATGTTAAAATCACATTGTAAAAAAAAAAATGTACACAAAAAGCAAATAAGTGGGGGCAGAAAATAATAGCCTAGGGAGGGTGCATTTATTTTGTGCCTTTAATTATTTACACCTTTAATTAACCCCTACATGTATGAAATTTTGCACACATACACTCATGTCATTGTTAGTGAAAACCATATATTAAACTACATGAAATGACATGGTTAACTGTATGTAAACCATGTGTCATTTCATGTCGGGTCTGTAATTTCACAAAAGCCGGCATGTTATCTTTAGGTAGCTAAGGAGAGCAGGCAAAAACGGAAATACACCAGAGAGGTTGGAATCTACTGGATTGCAGTACCCTGACTAACCACCACAACTAAAGGCAGCCGTGGAGCGTTCCTACGTTGGTCCTAGACGCCTCGTCACAGCCTGAGAGGCTAACTACACCTAAAGATAGAAAGAGGAAAGCTATCTGCCCCGGAGCAGATCCCCAAAGAACATAGGAAGCCCCCAAACATGTAATGGCGGTTAGACAAGAGGAAATACAGACACAGACAGAAAATAGTATGAGCAAACTCTGGGGCCCAATCTGACTTAGACAGAAAAGGATAGGAAGGATACTTACTGCAATCCAAAAAAAACCTAAAAAAAGCCAACGCTACTAATTGCAAAAACACCTGAGATCACACGACCTCTACCACCTAAATTAGTTCTCTGGTGTAACAAAACTAAGCCGTAGCCACAGGAAAAAAAAACTGTAAAAGGCAAATGAACAAACAACAATGGCTCCAGAGGAACCGAGAGGAGACCAAGCCCCCTGGGAGGGGAACCTGGCCAACCTCACAGAAATGCAGAGAAATATACAAATGGCAAGCACAAAAACAAAAAAACAGAAAATATCTTATCTGAGAGCAGGAGAAGAGGCAAGACTCAGCAAGCTTCCAAGTGAACCGGGAAACAACGTTGAGACAAGAACAATTGATCACCGGCAACCATGATGGGGGGAACCTCCCTTATATCCAGCCAGTCTGTGATCCCTGATTGCCAATCCTCAATGAATGGTTCAGTACTTTTTGCAACCACCAGAGGGAGCTTCTGCTCAGAATTCATTTCTAAAACATTCATAACACCGGCAATTGAATTAGCGGCTATTATACTATGTAGAAGTGTATGAACTATAAATATATATATATATATATACAGTACAGACCAAAAGTTTGGACACACCTTCTCATTCAAAGATTCTTCTGTATTTTCATGACTATGAAAATTGTAGAATCACACTGAAGGCATCAAAACTATGAATTAACACATGTGGAATTATATATTACACTTTACAGAAAAGTGTGAAACAACTGAAAATATGTCTTATATTCTAGGTTCTTCAAAGTAGTCGCTTTTTGCTTTGATTACTGCTTTGCACGCAGAAAAGGTGAACGGATGGACTCTACATGCCTGGTTCCTACCGTGAAGCATGGAGGAGGAGGTGTGATGATGTGGGGGTGCTTTGCTGGTGACACTGTTGGGGATTATTCAAAATTGAAGCGGTGAGCCGTCCAGCTCACATCAAACCATCTCGATTGGGTTCAGGTCTGGTGACTGTGGAGCCCTTACACAGCCTGGAGGTGTGTTTGGGTCATTGTCCTGTTGAAAAATAAATGATGGTCCGACTAAACGCAAACCGGATGGAATAGCATGCTGCTGAAAGATGCTGTGGAAGCCATGCTGGTTCAGTATGCCTTCAATGACTTAAAGAAAGTGCGATGAAAGTTTATCTCAGCCACCAAAAGGGCACAGAGCCTAACGCTGATTTGAGGCAGGTTTATTAATAGGGCTTAACGACATCATAGCTCCCAATCGTACGGATTCAGCAGGACTATCCCGAATTGAGGACGCAGTTCTGCTGTCCCGGCATGTCAGGCCTCTGTTCTGACTAGAGATGAGCGAACGGGTTCGGAAAACGTTTGCCAATCTTAAATTCGCCACAAATGTAGAACATTCAGATTACCGTATTTTTCGGATTATAAGACTCACTTTTTTCCCCAAAATTTGTGTTGAAAATGGGGGTGTGTCTTATAATGCGGATATACCTTATCGGCATGCCGCTGCGGGTGTCTGATGCTGTTGCCGCTGCGCTGTGTCCGGTGCTGCTGCTGTGCTGTGTCCAGTGCTGCTGCGCTTTGTCCGGTGCTGCTGCGGGGCGACCTGCCGACATTTTGTGAAAGGCCAGGGCCCTCGCAGTTCCGTGGTTTCCTGTGCGGTGGACTCCGGGAAAATGGGGGGCGGTGCATGCGCAGATGGAGATCTCGGCACCAAGATCTTGGGAGATGAGATTTCAGTGCTGAGATCTCATGTCCCGAGATCTTTGTACCGAGATATACATCTGCGCATGCGCCGCCCCCCTGCGGCCATTTTCCCGGAGTCCACCGCACAGGAAACCACGGAACTGCGAGGGCTCTGGCTTTCACAAAATGTCGTCAGAGCCCGCTTCAGCAGTGTCGGACACCCGCAGCGGCACTCCACACATTGGAACACCCCCTCATCCCAGCCTGCGGCCTGCAGCATCACCCCACTCCTGCCTCCTCCAGCAGTGACCATGGGACCCCGATTCACCGCAGCCACTACCCCCGGTAAACAATAAGATGCATGGATCATAAGAAGCACCACCATTTTATAAAAAAAAAATTTCCTAGTTTTCGCCTCAAAATTTGGAGTGCGTCTTATAATCAGGAGCGTCTTATAATCCGAAAAATACAGTAGTGTTTGGTTTCCCAAGCATTTTTACTCAAAGTCTGCAAAGTTCGGTCACCGTTCAGTAAATCTTCGTGTTTCCACTAATGCTTTTGTTATTGCTTGGGCTAGGATAGTGGTGCTGTATGATGAGCGGGGTATACGGGGGGACATGTTTGATGAGCGGAGGTGGTGTGGATATGTTAGAGGCGCATGTAGAGAGGTTAGAAGATCTGCGTTTTTTTTTTTTTCCCCTTAACTTTGTGTGTTGATTCCGGCAGCCAATCAGGGCGCACAAACCATCCACAACGTCATGAGACAAGGTCTAATGTGAATGGCTGCTGAAGTAACATGTCACTGGCCATATAAAAAGTGGACATCTTCTTTTGCTGGCCCCATTTGCTCAGTGTCACAGTGCAGAGAGGTCGCTCCTGTGCTAGTGCTGGTGCTCCAAGTGAACTTGTCAAATAGACAGGATCCGGTCCTGTGTGAAATTTATCTTTCAGTATCAAAGTAGATTGTGCAAAAACTGTGTGGCAGTCTCCGGAGGCCCCAATTGCTACTCCAAATCGTTTGTGCTAAAACTCTGTTTCAGTGGCAAATCAGAAGGCCAGATTTCCACTTAAAAATCGTTAGCCCTAATATTGTGGTGCAGCTGTAAGGATGTCTAGGGTATTAACCCTTTATGGTTCATCCCCTTAATGGTGTCAATGTATATAAATATGTGTGCTTTGTATATTGTTATGTAGGTATATATGTGGGGGTTTAGTGACAGGTAGTCAGTGCTTCCTAGGGGTCACTAGAGGAAGGCACTAGGAGCATAGTGTATATATTCTTGGGTTAACTGTTATCTGCGAGAGATTACTAATGGGGGCACATTAGAGATCTAGTTAGTAAGTTATAAAAGTACGTCAGAACAGTATTAGGGTTGGCCATTAGATGGGGCAGTTAGCACATCCTTTGGTTTAGGGACAGTAGTTAGGGACTTGTTGCTAGGGAAGGATTGCCTCCAAGCGGGAATCTGTCAGGAAGCCCTCCTCATAGCAGAGATCAGTCTGGGGTGGACCTTGCTAGAGTGAGGATGTCCACATTCCTGGGCCCTAAGCATAGGGTAGGAAGAATAGGGGACCAGCAACCCCTGAAAGAAGCTGGAGTAGATTAGACCGCGGTGGTGTGGACCCAGAGAGAGTGGGTTTACGCAGAGAAGTCCAGTGGAGGAGTCACTGTGAGAAACACTCAGCAGAAGAGGTTGTGCTGAAGAGTAGAAGCAAGTGGGCCATCAGAAGTATCCGGGCAGGATAACCAGAGAAGGGTGGACGGTCTAGTAAACGTGACTTTCTTATGCTGGCTTGAAGTGTCTCCAGGGGAAGCAGTTGAAGTGCCGTTTTCACCGGGCTCCTCGTCCCGTCAATACTTATTGGTCCATTCTGGTGTGGCAGCGGAGAAGACGCAGCCTTGTGAAGAATGTAATGCTGGTATCGTGTAAGAGATGTTTATGGTGTCTTGGATGTGCTGTGCCCGGAGGAAAATAAAGCAGAACTGTTTGACGTGATTTTGGACTCTGATTTTAATTGCTCTGTACGCTCCCTCATGAGAGGAGAACACCTTCCTGCCATAGACATGACAGAGGTAAAACACCACACAGCTTCCAGTACATCGACCCGCGGCCGTCCCTTTACACAGCCACGAGGCCCAATTAGTTACTCCAAATCGTTTGTGATGAAACTGTGTTTCAGAGAAAAATCAGAAGGTCAGATTTCCACTGAAAAATCGTTTGGTATAACAGTGTTGTTCAGGCACACTATCTAAGAAAATAAATAGTGATTGTTCATTTAGTGACAGGTGACTGACAACTGTGGGCCTAGGGTATGCCACACTAAGCGAGATCGCAAGCGAGATCGCTAACGAGATCACTACTGTGTCACCATTTATGACGCAGTAGCGATCTCGTTAGCAACTTAGCTGTGTGTGACATGTAGCAGCGATGTGGCCCCTGCTGAGATGTCGTTGATCGCTATTGAATGTTCTGAGCCGTTTTTTGGTCGTTGGTGTCCCGCTGGTGAGCCTGAATCGCTGAGTGTGACACCCTTTACGAACGACTTCACCAGCATCGCAGGTGGGACTAGGTTTTCCCAACGACCGCAGAGGTCGTTATACAGATCGCTGATGAGTTGTGTTTGGAATCACAGATCGCTGATGAGTTGTGTTTGGAATCTTAACAGCTAAGTCGCTAACGAGATTGCTACTGCGTCATAAATGGTGACAGCTGTCAGCTGTTATGGAAGAAGACATGACTGCTGATTTTGTGTCACCTAGCCAAACACATCTATCTCAATCCACCATAACAACTCTGCCTACACCTCACAGTCCAGCAGTTTGTCCTGTTCTCCATACTCCGCCCTCTCTCAGCACAGCAGCGAGCTCTCAGTCCCGCAGTTGTGGTCACATAAAGAATGTTTCCTCCTGCATATGACAAAGCTAAGAGATTGAACCCCACCATCTCCAATCTGTTGGCTACGGAAATGCTGCCTTTCTGCCTGGTGGATACAGACGATTTCAGAAAGCTGATGGCCGTCTAAGGCCTCTTTCACACATCCGTTTTTTTGTGTCAGGCATAATCCGTCGAACACCTGAAGGGACGGATCCGGCACTGAAATAAAAAAACTGATGCAACGGATCCGTTTTTTTGCTGGATCCGACCTGAACTTTTGAACCCGGAACTGGAAAATGTAGTAGTAGTAGTAGTAGTAGTAGTAGTAGTCCCTGATTTTCAGAATCCGGATCAGTCTTTTGACTGATTGCACAAAAGCCTGATCCGGTTCCATTGACTTGTATTATTTCCGGCCGCCTGATGCGCCGCTTCAGGCACTATCAGGCGGCTCCGGTAAACAAAAAAAACGTTGCATGCACCGTTTTGTCCGGCCGCCGGAATGTACATTTCCGCCGGATCCGGACAAAAACGGATACAACGCAATGATATCAGGCACGATCCGGCGCTAATGATAGTCAATGGTAAAAAAATGCATCCGGTACCGGTTCCGTTTTTTTAACAACACGCCGGATCGTGCCTGAAGTCAAAAAACGGATGTGTGAAAGCAGCCTAAGAAACCAGTGTCTGTGCTACACCAGCATGTCACCAACAACATCATCTGTTTCCTGAAAAAATCTATATCTGCCAGGGTGCATTTCACCACTGACAACTGGACTAGCAAACACGGGAAGAGGTGTTACATCTGACTGACTGGGCACTGGGCTCTGGAGGCTGTGGGGGCAGGTGGTCAAGGGGCTGCTCCACAAGTCTTTGAATCACCAAGGCTTATGGAACAAACCTCTTTATGTAATAGTTCCTCCACTGCTTCTGCCTCCTCCACCTCCCTGCTGATGATGGTATTGTCAGCGCCATTTCAAAACTATGCACCACGTCTGGACTGCGTTGGCGAAGCTATTCAAAAGGACATACTGCACCAGGGCTCGTTGCTGCTGCCACAGCTGCTGCAACATGTGCAGATTGGAATTCCACCGTGTCGGAACATCATCAGCATCACTATTCTAGTCATCTACATGCTGGAGCTCACTTTGAATAGTCTGTGTGAGGAGGTGATGGTCCCAGAGGAAGAGTTGAAAGCAAAAGAGGATGCGGAAGACATAACAATATCTCAAATTTCCGGATTGTAGTCACACAGGTGGGTGCCATGGGAGGGTGGCTTACAGCGATCAAGGGGGGCTCATGGTACCAGACAAACTGTTAGTGAAAATGCAGGAGCTGAGGAACAAATGGAGGAAGATAAGGTGATGGACGCGTAACAGTCAGTAGATGAATAGGATGATGATCCACTCTTTGTTGTCTGTGGTTGGCGTGAGGGGATGGAGGAAGCAACTTTGAGTGTTACTCCGCCACCAACACACCATGGACCTGGACCTCATGGAAGAGTCCAACACATGGATGTCTTCTTGCTGCACTATCTTTAACATGATGCCCATATCCTAAGGGTTACAAATAGTGCTGACTACTGGGTTGCCACTCTTTAGCCAGATGCTTCCCTCCCTGGAAAGGGATGCATGCTGGAGTATGAAAACACACTTGTAGACAATCTTAAGAGTGGTTTTCCCTTGGGCAGCAGTGAGGCACACAGTGTGCATCCTAGTTTTAGATGTCCAACCCCGGGAACATTAAGGCGTCATTGCAAAAACATTAGCAGCAGCAGCAGTATGAGTGGCATAATCAATTTCTGTGAGTCATTTAACACATTTTTTTTGACCAGCTCGTGCACCAGCAGAATAGAGTACAAGTCTGATACGTTGTGAACACCTGGAGAGGATGGTACAGGAGTATCTGGATCTCAATATCAATGCGGGCTTGTTGTCAGCTGTCAATACAAAGCCGATATCAACCCCAACCCTATTACCCCACTTGCAAATGCACCAGGGCAAGTTGGATGAGCAGAGACTACGCCCCAGATTTGGCATAGCTTATGGATGCACATTTTCTGGGACAGCTGAGAACTGATGTTTTTAGTCTGGGAGGAGGCCAATATCCATGGCACCTTCCTAGCCTATTAATATCAGCCCGAAGCTGTCTGTCATGCCTTTCCTGTTTATTACTGGGGTCCCCACGTCATTTTTTGGGGGGTCCCAGATTTTAAGAAGTATACAGCTGTGAGCTGATATTAATAGCCTGGGAAGCTCCATGTATATTACCCCCTTCCCAGGCTATACATCACTTTCCCTCTGCTGGTTAATAAAATAAGGTCATTTTTTTAAAGAAATTATATATTAATTAAATATATGTACAGTAAGCTACGCACACACTGGACTAATTACAAATGTCACTGACTTTATATCTACAGTATATATTCTATGTATATATATCTATTCCATCTATTCTATTCTGACTTGTCACGCTGTGATCTTATTGTACGCGGCTGATGAATGTCGGAATTTCAAAGAGATGGGTGCATAAAAATTGGACGGCTACGCAATTTTTTTTCTCACACCCATTGACTTGTATTGGAGATTGCGATCCATTTGCAGCATACTGCTATTTTTTATCAGTCCGATCGCAATCCAATCCGACCTAATAAAAAAAATTGCAGATGAGCACTGTATCATTGAATAACACTGGTCCAAATGCAATCCGAATTTTTATCTTATTGCATTTGTCCGATTTCATCACAAGTGTGAGCGAGCCCTAATAGTAGTACAAGAAACACCATCCAAAGCATGGGTGTGGAACTTTTTTTTCTGCTAAAGGACATTTGGATATTTATACCATCATTTGAGGGCCACATAAAAACAGTGGCGTACCGTCAATAGAAGCAGACCACGCAGCTGCTATGGGGCTCGGGCATGATAGGGGGCCCGCGACGGCCGCTGCGGTTTGGCAGCTGTGCTGTGCGCTGACACAGTACTACCAGGGGGTCGGTGTCATGTGTGCATTGCCACGAAGATCGTCGCGGTTGCACATTTTGACTTCTCACAGCTGAGCTGCTGTTTCTTTGTGTTTGGCAGCTAGGGAGTTAATTCTGTCTGTGCTCGGTGCTGGGACTGGGTGCAGTTTCTCCCGGCTGCAATTGATTATTTGTTGATTGGTTTCCTTTAAATTCCTGGTTGTCTGCTTGGGGAGTTGCCAGTGAAACCTTCATGCAGACCACAGATAGGAATGAATCTGTATAGACTTTAGTTGTGAGCTCCTTAGTTGTTTTAAGCTCAACTTGGTTAGAGTTTATTTCCCAGACCATTTATGTTCCTTTGGTGTTTGAGTGTGTATGCAAGCGAGTGTTATCCTGTCTGTCTTATATGTCTAATCTGTGTATTTAGCTGAGATCAGCCCATATCCCTTTGGTGGTAGTCAGGATCCTTCTTAGGACTGATTACAGGGTTCAGGGTCTGATAGGAGACAGGGTTAGGTTGGAGACTTGGACCTCTGAACCATTATCAGTACCTCCAAGGTGAGGGATTAGTTAGGACCCCAGTTTAGGGTCAGGTTAGATCCCGGTCCACCTCTTTCCTGTTTCAGCTCATCAAGTCCTCAAGATTAACCCTGAGTTCAGCAGATATCGTGTCAGGTAAATCTATTCTATACTTACATGCTGATGTTGCTATACTAGTTGTTGTATAGAGTGTTGTTCCTGTATTAATAGTTTACTGACATTGTATACATATCATTAGACAGCGTGACAGTCGGCGGGGGAGGCGGAGCGCAGCTGTGCTATATACTCACCTCCTCCTGGCACGGTCTCTGCAGCCCCCCTGCTCTTCTCTCACGGTCTCCGGCGCCTGTGTTCAGCGGTCAGGTGGTACCGCTCATTAAAGTCATGAATATGCACATATTCATGACTTTAATGAGCGGTACCACCTGACCGCTGAACACAGGCGCCGGAGACCGCTGGAGAAGAGCAGGGGCTGCAGAGACCGCGCCGGTGGGAGGGTGAGAATAAGGGATATTCACCTGTCCCGTTCCACCGCTGCTCGCCGCTGTGTCCTCACGTCCTCTCTAGCCCTCTGCCTGATCATTCACTGCTGGTGGACCCGGAAGACAGCGGCGCTCAGCGGTGCACCGGGTGACAGGTAAATATCACAGGTGCCGGGGCCCGGAGCGAGCGGTGACACTGTCTCCTGTCCCCCATAGCGCGCCGGTGTCCCTGCCTGCTCAGGACACTGGCACCTGGCCCCCAGCGACGAGAGGTGAGTATGTCTTTTTTTATTTTATCTGGTTTCAGCAGCTGCGGCAGCATAAGGGGCCTATACTATGGGGCATAATCTGTGGAGCATCTATAGGGGCATAATCTATGGGGGCAAAGTCTATGGGGGCATAATCTATGGAAAATCTATGGGGGCACAATCTATGGAACATCTATGGGGCATCTATGGGGGCACAATCTGTGGAGCATCTATGGGGGCACAATCTATGGAGTATCTATGGAGGCATAATCTATGGAGCATCTATGGGGGCACAATCTATGGAGCATCTATGGGGCATAATCTATGGAGCGTCTATGGGGACACAATCTATGGAGCATCTATGGGGGCATAATCTATGGAGCATCTATGGGGTCACAATCTATGGAGCATCTATGGGGGCATAATCTATGGGGCATCTATGGGGGCACAATCTATGGAGCATCTATGGGGCATAATCTATGGAGCATCTATGGGGTCACAATCTATGGAACATCTATGGGGCATAATCTATGGAGCATCTATGGGGCACAATCTATGGAGCATCTATGGGGGCATAATCTATGGGGCATCTATGGGCGCACAATCTATGGAGCATCTATCGGGCATAATCTATGGAGCATCTATGGGGGCACAATCTATGGAGCATCTATGGGGGCATAATCTATGGAGCATCTATGGGGTATCTATGGGGGCACAATCTATGGAGCATCTATGGGGGCACAATCTATGGAGCATCTATGGGGGTATAATCTATGGAGCATCTATGAGGCACAATCTATGGAGCATCTATGGGGGCACAATCTATGGAGCATCTATGGGGGCATAATACATGGGCAGCATATGGGCACAATCTATGGAGCATCTTGTGGGGCATAATACATGGGCAGCATATGGGGCACAATACATAGAACATCTTGTGGGGCATAATACATGGGGCAGCATATGGGGCATAATCTCATTTTCCACCCTAGGCTTATACTCGAGTCGATAAGTTTTCCCAGTTTTTTGCGGCAAAATAAGGGGGGTCGGCTTATACTCGGGTCGGCTTATACTCGAGTATATACGGTATCTCCTTTAATTAAATGTAATTGACGGCCGACGGCCGCTGTACATTCCCTTGAATCTCCCTTTCCTTGTTTCCTGGTCAGCAGTTGGCTGAAGTCTCTGGCTGGATTTGCATAGGAACGCCACACCTCCTGGCAGCCAGAGAGCAGCACATGTGCATTGCAGGAAGCAGAAAGCAGAAAACATTCATGAGCCTCTCTCACTCAGGGAGAGGGACACACACACAAGACGGTGAGCCCGGCTGGCTGGGGGACGGGGTGGATTTTTTTTTGTTAAATGTGTCCCCTCACTGTGCTGGCACTTTACATTTACAATGGCTCTGGCTTTTTTTTTGGGGGGGCCCTATTCAGACTTTTGCTATGGGGCCCCATGATTTCTATGTACGCCCCTGCATAAAAACATCATCTTGAAAGTGATCCTGCTATATTTGGTCAAACCGTTAATTGACTCACCCCTAATGTGATGACTGGAACTGCTTCTCTTTTGTGTTGCATGTGATGTTGGGTGGTGTTGATCGTGCTTCTCGCAACTGATTTTCCAGGTTTGCATCAGTCTGAGGCACAGTCAACTCTGTAATAAGTTTGGTAACGAATTAGAAGCAGTAAATTGTTCTTAACACAGATGTATATTACACTGCAGGTCTCCTCACAGTGGGAAATTCATCACTGATCATATTATATTCATAGAACTCAAGCAGTGAGAGGTCTGCAGGATATAGTACACCACAAAGGAGACAGTGGGATTGCAGCATACACAGCACATAGTAGATGCTGGGGCTAGAGTAGACATAGCACACAAGAGACAGTGTGGCTGGAGCATGTACATCACAGGAGAGAGTGGGGCTGGAGCATATGTAGGGAGAGCCAAGGCCGTAGTCATGGCTGACAACTGTTGTGCAATCACGCCCTGGTCTCCCACCACATACACACAATGTCCCCTTTGTAGCGTACCTTTCTTCCCGCTTTCTATCCCATCAAGGTCTTCTTGAGGGTTTCCTTCAGATGGCTTCACACAAAGAGAGACAGAGTCCAGTTCCAAAACATACAATTTTACTTGGTTCCTATCTCAGTATGTCCAGCTCAGTCACAGTAACAACATAGGGATCATCACAGAGTACTTCCTGTTCTTTCCCTGTGCTTTCCCTTACTTCTTCCAGAATGTCCCAGGGTCGGACCGGCCCGTTCAGTACTGCAGCGTTCCTTCTGGCCAGCACAACTAACTTCAGGAGTTACCCTGTCTGTTTTGCCCCAGACAAGAGGGCATCATCCCATGTAGTTTGTTGCCACATCTTGGAGCTGCCCTGCATCCTGCTACTGCTGTGACCTTCGCCCACAGGCCCTGAACGACTGGGCTCCTTGCTGAACATTACGGGGTCTACCTGCCCTGTTCAGGCTCCCAGGCCCTACTGATTAGACTGCAGGAAATCTTCCTGACTTACCCACAGTTGGCCCCTCCTATGTTAACTAATTCCTATTCTAAGTTCCTATCCTATTACTATCCTACAATGCCTCCTGTTGTGAATATGCTGGAGGCAGCTTCTGAGCTCTGAGTTCCCAGCAGCCTTGCCGGTTATCAATTGTTCCTTCTGATCTTGTTTGAAGCACTGCTAGTTTCCTGCTCTCCTTCAGATAAGTGTTTGCTGTTTTTTTTTTTTCCTCTGTTTGATTTTCATTGCTGGTTTGCTGCTTGCAGTGGACTGCAGCCTGTCCCCTTTTGGGGTCTGGCGCTGCAATTGTGCTCCGTTTTGGTCTGCACTTTTGCTTTGCTCCTTTGTTACTTTTATTTGCTGAATAGCGTTTTGTTACACCAGATATCTGATTTAGGTGGATGAGATAGTGTGATCTCAGGGTTTTTGGCAATCAGAAGTGTTGGTATTTTTGTTAGGGTTTTTGTTGGATTGTAGTCAGAATTCTTTCCTGTACTTTTCTGTCTAGACAGATTGGGCCCCAGCGTTTGCTCATTCTATTTTCTGTCTGTGTCTGTGCTTTCTTCTTGTCTAACCACCATTACATGTTTGGAGGCTTCCTATTTTCTTTGGGGATCTGCTCCGGGGCAGATAGCTTTCATCTTTCTGCCTTTAGGTGTAGTTATCTCTCAGGCTGTGACGAGGCGTCTAGGATCAACGTAGGAACGCTGCACTGCTACTTCTAGTTGTATGGTTAGTTCAGGTTACTGCAATCCAATAGGTTCCAGCCTCTCTGGTGTATTACCGCTTTTGCTATTTCTCCTCAGTTACCGAAACATAACAGCCTCCCTCTAGTGACTAATCCTATAACTACACTGTCCCTGAACAAAAATATAATATACACATAGCAGCATTCAGATACATAACTAAACAGTTTCTGTAACCCCTTAAACTCCCCCATCCTTTAATAATGCTTGTCCCCGACCATAATGTGCTCAAAACTTCACTATTTACAAGGCAATGCTCCACGCAGGGAGGTGAACACGGTAGAACAGCTTTTAGCTCAATGTGAGCGAAGTCATTAGAGTCCATTTTTTCTTAACAGGTGCCTGGTACCCAGTCCTCCAGATAACACTTTCAGTCCATGAAGCCCCGGTCCTGTCCGCCTATAGGACCCAAGTATAGATACAGTCATTATAAATCACTTGACCTGTCCGTTGGGTCCTTAGTCCTTGAGGGATTCCCCCCCTCATTTGTGGGAAGTACAGCCCCTTGAAGAACCGTGTGTGCTGCACTTGCCTAAAATTAAGTTCAAGTTAAGCATATCAAAACGCAGTCCTTTATAGCAGCCATATACACTGTTCATCCTCTGTCCACAGGCACATACCTCATTGAGGAGAGGCGCAACAGGCGCAACAAAACTTAGGGAGGGGAAAAGAAAACAATGCTTCTTAATGTTTCACCGTGACCTGGACCGGCCACACTGCACCCGACCTTAGGGTGCTCTTGGGCTACTTTTGCCCACAGGGACGCGGAACAATCCTATTCCTGGTTGTGCAACGAGCACTACTTCACTTTGTTAAATGCACACTTCAGTTCAACGACATGTATCCTGTGGCACTTTGTCTCCTTTTGGGCTCCATGCTCGTGTTCGGGCCGATGATGATTCTGCAGCTGCAGGTGTTGTGGACTGCCAAGTCATGGCAGAGGCAAGGCTTGGCCGGGCAGTTGGCAGGGAACAGGGAGCCGACTGAGCCCGTTCTGGGCCCGCATAAAGTTCCAAGTCATCCTCCGCACACAGGGTAACTGTAAGGTTCTATGTATATATTCCTGAAACTCAGTTTGTTCGTCAGCCATTTTACTTTCTGTCTTGCTGCAGCTATCTTGCCCTCAGTCAAAATGGAGTTTCCAGCTTGCATGTTCCCGCCCTGATTCTCTCCTTTGCTTCTTAAGCAGCCACAGCTGAGCAATCAGTGCTTCAGAATCTAGCCTGCAGTGAACCTGTGACTTGACTCCTGTAAGCCTTGGACCTTGTACTCCAGCTATTCCTACTAAGGAACTCTGAAGCACTTGTGGACTCTGAACCCTGCTCTTTGAAAGACCCACGTTTGCATGGACTTACGGTAACAGAGAAGAAGATCCTGAATCTGTATTGGAGAGTGATTGCTGAGCTTGGATTACTCTGGCCTGCTGTGTCTCCTGTTTCTGTGTCTGCAAACTGTGTGACTATTTCTGCCAACTTGTATGAAGTAATACAGGACTTTTCTATATCAAACCTGTGACTCCTGTGTTTTCATCGCACCCAAGCACAAGACGCTATATGAACTGTACTACATACATTACAAGATTCTGAAGCCAAAACGTTAGTGTCTGCTGGGTCTGGAAGGCTGTGTCTGCTGTACTGTGGATATCAGACGTCCGGTTGTACTTTCTGTGATGACAGTGGTTCTGACTTCTCACAACTGTGTAGCCCTGGTATGTAAGGCACACAATACCAGGAGGATGAGTGGAGAGGTAACGGTTAAGGCTCGACATCACTCACATACACTTCAGACACACCCAGCAGGGGTGTATAGGGGAGTGTCCTGTAGCACAGTGGAGTCTGAAAGTTTCTCCTGAGTGTGGAGGGAGTCAGGACTGGTGCCTGTTGGAGAGCCGAGATTCCTGTCAATACAGAGAGACGGTACAAAAGTGGAGGCTAGTACGGATAACCGAATATTATCCTAGTCTAGTCAGTGCTGACATTAAGAGTGTGAGCAGGGCGAAAGGTGCAGTGGAAAGAAACAGAGAAGTGCCTTAGGTATAGGATACCTGCACAAATTATCCGGTCACTGGGGACCGAAGTGTCGCTACAGCTTCAGGCGTGGTGACAGGAAAGCCAGAGTCTTACTGGACCTTAGGTCGCAGAAAGCAGCCCTTGGAGTGTCGGTACGTAACTGAAGTCAGGGAGAGTGGGAACCTTGAGTCGATGCAGGACAACAGTAGGAACTCAGCTCTCTCACATTATTTGGAAGACTTCGACCACAATGCTGACCGGGCAGTACAGCTATGGAGTTAGCTGGAGTATTCGGAGTTAACTTAGCTCTATGCTAGTTGGACTCATCATATCGGAAAGTAAAGGAGGCCTCCAACCTGCTCAGCCGTTACCTCGAAACACATCCTCCACCCGACCAGCCTCCCTGGGACCTGCCTAAACATCTGACAAGTAAAAGGTATGGAAAGACGCTGGATGGTGTGAGACTGATTCATTTATCTGCACCCTACATCATTAATACCATAGACTTTGAGGGACCAGTCCTACCTGTGGGGGACCCGTCATCTAGCTGCCACAACATCCCCTCAGAGATCTACTGCAGCGCTGGTCTTAGTGATCAGACAACTACAGGTGGCGTCACGAACTGTTATCTACTAAATCCCCAGTAAATAAATTCCCCCTTTAACGCCTGACCGCCAGGGACACGGAACGAGCCACGCTACCAGTGACATTCCCCATAGAAATCTACAGGCTCTGCTCCGAGTATCCCATATCCCTGGTAACCCACAATTGTGGTGCGGGTCAACACACAACCATTCCAGGTGAGCAATTCCCTTAAGTTTTTTCTTTTTGCAGTGTTACCACAGGTAAACACTATTGTTTTTTTTTTTTCCTTTCTTTTCTCTTTTTTGTCTGCTGTAACTCTGGATATCAGATGTCTGGTTGAAACTTTCTGTGATGATAGTGGTTGTGACTTCTCACAACCATTCCAGGTGAGCAGTTCCCTTAATTTTTTTTTTCTCTCTGCAGTGTTGCCACAGGTGAACACTATTGTTTTTTTTTTTTCTCTCCTCTTCTTCCAGTAATCCTGTCTTAAAAGATCTGGAAAATGGAGGCCCGCATAAAGGAACTTTGCGGAGTGACTGATAATATCCTTGCAGATTTGCAGAATATAAAGACCTGTTTTACAAATCTACAGGACCTCAATAATCACAATTTGCAAGTGGTTGGACAGACTACCCAGGATTTGCGAGCCAGGATTGAGGTTCTAGAGGGGCGAGTCCAGGCTCCTGCCGTAGCCCCGAGTGCTGGGATTCCCAAGTTGCCCCCTTTTCGTTTTGGCGGTGAACGTGAGAAATTCAGGGGATTTATTAATCAATGCAATCTTTTTTTTTCTGCACATGCTTCACAATTTCCCACTGAACGATCTAAGGTGCTTACTATAATTATGTTGCTTACCAACAAGGCTTTAATGTGGGCAAACCCTCTGATTGAGACTGAGGATGATTGTTTGAATCACCTTGATGATTTTATTTCAGCCATGGGGCAGGTGTTTGATGACCCCAATCGAGGTGCAACAGCTGAAGCAGCCATGTTAGCTTTGCGCCAAGGTAAGCACTCGGTAGCTGAATATGCCTTGGATTTCAGGAGATGGGCCCTTGATACCACCTGGGACAGTTCCGCCAAAAAAATCTATTTTTCGAAAGGGGTTATCTCCACTGATTAAGGATGAACTTGCTTGTGCCGACCCTCCCACTGCGTTAGGTGACTTTATTAACTACTGCATCCGTATTGATACTCGTCTGACTGAACGCAGGCAAGAGAGATGGTTCGAAAGCAATCGTACTAACCTTTTCCTACCTTCCTCTCCAGCTAAGGAACCTTTGAGTAGGATTACACGGGAACCTGAACCTGAACCCATGCAGGTAGACTCTTTACAACGACGGGTTAGTGATGCACGCAAGGAACATCGTTTTAAGGAGAATCTATGTTTCTATTGTGGTAAGTCAGGGCACTTCATTATAAACTGCCCCAGCCGTTCTCGTAAGACTACTGCAGCACTCATTCATTGTGAGTGTTGCGAGAGGGGATCTGTCAGGTCCGAGCCTCAGGCTCCAGAGAGATCTGCAGCAACAGATCTTGATTTCTCGGACTTAAACTCCGTTACCTCTGAGGACGTTGACTGTGTAAACGCTGCCATTTTTCAAGTTTCCTCAGCGGTGTCCCAGCTGAGTTGTAAGAAAAACAATTCTCATTGCTTTCTTTCCATCAAACTCTGGGTTGACTCAGCTTGGGTGTCTAGCTCTGCTATGATCGACTCAGGGGCAAGTGGAAATTTTATGGATGTCTCCTTTGCTCTGAAACAGGGAATACGTTCAGTGAAGAAGGTTACTCCAGTACAGATGGAAACTGTGGATGGCTCCCTGCTGACCTCTGGACCAGTGGATCAGGAAACAGAGCCTTTGAGGGTTCTTATGGGTAAAGATCATCAAGAGAAACTGTCCTTTATGCTTATCTCTTCTCCCCACTTTCCCATTATTCTAGGGCTACCATGGCTGCAGGCTCAGAATCCTACCATTAACTGGGAGACCAAGGAATTACACTTTCCAGAGAAACAGATGAGTCCAAAAGTTTCAGCTTGCTCTGTTCCTAAAGGAATCATGTCAGTCCCTGAACTACCAGCTGTATACCAGGACTATGTGGATTTATGTGACAAGAAGAACGCTGACCAGCTTCCTCCTCACCGTCCATATGATTGTCCAATTGAATTATTGCCTGGAGCAGAGATACCTTTTGGTAAGATCTACCCCCTGGCGGGGCCCGAGCTAAAGGCTTTAAAGGATTACATAGATGAAAATCTAGCCAAGGGCTTCATACGCCCCTCTTCATCTCCTGCAGGTGCACCCATCTTCTTTGTAAAGAAGAAAGATGGATCTCTGAGACCATGCGTAGACTATAGGGAACTCAATAAGGTTACTATTAGAAACCGTTATCCATTGCCTTTAATCCCTGAGTTATTGGAGAGAGTGCGACATGCCAAAATTTTTTCTAAACTAGATCTTCGTGGGGCCTATAACTTAGTCCGTATTAGACCTGGGGATGAATGGAAGACTGCATTCAGGTCACGCTATGGACACTTTGAATATCTAGTTATGCCTTTTGGTCTGAGTACCGCCCCAGCCACTTTCCAACACTTGGTGAATGACATCTTCAGGGATCTCCTAGATACATTCGTGGTAATTTATTTGGATGATATTCTAATTTTTTCTAACTCCACAGAGGAACATCATGGACATGTGAGAATGGTCTTGGAACGTCTAAGACAAAATCATCTTTACATCAAACTTGAAAAGTGTGAATTCCATAGGACCGAAATTCAATTTCTGGGGTATGTACTGTCTACACAAGGAATTAGTATGGATGGAAGCAAAACCCAAGCCATCAAGGATTGGCCAAGTCCTAGAAATGTGAAGGAGGTACAGCGCTTCATCGGGTTTGCCAACTTCTATAGACGTTTCATTAGAAATTTCTCTGAGGTAGTGTCACCTATCACTCAACTTACCCGGAAAGAGTCTAGGTTTTCCTGGACTCCCCAAGCCCAGGAAGCATTTTCCCGTCTAAAAGATAAATTTACCACTGCACCTATCCTAGTACATCCCAACCCCGAGCTTGCCTTCATAATAGAGGTGGATGCTTCAGACTGTGCCGTTGGAGCTATACTCTCTCAGAGAACAGGTGAGAAGAATGTCTTGCATCCCTGTGCCTTCTTTTCCCAGCAGTTGTCTTCAGCTGAGAGGAACTACGATGTGGGCAATAGAGAGTTGTTGGCCATTATTGCCGCCTTCAAAGAATGGAGACACCTTCTTCAGGGAGCTGCACAGCAAATAGTCGTCCTGACAGACCATCGTAACCTTGAGTTTATCAGGTCGGCTAAGTGCCTGACTCCTCGCCAGGCTCGCTGGAATCTTTTCTTAAACCAATTTAATTTTATCATCTCTTATAGACCAGGATCGCGCAATGGAAAGGCTGATGCACTCTCTAGGATTTACTCAGCAGAGACACGTCCAATTACTCCTCCTAAGACTATTCTTCCTGACTCTAGATTCCTAGGAGTAATTCATAATCAAGACCTACTTAAGGACATCAAGGAAGCATACCATGCGGATTCCTTTTTGGCACAACCCCCAAGGGACGTAAGTCTTGTCTTTAAGAATGGTGTGTGGATTCAGGGACAACGTCTGTATATTCCTGAAACAGTCAGATTAAGAGTATTGCAACTCATTCACGATTCCAAGATAGCTGGGCATAGAGGAATTCTAAAGACACAGGAATTTCTTTCTCGTTTCTTTTGGTGGCCCACTTGCAGGAAGGATGTTTTGAATTATGTCACTTCATGTGAGGTCTGTGCAAGATGCAAAACACCTCGCTCCTCACCAACTGGTCTGTTACAGCCTCTTCCCACCCGTCCCGCCCGTGGGGATCCATTTCTATGGACTTCATTGTGGAGTTACCAACCTCTCAGGGGAAGAACACCATTCTAGTGGTGGTTGACCGTCTAACAAAGGCAGCTCATTTTATCCCTTGTGTCGGCTTACCCACTGCAAAACAGACATCAGATTTGATGATTAAAGATGTGTTTCGCTTACATGGAGTACCGGATGAGGTTATTTCGGATCGAGGGGTGCAATTCACTTCTAGGTTTTGGCAAAATTTCTGTGCAGCATTGGACATTAAAGTAAACCTTTCTTCTGCTTTTCATCCCCAGACTAATGGACACACCGAACGAACCAATCAAACCCTGGAGCAGTATCTCCGCTGCTTTATCTGCCACCTACAGGATGATTGGGTGGATCTACTTCCATTAGCTGAGTTCTCGTATAACAACTCTCAGAGTGCCTCCACTAAACAGTCTCCTTTTTACTCTAATCTAGGTTATCATCCTAACATTCTACCACGATTTCCCATAGAAACGCCTTTACCAGCAGTGGCTGAAAGAATCACGTCTTTACAGAAGAATATGGATCTTCTAAAGGAAAATCTGGAATCGGCTCAAGAAAGGTACAAGAAAGCAGTAGATAAATTTCGTAAACCTGCACCAGCTTTCAAGGTAGGAGACTTGGTCTGGCTGTCAACCAGAAATCTTAAGTTAAGGATTCCATCGTCTAAGTTGGGACATAAGTACATTGGACCCTATAAAATCAGTAAAATTATAAGTGCCGTTGCTTGTCGTCTTCAACTGCCCAGAACTATGAGAATCCACCCTGTCTTTCATGTATCCCTACTAAAGGCTGCGACACCCAATACGTTTCCTGGACGTTCCTCTCCTTGCCCTGACCCAGTGCTAGTCGATGGTCAGGAAGAATTTGTGGTGGAAAGGATTTTAGATTCCAGGTTGTATAGAAATCAGTTACAATATCTGATTAAATGGCAGGGCTACCCAGTGGAGGACAACTCATGGGAACCGGTCAATAACGTTAATGCTCCTCGCTTGCTCCGTCAGTTTCATCAGAGGTACCCACACAAGTCTGGTCTGAGGTCATCCGGAGGTTGTCCTTAAGGGGGGAGTAATGTAAGGTTCTATGTATATATTCCTGAAACTCAGTTTGTTCGTCAGCCATTTTACTTTCTGTCTTGCTGCAGCTATCTTGCCCTCAGTCAAAATGGAGTTTCCAGCTTGCATGTTCCCGCCCTGATTCTCTCCTTTGCTTCTTAAGCAGCCACAGCTGAGCAATCAGTGCTTCAGAATCTAGCCTGCAGTGAACCTGTGACTTGACTCCTGTAAGCCTTGGACCTTGTACTCCAGCTATTCCTACTAAGGAACTCTGAAGCACTTGTGGACTCTGAACCCTGCTCTTTGAAAGACCCACGTTTGCATGGACTTACGGTAACAGAGAAGAAGATCCTGAATCTGTATTGGAGAGTGATTGCTGAGCTTGGATTACTCTGGCCTGCTGTGTCTCCTGTTTCTGTGTCTGCAAACTGTGTGACTATTTCTGCCAACTTGTATGAAGTAATACAGGACTTTTCTATATCAAACCTGTGACTCCTGTGTTTTCATCGCACCCAAGCACAAGACGCTATATGAACTGTACTACATACATTACAGTAACGGCCAGAGCAAAATACCCCCGAGCACGATCTTCTTTGAAGAAAGAGACCCAATTTCCTTCCCCCAAGGGTCTCCTGTACTTCGCTGAGGCGACATTTACATACACCTTAGCGTTGGTGCCCACTTCACAAATAAATCCATAGCCATGGCCGGTGTCCATATAGACCAGCTGCCCTCTGGTGCGACGTCCAGCCATAGTGCCCACTCCGGGTCGGCGCAGCTCTGCCCAAACCTCCTTCTCACGCTGCTTTTTACGTTGGATTACCTCCTCAATTCAGGCAGCCTGCCCGGGGGATGGAAAGGGGCCCTCTGTCTCTGGGTGGAAATGAGACATACCGAGGGACGAGGTACCGCTACGTACGGACCTGCTTTCTGGGGTTTGGGGCTGAGGTACAATCCAGCCTTCTGGGGTCAGGGGCCGAGGTTCACTCACCACCATCTGCTCAAGCATCCTAACCGCGACTGTCCCACTACCATCGGATCTTTCTGCCGATGCAGATGCTCGCTCCGGCTCGGACTCCTCCACTTCTGGCGCAGGCTCCTTTGGGGCAGTCTCTGTTTCTGGTTCACCAGCCTCCAGCCGCCGGCACAGCTCCTCTACAGGTATGGGGAAATCGGTGGGTCCAGAACTCGTCAGCGACTCCTCTCAGTCTTCCGGTTCAGGCCTTCTCCTCTTCTTGTCGCCATCTCCCCCTCGATGCGGCCTATGCCGCCGCAGCTTTGTGTGCACAAGTGGTCCATCGCTGCCGATGCCGTATCTTGCAATGGCGCCGCGAAGCTGCACATGGGGTTTTCTTCTGGACCCCACCCGTTCCAAGGTGGGGTCGCTTCCAGCCAATCCACCCATTTCTCTGCAATCTGTTGTAAGGGGCGAGGCCTTCTTTTTTTCAAATGCACCCACCATAGGCGGGCACCATTTACCAGGGCTTGCATCTCCAGCTTAGGCCGCTGACTCTGCCAGACAGATTTTTGTGCCATCTCTAGGTCAGGATGCCCACGATGGGTGGGATCAAAGTTGTCATGCTCCATCTTCACGCTATTTTCCGTTATCCTCAGAGTCGCCATCTTTGCCAACATTAAAGTGTCAGTCACATCCAGGGTATCAGTCACATTAACAATATCTTCATGTTTCTTCATTGCATCCACGGCATTCCACGCTGCATGGTTGCGGGATCCTGCAGCACTATGCTAAGTGTAGGGAGAGTCAGGGCCATAGTCGTGGCTTAAAACGGTTGCTCAATCACGCCCTGGTCTCCACCACATACACACAATGTCCCCTTTGTAGAGTACCTTTCTTTCAGCTTTCCATCCCATCAGGGTCCTCTTGGATCTCCTGAGGGTTTCCTTCAGGTGGCTTCACACAAAAAGAGAGACAAAGTCCAATTCCAACTTAAAGCATACGATTTTACTGGGTTCCAATCTCAGTACATCCAGCTCAGTCACAGCAACAGCATAGGGATCATCACAGAGTACATCATGTTCTTTCCCTGTGCTTTCCCTTACTTCTTCCAGGATGTCCCAGGGTCACACCGGCCCGTCCGGTACCGCAGCGTTCCTTCTGGCCAGCCCAACTAACGTCAGGAGTTCCCCTGTCCATTTCGTCCCAGACAAGAGGGCATCATCTCATGTAGTTGGCTGCCACATCTTGGAGCTGCCCTGCATCCTGCTACTGCTGTGACCTTTGCCCACAGGCCCTAGGCGACTGGGCTTCTTGCTGAACGTTACGGGGCCCACCTGCCTGTCCGTGCTCCCAGGCCCTACTGACTAGACTGCATTAAATCTTCCTGGCTTACCCACAGTTGGCCCCTCCTATGTTAACTAATTCCTATTCTAAGTTCCTATTACTATCCTACAATGCCCCTTTCAGTGACTAATCCTATAACTACATTGTCCCTAAACAAGAATATAATATACACATAGCAGCATTCAGATACTTGACTATATATACAAAGCATAAAACAGTTTCTGAAATCCTTACACATACACATCACAGGAGATACTGGCGTTGGAACATGTACATCACACGAGACACTTTGTCTTGTGCATGTACATCACAGGAGATGCTGGGGCTGATGCATGTTCGTCAAAAACGCAACTGCAAGCTCGAGCACTTTGGTTTCTGGAAATCTATCTATCTACAAATAGAAATATTAGAGCAGTACCAGCAAAAAAAACTGAAAAAAGAAGGTGCAAAGCCTTTCAGGTAAGAACCACTTCTCCAATAATATAAAAAATTGAGGCATCACACTACAGTCATGGCCAAAAGTTTTGAGAATGACACAAATATTAATTTTTACAAAGTCTACTGCTTCACTTTTTCTAATGACAATTTGCATATACTCCAGAATGTTATAAAGAGTGATCAGCTTTAACAGCAATTACTTGCAAAGTCAATATTTGGCTAGAAAATGAACTTTATCCCCCAAAACACATTTCAACATCATTGCAGCCCTGCCTTAAACGGACCAGCTAACCTCTTTTCAGTGATTGCTCCATTAACACAGGTGTGGGTGTTGATGAGGACATGGCTGGAGATCAATCTGTCATGATTAAGTAAGAATGACTCCACTGGACACTTTAACCCCTTCACCCCAAGGGTGGTTTCCACGTTAATGACCGGGCCAATTTTTACAATTCTGACCACTGTCTCTTTATGAGGTTATAACTCTGGAACGCTTCAACGGATCTTCGCGATTCTGAGATTGTTTTCTCGTGACATATTGTACTTCACGTTAGTGGTAAAATTTCTTCGATATACCTTGCGTTTATTTTTGAAAAAAATGCAAATATGGCGAAAATTTTGAAAATTTTGCAATTTTCAAACTTTGAATTTTTTTCCCTTAAAACAGAGAAATATGTCATACAAAATAGTTAAGAAATAACATTTCCCACATGTCTACTTTACATCAGCAAAATTTTGGAACCAAAATTTTTTTTTGTTAGGAAATTATAAGGGTTAAAATTTGACCAGTGATTTCTCATTTTTACAACAAAATTTACAAAGCCATTTTTTTAGGGACCACCTCACGTTTGAAGTCACTTTGACGGGTCTATATAGCAGAAAATACCCAAAAGTGACACCATTCTAAAAACTGCACCCCTCAAGGTACTCAAAACCACATTCAAGAATTTTATTAACCCTTCAGGTGCTTCACAGGAGCTGAAGCAACGTGGAACGAAAAAATGAATATTTAACTTTTTAGCCACAAAAATGATCTTTTACAAACTTTTTTTTATTTTCACAAGGGTAAAAGGAGAAAATGGACAGATAAAGTTGTTGTGCAATTTCTCCTGAGTACGCCAATACCCCATATGTTGGGGGAAAACCACTGTTTGGGCACACGGCAGAGCTCGTAAGGGAAGGAGCGCTGTTTGACTTTTTCAAACTAAAATTGGCTGGAGTTGAGATTGGACGCCATGTCGTGTTTGGAGAGCCCCTGATGCGCCTAAACAGTGGAAACCCCCACAAGTGACACCATTTTGCAAAATAGACCCCCTAAGGAACTTATCTAGATCTGTTGTGAGCACTTTGAACCCCAAAGTGTTTCACAAAAGTTTATAATGCCTGGGTGTGAAAAAAAAAAAAAACAATTTTCCACAAAAATGATTTTTTAGTCCCAAATTTTTGATTTTTCCCAAGGAAATTGGACCCCAAAAGTTGTTGTCCAATTTGTCCTGAGTACGCTGATACCCCATATGTGGGGGGGGAAACTGTTTGGGCGCATGGCAGGGCTTGGAAAGGAAGCAGTAACGTTTTGGAATGCAAACATTGATGGGGGTCATGTTCCACTTGTAGTGCCCCAGATGAGCCTAAACAGTGGAAACCCCCCACAAGTGACCCCATTTTGGAAGCTATACCCCCTAAGGAACTTATCTAGATCTTTGGTGAGCACTTTGAACCCCCAAGTGCTTCACACAAGTTTATAATGCCCGGGCATGAAAATAAAAAATCCTATTTTTTTCCCACAAAAATATCTCTTAGTCACTAATTTTTTATTTTCCCATAGGTAACAGGAGAAATTGGACCTCAAAAGTTGTTGTCCAATGTGTCCTGAGTACGCTGATACCCCATATGTGGGGGGGAATCACTGTTTGGGTGCACGGCAGAGCTCGGAAGGGAAGGAGCAAATTTGACTTTTTCCAACCAAAATTGGCTGGAATTGAGATTAGACGCCATGTTGCATTTGGAGAGTCCCTGATGTGCCTAAACAGTGGAAACCCCCCACAAGTGACCCCATTTGGGAAACTAGACCCCCTAAGGAACTTATCTAGATCTTTGGTGAGCAATTTGAACACCCCAAGTGCTTCACACAAGTTTATAACGTAGAGAAGTAAAATTAAAAAAATCATATTTTTTCTACAAAATTGATCTTTTTACCCCAATTTTTATTTTCCCAAGGGTAACAAGACTCCAAAAGTTATTGTGCAATTTGTCCTGAGTACGCTGATACCCCATATGTGGGGGTAAACCACTGTTTGGGTGCATGGCAGAGTTTGGAAGGGAAGGAGCGCCGTTTGACTTTTTCAACGCAGAATTGGCTGGATGCCATGTCGTGTTTGGAGAGCTTCTGATCTGCCTAAACAGCGGAAACCCCCACAAATGACACCATTTTGGAAACTAGACCCCTCAAGGAACTTATCTAGATGTGTGGTGAGCACTTTGAACCCCCAAGTGCTTCACAGAAGTTTATAACGTACAGCCGTAAAATAAAAAATCCTTTTTTTTTTTTACAAAAATGATTTTTTTGCCCCCAATATTTTATTTTCACAAGGGTAACAGGAGAAATTGGACCCCAAAAGTTGTTGTCCAATTTGTCCTGAGTACGCTGATACCCAATATGTGGGAGTAAACTACTGTATGGGCGCACGTCGGGGCTCGGAAGGGAAGTAGTGACGTTTTGGATTGCAGACTTTGATGGATTGGTCTGGGGGCGTCATGTTGCATTTGGAGAGCCCCTGATGTGCCTAAACAGTGGAAACCCCCCAAAGTGACCCCATTTTGGAAAATAGACCCCACAAGGAACTTATCTAGATGTGTGGTGAGCACTTTGAACCCGAAAGTGCTTCACAGAAGTTTATAACGTACAGCCGTAAAATAAAAAATCTTTTTTTTTTTTTACAAAAATGATTTTTTTGCCCCCAATATTTTATTTTCACAAGGATAACAGGAGAAATTGGACCTAAAAAAGTTGTTTTCCAATTTGTCCTGAGTACGCTGATACCCAATATGTGGGAGTAAACTACTGTATGGGCGCACGTCGGGGCTCGGAAGGGAAGTAGTGACGTTTTGGATTGCAGACTTTGATGGATTGGTCTGGGGGCGTCATGTCGCATTTGGAGAGCCCCTGATGCGCCTAAACAGTGGAAACCCCCCACAAGTGACCCCATTTTGGAAAATAGACCCCACAAGGAACTTATCTAGATGTGTGGTGAGCACTTTGAAGCCCGAAGTGCTTCACAGAAGTTTATAGCGTACAGCCGTAAAACTAAAAAATCCTTTTTTTTTTTTTGCAAAAATGATTTTTTTGCCCCAAATATTTTATTTTCAAAAGGGTAACAGGAGAAATTGGACCCCAAAAGTTGTTGTCCAATTTGTCCTGAGTACGCTGATACCCAATATGTGGGAGAAAACTACTGTATGGGCGCACGTCAGGGCTCGGAAGGGAAGTAGTGACGTTTTGGATTACAGACTTTGATGGAATGGTCTGGGGGCGTCATGTCGCATTTGGAGAGCCCCTGATGCGCCTAAACAGTGGAAACCCCCCACAAGTGACCCCATTTTGGAAAATAGACCCCACAAGGAACTTATCTAGATGTGTGGTGAGCGCTATGAAGCCCCAAGTGCTTCACAGAAGTTTATAACATACAGCCGTAAAAACAAAAAAAATCATTTTTTTTTTTTACAAAAATGAATTTTCGCCCCCAGTTTTTTATTTTCCCAAGGGTAACAGAAGAAATAGGACAAATTTCACAATAACTCTTGGGGTACAGAGTACGCTGATACCCCATATGTGGGGGTAAACTACTGTTTGGGCGCATGGCAGAGCTCAGAAGTGAAGGAGCACCGTTTGACTTTTTCAACGCAGAATTGGCTGGAATTGAGATCAGACGCCATGTCACATTTGGAGAGCCCCTGATGTGCCTAAACAGCAGAAACCCCCAATTCTAACTCCAACCCTAACCCCAACACACCCCTAACCCTAGTCCCAACCCTAACCACAAACCTAACCCTAACACACCCCTAACCCTAATCCCAACCCTAACCCTAATCCTAACGTTAGCGCCAACCCTAACCCTAACTTTAGCCGCAACCCTAACCCTAATGAAAAATGGAAATAAATAAATTTTTTTAATTTTATTATTTTTCCCTAACTAAGGGGGTGATAAAGGGGGGTTTGATTTACTATTTATAGCGGGTTTTTGTGATTGGCAGCTGTCACGCTAAAAGACGATTTTTATTGCAAAAAGTAGTTTTTTGCATCACCACATTTTGAGAGCTATAATTTTTGCATATTTTGGCCCACAGAGTCATGTGAGGTCTTATTTTTTGCGGGAGGAGGTGATGTTTTTATTGGTACCTTTTTTGAGCATGTGACGTTTTTTGATCGCTTTTTATTTCGATTTTTGGGAGGTTAAAATGAACAAAAATCAGCAATTCATGAATTTCTTTTGGGGGAGGCGTTTATACAGTTTCGCGTGTGGTAAAATTGATAAAGCAGTTTTATTCTTCGGGTCAGTACGATTACGGAGATACCTCATTTATATCATTTTTTTATGTTTTGGGGCTTTTATAGAATAAAAGCAATTTTATCTAAAAAATTATTATTTTTGCATCGCTTTATTCTGCGAGCTATAACTTTTTTATTTTTTTGCTGATGATGCTGTATGACAGCTCGTTTTTTGCGGGACAAGATGACGTTTTCAGTGGTACCATGTTTATTTATATCGGTCTTTTTGATTGCGTGTTATTCCACTTTTTGTTCGGCGGTATGATGATAAAGCATTGAATTTTTGCTTAGTTTTTTTTTTTTTTTAAGGGGTTCACTAAAGCGGTTAACTAGAGGGATAGTTTTATAGGGGGGGTCGTTACGGACGCGGCGATACCAAATATGTGTACTTTTATTGTTTTGTTTTTTTTATTTACAGGAAGAAATGAATTTATTGGGAATATTTTTTTTTTTTTTATGATTTTTTTTACCACTTTTTATTTTCATTTTTTTAACTTTTTTACTTTGTCCCAGGGTGGGACATCACAGTATTTTAGCAGATCGCTGGTGTGACAGTGTGCACAGCACTCTGTCACACCAGCGATCGCTCTGGCAGTGCTGCAGGCTTCTCAGTGCCTGCTCTCAGCAGGCACTGAGGAAGCCGCCTCCCTGCAGGACCCCGGCGCCATCTTGGATCCGGGGACCTGGAGGGAGGACGGACCCTCGGAACAGCGCGACACATCGCGCTGCTCTGAGGGTCTCAGGGGAGCGCGCAGGGAGCCCCCTGCCTGCGCGATCCTCCCCTGTGCCCCCTGGTACAGCGCGATCATGTTTGATCGCGGTGTGCCAGGGGTTAATGTGCCGGGAGCGGTCCGTGACCGCTCCTGACACATAGTGCTGGGTGTCAGCTGTGATAATCAGCTGACACCCGGCGGCAATCGGCTGCGCTCCCCCCGGGAGCGCGTCCTATCGCACGGGACGTACTATCCCGTCCATGGTCATACGGGCCCAGGTACCATGGACGGGATAGTACGTCTGATGGCAGTAAGGGGTTAAAAGGAGGCTGGTGCTTAGCATCATTGTTTCTCTTCTGTTAATCATGGTTATCTCTAAAGAAACACGTGCAGTCATCATTGCAATGCACAAAAATGGCCTAACAGGGAAGAGTATCGCAGCTAGAAAGATTGCACCTCAGTCAACAATCTATCGCATCATCAAGAACTTCAAGGAGAGAGGTTCCATTGTTGCCAAAAAGGCTTCAGGGCGCCCAAGAAAGACCAGCAAGCGCCAGGACCGTCTCTTAAAAGTGTTTCAGCTGCGTGATCGGGCTACCAGCAGTGCAGAGCTTGCTCAGGAATGGCAGCAGGCAGGTGTGAGTGCATCTGCACGCACTGTGAGGCGGAGACTCTTGAAGCAAGGCCTGGTTTTCAATGAGGACAGCAAAGAAGCCACTTCTCTCCAGAAAAAACATCATGGACAGACTGATATTCTGCAAAAGGTACAGGCAGTGGACTGCTGAGGACTGGGGTAAAGTTATTTTCTCTGATGAATCCCCTTTTCGATTGTTTGGGACATCAGGAAAACGCCTCATTCGGAGAAGACAAGGTGAGCGCTACCACCAGACTTGTCTCATGCCAACTGTTAAGCATCCTGAAACCATTCATGTGTGGGGTTGCTTCTCAGCCAAGGGAATCAGCTCTCTCACAGTCTTGCCTAAAAACACAGCCATGAATAAAGAATGGTACCAGAATGTCCTCCAAGAGCAACTTCTCCCAACCCTCCGAGAGCAGTTTGGCGATCAACAATGCCTTTTCCAGCATGATGGAGCACCTTGCCATAAAGCAAAGGTGATAACTAAATGGCTCAGGGAACAAAACATAGAGATTTTGGGTCCATGGCCTGGAAACTCCCCAGATCTTAATCCCATTGAGAACTTGTGGTCAATCATCAAGAGACGGGTGGACAAACAAAAACCTAAAAATTCTGACAAAATGAAAGCATTGATTGTGCAAGAATGGACTGCTATCAGTCAGGATTTGGTCCAGAAGTTGATTGAGAGCATGCCAGGGAGAATTGCAGAGGTCCTGAAGAAGAAGGGTCAACACTGCAAATATTGACTTGCTGCATTAACTCATTCTAACTGTCAATATAAGCTTTTGTTACTCATATGTTTGCAATTATTATATTTCTGTCTGTGATAAAAACATCTGTCAAACACACATAAAAACCAGAGGGCAGCAGATCATGTGAAAATATAATATTTGTGTCATTCTCAAAACTTTTGGCCATGACTGTAGTATTGCAATTCTGAAAAATAGAGAATTTAATGGCCCACAGTGATGGGAATGTCTCGGTTCATGTGAGGACCTTTCTCAAGCAGTGTTGCAAGTGTATGTGTCAAACTTTAAAAGGTGCATGAATTAAAACAGTGATTACATATAAGTATTATGTTACATGTATCATAGAAGTACATAACATATGATTTTATATATATATATATATAAATATATTTATATGGGGGTAGTGACTTCATTTGATAATCCCAGCATTCACTGGAATTCTCAAAGTGTCATAAAAAAAGAAGTTGTAAAAAAAGCAGTTAGTTTAGTTAATGAAGGACAGGAATTTTAATTACCCCCCCCCCCCCCCGAAGTTGGTTTGCACGTTAACCAGGCCAATTTTTACAATTCTGGCCACGGAACCCGATTATTCTGATTCTGACAATGTTTTTTCATGACATATTGTACTTCATGATAGTGGTACCATTTCTTCGATATGACTTGCGTATATTTGTGAAAAAACGGACATTTGGCGAAAATGTAAAAAAAAATTTTAACTTTGAATTTTCATGCCTTTAAATCATAGAGATATGGCACATACAATACTTAATAAATAACATTTCCCACATGTCTACTTTACATTTTTTTTGTTAGGAAGTTATAGGGGTTAAAAGTTTTACAACAAAATTTACAAAACCGTTTTTTTAGGGATCACATCACATTTGTCCCTTTGAGGGGTCTATATGATATAAGATGCCCAAAAGTGACACCATTCTAAGAATTGCATTCCTCAAGGTGCTCAAAACCACATTCAAGAAGTTTATTAACCCTTCAAGTGCTTCACAGGAATTTTTGGAATATGGAAAAAAATGAACATTTATCTTTTTTCACACCATTTGAACGCCATTTGACTTTTTGAATGCAAAACTTGCCAGAACAATTGGCGGACGCCATGTTACATTTGGAGAGCCTGTGATGTGCCTAAACAGTGAAAATCCACCACAAATGACCACATTTTGGAAACTAGACCACTCAAGGAATGTATTTAGGTTCATGGTGAGCACCTTGAACCCCCAGGTGCTTCACAGAAGTTTATAAGGTTGAACATGCATGTCATGGGGACTCATGGGGTCTTGCAGCATGGGTGCTGTGGGGCAACAGGCCGTCTGCCCTGCTGGTGCATTGCCGCTGTGACGGTGCTTGCCACGCAGCTCTGCTCCTTAAGGGCGGTAGGACCCACTACGAGGTTCGCCGTGACGTGGCAGTGGGCTTCATACAGTCTGATCAGAATGTTAAACTAAGAACCTCATGTTCAGTTATATCATTTTTGCCTAGTGGCTTTAGATCAACGTATAATTTTTGGATGTGCGGTTTATGCTCTTTTTTTTTTCTTTTTGTGTAAAGTTTATAAGGTTGAGCCATGAAAATAATATAATCACATTTTCCTCACAAAAATGTTATTTTAGCCCCAATTTTGCATTTTCATAAGGGTAACAGGAGAAATTGCACCATTCAATTTGTAGTGCAATTTCTCCTGAGTACGCCAATACCCCATATGAGGGAGAAAACTACTGTTTGGGCACACGGCAGGGCTCAGAAGGGAAGGAGCGTCATTTGACTTTTTGAATGTAAAATTTCCTAGAATCATTAGCAGACGTCATGTCCCATTTGATACAGGGGAAGATATATATCTTTGTACCGTGTTAGCCAGTAGATAGAAAAATATTTAGAATTGAGAGTCCTCAGTAGAGTTGAGCGATACTTCCCGATATCAAGAAGTATCAGATCGGAATGGGTATCGCCGATACCCAAAAAGTATCGGCGATACCCGATTCCGATACCGGAAATCCAATGCAAGTCTATGGGACAGAAATATCGGAACTAAAAAAAACCCTTTCTTTCCTTGTAAACACTAAATATACACACATAGAATACATATATATATATATATATATACATGTCATTGTGACATATATATATACATATATTTATAGTTCATACACTTCTACATAGTAAAATAGCCTCTGATTCAATTGCCGGGTAATGCCGGCTTTTGTGAAAATACAGAAGCACCCGACATGAAATGACACATGGTTTACATAGAGTTAACCATGTCTTTTCATGTAGTTTGATATCTGGTTTTCACAAACAATTACATGAGTGAATGTGTGCAAAATTTCACACCTGTAGGGGTTAATTAAAGGTGTAAATTCGTTGTAAAAAAAACTGACTTTTTTGCTACGAATTTACACCTTTAATTAACCCCTACAGGTGTGAAATTTTGCACACATACACTCATGTAATTGTTAGTGAAAACAATATATCAAACAACTTGAAATGACATGGTTAACTCTATGTAAACCATGTGTCATTTCATGTCGGGTTCTGCATTTTCACAAAAGCGGCAATTGAATTAGCGGCTATTATACTATGTAGAAGTGTATGAACTATAAATATAAATATGTATATATATGTGTCACAAATTCAATGACATGTATATATATATATATATATATATATGAGGTGTAAAATTGTTGAAAAAAAAATGTGTGGGCTCCCGCCCTATTTTCTCAACCAGACAGACAAAGCCAGCGAGTGGGGGCAGATAATAATAGCCCAGAGAGGGACCATTATTTTTGCCCCCCCCTGGCTACTAACATCTGCTCCCAGACACCCCAGAAAAGACAAATCTATAATTAGATTCGCCCTTTCTGGCACTCTGCCCGTCTATTCCCATTGCCCTGTAGCGGTGGCGAATGGGTTAATAAGGGGTTAAAGCCACCTTGCTATTGAAAGGTGACCTTAAGCCAGGTTAATAATTGAGAGCTGTCAATTAGACAACTATCAATTATTAATCCTATTGCATGAAATAAAAATAAAACACACACACTTTAATAAAAAATCATTTCAATGAAATAAAGACATGTTTTTGACCATCTTTTATTTTACTGCAAAAACCATTTCCTGTAATAAAAATAAAATAAAAAAGCAAAATTATTCTTACCTATCCGATGCACAGTCAGGTCCCACGGTGTAATCCATCAGAAAGGGTTAATGTTTACTGCAGATACCGCAGCTAATGCTGCAGCCTCACAGTAAACCCCCGAATGAATCTTCTCCTCTCCTGGCTGACAGGAGAGGAAGTGGAAAGCTTAATTGATTGCTTTCCACTTTCACTTCAGGTCAGCCAGGGACACCATCAGTGACATCAGAGGGAACTGATTAACAAAAATAGGGGATCCACTTGAAAAAAAAAATGGCGTGGGGTCCCCCTATTTTTATTAACCAGCCTGATGAAGCAGACTGCTGAGGCCTGGATTTTCAGGCTGTTAAGGAGCCAAGATCCATGAACCTTGCCAGCCTGATAATACCAGGCCACAGCAGTCTGCTTAGCTTGGCTGGTTAACAAAAATAGGGGATCCCCTCGAAAAAAAATGGCGTGGGGTCCCCCCTATTTTTGTTAACCAGCTTGATGAAGCAGACTGCTGAGGCCTGGATTTTCAGGCTGTTAAGGATCCAATATCCATGGACCTTGCAAGCCTGATAATACCAGGCCACAGCAGTCTGCTTAGCTTGGCTGGTTTACAAAAATAGAGGATCCCCTCAAAAAAAAAAAATGGCGTGGGGGATCCCCCCTATTTTTGTTAACCAGCCAAGTAAAATGCAAACTGCTGCGGCCTGGTATTAAAAGACTGTCAAGGCCCATGGATTTTGGCCCTCAAGAGCCTGATAATACCAGGCTACAGCAGCCCCACATCAAAAGATGCAAGCGGGGTAATAAGGGGTTAATGTCACCGTTGATTGCACGGTGACAATAAGCCCGGTTAATAATGGAGTGGCGTCAATAAGACACCGATCCATTATTAATCCCAAAGTTTTTAAAGGTTTAAAAAAAAGCCACAGCAAGAAAAAAAGTATTTTAATGAAATAAAAGAGACCACACAGTTTTCATTAATTTTATTACACGCTCATCCTGCGACGCCATCGATCTCCTGGAAAAAAAAGAAAAAAAACAAACCAACAGTATACCACCTGTCCGACGCAGTCCATAGTAACGAGTGTCCCACGATGATCCAGCTCTGCTACATCGGAATGTCAGGCAGAGCCTGACATCCCGACGCAGCGCAGCTGCTTACCAGCTTCCCCGGCGGTGATGTCATCGGACTGCTTTACGGCCGCGATTACCCAGCAGCACGTGCAGTTATCGTGAGAAACTGCACGTGACCGCCAGGGAGAAGATGATGGCGGCCATCAAGCACTCCAGGACGTGACCACCGGGGATCTTCTGCCAGGTAAGTGCCGCTGACTCCTGACAGACCCGACCGACGGACACTGACTGTGACAGTGACATTCCGATTCCGGTATCCGATATGACGAAAATATCAGAACTCGGAATCGGAATTCCGATACAGCAAATATCGGCCGATACCCGATATTTGCAGTATCGGAATGCTCAACACTAGTCCTCAGTGGTTGATACCTTTTAATGGCTAACTGAAAAGATGGTAACAAATTGCAAGCTTTTGAGACTACTCAGGTCTTTTCCTCAGGTATAGGCTAATACAAAATATGAAGAATCACATATTTATACACAACACAGCACAGAAATAAGGCAATAGATAATACAAGTGATGTGAAACTCAACCTCTCCAAAACTGAACTTCTGCTCCCGCCGTCTACTAACCTCCCTAAATCTGACATTTCCCTCTCCGTGGGCGGCACCATAATAACACCCGGCAGCAGGCTCGCTGTCTGGGTGTTATGTTTGACACCAATCTCTCTTTCACCTCCCATATACAATCTCTTGCCCGCTCTTGCCGCCTACACCTAAAGAACATCTCTAGAATCTGCCCTTTTTTCACCAATGAAACAACAAAAACCCTCACTGTAGCATTGATCCACTCCCGCCTGGACTACTGCAACGCTCTATTACTTGGCCTCCCCATTACTCGACTATTCCCTCTCCAGTCCATCCGTAATGCAGCAGCCAGGGTTATCCATCTGGCCAATCGGTACCCGGACGCGTCCGCTCTTCGCTAGTCCTTACACTGGCTGCCCATTCATTATAGGATCCAATTCAAAGTACTTGTTCTCACCCACAAAGTTCTCCACAGTGCAGCACCCCCCTACATCTCCTCCCTCATTTCTATCTATCGGCTTAACCGACTGCTGCGCTCTGCAAACGACTTTCGACTAACCTCTGCACTAATCCGTACCTCCCACTCCCGACTCCAAGACTTCTCCCGTGCTGCGCCAATCCTCTGGAATGCTCTACCCCAAGAAATTAGGACTATCCACAATTTGCATGGTTTCAGGCGCTCCCTCAAAACACATTTGTTCAGAGCGGCCTATCACATTCACTAATCAAAGTCATTCTATGGGTAAGTGTGTGTGTGTGTAGCCCATTCACTATCTCCATCCATCCCTCCCTCCCTCCCTCCCTCAAGATGGCTGGACCATCATTGTAAATGCACCATTGTATATACACACCTGTACTTTGTATTCCCCCACCTCATTGAAGATTGTAAGCTCTCACGAGCAGGGTCGTCTTATTTTGATTTAATTATTGTATTGTTAATGTTGTTACTTATGACTTGTGTTTTGAAACTGTTAAACTGTAAAGCGCTGCGGAATATGATGGCGCTATATAAATAAAGATTATTATTATTTGAAGCAGAACTGTCATTATAGGAGAGGGGTAACCAGTTGTGGCCATAAATATTGGAACAGTTCATAGATAAGGAGTGTGAAAGTTTTATTTGTCCTCTGATTGGGGCCTGATGCTGTGTTGTGATGCCCCCACAAGGTCTGAGGAGCAAATTTCTTAATTGATGTAAAAAGACATAAATCCACGTGACACATTCATTCCTGCACTGAGTGTGTCAAAGGTTGAGTTTATACTCACAGACTCTTCTGTCTCTCTGAGATTTGAAGTTACCTTTTAATACAAGTAATTTCATGTCCATGGTGCTATGATCAGGGAAACAAAAATGTTTGGCCACAGGTAGATCCATTCTTTTTTCTCTTAATGCGTGGCGATGAGAATTCATCCTTGTTCTAAGCTTTTGCCATGTCTCCCCCACATATAGACCCCCAGTTGAACATTTGGAACATATAATTAAGTACACCACATTAGATGTGATGCAGCTGAAAGTAACTGGGATCTTGTAGTACTGATGTTAGTTGGGGATCTTTATCTTGTCCGTGGTAATTATAAATGAACAGGTTTTACATTTTTTCTGGTTGCAAGGAAAGGTTCCTGTAGCTGTTGGAGAGGATAGGGAGCTTCTGACAACAATGATGCTTCTTAGATTTGGGGGCTGCCTAAAACACAGTAGTGGAGGATCTGGAAATATGGATTGTAATCATGCATCTTTTTGTAGTAAAGGTTGTAATTTCCATGCAGCTCCCCTTAGCACTTCCAGATTTCGATTGTAGTTGACTACTAGAGGCACCCGATTATTTTCTTCTTTAGCTTTGTAATGTAGGAGATGATTCCTTGATAGTCTGGTGGCTCATGTAATTTGGTTTTGAATTGTTCTTGGATGGTAGCCCTGATTCAAAAAGGTCTTTCTATGGCGACTAAGGTGTTTGTCTCTATCCATGGGGTTGGAACATACACGATTGTATCTGATGGCTTGGCTGTAGACAAGAGTTTTTTATGTGTTTTGGATGGAAACTGTCCCATTTAAGATATGTTGGATGGTCGATTGGCTTCAGATACAGGGATTTCTCTATTTCCTTGTTCTGATGCTTAATGATGGTGTCCAAAAAGTTAATTTCAGTACATGAGTAGTTGAGTGTTAAGTTGATGGTGGGATGAAATTGATTAAACTGTTCATGAAACGTCTTTAGCTGTGGCTCAGACTCCGTCCAGATGATTAAAATATCATCAATGTATCGGTAGTGTCAGGAATTGAACCCAGTGCCTCTTGTTCACCGGCCAGCAGCTCTGCCAGCTGAGCTATTCTGCTGGCTGCAAGGTTCCTTGCTGAACCCAGATACCATTGACTGTTCTTCCTGATCGGCTCCACCCAGTGCTCTCTTGATTGGCCTCTGATTGCCAATTACACACCCTATATAAACCTGGCCCTGTGGGTGTGTCATTGCGAGATTATTGTGCTCTTAGCCTTTAGTCAAGCGTTTTCTGCTGTTCCTGCTGCTACCAATACCACTCTCCTGTGAACTGACCTCGGCCTGCCCTTCTGACTACGCTCTCTGCCTGATCCATTGCTACCAATACCGCTCTCCTGTGAACTGACCTCGGCCTGCCCTTCTGACTACGCTCTCCGCCTGATCCAGTGCTACTAATAACGCCTTTCCAGTGTACCGTCCTGGCTATCTCTGACCACGTTACCTGTCTCTGCTTCCCCTAGTGTTTGCAGTAACATCGGCTCCAACCCAGACGGGATCCTGACAGAATAATCTCGCGCAAAAATGGAGTCCGCTGTAAGCACCCTGAGGCAGCAAGTTACGGAACTTCAAAATTTTTGTACTAACTATCAAGGAAAATATTCTAAGTTACAAACGGAGTTCACGGGTCTACAACAGGAAGTAATTGAGCTACAAAAACAACGTCTGGACGTGCGCAATTCAGGGTCCGAATCAAACGCGCGGCTGCCGCTGCCTGCAAGGTTCAGTGGGGATCGCCAGCAGTACCGAGGATTCCTCAATCAATGTCGCATATACTTCCAGATGCAACCTGCTCCCTTTACCAGTGAGAGGAAGAAAGTTTTTTTCATGATAAACCTCTTGACGGATGAAGCTCTTGCTTGGGCTTCACCTTATGTAGAAAAGGACTATGACCTCCTTAATGACCTGGAAGCTTTTACCGCAGCTATGAATCAAGTTTTTGATGACCCAAACTGCTGTGCCACAGCAGAAACCAAATTACATAATTTGCGCCAAGGACGTCGCTCTGTTGCGGAATATACATCGGAGTTCCGTCGCTGGGTGGCCGACACCACCTGGAATTCAGCGGCCTAGAGAAGTCAATTTCGACGAGGGTTATCAGAACCAGTGAAAGACGAGCTTGCCAGGGTTGAGACCCCTGACCGTTTGGAGGACTTTATTCAACTGTGTATCCGGATAGACCAGAGATTTACTGAAAGGAGAAAGGAGAGACTGCGAGCACTTGGGAATAGCCCTGGCTTCTCATTTTCAGCATCAGACCACCAAGAAAAGACGCAAGGCGTGTCTGAACCGATGCAGATCGACGTCATCCGAAGACCACTCTCTGCACAGGAGAAGGAGAGGCGACGTGCAGAACATCTCTGCCTCTATTGTGGGGACCCTGGACACTATGCCATCAACTGTCCTAACAAAAGGACTATCTCATCAGTAACACCAGAAACAGACAAAATACATACTACATCATCTCATTTTGTAATCCCCATTCAGGTTGTAATGGGCACCCAAAAAATACAATGCTCTGCCCTGTTGGATTCGGGAGCAGGAGGAAATTTTATGGACTTAAAATTTACACATGATAACAATATTTCCAGTAGGACCAAATCCACACCAATTGAAATGGAAACTGTGGATGGATCACCCTTGTCTTCTGGACCTGTCACGCATGAGACAATCGAACTTGAGATTTGTATCGAACCGGATCATTATGAAGCTGTCAGTTTCCACCTTATTTCATCTCCGAAATTTCCGGTTATCCTAGGGATCCCCTGGTTTTCAGTCCATAACCCTTCTATCAACTGGGCATCAAGGACCATCACCTTTCCATCTGACTACTGCAAGAATAATTGTCATAAGGAACGCCCTGTTCTCCAACAAGTCCAAATCTCTGAGATTTCGCATGAGAAGGAAGAGAAACTACCACCTCAATATCAGCAGTTCTCTGATGTCTGCAGTAAGAAGAAAGCAGATCAATTACCTCCTCACCATCCTTACGACTGTCCCATTGAATTGCTGCCAGGAACAACCATTCCATTTGGGCGGATTTACAATCTTTCTGAACCTGAATTGAAGGTATTAAGAGAGTTCCTGGATGAAAATTTAGAGAAAGGCTTTATTCGACCTTCCACATCTCCAGCTGGGGCACCCCTGTTCTTTGTTGATAAGAAAGACTCCACTCTGCGGCCATGTATTGACTACAGAGAGATTAATAATATCACCGTCAAGAATCGCTACCCACTACCCTTGATTCCTGAACTATTCGAGAGACTCCGTTCTGCGAAAATCTTTACGAAGCTGGATCTTAGAGGGGCTTACAACCTCATACGGATTCGCCCAGGAGATGAGTGGAAGACCGCCTTCAGAGCGAGATATGGACATTTTGAATCTCTGGTTATGCCCTTTGGCCTTAGCAATGCCCCAGCCACCTTTCAACATTTTATTAATGATGTATTTCGAGATTTCTTGGATCAATTCGTTGTGGCTTATCTCGATGACATTCTTATATTTTCAGACACCTTGGAAGAGCATCGCAGGCACGTCCAGTTAGTCTTGGAACGACTACAGGAGAACCATCTTTACATTAAACTTGAAAAATGTGAGTTTGAACAAACCAGTATCCAATTTCTGGGATATATCATCTCCCCAGAAGGTCTGAGCATGGATCCCAGCAAAATCAATGCTGTAGTGGACTGGCCTGTTCCAAGAAATTTAAAAGGCGTCCAGCGTTTCATAGGATTTGCAAATTTTTACCGAAAATTTATAAAGAACTTTTCACGGATCATACTACCAATTACCACACTAACAAAAAAGACCAAAGCATTTTTCTGGTCTCCGGAGGCACAGGAGGCTTTTGACAAGTTGAAAACTCTTTTTACGTCTGCTCCATTGTTAGTACACCCAAATCCTGAATTGCCATTTACTGTCGAAGTGGACGCCTCGGACTCTGCAGTGGGAGCCATTCTGTCTCAGCGAGTTGGGGACAAAATGCAACTTCACCCATGTGCGTTTCTTTCCCACACCATGTCACCTGCAGAAAAAAACTACGACATCGGTAATAAAGAACTGTTAGCCATTAAAGTTGCCTTCTCCGAGTGGAGACATCTTCTAGAAGGCGCTAATCACCCTGTGACTGTCCTCACGGACCACAAGAATCTTGAATTCCTCTGTACAGCAAAAAGATTGTCTGCAAGACAAGCACGATGGGCCTTATTTTTCTCAAGATTCAATTTTATAATTTCTTACCGGCCTGGTTCAAGAAATGGCAAGGCTGATGCCCTGTCCAGGATGTGTTCGGAACCTCAGGAGAGGTCTAGTAATGATGATACAATTCTAGGCCCTAAAAATTTTTTGGGAATATTGCACTCTAAAGGACTATGTAATAGAATTAAAGATGGATACCAAGAGGACTCTTTCCTTAACCATCCTTCAGAAGACGTCGATCTTTCATTCAAAGAGGGGTTTTGGATGCAGAAACACAAAATATATGTACCTGAATCTTCTCGCCTTGAAGTCCTCAAAAGTGTCCATGATTCTAAACTGGCAGGACATCCTGGAGTTGCAAAAACACAAGACTTACTACTTCGTTTCTTTTGGTGGCCTAATTGTAGGAAGGACGTGAGGAAATATGTTTCAACCTGTTTAACATGCGCACGAAACAAGACCCCACGATCGTCTCCTCTAGGACTCCTGCAACCACTCCCAGTTCCATCCAGGCCTTGGGGATCTATTTCCATGGATTTTATTGTGGAACTACCCCCTTCCAAACAGATGACCGTCATCCTTGTCATAGTGGACCGACTCACAAAAATGGCCCACTTTATTCCAACTGAAGGAATTCCTACTGCTGAAAAAACTGCAGAACTGATGATCAAAGAGGTATTCAGGTTACATGGAATTCCTGACAGCGTGGTGTCTGACAGAGGCGTTCAGTTTACGTCAAAATTTTGGAAGAGTTTCTGTACAGCCTTGGGAGTCACGGTGAATCTTTCTACCGCTTTCCATCCTCAGTCCAATGGCCAGACGGAGAGAACGAACCAGACTTTGGAGCAATACCTCCGTTGCTTCATTTCCTATCTTCAGGATGACTGGGTGGACTATTTACCAACAGCAGAATTTGCCTACAACAACTCCATACATAGCGCTACATCTCAAATCCCATTTTTTGCTAACTATGGATTACATCCAGTATTTATCCCTAATCTGCCAGTGAACACTCCCATTCCTGCTGTTAATGACAGGCTTGCAAAATTACTGGAATCCCAGAAGGAACTATCAGAGATGTTACTCAAGACCCAGGAAGAATATAAGGAAGCAGCAGATAAACATCGGAGAGTGCCCCCTGCTCTTCAGGTTGGAGACAAAGTTTGGCTGTCCACTAAAAATCTAAAGACACATGTACCATCCTCCAAATTTGGTCAAAAATTCATTGGACCTTTTCAAATTTCTGCAAAAATTAACCAGGTTGCTTTTCGTTTAAAACTTCCCAACAATCTAAAGATTCATCCAGTATTTCACATATCCTTGCTCAAACCCTTTTGTGAAAATCCGTTTCCAGGAAGAATTCAGCCACCTCCTCCACCAGAAAGGATCTGTGGTGAAGAAGAATACATTGTGGATAAGATTCTGGACTCCTGAAAATTCAGAGGTAAACTGCAGTATCTGGTGCAGTGGAAGGGTTATGGACCAGAGGAAAATTCATGGGAACCAAAGGACAACGTCCATGCTCCTAGACTGACAAGAGCCTTTCATCAGAGGTACCCAGATAAGCCATCTCCTGAGATGTCCAGAGGCCATCCTGGAAGGAGGGGAGTACTGTCAGGAATTGAACCCAGTGCCTCTTGTTCACCGGCCAGCAGCTCTGCCATCTGAGCTATTCTGCTGGCTGCAAGGTTCCTTGCTGAACCCAGATACCATTGACTGTTCTTCCTGATCGGCTCCACCCAGTGCTCTCTTGATTGGCCTCTGATTGCCAATTACACACCCTATATAAACCTGGCCCTGTGGGTGTGTCATTGCGAGATTATTGTGCTCTTAGCCTTTAGTCAAGCGTTTTCTGCTGTTCCTGCTGCTACCAATACCGCTCTCCTGTGAACTGACCTCGGCCTGCCCTTCTGACTACGCTCTCCGGCTGATCCATTGCTACCAATACCGCTCTCCTGTGAACTGACCTCGGCCTGCCCTTCTGACTACGCTCTCCGCCTGATCCAGTGCTACTAATAACGCCTTTCCAGTGTACCGTCCCGGCTATCTCTGACCACGTTACCTGTCTCTGCTTCCCCTAGTGTTTGCAGTAACATCGGCTCCAACCCAGACGGGATCCTGACAGGTAGTAGGCCAGAGGCCGGATGGGACATAAGGACAAAAATTAGCTTTCAAGCTTGGCCATGAAAAGATTTGCATACTGTGGAGCCATTTTACTTCCCATTGCTGTACCAGTCTCCTGTAGATCTATCTTGTCAAATTCAAAGTAATTGTGGGTGAGGATGAATTTTGTAAGTTTCACCACAGAATCAGCATCAGTCCCTGTGTTTTCCAAGAAGACTTTGCAGGCATTTAATCCATCCTGGTGTGGAATATTAGAGTACAAAGATTGGCCAGGATGGTTCCTTCGATTAGAGGACCTATTGCTGCTAGTTTATTCAATAAGTCAGTTGTGTCCTGAATAGTGTTGAGTATTCCGATACTGCAATATCGGGTATCGGCCGATATTCGCGGTATCGGAGTTCCGATACTGAGTTCCGATACTTTTAGAATATCGAATACCGGAATCGGAAGTTCCCAGTTTGATTTTATTCAGCCAATGAGGAATCCTAAGAAGTGTGGGCACATCCTGTTATGCATGTTAGGCATGTTAACTGATGGCATGGCTGTGATTGGCTGCTGAAATGATGTCATGATGCACTATAAAAGCCGCCGCCGCCATTTTGGGTTCACTCTGCTGTGAATTTACTTAGGGACAGGACACTGCTGTTCTGACTCTGAGGGACAGTTTGAGCTAGCGATTTGCTTTATTGTGCTTTACCCAGGCTACTTTAGCAACTGCTGTGTGAGAAGCTTTCTTTTGCCTTGCAGCGCTGTTCACAGCTGTCTGCGAGGTCTCTGTGTGTGAGTGCAGCTCACGCTGTAGTGTGTTCTGCAGCCACCTCCGGTTGTAGTCCGCTCAGCGTGCGTCACTGCCTCATACGTTGTCATTTTTTGCATTAGTGCTGCTCATTTTTCCAGATTTCTCCTATTAGTGTGGTTCCATCCGTATCCAGCTAGATTGCTTGAAAACACTATATAGGAGTAGATAGAGGAGCTTTTCTGCAGTTTTGCAGCGCTGTTCACGGCTGTCTGCGAGGTCTCTGTGTGTGAGTGCAGCTCACACCGTAGTGTATTCTGCAGCCACCTCCAGTTGTAGTCCGCTCAGCGTGCGTCACTGCCTCATACATTGTCCTTTTTTGCATTTGTGCTGCTCATTTTTCCAGATTTCTCCTATTAGTGTGGTTCCATCCATATCCAGCTAGATTGCTAGAAAACACTATATAGGAGTAGATAGAGGAGCTTTTCTGCAGCCTTGCAGCGCTGTTCACGACTGTTTGCGAGGTCTCTGTGTGTGAGTGCAGCTCACGCTGTAGTGTGTTCTGCAGCCACCTCCAGTTGTAGTCCGCTCAGCGTGCGTCACTGCCTCATACATTGCCCTTTTTTGCATTAGTGCTGCTCATTTTTCCAGATTTCTCCTATTAGTGTGGTTCCATCCATATCCAGCTAGATTGCTTGAAAACACTATATAGGAGTAGAGGAGCTTTTCTGTAGCCTTGCAGCGCTGTTCATGGCTGTCTGTGAGGTCTCTGTGTGTGAGTGCAGCTCACGCTGTAGTGTTCTGCAGCCACCTCCGGTTGTAGTCTGCTCAGCGTGCGTCACTGCCTCACACATTGTCCTTTTTTGCATTAGTGCAGCTCATATTCCCAGATTTCTCCTATTAGTGTGGTTCCATCCGTATCCAGCTAGAATATTTGCAAACACAATATAGGAGTAGATAGAGGAGCCTTTCTGCTGGCTTGTGCCCTGCAGCTCCAGCCAGATTAGTATTAGCCTATTTTTTGGAGCCTCATCTATTGCATTGGAGGTTACCTTCCTGCATTGTAATAGCTACAAAAAGTTTGTGATACTATCAGTTTTACATCTTTTGGCACATCCAGTGTCTTTTTGTGAAAAAAAAAAGTTAATAAAGTTCACCAAACACTCCACTTTACAGTTGTGTAGGCCACATTAGCTCATATTAAAGTCTAGTCCACACATTATAAAATTAGTGTTTCTTATACCTGTTAGCAGCTGTTCAGGAATAAGCACACTAAGCCCTTAGTACTTTTCTGCCTATCTTTATCAGTCTAGCAAGATCAAGTAGGCAGGGAGTAAGGCACGTGGTCGTGGGCATGGAGTTTCTGCAGGGAGAGGACTTGGGGATTCTGTGCCTGCTGCGGGCACCAGTGACTCAGCATCCCCCAGTTTTACCAGGGAACAGTCCTTTATGCACAGCTTTGTAGGAGCTCGCCGTACCCCACTGCTGTGGGACGAACAAATTGAAGGCGTTGTCGGATGGATGGCAGCTAACGCATCGACTTCAATTAGTTCCAGATCCTCTCAGGTCCAGAGCACTGAAGAGCACCCATCTGTCTCTTCACCACCTGCCAAATTGCCCAGGCAGTCAGAGAGCCCTGGACAGGAGCCATCTCTACTTCTGTTCTCTAAATCTGTTGGCTTGAAAAGAGGGGGCGAGCCAAGCAGCATTCGAGAATTAGAAGAAGAGGTAGTATACAGTGATGTGCAACAGCTTTGTCTCTCTGAATCTGAAGAGGCGGGTGGGCCAGTGCCTATGGTCAGCACACCTCAGTACATATCTGATGATGAGACTCAGGTGCCACTTTCTGGTGCGTACTGTGCTGTCGAGACTACCCAGGAGAAGCAGTCGTTTGAAGAGGGTAGTGTAGATGATGAGGTCCTTGACCCATCATGGAGTGAGGTACAGGAAGGTGGTGGGAGCAGCTCTGAGGAAGAGATTCCCCGAATGGCCAAAAAAGGAGGGAGAGGGAGGGGGCAGACTCGGTTGCCTGTAGCCTCCACTTCGGCACCCATTAGGAGCATGCCTCTCCCAAAACCCAAAACGGGTGCTCCCAAGACTTGAAGTGTCTGGTCCTTTTTTGACACAGTTGCAGATGACATTTGCTTTGTCAAATGCAAGCTGTGTAATCAGAAAGTTAAAAGAGGGAAAAGGGTCAGCGACCTCAATACCACAAATATGTGGAAACATGTGCGGACCAAGCACGTGGTGGAGTTACAAAGACACACTGAAGACATAGGCCAACCTACAGCGCCACCTACCACCTCTTCAACTCGTGTTGTAGCCTCTTCCTCCAGCTCACACACAGCTGGTTCGGCTTCCTCACAGGATCGCCATGGAAGAACTTCTGGCACTGTTGTACAAAGACACAGTGTCATTCCACCCACAGCACCACGTTCCTTGTCATCCTCACACTCCCAGGCCAGTCTACAGCCATCGGTAGCACAGGCATGGGAGAAAAGGCGCCCATACTCAGCAAACCACCCCAGAGCACAGGCTCTGAATGCTGGCATTGCAAAACTACTGTCCCTTGAAATGCTCTCATTCAGGCTGGTGGAGACTGACACCTTCCGTAACTTCATTGCATTGGCAGTCCCACAATACAACGTGCCCAGCTGCTTTTATTTCAGCAGGCAAGACGTCCCTGCCCTTCAAAAGCATGTGGAGGGAAAAATTAAACATGCGCTACTAAACACCGTCAGTATCAAGGTCCACCTGACCACCGATGCTTGGACCAGTAACCATGGACAGGGACGATATCTTTCCCTCACTGCCCATTGGGTAAATGTTGTGGAGCCGGGTACAGATCTTGAGAGTGGAGCTGTACGTGTTCTGCCAACTCCAAGGATTGCAGGAATCCAGTCTGTACACATTGACTCCTCCTCATACTCCAGTTCCACTGAATCAGCGCTGCAGGAGCTGTCACAGTCTACCTCCACATGGACCCGTGAACGCTTACCTGTTACGACCGATATGAGCACAGCCGTGGCCAAACGTCAACAGGCCATATTGAAATTAATTTCTTTGGGGAATCGAAGCCACACAGGGCAGGAGCTCTGGAATGCCATCAAGCAGGAGAGCGACGTGTGGTTTGTGCCAGCGAATCTCCAGCCAGGCATGGTAGTGTGTGACAATGGCCGAAATCTGGTGGCAGCTCTGGGCCTAGGCAACCTCACTCACATCCCATGTCTGGCACATGTGCTCAACTTGGTCGTAAAAATATACAAAAAGTAGAGCTAGCAGAATACATGGGTGGTAAATGTAAGGTAATAAAGTAAATATATAGAAACTACACACTGATAGATACCACACTCATGACAGCCTATGGATGGCACATGACCAACTGCTATACTTAGCAAACATCACCAAGAACACAACCACAGTCAAAAGGTCATAATAAAATGTAACATTTATTAAATAAAATATTAAAACATAGAGTAAGGCATCACGGGGAAATGTAAACTCACAGTGCACATAATGAAAACAGGCTATGTTGCCCACACAACCAGCATATCATGGGTATAAATGCGATATGATCATTAGATTAATAAGAAAATGGCCACCTAATGAAAGATTACAAGAATGGAAGCAATGCATATAGGGCAGAATACATGTGCAAATAGGTAAGTACCACTGGAATGCCCAGATGAATCGCCCAGTTACAGATGAACGGTGGCAAAGAATACAAATATAAACATAGTTACCCAATGACACGCCAATAAGTGGACCACGGCCCGTCCCAACGCGCGTTTCGGAGTGGGAACACTCCTTCCTCAGGGGGCGCATAACAGAGTCCCACTGCGGGGGCTCTATTTATCATGCCCTTGAAGCGGTAGTGCGCACGTGCTGCCGCAATACCGCCACCACCCGATGACCATCCCGGAACGCCAGAGCCGGAAACACGTGGTGCCCCACGTGATCCAGCATCTGACGACACAGGAAGTGACACGGGCGGTGAGGAGAGCAGACAGCGCATGCGTCAGCCGCAACTTGGTCGTGCAAACTTTTTTGAGGGACTATCCGGATGTTTATGCACTGCTGCACAAAGTCCGCATAGAGTGCGCTCACTTGCAGTGTTCCAGCATGGCAAAATCACGCATTGCAGCTCTGCAGCGCCGATTCTGCCTTCCGGAACATCGCATCATATGTGACCTACCCACCAGGTGTAATTCAACGTTACGTGTTGGTGAGGTTGTGTGAGCAGCAGGCAGCAGTAATGGAGTACCAGCTGCATCAGGCGCAAACAAGTCGCACTGTGCGCCGTTCACACTTCACCACCACTGAGTGGGCCTCTATGAAGGAAATCTGCCACGTTTTGCGTGCCTTCGATGATTCCACACGGATGGAGAGTGCAGATGATGCACTAGTCAGCATGACTATACACCTTATCTGCCTGCTTGAAAAAACACTGCAAGCACTAAGGGAGGAGGTTGTGGAGGAGGTGGAGGATGAGGAGTCACGAATGCCATCTGCTTCTGGACAGTCTGCGCAATGTGGTTCCTTACAAAGGCCTAGGCAGGGGACACTTGATGAGGAGGAGTCAATGGAGGAGGAAGACATCTGTCCAGAGGAGGGAGGTACACAATGCTCTATTAGTCAGTATGCAGAGCGAGGGTGGGGTGATGCAGAGAAGGCAGAGATGACGCTTCAAGTAGGGGACAGCTTTTCTTGGCCACTTGGCAGTCTGCAGCACATGGTTGATTTCATGCTGCAGTGCCTGAGAAACGACCGCCGCATCGCCCACATTCTCAACACGGCTGATTATTGGGTGTACACCCTCCTAGATCCTCGCTACCGTGACAACTTACAAAGCCTCTTAACACCGTTGAACCAGGAGCGTAAAATGTGGGAGTACCAAGACACACTGGTGCATTCTATCATGTTCTCCATTCCACCCGAGAGCAGTGCTGCTAGTGCTTTACAAAGCAGCTCAGAGCGTCGAAGCAGTGGAGGAAGCTCTGCACAAAGAGGCTCCCTCAGCAGCGCCTCAGCACAAGGCAAGACCAGTATGGCCCAAATGTGGCAAAGTTTTGTGTCGCCGCCACAAATGTCTACACCATCACAGACGGCTCAAGTCAGCAGGAGGCAACATTTCCGTCAGATGGTGACAGACTACATGTCTTGCCCTCTCAGTGTTCTCCCACATGGCTCTTCCCCCTTCAAATTTTGGGTCTCTAAGCTGGATACATGGCCAGAGCTTAGCCAGTATGCATTGGAGGTGCTGGCTTGCCCTGCTGCTAATGTATTATCGGAACGCGTCTTTAGTGCCGCAGGTGGTGTACTAACAGACCGTCGCATGCGACTATCCTCCGATAACGTTGACCGGCTTACTTTTCTGAAAATGGACAAGGCCTGGATCTTGCAGGAATTTGCCAGTCCTCTTCCAGATTAAATAATTGGTTGGCAACAGTATTCAGGTCTCCTGTTGTGTTCATGTTTCTACCACCTGAACTGTAATCCCTGGGCTCCAACACCGCCAGTTGCTGCTCAGAAGTGCCGTCTGCACAGTCAACACTTGCTCCTGTGTTATTGGGGTTCTATAACGTCAGCTGATCCCCTGCTGTGTGTCCGACAATTTCGCCTGCTCTGTCAACATTCACACTACTACAGATATTAAACTTGCTCCAATTAGGCCTCTGGCTACACTCTGTTTCTACTGTAATCCCTGGGCTCCAACACCGCCAGTTGCTGCTCAGAAGTGTCTTTGGCACGGGTACTCCCTCCTACCCAGCCTGGTTCCAGCACGCCAACTGTTTCCGGGTAGTGTCAACGTCACTTTGCCTCCAATACGTTGTCCTGTCGTGTTGCGGTCGGGTTAGCCGACTCTATGGTGCCTGCAGTGTAGCTGCTTCCTATGTGGGCTGCGGGATCTGGCAATGAAGGCTGGTTCCGTAGTGCCAATAGGACAAGCTCCCCCTGTAGGACTGTGGGTTTCGGTAACTCTGAGCAGCTCGCGGCCTTGCAACTTTTTTTTTCATGTGTACCTTCTGATGCCTATCTGAGTTCCAGTACCATTAGCTGGTTTTTTGGAAGTCAATCTTGAATATGTCCCCCTGGGTTCCAGTAACGTCAGCTGGTTCCAGGTAGAGCCTTTGGCTTAGGTGCCTCCTTCTCGGTCTCTGAGTTCCACCAACGTCTGCTGGTGCTTGGTAATTCCTGCTATTCCATTTGATTGGGCTAAACCTCTATGCCTTTAATGTCTCCTCCACCTCTCCCAATACATGCTACATTATTCTTAGTTTTTTTCCTTCATGTAGAATTAACCTACAATGAAAGTAAGGGTTGATTTTCATTCCGATATTTGTGTCCCATTGACTTGCATTGGTTTTCGGTATCGGAATCGGCTATATCCGATCTTTTTGGGGTATCGGTCCGATCCAATCCGATCCGATATTTCCCGATATCGGAAGGTATCGCTCAACACTAGTCCTGAATGTAGCTGGGTGTATCCTTTACGAGTGATTTAAGAATACCCTCTACCAATCCAGATACCTGTGTAAGGAGAAGGACCGGACCAGATGTACCTCTTCCGATCCGGAACTGTCAGGGCTGTCACCCATGTTGTACGGGGGAAAGAATAGACCCCCGAACCGACCTTTGCATCGAGTGACGAGGGGCACGGCTAAGCTTAAAAAGCCGTAGCACGCGACAGTGAGTTGGCGGGAACACGCGGCACTCAGAAGGACAGTATTAGTGCTCCGTCCTCTGAGCAGCGAGATGGAGCAGGCCCACGCCATAGGAGCACAATACTCTCCCGACAGAGATTTGCAAAGTGCCCGCTGGCACCCTTGACCGGGAGTGACATATTCCCCAAGTAGAGACTTGACGCGCGCGTGCCGAGACAGAGAAACCAGAGGACTCGCCGTGAACAGTGTCCCTACCTACCCATATACAGCTGCCGAGCAACGTTAAGCTTCGGCAGTGGCAAAGACTGCTCTTTTTCCTGCACTGACGTCCCTGGACCCAGGATTCCCTTCAAGTCATCAAGTACCCACCATCGCCATTGAGAACTGGAATCTCTTCTCCTTCAGGACTACACCAGACTACTCTCGTGTCACGGACTTGGCATTTAGACCCAGGACTCCACACTGTGGATGTCGTCGGACTGATAAGTTTATTGCTGTTGAACTGCCCTCTAAAACCCCTAGTCCTGTTTTATCCCACTCTGCATATTAGTTACACTCCTGTTTTACCTTTATATTCTCCCTGCACGGAGTATTCCCTGTTAAAGTAAATTCTATGGCAACCCTTGCTCTGCCTTCCTTCAGTTACTGCATCTTGGTACCTGCACACATTTGGCGTAGTGTGTTAGGATGCAGTCCACGAGCACGGAGGCGGCAAATCAAGCAGTTGGGAGGGCCCCAGGTTCAGTATATCCCTGGGGGCAATGGTAAACAACCTTCCGAAATGGGACTAATACTATGTTATGGAGCTGGACTGAGTACATTAGGGGAATGATGAGAATGCACCCCATGATCCCCACCTTGCAGGCGGAGGTTGCCATGATGGCTATAGACGGAGAGGCAAGAGACTCAGTCATGCTATGACCCCCCCCCCCCCGAGAGCAAGACACATTTGACAAAGTGCTGTGCATACTGGAGGAGACACATGGGGACTGCACAGACGTAGGGGAGCTGCGCATGCGGTTGTTTAGCTGGGTTCAAAGAGAGGGGGAAACGGTGACTCAGTACATGAACGTGCTACACACAAAACCACACAACCATCTTCAAAAAAGACGGCGTAGGCATAGGGTCACCAACATAGTGTCACGGAACCAGTTGGTTACTGGATTGAAAGATGTGCTGCTGAAATAGGCCCTGTGAAAGGGCTTGAGAGTAAATCTGTGCATGACCTTTTCAGAAGTTGGGAGCGAGGCACGCGCGGGTGAGCTGGAGCAGGGGGTGACAGTCCCGGCGGCGAAGGTCCGGAGCGGAGAGGCATCTGTAAAGCTGATTACCGAAACCAAGTTGGGTAGAAAATCTGCAGAAGGAGATTCAGGTCATACGGGAAGACCTGATAGATACCAAGAAGAAGGTGATGGCCTCATTAAACTCACCCAGGGGCAGAACTGCCTCAGAACCACAGCGAGTCATGAGAACACCTCGTCGAGAGGAATTTCCTACATGCTATATCTGTGGTGACATGGGACATGTAGCTCGAAGGTGTGCACGACGAGCACGGCCTCTTCAGCGCCATCCGTTAAACTAGGAGGCTCCGAGGCTGGGAGATGCCGCCAAGAGCCAGAGCAGCCAAACAGGAGAATCAGAGGTCCCACCAATTTAGTTTCTGTGTGTCCTCTAGTCTGGGCCGAGATGGAAGGTCTGGTCTTCCGCTGTCTGGTAAATACAGGCTCAAAGTGACTATGATGCCCAAGACATACTTTAGAAGACATTTCCGCAAAGCAATGAGGCCCAAGTGGGGTCCGATGATAAAGTTGACAGCCGCCAATCAGTTGCCCAACCCGGTCGCAGGTGTGGTCTGGATGCAAATCACAGTCTGTGGCAAAGATCTGGGCCGCAAAGGATGGTGTTAACCGCAGGAGACACAGAACATAGCCATGCTGTCACTTTGGGGATGAATGTGCTTAAAGAATTCGGAAGTCTTCTCATCAATGAGTCCCCAGACATGCTTTTGAAACAATTGAGCTGTCATGCCGCTCTCACCACATTCCTCCGGCGCCGGTGCTCAGTACCCGACGTCATCACTTCCGTTATCACGGCAGGTCCTTGGGTTTCATCGAGTGCGCACACGCACATCCCGCGCTTGACTCTGTGGCTGTTCACTAGACTCCAGGTCCTTGTCCAGCGCGCATTCGCTTTCTCCTGAGCTTGACTATGACAGCTCCATCTCTGACGTCTCTATGGTCCTGGAGGACCTGACCCGGAAGTGACAGCACATTTGCCCTATATCAGGCTGCCTCTTCCTGTGGGCGGCGACTGATTATTGTTGTGCTTCCTAGCTAGACCTGCTTGGTCCCTTCTTAGCTGCTCTCTGTACTCAGCTCCCTTGCCTTATGCTCTAACGTGCTTCCCAGCGTGCGCTCTGCTTAGCCTTGTACTCAGGCGTGCTTCGCAGTGCGTGCCCTGCCTTGCCTTATAGACAGGCGTGTTTCTCAGCACGCGCCCTGCCTTGCCTTATACCCAGGCGTTCTTCCCAGTGCGCGCTCTGCCTTGCTTTGTACCCAGGTGTGCTTCCCCGCACGCGCTGTTATGTTTCGGTAACTGAGGAAAATAGCAAAAATAGCAAACGCGGTAATACACCAGAGAGACTGGAACCTATTGGATTGCAGTAACCTGAATTAACCACACAACTAAAGGTAGCCGTGGAGCGTTCCTACGTTGATCCTAGACGCCTCGTCACAGCCTGAGAAATAAATACACCTAAAGGCAGAAAGATGAAAGCTATCTGCCCCGGAGCAGATCCCCAAAGAAATAGGAAGCCCCCAAACATGTAATGGCAGTGAGACAAGAAGAAAGCACGGACACAGACAGAAAATAGAATGAGCAAACGCTGGGGCCCAATCTGTCTAGACAGAAAAATACAGGAAAGAATTCTGACTGCAATCCAACAAAAACCCTAACAAAAATACCAACACTTCTGATTGCCAAAAAACCTGAGATCACACTATCTCATCCACCTAAATCAGATCTCTGGTGTAACAAAACGCTATTCAGCAAATAAAAAGTAACAAAAGAGCAAAGCAAAAGTGCAGACACAAACGGAGCACAATTGCAGCGCCAGACCCCCAAAAGGGGAAAGGCTGCAGTCCACTGCAGGCAGCAAACCAGCACAGAAAATCAAACAGAGAAAAAAAAAAACAGCAAACACTTATCTGAAGGAGAGCAGGAAACTAGCAGTGCTTCAAGCAAGACCAGAAGGAACAATTGATAACCGACAAGGCTGCTGGGAACTCAGGCCACTTATATCCTACCATTCAGCGCCAGCTGAAGGCCATTCATTAATCAGTTCATTACCCTCAGCAACCACCGGAGGGAGCCCCAGCTCAGAAGCAGCCTCCAGCATATTCACAACAGTACCCCCCCTTGAGGAGGGGTCACCGAACCCTCACCTGCGCAACCAGGCCGATCAGGATGGGCTCGATGATAGGCACGGATAAGTCTCCCAGCATGAATGTCCGAAGCAAACACCCAAGAATTGTCCTCCTGACCATAACCTCTCCACTTAACCAAATACTGGAGTTTCCGTCTAGCAAAACGAGAATCCAATATCTTCTCAACCACATACTCCAAATTGCCCTCAACCAAAACAGGGTCGGGAGGTGCAGCCATAGGAACCACTGGTTCGACAAACCTCTTCAATAAGGATTTGTGGAACACGTTATGGATCTTAAATGTCCCTGGAAGAAGCAAACGGAAGGAAACTGGATTAATAATTTCCATGATCTTATAAGGTCCAATGAACCTTGGCTTAACTTTTGGAGATGCAACCTTCATAGGGATATTCCTTGAGGACAACCAAACCAAGTCCCCCACTTTAAAACGAGGACCATCAGTCCTATGCCGGTTGGCAAACCGCTGGGCCTTCTCCTGAGAGAGACAACCTCTCCACCACCTGGTCCCAAATCTGCTGCATACGCTGCACAATAGAGTCAACCCCCGGACAGACAGACACCTCCGCTGTTATGTTAGGTAGCTGAGGAGGACAGGAACAACAGCCGGGCAGCTGAACACCTGAGATGTTGGTAACTAATGGGTTGCAGATTCCAAAACTAACCACACAACTAGAGGTAGCCGTGGAGCGTTCCTACGTTGATCCTAGACGACTCGTCACAGCCTGAGAGATAACTACACCTAAAGGCAGAAAGATGAAAGCTATCTGCCCCGGAGCAGATCCCCAAAGAAAATAGGAAGCCCACAAACATGTAATGGCGGTTAGACAAGAAGAAAGCACGGACACAGACAGAAAATAGAATGAGCAAACGCTGGGGCCACAAACTGACTAAATAGGATAGGACAGGAGAGGTTACTTTCTGCAACCCAGAAAACCCTACAAAAATCCAACAATTCTGATTACAAAAATGGTGAGATCACACGATCTCGCCACCCACTAAATCAGATCTCAGTGGGAACAAAACCAAGCCGCAGCCGCTGAAAAAGCAGGAAAAAGCAAATGAAAAAACAACAGTGGCTACAAACTGTGAGGAGCACAGGCCCTAGGAGGGGACCCGGCTGTCCTCCACAAATGTGCAGAAAACTATGCAAATAGTAAGAACTAAAAGAAAAGCAGAAAATATCTTATCTGAAAGCAGCAGACGCAGGCAAGACACCAGCAAACTTCCAAATGAACCAGGAACCACAATTGATCACCGGCGACCATCATGGGAGGGAACCTCCCTTATATCAGTCCAGTCAGTGATCCCAGATTGCCATTACTCTCTGGTAGGTTCAGTACTTTCTGTAACCACCATAGGGAGCCTCTGCTCATTCACAACACTCCGCCTGTCCTGAAGAAAATCGAGGGTGAAACCCGGAATTGCAGAAAAATGGAGACATCAAGGTGGCAGAGCTAGCTCTATTATTAAGAGCAAACTCAGCCAAAGGCAAAAAAGAGACCCAGTCATCTTGATCAGCAGACACAAAACATCTCAAATAAGTCTCCAAGTTCTGGTTTGTTCTCTCGGTTTGTCCATTTGTCTGAGGGTGAAATGCAGAGGAGAAAGACAACTGAGTTTAGAACAAAATGTCCTCCAAAATCTGGAAACAAACTGGACTCCTCTGTCAGACACAATTTTCTCAGGAATGCCATGTAACCGAACCACATGCTGAAAGAACAAAGGCACCAACTCGGAGGAGGAAGGCAACTTAGGTAATGGCACAAGATGTATCATCTTGGAAAACCTATCACAGATTACCCAGATAACGGTCATTCTCTGAGAGACAGGAAGGTCAGAAATAAAATCCATAGAAATATGGGTCCATGGCCTCTTGGGTACAGGTAATGGCATTAACAAACCACTAGAACGAGAGCAAGGCTTGGAACGAGAGCAAGTCCCACAGGACTGCACAAATTCCCTGACGTCACGAGACAAAGTAGGCCACCAAAAGGAGCTACTCACCAAGTCTCTGGTACCAAAAATCCCGGGATGACCAGCCAACGCGGAACCATGAATCTCAGACATCACACTCTTTTTCCACTGGTCTGGAACAAACAACTTCCCAACAGGGCGGCGCTCAGGTTTATCCTCCTGACACCCTTCCACAGCCAGTCTCAAATTGGGTGAAATGGCGGAAAGAACCACACACCCTCTTTCAAAATAACAGCAGGATCAGATAACTCAGGAGAATCTGCAAAGAAACTCCTCGAGAGGGCATCCGCCTTGACATTCTTAGTGCCAGGAAGAAAAGAAACCACAAAATTAAAACGTGAAAAACAAGGCCCACCTGGCCTGTCTAGGATTAAGTCGCTTGTCTGATTCGAGATAAACCAGGTTCTTATGGTCCGTGAGGACCACCACCTGATGTTTGGCTCCTTGCAGCCAATGTCTCCACTCTTCAAAGGCCCACTTCATGGCCAATAACTCCCGATTATCCACGTCATAATTACGTTCAGTTGGAGAAAATTTTCGGGAGAAAAAGGCACAAGGGTTACTCTTAGAGGTCTCTGGATCCCTTTGGGAAAAAACGGCCCCTGCCCCAATCTCAGAGGCATCAACCTCCACCTGAAACGGCAGAGAACCATCAGGCTGCCGTAGAACAGGAGCAGAAATGAATCTCTGCTTAAGTTCCTGAAATGCAGAAACTGCCTCAGGAGGCCAATTCACCACATCGGAACCCTTTTTGGTCAGATCAGTCAATGGTTTAACAATACCAGAGAAATTACCAATAAATTTACGATAAAAATTGGCAAAACCCAAAAATCTCTGAAGAGCCTTCAATGAAGTAGGTTGAACCCAATCACAGATAGCCTGAATCTTGACCGGGTCCATTTCAATAACAGACGGAGACAAAATGAATCCCAGAAATGAAATCTTCTGTACGCCAAAAAAGACACTTTGATCCCTTCACATACAGAGCATTCTCTCTCAAAATCAGGAACACAGTCCGAACATGTTTCACATGAGAGTCCCAGTCATTGGAAAAAATCAAGATATCATCCAAATAAACAATCAGAAATTTATCCACAAAATCCCTGAAAATATCATTCATGAAGGATTGGAAGATGGAAGGGGCATTAGTAAGCCCAAAAGGCATCACTAGGTACTCAAAATGCCCCTCTGGAGTATTAAACGCCGTCTTACATTCATCCCCGTGCTTAATGCGAATAAGGTTATACGCCCCCCTGAGGTCAAGCTTGGTAAACCAACTAGCATTTTCATTCTGGAAAATAGGTTAGAAATCAAAGGTAACGGATATTGATATTTCACAGTGATCTTATTCAGGAGGCGATAATCAATACACGGCCTTAATGAACCATCCTTTTTGGCCACAAAGAAAAAACCGGCGCCCAAGGGTGAAGAGGATGGTCTGATATGACCCTTCTCCAATGACTCCTTGATATAAGATCACATAGCATCGTGTTCAGGTACAGATAAATTAAAAAGGCGACCTTTAGGAAATTTACCACCAGGCACTAATTCAATAGCGCAATCGTAGCTCCTGTGAGGGGGCTAGGATGCAGATTTACTTTCACTAAACACATCAGAAAAATCAGTCAAAAAGTCAGGGACATCCTGAGACTGGGGAGAGGCAGAAAAAACAGGAGTGTCAGTATTAACACAGTGGCAGCCCCAACTGGTCACAGACACAGATTTTCAATCCAAAACAGGATTATGAGTCTGTAACCAAGGTAAACCCAGTACAATAATGTCTTGCAGATTATGCAACACCAGAAAATTGCAACTCTCCTGATGATCTGGTTCAACCCTCATTATCACCTGAGTAGAAAACTGGGGTTTATTCTCCGCCAAAGGGGTAGAATCAATGCCCAGCAAAGGAATAGACTTCCGCAGGGGTATCATGGGGAACCCACAACGTTTGGCAAAGTCAAAATCCATCAGGTTAATAGCTGCTCCAGAATCAAGAAAAGCCTGAGCAGAAAATGTGGACAGGGAGCAAATCAGGGTAACAGTCAACAGAAATTTAGTCTGAACACTACCCAAGACAACTGAGCGTGCAAAACGTCTTCCCCGCTTAGGGCAGACAGAGATAGCATGGGAAGCGTCACCACAGTAGAAACATAACCCATTGCGCTTATGAAACTCATGACGCTGAGTCCCAGATGTCACTCCATCACACTGCATGGGCTCAGAAGCTGGCTCACAAGGCAACACTATCTCACGCATATGTCTGCGCTCACGCAAACGTCTGTCAATTTGAATAGCCAAAGACATAGAATCATTGAGACCAGAGGGAAAAGGGAATCCCACTATAACATCCTTTACTTTTTCTGACAGACCCTTTCGAAAAAGGGCTGCCAAAGCATGATCATTCCATTTGGTCAGGACTGCCCACTTTTGAAATTTCTGACAGTACAACTCAGCGTCTTCAAGACCCTGATTTAATGCCAACAAGGTCTTTTCAGCTTGATCAGTGACATTAGGTTCATCGTACAATAACCCCAGAGCCTGAAAAAATACATCAATATCATTCAAAACAGGATCCCCAGGTGTCAGGGAAAAAGCCCAATCCTGAGGGTCGCCGCGCAGCAGGGAGATGACAATTTGAACCTGCTGTGCCGCGTTCCGTGAGGACTTGGGCCTTAAGGCAAAAAACAACTTACAGTTACTTTTGAAATTCAGAAATTTAGATCGATCCCCCAAAAACAAATTTGGCATGGGGATCCTAGGTTCCACAACTGGCAACCCAGCAAGATAGGTAGCAATACTCTGAACCTCAGTGGCAAGCTGATCCACACGGCCAGACAACTGTGCAAACTCCATTGAGAGAAAAAAAATTCCTCCTCAGCACCCAGAGAAAAAGAGGGAAAAAAATGCAACAAACAGAAAAAAAATTTCTGACAACTCCCTTTTTTCTTTTTCTACTATTTTTCCCTTCTGTTGAGTACCATATACTTTTCAGTTTGGCTGGTTATACTGTTATGTTTCGGTAACTGAGGAGAAATGGCAAAAAATAGCAAAAGCGGTAATACACCAGAGAGGCTGGAACCTATTGGATTGCAGAAACCTGAACTAACCACACAACTAGAGGTAGCCGTGGAGCGTTCCTACGTTGATCCTAGACGCCTCGTCACAGCCTGAGAGATAACTACACCTAAAGGCAGAAAGATGAAAGCTATCTGCCCCGGAGCAGATCTCCAAAGAAAATAGGAAGCCCCCAAACAAGTAATGGCGGTGAGACAAGAAGAAAGCACAGACACAGACAGAAAATAGAATGAGCAAACGCTGGGGCCCAATCTGTCTAGACAGAAAAGTACAGGAAAGAATTCTGACTGCAATTCAACAAAAACCCTAACAAAAAATACCAACACTTCTGATTGCCAAAAAACCTGAGATCACACGACCTCTTCCACCTAAATCAGATCTCTGGTGTAACAAAACGCTATTCAGCAAATAAAAGCAACAAAAGAGCAAAGCAAAAGTGCAGACACAAACGGAGCACAATTGCAGCGCCAGACCCCCAAAAGGGGTCAGGCTGCAGTCCACTGCAGGCAGCAAACCAGCAGAGAAAATCAAACAGAGAAAAAAAAACAGCAAACACTTATCTGAAGGAGAGCAGGAAACTAGCAGTGCTTCAAGAAAGACCAGAACAATTGATAACCGGCAAGGCTGCTGGAAATCAGGCCACTTATATCCTACCATTCAGCGCCAGCTGAAGGCCATTCATTAATCAGTTCATTACCCTCAGCAACCACCGGAGGGAGCCCCAGCTCAGAAGCCGCCTCCAGCATATTCACAACAGGTAGCCCCCTCATAGAATATGATGTATCCCCCTCATAGAATATAATGTAGCCTCCCTCATAGAATATAATGTAGCCACCCTCATAAAATAATGTAGCCCCCTCATAAAATATAATGCAGCCCACTCTCATAGAATATAATGCAGCATCCCACAAAATATAATGCAACCCCCTCATAAGGTATAACGCAGTCCTCACCACAGAATATAATGTAGCACCCTCATAGGGTATAATACAGCCCCCTCATATACTATAATGCTGCCCCACCACAGAATATAATGCAGCCCTCCATAGAGTATACTGTAGCCCCCTCAAATAGCATAATGCTGTCCCCCTCATATAGTAATATGTAGACCCCCCGAATATAATGTAGTCCCCTGAGAGAATAATGCAGCCCCCCACAGAATATAATGCAGCCCCCCCATAGAGTATACTGTAGCCCCCACATATAGTAATATGTAGCCCCCAGAATATAATGTTGTCCCCTGAGAGAATAATGCAGCCTCCCCATAGAGTATACTGTAGTCCCCTCAAATAGTAATATGTAGCCCCCCAGAATAATATAGTCCCCGAGAGAATAATGCAACCCCACCACAGCATATAATGCAGCCCCTCAGAGTATACTGTAGCCCCCTCACATAGTACGATGTAGTCCCCCAGAATATAATGTAGTCCCCTGAGAATAATGCAGTCCCCCACAAAATATAATGTAGCCCCTCATAAAGTATAATGCAGCCCCTCTCCACCCCATCATTGTCCTCATCACAACCTCCATCATTGCCTTCTCCTCCACCACCCCATCACTGCCCATTCCAGCACCTCAATCATTGCCTCCTCCCCACCACCATCCATATCATCACCTCCATCATTGCCTCCCCACCATCATTGCCTTTCATCTCCATCATTGTCTCCCCCACCATCATTGCCCCCCACCACCATCATTGTCCTTCCCCACTACCCCTCTCTCTCACACACACACACAAAGCATTGCATCACTCTCTCACACAGAGCACCGCATCACATACACGCAGGCATACAGCACAGCTCACCACCCCGCAGCACATCCCGGCAGCCTCTTTCTCGCCGGCAGCTTTCTGTCTGAGACAGCACGCTGGATGATGACATCATCCAGCTGGGCTGTCTCAGACAGGAAGCACCGGGCTGGATTCACCGGGATGTGCTGCGCTGTGTGTCTGTGTGCCTGCGTGTATGTGGTGCAGTGCTGTGTGTGTGGTGCGGTGATGCTTTACATGCAGGCAGTGTTAGCTGCAACCTGCGGCTAAAGCTGCCTGCTATTAAAGAGAAATGGTATTTATTATCTAATGCTGTAGATAAGCCCCGATGTCACCTGAAAGAGAAGAAAAACAAGTTATATTATACTCACCCAGGGGTGGTTCGCCGTCCGATGGGCGTCGCGGTCCGGCGCCTCCCATCTTCTAGCGAAGCCCTCCTCTTCTTAGCTTCCCGTCGCCGCGGAAAGGTCAGAGAGGTCCTGCGCACTGCAATACTCTGCTCAGCCCTCACCAGGGCAGAGCAGTGCGCCGGAGCAGCGACGGGAAGCTAAGAGGAGAGCTTTGCTAGAAGATGGGAGGCGCCGGACCGGACTGACCCTGGGTGAGTATAATATAACTCGTTTTTCTTCTCTTGCAGGTGACATCGGGGGCTTATCTACAGTATTACAGAATGCTGTAGAGAAGCCCCTGATGGCGGTGGCTACAGATGATGGTCAAAAAATGGGGTGACAGATTCCCTTTAAGGCCGGGATCACACATGCGACAAAAACGTCCGTCGCTCGCATGTGAAATCCCAGCTCTGGCACCGGCACTCGGGAGTGGAGTGCGCGGCTTCATGTATTTCTATGCAGCCGCGCACTCCACTCCCGAGTGCCGGAGGCAGAGCTGGGATTTCACATGCGAGCGACGGACGTTTTCGTCGCATGTGTGATCCCGGCCTAACTGCTACTCTCCATATCTGACGGTCTGCAGCGCTGACATCTTGGCAACAGCCAGTGAGCTTGGCAGCTCCACTCAATTAGACGGGAAGGCTGCTCAGCTCACTGATTGTCTGCAGCTCCACCCAAGTAGACGGGAAGGCGGCTCAGTGTGTGGCCCAGCTATACTAAAGAATTATTTACCGCACACTCAAATTGGATCAATTTTGCAACGTGAAAATTATTTTATTTTTGTGGACAATCAAAATATAGAGGCAAAATAAGAAAATAAGCGTGAAGCGACAATAATATTGATCCAATTTGAGTGTGCGGTAAATAATTCTTTAGTCTATCTCTGGACTTATTAGTCCATTGTACCAGCACCTCGACTATTTCTAGACCAGAGTGCTCACCAACTAACCCTCTGTGGCCCAGCTATGGCAGGCACACATAAAATCCAGGAGAATGCACAGGAAGGTAATCGCAAAAGCTTGCTATTCATGCACTTCACTCACACTTTCAGACACACCCACTAGGGGTATAGGAGGTAGTGACACGTAGCAGAGACCATTCAAGAGACCATTCAAGCTTCCTGTCTAAGGACAGTGCAGATCAGTCAGAGAGCTTCCTGTCTTCAGACAGTGCAGTTCAGTGCCAGTTCAGTCTGGACTTGGAGAGGAGAGAGGACTGAATCCTCGCAGAGCTAGCGTAGCTCACCTGACAAAGAAGTGGAGGCTAGTACGGGTGAAGTGAATCATCCTAGCCTAGTCAGAGCTACCCTTAATCAGTACCTCAGCATAAGCTGAAACAAGGAGGATACTGAGAGCTGCTCAGTGAGCTCTGGAGAAAGCTGACTTTTCCATCGAAAGCTACAAGTGCTTATGCTAAGAGCGAGAGCAGGGCGAAGGGCGCAGTGGAGAAGGACAGAGAAGTGCTTCAGGTACCAGATTACCTGCACTAATTTACCGGAAACCGGAGTCCGAGGCATTGCTAGAGCTTCATGCTTAGTGATAAGAAAACCGGAGGCTTTCTGGACTACAGGTCGCAGAAGGCAGCTCAATGTGTCGATACGTAACTGGAGTCAGGAGAACAGGAGTCTAGCGGGAAGCTGCAGAAATAGACTTAGTTCTACCACTGAAAAGGCTCTACCACTATGTCGGCCGGACGTAGTTGCTATTGAAAGAGTTAACTTCGCTTCACGGAAGTTTGGACTCAGATACATATTGAAGTTAAGGAGGCCTCTAACCTGCTCAGCGGTTACCCGAATGTGCATTCTCCACCCCGACCAGCTCCCCGGGATCTGCTTGAACCATCTACCAGTAAAAGGTATGAAAAGAAGCTGCATTGTGTGTGACTGAATTCTTAATTACACCCTGCATCATCACCATAGACTTCCAGGGACCCGTCTCACCTGTGGGAGACTTACCACCCAGCTGCCCCATAGTATCCCCTGCGAAGATCCTAATAGCAGCGCTGGTTCAATTAACCAGATACCACAGGTGGCGTCACGAACTACCTATCCTTAAAATCCCCTGTAAATATCCCCCATCGCTTGACTGCCAGGGCCACGGACCGAGTCCCGCTGCCAGTGACAACTCCCATAGAAATCTATGGGCTCGGCTCCGAGTACCCCATAGCCCTGGTGACCACAATTGTGGTGTGAGTCAATTAACTTGGCGTCACGAACAGGATCCGAAAGCTTGCAATTGTGAGTCCTGTGTGCCTATTGAACTGTTTGGTGAAAAAGACTGTTTGCTGTGTTTGGCGCCAAATTCCGCCATTTTACCGCCATGTTCGCGCCCTCAGGCGCTGGTGAAGAAGGGGGGCGTACCTAAAATAACGCGCAGTTTCCTGGACACGCACCCAACCTGCACCCCAATCTGCATCGCGAGCCGCATCGCAAACTGCATCGCAATCTACATCGCGAGCCGCATCGCAAACTGCATCGCAATCTGCATCACAATCCGCATTGCAAACAGCTTCACAATCTGCATTGCAATCCGCATCGCAAACTGCATCACAATCTGCATTGCAATCCGCAACGCAAACTGCATCCCAAGATACCGCGGCATCATCAGAGCGCCAGCGACAAAGGTCCTGTCTCCACCGCTGCAGACTGTGAAAGAGGTAGGCTCAGATTAACCAAGGGGGCATCAATATGTCGCAGCAACCGGCAGACGGAGTGGCCCCAGCCGGTGGCCCCGATAGCCCACCGCTTGGCGTTGTAGCGCAGGATGGAGGTGCGGGCCCCTCACCTGGCCCGGTGGTCCCGCTCATGCCGCTAACGCTCCTATACATGCCTGGAGCGAAGTGGCTTACCCAGTACAGCGGCGAGCCCGACACCCTGCCAGGGTTTAAAAGGAAAATATGTAGTATTTTGGATATGTACTCAATGACTGAGAAGCAAAAAGCTGCTGTGGTAATAGGACAGTTAGCTGGTGCGGCTGAGAGAGAAGTAGAGACTTGGCCCACTGCAGACCAGGAGTCAGTACCTGCGATTCTCTTAAAGCTACAGGCCATCTTTGAGGACCGCACAGAAACGGATCTCCGGATGGCATTTTATCAGTGCTTCCAGGGACCGGGTGACAGTATTAGGGACTACGCCTGCCGACTACAGGGGGCCCTGCGAGCTCTTAAACAGGCTAACCCTACAAGTCCCATGGATGAGAGCCAAATGTTGAAAGAGCAATTTGTGCGGGGACTGAGGTCTCCAGAGGAAAGCAGGACTGTAAACTGGTGGTCCTTGGATCATCCAGATGCCACCTTTGATGCCCTAAAGGACATGGCAATAAAAGGACTGCGACCCCTGGAAAAGCCTGAGGTGACAAATCAGTATCACCCGGGTGAAGCCACTCTTAAGCCGGCAGTACCCACCTTTTCCCCGCAGGTGGCAGAAGCTAAAACGCAGGTGGCACTCCCTAGTGAGTTGGAATGTCTGCGCTCAGAAGTGCGCCAGCTGACTAAGAACTTGGCCACTGTAATGGATGCCCTGCAACTGCGGAAAGAGGAAGGAGGAAAGATCCTACTAGCCGACTGTCCGGAGGATGTCCCTTGGATGAACCGGAGGAAATGGAGGACGTCGCCACACCGGAGGAGGACCACGCCACCCCCAGGAGGGACTCCTGATCAACACCATCCTCGCCGGGAGATCATCTGCTACCGCTGCAACCAAAAAGGTCATATGGCTCAGCAATGTCCTTTAAACGAGCCAATCCTGGGTCAGAGGGCCAACACCCAGGAGTAGACTCATCAGGCCCCTTAGACTGGAACCGCAGGTTCGTGGGTGGACGGCCCTACCTGTCCATGATTCTGGACGGGATTGCAATCCCTGCACTGCTGGACACTGGATCTCAGGTGACCATCATACCTGATGTCCTTTACAATAAATTTTGGTCCATGGACAGTCTCCAGCCCCCAGACTCTGACTTGACAGTGTACGCCACCAATGGTCTCCCTGTTGAAGTAATTGGAGCCAAAAACGTGGACGTAAAAGTGGGCAGGGTGGAGCTGAAGGATCAGGGACTTTTAGTGGTAAAGACTGTAAATGAGGAGAATGCCTTAAATGTGATACTAGGTACTAACGTTATCAGTAACTGTCTGGGAGAAGTTGTGTTTTTGCTCCAACAGCTCGCTGAAGTTGCCAAGCCAAAGCAGAAGGGAGTGATCCAGAGGGAGATCCGGGCCCTGATGTGCCAGCAGCAAGCGAAGCTTACAGATGGTGAAATCGGTAATGTACGGGTCACAGACTCGAACCCCATTGTAATACCCCCAATGAGTGAAATGTTAATATGGTGTAGAGCAGCCATAGGTCTGAGAGGACACAACTACCAAGCAGTAGTAGAGCCCCCTCGTTCAGAGCACAGACCTACACTCATGATTGCTAGAGGGGTAGTGGAAGTGATAAATGGGAGAGTACCAGTACGACTTCTCAACTGGGGAGACGATGAAGTAAATTTGCCACGTTATGCTACAGTTGCTAAATTACATGCCGTAGATAACAATTCTATCCTCACAACCGAGTCCTTAGCCTCCCGCCAACCAGCGGAGGATAATGATCTGGCAAACCAGGTAGCGGACTGGTGTCAGCAGCTTCATATAGGGACAGACACCACTTCCGTCCACCAGAAACAGGGGGTACTACGGGTGGTACAAGAGTACGCACAAGTATTTAGCAAACACCCACTTGATTTTGGGACAATTAAGGGAGTACAGCATCATATCCCTACAGGCAGTCATCCTCCCATCAAAGAGCGGTACAGGCCTATACCTCCAGCCCACTATCAGAAAGCTAAGGAAATGCTGCATGACATGAAGAAAGCCGGGTGATAAGGGATAGTTGTAGCCCCTGGGCAGCACCTCTAGTTCTAGTTAAGAAAAAGGATGGTAGCATGCGAATGTGTGTAGATTATAGGCAAGTAAATCGTATAACACATAAAGATGCATACCCATTACCACGCATAGAGGAATCCTTAGCTGCTCTGAAAACGGCTAACTACTTTTCTACCCTCGACCTTACTAGTGGGTACTGGCAAGTTGCTGTGGCTGAGGAGGATCGGGAGAAAACTGCTTTCACCACCCCAATGGGACTCTGCGAGTTTGACAGAATGCCGTTTGGCCTCAGCAGTGCCCCAGGAACATTCCAGAGAGTGATGGAGAGCTGCCTAGGACATCTCAACTTTGAAACCGTGTTGCTGTACCTGGACGACGTGATTGTGTACTCCAAGACATATGAAGCTCATTTGAAGCACCTGGCAGAGGTATTCGAGTCACTGTCCAAGTATGGGATGAAACTAAAGCCTCTAAATGCCACCTGCTCAAACAGAAGGTACAGTACTTGGGACATATTGTCAGTTCCGAAGGAGTAGCGCCGGACCCCGAGAAGGTCACAGCCATCCAGAAATGGCCGGAGCCGAAGAATCTAAAGGAGGTGCGTCAGTTCCTGGGATTAACAGGTTACTACAGGAGGTTCGTGAAAGATTACACTAAGAAGGCGGCGCCTTTACAGGACCTCCTGGTCGGACAACCTCTCAAGAGCAGAAACCCTCCATTCAATTGGGGAAAAGAACAAGCTGAGGCATTCAAAGAGATGAAAGAGATTCTGACAGGCGATGAAATCTTAGCCTACCCAGATTACAGCCAACCGTTCCTGCTATACACAGATGCCAGTAACGAAGGATTAGGAGCAGTCCTCAGTCAGAAGCAGAACGGCCAAGAAAAAGTCATCGCATATGCCAGCAGAAAACTCAGGCCAACTGAGAGAAACCCAGAAAACTACAGCAGCTTCAAACTGGAGTTCTTGGCACTGGTCTGGGCCATTACCGAAAGATTCAAACATTACCTTGCCTCCAACAAGTTCACTGCGTACACAGACAACAACCCCTTGACACATCTGGAAACAGCCAAGCTGGGAGCCATGGAGCAACGTTGGATGGCTCGGCTGTCAAACTATCAGTTTACCATCAAGTACAGAGCGGGCCGTAAAAATGCTAACGCGGACGCCTTGTCCAGAATGCCGCATGAATCCGACACGGAGGAAGAATCAGACGATCTGGAAGAAATCGAGCTACCTGCGTTCCACCGAAATGGGATGGTCCAAGAGCAACGAGTCTACAGAAAGCGGTGTGGTGAGATGTTGAACCCTTTACTTCATCACAGCTGGAAGGAGACTCAGGACAGCGATCCAGTGGTCAGCCGTATCAAGGAGTTGATAAAACAGGAAGGTTCCTCCTTGGAGAAAGACGCACCCATACCAGCAAAGCTCCTGTGGAATGAGAGAAGCCGGTTGTTCATATACCGTGAGAAGTTGTGCAGGAGATACGTCGACCCAAGGACCCATGAAATGGTTTGGCAGATAGTGGTCCCCAAAGCAGACATCCAAATGGTGTTGGAAGCTTACCACGATCAAGCAGGACACTTTGGCTGGAAAAAGCTGGAGACCCTGTTGAAGTGTCGGTTCTACTGGGTAGGGATGCGCAGCTCCATCGAGAAGTGGTGCCGGAATTGTGGACCCTGTGGACTCAGACGAAAAGACTATCATAGTCAGAGAGCACCCCTGCAGCCTATCCGGACGACTCGTCCCTTGGAGATTGTGGCATTGGATCACGTCAAGTTGTCCCCAAGCAGGTCAGGATACTCGTATGCCCTGACCATGGTGGATCACTATTCCAAATTTCTGGTGGTCGCCCCTGTCAAAGATCTGACAGCAGAGACAGCAGCAAGAACCTTCCAAGCCAGTTTCTGCAGACCGCACGGATATCCCGAGCAGGTACTGACTGATCGAGGTCCTGCATTTGAAGCTGAACTGTTTCAGGAATTCTGTCAATTGTATGGATGTAAAAAGATCAGAACAACACCATACCACCCTCAGACCAACGGCCTTTGTGAAAAGATGAATCACATTGTCATGGATTTACAGAAAACTGTACCACTGGAAGAAAGAAATCGGTGGCCAGACTTGTTACCTGACCTGGTTGACTTGTACAACCACATACCAGTAAGCTCCACCAACTGCACTCCAGCCTACCTTATGAGAGCAAGACCGGGAAGGCTGCCAATGGATTTGGAACTGGGAGTGGTAGAACCAGAGGCTGATGACAGTGCTGAAAATTGGGACACAACTCGACAAGAACAGTACAAGAGAGTTCAAGCCTGCGTGGAAGACAGTCTCAATAGAGTAAGAGAAAAACAAGAGAAGAACTATAACAAAAATGCTCCCGCTAAGCCTTTAATGCCTGGAGAAATGGTGCTCAAAAGGAAAAGAAGAACACACAAGTTGGATGATCAGTGGGAACAGGAGCCATATGTCGTGCAAAATTCCAATTTTGATAACAGAAAGGTCTGTACCATCAGCAAGGATGGAGGAAAAACGACTGCAACTGTGTCTAGAGATCATCTAAAGTTGTGTCCGGGCCCATTAAAGCTTCGTGAGGAAGAACCTGTTGTTCATCAAGAAGAGAGTGCTGAGCGGTCATACACACGGATTTGGGAGATTTACCTGCAGATTGGCCCAGATTGGGAGACGCTGTAATTATTCCTGTGCTGCAGTTTTATCAACCGCAAGAGGAGTCTCTACCTCCAGTCATACCAATTGTGCCCGTTGAGCCAGTTCCAGAAGAACCTATTCCGGCAGACCCTCAACCATTAGAACCCCAAGAAGTGGACCCGCAAGAAGCAGTACCACAAGAAGTGGAATCCCCTGGTGAAGCTGGTGAAGCAGTACACCGCCTCGCCCAGCCACTAGTACACTTGCCAGATCCATAGAAAGGCTGAGACAGTATTATAGTTTGCCGTTACGCAGAACAGAAAGGTTAGAGAATACTATACCTGACACCACACCACGTAGGTCAGAACGAACAAATAAAGGAAAATTACCAATTCGCTATCAGGAGTAGTCCTAGTAAACTAGTCTAGCAAGACCCAGACAGGGTTTATTGTCACTGACAAATTGTATAAAAATTTGAAAAAGTATTAATGTAATTATTTGAAATGTGTTTTAACCATGCTAATGGACTGCGTGGCTGTGACTGTGCCAGCCCAAGAACTTGTCTTTGTAAATAGTTGCGCTTCGGTGCATTTTCTTGGTTTTACATGAAACCATTGCTATCTACCTCTGAAGAAAAACCCGTATGGTGGGCCTAGAGTGAGGTCTGCAGTCAGAAGTCCTGCAGCCCACCCAGGACCCACGTGGGAGTTTTTGGTGCGGGTCCTCCAAAGTATCTTGTATTTATGAGAATGTTTTGATACTTTTGTATTCTTCATTGTACAAATTGTAACGTTCAAGAAGCCCACCTCCCGGATGGGATGAGTTATAATGTTGTTGTTTAATGCAAAACAAAAAAATGTTTTTCTTTTTCTCTTTTACAGCCCGGTAGTGCTGTGTTTAACCAAGGGGGGATGTGTGGCCCAGCTATGGCAGGCACACATAAAATCCAGGAGAATGCACAGGAAGGTAATCGCAAAAGCTTGCTATTCATGCACTTCACTCACACTTTCAGACACACCCACTAGGGGTATAGGAGGTAGTGACACGTAGCAGAGACCATTAAGCTTCCCGTCTAAGGACAGTCAGATCGTCAGAGAGCTTCTGTCTTCAGACAGTGCAGTTCAGTGCCAGTTCGTCTGGACTTGGAGAGGAGAGAGGACTGAATCCTCGCAGAGCTAGCGTAGCTCACCCGACAAAGAAGTGGAGGCTAGTACGGGTGAAGTGAA